>JALMGJ010000060.1:72500-1277826 GCA_023362775.1 Charina bottae | reverse complement strand
CATGCTGAAAGAGCCAGCCACGTTTCATCTTCAATGCCCTTGCTGATGGAAGGAGGTTTGCACCCAAAATCTCACGATACATGGCCCCATTCATTCTTTCCTGTACACGGATCAGTCGTCCTGGTCCCTTTGCAGAGAAACAGCCCCAAAGCATGATGTTGCCACCCCCATGCTTCACAGTAGGTATGGTGTTCTTTGGATGCAACTCAGCATTCTCTCTCCTCCAAACACGACGAGTTGTGTTTCTACCAAACAGTTCTACTTTGGCTTCATCTGACCATATGACATTCTCCCAATCCTCTCCTGGATCATCCAAATGCTCTCTAGCAAACTTCAGACGGGCCCAGACATGTACTGGCTTAAGCAGGGGGACACGTCTGGCACTGCAGGATCTGAGTCCCTGGCGGCGTAGTGTGTTACTGATGGTAGCCTTTGTTACGTTGGTCCCAGCTCTCTGCAGGTCATTCACTAGGTCCCCCCGTGTGGTTCTGGGATTTTTGCTCACCGTTCTTGTGATCATTTTGACCCCACGGGGTGAGATCTTACGTGGAGCCCCAGATCGAGGGAGATTATCAGTGGTCTTGTATGTCTTCCATTTTCTAATTATTGCTCCCACAGTTGATTTCTTCACACCAAGCTGCTTGCCTATTGCAGATTCAGTCTTCCCAGCCTGGTGCAGGTCTACAATTTTGTTTCTGGTGTCCTTCGACAGCTCTTTGGTCTTCTCCATAGTGGAGTTTGGAGTGTGACTGTTTGAGGTTGTGGACAGGTGTCTTTTATACTGATAACAAGTTCAAACAGGTGCCATTAATACAGGTAATGAGTGGAGGACAGAGGAGCCTCGTAAAGAAGAAGTTACAGGTCTGTGAGAGCCAGAAATCTTGCTTGTTTGTAGGTGACCAAATACTTATTTTCCACCATAATTTGCAAATAAATTCTTTCCAAGTCAGACACTGTGATTGTCTGGATTTGTTTTCTCATTTTGTCTCTCATAGTTGAGGTCTACCTATGATGTCAATTACAGGCCTCTCTCATCTTTTTAAGTGGGAGAACTTGCACAATTGGTGGCTGACTAAATACTTTTTTGCCCCACTGTATAATTTATATCCTGTATTTGGAACCAAAATGGTTTACAAGCTATATAAACATTTGTAAATAAAAACATAATAAATATTACTTGAATCAGAGATTAAAAAAAAAATAAGCTGCGCTGAATTTTGTTGGCTGTCTTCCTGTTTCAGAGACCTTTTCCTCAGGCCAGTTGGTTAAAAAAGCCTTGACAATCTTACTGGGACTGCTAACATCACTGCATATGTAAGTATAAATCTAAACCCAGAATCCTTTCCCTCGAGATCTAACACTTCAGGGACACATTTATATTTATCAATAGCAATCTGCCCAACTGTTTCCTTGCTCATAGATTTCTGAAGGAGTAAAACAGATACTTGAACCCAAACCACCAAACTACCAAGGCCCCTGAAATCAAGAAGCCTCCTTAATAGCTTGCTTGGGCACTTGCAGATGCTGGCTGATGAGTTATTTTAAATCAACACTTTATTTTTAAATGGGAACTAGGAAGTAACTACCCACAAAAACTGACTAGTGCCAACTTCCACTTTATTATTCTTCTTATCTCACTATAAGCAGAAAATCTAACCCATGTTATTTATTTTATTTATTTATTTATTTATTTAATTTATATAACCGCCCATCTCCCCCAACGGGGAACTCTGGGCGGTTTACAATAAATAAAATTAGATAAAAGCATAAAATATAAAATATGTAAACTAACAATTTATACAATTAATATATTATAAATAAAATAAAATAAAAATCCAAGTGGGAGATAGTATTAATAAAAGAAGGGCATTATAAAATTACGGGATTAACCACCCCCATGAGGAACTATCGTTTCCTCCCTCCCATGCCAGGCGGCAGAACCAGGTCTTCAGTTCTTTTCTAAAGGTCGGGAGGGAGGGGATCTGTCTCAACTCTGGGGGCAAGATGTTCCATAGTGTGGGTGCTGCTACAGAGAAGGCCCGCCTCCTAGCCCCCATCAGATGACATTCTTTAATTGATGGGGCTCGCAGCAGGCCCTCTCTGAACGATCGGGTGGGGCGGGTCGATAACCTGGGGACAAGACGGTCCTTTAGGTAACCTGGCCCCATGCCATGTAGGGCTTTAAAGGTGATAACCAACACCTTGAATTGTACCCGGAAGCAGACCGGCACCCAATGCAGCTCGCGGAGCAAAGGTGTTATATGTGCGAATCTTGGCGCACCTAAAATCGCCCGCGCGGCTGCATTCTGCACCAGCTGTAGCTTCCGGATAGTCTTCAAGTGTAGCCCCATGTAGAGCGCATTGCAATAATCTACATGGGAGATGACAAGAGCGTGAGTGACTGGCATTTGACATCATTACTGGTCAGCATTATAATATTATATTATATTATATATGACCAAATAAAGGTTGTTTGTACCCTCCTTCAGTGGGCAGAACCTTGTGGTCTGTCCCCAGCGCTGTTCAAATAAACTTGGCTCAAGCAGATTGTGTGGTCTCCCCTCATAAATTGGGTCATGGTGAATTTCCCCCCTTCATTTCCAAAGAGCTAAAGGTTCCCAGTGCTAAAGAATCTAACCAACCAGGTTAGCAGGAAAATGTGGAACTGTAAGTCAAAGGTTTTGAAAAATAACAGCCTGGGAAGGGCGCTGTAACCATTGCAACTTCAGAGGTAGGAAGATGTGATATGAAAGTAAGCATAAAGTGCCTGACATTCACACACAACTGGAGGCTCTCCAGGTAAACGCCACAGAATAAGAAAACTAAGATTTTACGTTCCAAGGACTCTCCCCGAAGCTTCGGCTATCACTGGTCTGCAAACATCTGGGCGAGCACAAGACGGCAGCAGAGAATAAGGATCTCCACTCTTTCTTTGCTGCCATCTAGTGGCATCTGAATTTTTGCAACTCAGTTCTGTTAACCATTTCCAAACTAACCCCCACGCTTTGCACCCGTCCCAATACGATGAGCTCTTCCCGTGATTGCTACACACATCTTACTTACTCCTGTCTTCCCCAGAAACTCCCGCGTGCAGGCACCCCCAAACTCAGCCGACGTCGCCACACCTTGAGCAGACCGCTGGAAGCCGCCATCTTGACCGACGCAAAGAAAGCACCGCCCCTCGAAGGGCACGCAAACTGCGCGAAGGCCCTTCCGCAGCCCTTGGCATTGTGGGATTCGTAATTTGTTCCTTTCCATAGAGACCTAATACTATAGAAGTAACATGACGCTATCAGTGCTGCCTTAATGCGATGTCGCCCTTGATCGGACAGTAAAATGCGAGGCTTTGCTACGACTGGTTGGTTTGCTCCTGTTGCCGTAGCAATCGGAGCGTGCTTTTTTTTTTCCAACTGGAAAAGTTAGCGGGAAAAAAACAGCGAAAAGAACTGCTTGTCGCAGCTTTTATTGGCAAATTGTCAACATCAGCTTAAAATTGAACGGGTTTTAATTGCACCGCGATTTTCTTGCCGGTGTCCACCGTAGAGAAGTAAAGATCGCGCTGCCTGAGCGGGGTGAGGATGATTTCCATTCTCTACGGCGGCGATTTAACACTTGCCCATTAAATGCGCTCCTTTCGGCGGCGACCAAAGGCGAACCCGCAAAGGTGCGTCTTTTTTTGTCCTGCCCCTCGAAAGATCAGCACGTGAAAACAGGAAATGCTGGTAGGGTGAGCCCTGAAGACAGGAGGCGGCTGGTTGCTGATAGAGGCGTTGTTCGCATACTTGCTTTCCTCCAAGTCGCGAAAGTGGTCCAGCCCCGCCCTTTAGCGCGGTTGATCGCAAGGCTCAATCCTTACCAAGATTTAAAATCAGGCTTGTTGTTTATTCGTTCAGTCGCTTCCGACTCTTCGTGACTTCATGGACCAGCCCACGCCAGAGCTTCCTGTCGGCCGTCGACACCCCCAGCTCCCCCACGGTCAGTCCGTCACCTCCAGAATATCATCCATCCATCTGGCCCTTGGTCGGCCCCTCTTCCTTTTGCCTTCCACTTTCCCTAGCATCAGCTTCTTCTCCAGGGTATCCTGTCTTCTCATTATGAGGCCAAAGTACTTCAGTTTTGCCTTTAATATCATTCCCGCAAGTGAGCAGTCTGGCTTTATTTCCTAGAGTATGGACTGGTTTGATCTTCTTGCAGTCCAAGGCACTCTCAGAATCAGGCTATTTTTATTTTATTATTTTTACTTATTTATTATTTAAATTTATATGACCGCCCATCTCCCCCCAACCGCAATTTCTACTGAAGCATATGTGCAAAACCACCCATAAGGGTATTATATTTAAGCATTGCTGTTTTATGTTGGGAGCATGTCCATGAACATTGTGTACATTTGTGCATTCTTTAGATACTGTATTTAGCAATGACAATTAAATGCTATTCCCACCAACGGATGGATTTATACCAAAACAGAAATGAGAGGTCCACTAGCTTCTGCTGACATTAAACATCAAAGAACTGGGAACCAAAACATTGCTCCATTGGCTGTATACGGAATGAAAAACAAATTTGTTCCAAACCAAATAAATGATTATGCCTTAGTACAGAAACAAAATCTCTTTCCAATTGAGATTGAGTCCTGATTACTTCATGGACACATCCATGCAGTTTGCCTGAAAAGAGTAAAAAACTGGTGTGCTATTATTTTCTTCTAGGATGTTTTTTTTCCCTTCCCTGTCTACCCTTCAGCCCTGGGATTTCCTGGTGGTTTCCTTTCCAAGTATTAACCAGGTCCTGCCATGCTTAGCTTTTCTGAAATTAGCTGAATGGAAAGTTGCGCTATCAAGCTATCTGTAAAATAGATACAAGGCAAAATTAGATATGTAGTGTCCATATGTACAATCTATTAACGTGCAGTAGTGAAACTCCTGAGTGCATCCAGAGAATTGATTCAATACGAATAGCTCACTCAGCTTTTATGAGCTTATGCCATGCAGGGCCAGTTTAAAGAGGGGGGAGCATACGCAGCTGTATTGGATCATGGAAAAATGGAAGCTCCCTAAGAGCAGAAGCTGAAGAGGGCTGTGGCTAAGTGAGGGCATGAAAATTAGGCTACGTCTGACCCCTGCCCCAAAGGATCTCATGTTGCCTTGGGCCGATAGGGTTTTTGAGCAGGTAGGTCCACCTATAAAAGGAATCCATTTATGCCAACTTGGAAAATCCTTCCCTGAATAGAGGTGGGGGCCTCAGGCACAACCTCTCCCCCATCTTCCTCCCTGCTTTGTCTTCTGTGCCTAGGAAGATTAAGACCATTTCACAAGATCAACAGCAGCATGGTGATCAACGATCCTCCTTTAGATGATAAAAGGACTTAAAATAACATCTCAATATAACCATGACCGAGCCCCAGGTGTAAGGTCACACAGCTACCTAGAAACATATTTAGGATTCCCTTACCAACTTTGCTCAGACTGAAGAAGCTCCTTGGATAAGGAGCGAAACGTTTCCACTGAGAAAATAAGAAATCCAGTTGACATGATTCAAGCTACAGACAATTCCACCTGGATGACTGAGAACCTTCATAGACATATGTCCACCTATAAAGTTAGACAATTTGGTTTAGCCAGCAGATCGTTTGGGCCAATGAATTGTTCATCTAAACAGGATTTCCCTGTTTTGATGGCTTTTCTATGCAATATGTTTCTTCTAAGTACTTTAAAAAATAGTTCAGGTTCTGGGCGTGTTCTCTTTTAAATACATAAGATCTTTTTTTGTAGGAACCCATCTGAAATGTTATTCTAGGGTTTTGAGTTTGACCCAGCTGGGCAGATACTATGGCATTGCGTTGGGCTCCCCGATTCCATAAACCAGCTCTGACACTACTTTGCCTGCCATCGTAGTATCTGCCCAGCTGGTTCAATCTGGCAGGGTTGGTGTGCTCTGGGTTCCATCAATTAAACAATGCCATCTATTGGACCCCAGAAGCACTCCTTCTCTGTAGCAACGCCTGCCCTCTGGAATGAGGTTCCCCCCGAGATTTGAACAGTGGTACTGGTATTTTGAGGGGCCATTTTTTATCAATCCCAGACACATTCATCAAGCAGTGATTATGTTAAGCCATTATATATGGTGAGTGGACTGCCACACAGAGGCAAAAATGCAATGGGACCGGAAATGAATAACCAATAAACAGTTGGCCAAAGTTTCACAGGCATTTAATCTTTTCACAGTGGTAGGACGTTTGTTCAGAGTTTATAGACTGAAAAAGGCACTCCGTTTCCTCGTTCTTGACTGTTCTCTGCAACGTGGCCATTTTATTCACAGTTTCCCCCTTTGATAATAATAGGACGGGGGCTGCACACAGGCAGCCATAAAGAAAAAGTGGTCCAAAGAGTGACAGATTAAATTCTTAAAATCTGTCCCGTTCCTTATGAATGTATAAATTAATTTGCACGGTGCCAAAGGATTTGCAATGTGCCATGATGCCTATCATTCCAATCCATCCACTTGCTGGACTACTAGGGATTTATTGCATGATGTTTTCTCTTTTAGCCTTTTGCTGACTGTAAGAATGGGTGACTTGACTGCAATGTTTTATGAACTAGTATGTGTAACTGGGACTAAAAAGCGATTGGGTGGCTGCTCCACTGCTCTTTTCAGATGTGATGTACTGGCCTTTGCAAGCCAAGCCATTAATCTGAAAAAGAAAAAGAAAAGGTACAGCTAGTTAGGTGTTAAAAAAGATTAAGAATGGAGAAAAATCAGTGAACCCAAGCAACATTTATGTTTCCAAGTATGGTCTTACTTGTCAGGACTTTGTTCCAGTACTGTATTTAATTGTGCTGAATCATTTCTACAAGAAATTAAGCTGTCAGTCTGACTGATTGAAAAATACACCTGTTCACTTAGGCTATATTTATACCAACTATGATATAATATGTAATTATATATTTATACAATATAATTGTGTGTGTGTATATATATAATACTGTATATATTAAATTTGAAATATTTATATGTTATATATAATATGTTGCTTCAATAGTAAATTATTGCTGGGTAAAAACAGAAATGCAAGTGTTAGCTATAGAGTCAATCAAGGTGAATTGTGAATGAGATATACTACAAGAGAATGGGAGCAAATCCTCACATCTAACTGTAAATCACACTCTAATGCTGCTTTCATAGAAGGCTTATTATTATTATTATTATTATTATTATTATTATTATTATTATTATGGTAATCTACAATTAGATTCACAGTCAAAGACTGGTGAAAACTTAATAATTCAAGTCCTAACCAAGTTCCTAAGAATTATTAAGGTAGTGCCTGAGGATATAAGCAGTTCCAAGCAGGGTATTTTTTTGTAAAATTAGATGTTCAAGCCCGATAAATTCAAAATACCAATCACGATTGGTATAACAGCGGATTTCTTTTTCCATAAGCATTCAACTTGGATCTGCTTATTATTTTTAACTATTTATTTATTTATTTTTAAATTATTATTATTATTCCCATCTTTTTTATATATAACTGAAGGGGCGAACTTACCTTACTCCTCCCACCTATTTTCCCCAGAACAACAGCCCTGTGAGGTGGGTTAGGCTGAGAGAGAGGGACTAGCCCAAGGTCACCCAGCCGGCTTTCATGCCTAAGGCGGGACTAGAACGCATAGTCTCCTGGTTTCTAAGCCAACACCTTAACCCAGAGCTTTCCAAACTGTGTGTCGGGACACGTTAGTGTGTCGGCTGCAGTGTCTGGGTGTGTTGTGGCTGCGGCTGCCTCCTGGCTTCCACGCCGGTCCTAGTGCCTGCCTTGTGCCTTGCTGCCTCCAAACCTGCCCTGCCAGGATTCCGCGCAGGTCCTAGTGCCTGCCTTGTGCCTTGCTGCCTCCAAACCTGCCCTGCCAGGATTCCGCGCAGGTCCTAGTGCCTGCCTTGTGCCTTGCTGCCTCCAAACCTGCCCTGCCAGGATTCCGCGCAGGTCCTAGTGCCTGCCTTGTGCCTTGCTGCCTCCAAACCGGCTGAGATTCCATGCAGGTCCCAGTGCCTGCCTTGTGCCCTGCTGTAAGAGTGTGTCGCGAAATGATGCATGTCTAAAAAGTGTGTCACCAACATGAAAAGTTTGGAAAGCTCTGCCTTAACCACTACACCAAACTAGCTCTTTTATAGGGCAACTACTCTGACTTGTTCACTGAAGTTTATACATGGTGAGCTTACATATCACCCTGAGCTTGGTTTAAACTCAGGTTTACCTCATTTAACTCAGGTTGACTCACTTAACTTCTCATTTAAATTTGTACATGATAAACCAGGACAGATGACCCTTTTCAGCCTTGGGGCACACTTTTCAAACTATTATAATTATGGGCATGCTTTATAATTATGCCCTCCAAAGGGTTTATCAGTGGTGTGGTGATATTACCAGGTAGCTGGATCATAAAAAAATTGAAGATTGAGGGCAGATGCACCCATCCCTGTTTAGTGGTTGTGAAACGATGCTAGAAATGGCTAGGCTGAAAGCAAAAATCTTTCAGTTTGAAACATATACTGATTATTTTGCTCTTCCTTTAGATTTGGCACATTTGAGATTCTGGTGCTTTTAAGTTCACTGGCTTACCTTTGCTCGTTTGATGAAAGCCTCTTGGGCAGCCTTCTTATTCTCAGGCTTCCCAGACCAGGCAGCTAGAGCTGATGCTTGCAGAGCTCGTCCATATGAGAACGTTAGCTTCCAGGGTTTAGGCAGTGGGCATTGATTGATAGCATTGAGGTTAATGGATGCCTCCTCTTCACTTTGGCCTCCAGAAAGGAAGCAAATTCCTGCAGTTTGAATCAGAGTAGAAGGTACTGATGGCTCAAATTCCCAAGTGCTAATGTTACTGTGCTGGGTTAATCATGATGCTTTATATGTTGGCTAGACTAAGAAACCAAAACACATCCCAGAAGACGGTGATGGTCAGCCACTTTCATATCCTTGCCATGAAAAATACATGGAGTTGGACTTCACTCAAGGGCATCTTTACCTTTTTTTCTTTATGTGCCTCAAAGCATAAGTACCACTTAAACTGGAGCCGCCCCTAAGCTTAATTGTCCAACTAGCTTACACATATGAGTAATAAGGAAAAGTGATTTCTTATCAAAAATATTTTTATTTCAAGACAGCTTATAAAAAAGTATTCATCAAAGAATTTTAAAAAATAAAAATACAGCTAATTCAAACTAAACACTCCATTTCAACAGAGGCCAAATTTAAACAAAACAAAACCCAGCAGGATTTAAAATTAGGGATGATAAATTTTGGACCTGCATCTTGCAATCATTTAATACTGGACTGAAGCTTTCAGGCTTACCCAAAAGTGATTACAAAAGAAGACAGGAACACTTTCTACTGAAGTGATTCAACAAAGATATGGCTGCCACAGTAAAGACCGCACCTAGACAGACCTAGGTAACCTGAGAAGGGGCTGTGTTGCCCCTAATAGGCCAAGTTTGTACAATTGCAGGTGGTCCTTCAAATTACCCGATCCCAAGCCATTTAGGACTTTAAAAATTAATTTAATATGGAACTGGACTCTCTCTCTCATACACCGAAGGTAGGGAGTGAATTCCAGGTGAGGTGCCCCATGGAAGACAGGAGGTGGAAGCAGGAACTACCTAGTCCAGTGTTTTTCAACCTTGGCAACTTTAAGATGGGTGGACTTCAACTCCCAGAATTCCCCAGCCTGCATGGCTAGCTGGGGAATTCTGGGAGCTGAAGTCCACCCATCTTAAAGTTGCCAAGGTTGAAAAACACTAGACTAGTCACTCCCTAAAAGCAGGAGATGAAACTAAGCTGTGAAGACCCAGAAGGCTTCTGGAACTGGACATTACAGATTTGCAGCCTTCCACCTTACAGGCTTAGCAGGCTGCTACCGACCCTTTCTTCTAGATAGGCACACAACTGGCAAGTGTGAGTGCAAAAAGGTCAGGTGTGCCTAAAATCAATTCTCACCATGGACAGAACGTTCACATGAAAGCACCACATTTTTCCCTCCACAAACCCGCTGCCTGGCAGCAAGAAACATTGGATCAGAATGCTCAAATTCAGCTTTAAAATGCCCTTAATTAGATAGGAAGGCGAGAAATGAAATAATGACCAAGGGGGCTTCAGTCGCTGAAATAACAAGGTCCAAACAATTACCTGGAACAGCTGCCGGGACCGTCCGAAGGAGAGCTGTAACGGTTGCCATGGCCACGTCCTGTGGGGTGTATTTCTTGGGACAAGCCTGTCCAGCTGTCACCATGTTGGGCTTCAGCAGCGTTCCCTCCAAATAGACATGGTGGTCATTCAGGGCCTTATAAACAGCCGCCAGCACCTGGGATACAAGGAAAAGTGGTGGGGGAAATGTTTAGAACTTGCTTACAGCCCAAGTCCTTATAGTGCGGCAGCTGCCAGGTAAGTGAGCTTAAGGCTTCACCCTCAAACAAGATGGTTCAGCAACATGCAGAGACTTAGCTTCCTTCAGTGTTTCCCCGGTATCCAACACAGCTATCCTTCCTCAGTCTGGTCCTTTCCTTCTGTGTTGGACTACAGTTCCCATCATTCATTAACACTCACACTGGTTGCAAATGATAGGGGTTGTAGTGCAACACACTGTCATTGATTGCACTTTGCTTATATACTTCCATAATCAGGACACCTAGATGTCAAGTGGCAACTCCCTTTAGCGTCAGCCATTATGGCCCCGGGCCAAAAATGTTAGGAGGTGTGGTTCAGGAACATTTCCCATACTTGTTTTCTATTTTAAACAAATGGAGAAAACCTGTTCATATTTACTCATTCCGCTTCAAAAATCATTAGCCGAAGATTTCAAAACTGGTATATATTGTCATGTGCGATGTGCATTTTTGCCCATTTATTTCTAATAAAACTACAAGCCTGCAAAAACCTCTAATTGTACCCAATGTACCTTAGATGGCATTCTTAATTTTCTTTTAAATGGTATAACTTAGGAGTAGAGTGAATATTATGAGACACAAAACAGTTTGGACTTAGAAAAAAACCTTGATGATTAGAAATACTTTTTAAGAGAGCAAACTCTGCTTACCAGGGGATAAGTCTATCGTACCCTTGGGAATTTAATTTTAGACTGAAAAGTGGACCAGACTCTTTATAATAGTAACATCCCCTTACCTTTTCAGTCACATACTGACAACGCTGGAGGTCATGGTCTCCATCAGGCAGGATCTCAGGTTCCACAATAGGAACTAAGCCATGCTGGTGTTTAAACAGAGAAAGATAATTTAATTGAAATCTAGATAGGCTGTACTTGAACTTAGCCAGTTTAAAACTAGTGAGAGAGACTCACAGGCATACTCATTATCAAGCCCCTAGACAAGCTGTCCCAGGCACACAAACGCTTGTGGAGACCTTATTATACCTGTTGGCAAATACTAGCATAGCGTGCCAATGTGTTAGCATTCTCCTGGATGGCAAGAGTAGAGGGAGTTGTATCTGTAATTTTCAGCACAGCACGCCACTTGCCAAAATCTGCTCCATCTTTCTTATACTGGGCACAGCGCTCAGCAAGCCCATCCAGACCTGAAGGCAAATGTAGAAATATCTTAGCAGTTGGTTTTCCCAATGTGACAAACTCAATCCGTGAGGCTCAGGTATGAGTTATGGCTCTGTGTGTCATGAAAATCCAGTATATTGGTTTCACTGAAAAACACTTGGTTGAGTTAATCATGGATAGGAGTGCCAGGCAAACAAAACCAGTGTCTTCTAGAAGCTTAGAATACCGGGTAGAAAAGTTGAATCGTTTTGTAGTCTTGAGGAAACTTTAGACAAGAATTTTGATATTTTACACAAAACTTTATAAGTCCTGCCCTTTGGGGCATATGACAATGTTTAATTTTGTTACCTTAAGCAGGTAAATGTGTTCCTATTCGAACGTAAGTTCTATTTTTTTGGATTCCTCATTTCTTGGGTTTTTAGGACTAAAACACAGCCCTGCCTTCCAAATCCAGGGTTCCATCCCTCCCAATATTAATCTGTTCCATTCCTCCAATATTAATTTGTTCTTGCTTTTATTGCTTGTAGAAGAACCCTTCAACTTAAAAGAGTTGTGTTCTTTTTCCTTGTTCTTCGACCCTTTTATCTTAGTAGCTAGAATGTTTCTGAAAATTCTATGATGTAAAAGAAAGCTTACCTTGAATGCTGGTTTCATTGTTAGTTCCTGCTAATGGAGCCACGCCTTTATCCAGCTGCGGATAATTAACACAGCATTAGATGCACAAATATCACAAAATATAGTTAAGCATGGATCATTTGAACATGGGCAGTACCAATATATGTTGCATTTATGGGATCACCCTCACCCAGCAGATTTAATGCGTATGTTCTCTGTGTAACTCAACCAAAAGGCACAAACAAGCTCGCCCCACCTTTACTTTGCACTATCCTGTTTTCCGAGCTTTTGTGTGGCCTCCAATCAGTCCTACAACAGGAGCACAGATAAAAGCTGGACACTTTTACTTTTCTGCAGCAACTAACTCTGGGAAGAGAGCCAGGTTCGTGCAGTGGTTAAGGCACCAGGCTAGAAACCGGGAGACTGTGAATTCTAGTCCCGCCTTAGGCACGAAGCCAGCTGGGTGACCTTGGGCCAGTCACTCTCTCTCAGCCCTAGGAAGGAGGCAATGGCAAACCTCTTCTGGAAAACCTTGCCAAGAAGACTGCAGGGACTTGTCCAGGCAGTCTCCGAGAATCGGACATGATTGAATGGATTAAAAAAAAAAACCTCTGGGAAAGGATTTTGAAACTATTTACCTTGATTCCAACCACTATGCCCTTGTCCTTAATGAGAGCTGGGAAGAGTTTTCCAGTGTTGTCCTTCTGATAGAGTGTCTCATGGAAAAAAATAACTCCCCCAATCTGTTGGTTGATGGAGGGGTCGGAAGAGAAGAGAATATCACGGAACTGACGGCGGTTTTCTTCCGTATTCTCCACTTTGATGCGTTGCAGCCTGTTACCCATTGTCCCTATGGAGACAGGAACCACTAAAAGTCAGGAACTATATTGGTGAACTTTACCTATAATCTGTCCTTTTATTTATATCACATTTTAAAAGCTCAACAAAAGAAGATTGTAGGGTGTGCGTTCATGAATAATACTCAATGATTTGTAAAATTCCATAATCTAAAGCAGTGTTTCTCAACCTTGGCAACTTTAAGATGGGTGGACTTCAACTCCCACAATTCCCCAGCCAGCAAGGCTGAAAATATTCTCGCTGCTTATAGAAAATTGGCTAATCTTCTCTCTCATATAGGGTTAGGAAAAGTCAGGTTTATACTAGCAGGTTTTGATTGGAAAATTCACATTTCCTATCCTTTGCCTGCAGTCTGAAGGTGTCCAGACTAGGAGAAGCTGTACCGTGGGATCAGAATAGAATGTGAAATTCATTTCTGAATGGCTTCCCTTGGCTTGTCTAAGGCAGCTCTGGAAATGAGCTGCATTTATCTTGTAAGTGGAGCACCTTATTGTTTAATCATTCAGTACTGAAATAAATGAATCTGTTAAACTTTTTCTAACCTTGCAGTCTAAATAGAAAAGGTCAAAAATGATCGTTTGATAAAACTTACCTACAGATTCATCTGCTGCTAAGATCCCTTTGCCAGTAGCTACAATCCGCTGAGCTGTGTCAGAGAGCGCCTTTTTCTGCTCCGGAGAGAGTGTTGGAAACTGGTGGGTCATGGTGGCTGGAAGTAAAAGACCATTTGAAACTTTTAAGACAAATTTATTTGGATGGTTGAATCATCTTATGATTTATTTTGTATTTTAGCCACAGTAGCATCATTATAATGGCATAAGACATTTGTAAGTTTAAATGTAACAGGAAGAGGACACATTCTAACCCACACTGTGGTTTTCAGCCATTATATATCAGTCACAACAACAAAAATCAACCAATAGTGAATTTAAAAAATGAACTACAGCTTCAGAGGGCCCTGGACCCATTTCATTTGGGATTCAGACTGGAACCTGGTACAGAGATATCATCGGTCACACTTGTGGATGATCTCTGGCAGAGCCAGGACTACCCTGGTTCTTGATATCTCAGCAGTTTTCAATACTATTGACCATGGTGTCCTTCAGGACCACCTTTGGGGGTGAACAGTAGGGGGCACTGTATTGTGGTGATTTTCCTCTTTCTTTGTAACTGGTCCCAGTCAGTCCTGGTGGAGGGGAGAGTTTGAACCCGAGCCCCCTGATAAGTGGGGTGCCACAGGGCTTGACACTCTCCCCTCTTCTGTTTAATATCTGGGCAAGGTGATCAGTCCTTTTGAGGTCAGGTCTCACCATTAAGCTGATGATATATCTAAGCCCAGGCTGACCAAGTGATGCGGTCAAGGTCTTGTCTCAGTGTCTGGAGGCTGTGAGGGTCTGGATGGCAAGGGACAGACTCAGATTCAACCCTAGCACCCTGTCCAAGTGGCTGTAGGTAGCTGGACCACCTGAAACTGGAGACTTTCCACTTTTAGTCCTGAATGGGGTTGCACTTCCCTATTCAGGACTGGTGCAGAACTTGGGAGTTTTCCTGGACTCAACAGCTTCTGCTCAAGGGGCAGGTGACAGTTTTGGCCAAGAAGGCCAAGCAATTAAATCTTATTTTAACACTACAGATGTGGTAATATTAACACTTAGGACAAAGTGTGTAGCCATGGATACAGGTTCAGGGCAAATAACATGGTTAATGACCCATGGGGAGATAGTGGTAAAAAAACTCAAGAGGGTATCTGTGACTATGCAATTTAATACAACATACAACAGGGATGAGTCTTTGTGTGGTTAGGACCACCAACTTGACCTTTTTGACACTCTACCCTGGATGCCGCTGCCCCAAACTCCCAAGAGTAGCTTGACAGCAAGCTGTAACCACCTTCAGTTTAGCCAAAGCCCTGAGAACCGGGAGCAGAAAATCACTGCCTGACTCAAAACTTCTGCAGCAAAAGCAAATTCCCACACCTCCCCACACAAAAAGGATAGAAAGACTTCCCTTGTAGCTGGAGAACTGTGAAGAGAAGAGGAAACTGACAAGAACTCTGTCCATTTTATCCCTGCTTCCTGTAGCTGAGAGGCAGCAGCACTCCAGCACTTTCTCTTAGTGCCCCTATAGTCCCAAAACCAGATGAAGGAATTAGGCAAGAGTTCCCACCAAAGGAGAAATGGAACAGCAAAAACTCAACACAAAAAGGCAAGATTAACATGAGCTCAGCAGCACTTCCATCTAAGCCACAGCTGAGCTGGAGATAAACCAGCTTAATTTTCCAACACTGCTGACATCAGGGGAAAAGAGATGTCTGGGGCTGCTTAGCAAGTGACTTGGCATCCTCATGTGGACATGCCCTCAGTGTGTATTATTGCTTCACACACACAGGACCTTCGGAATTTGGATCAATATCTACACAGTCCTACATTCTTCAAGCAAGAAGCATTGACGTCTCCAGAAATTGGCCAATACTGTAGCCTTTTTTCCAAACATCTCTGATGTAAGTAATATGTGGTTCCCTATTAATTTTAAGATGGGGGGGGGGGGTAGAATGCTTATAGGATTTTCTTCTAATAAAATACCTACATAAGATAAATAAGTTCCTTTTTTAAAAAAGAAAGGTAAATATAATCAGAAAAACCCCACATTTTCAGCCTTTCCTGTTTTTTAGATCTTGGGTAACAAGAACAACAAATGGAGCAATTGTTTTCTGTGTCTGCTAAGATTACTGCCTAAGACATTTGCTTTTAGAGCAAATGACAAGGAGCCTAATTCAGATCAAATTAACATCTGGCTTGAACAAAATGATACTATGGGCTATAAGTGTCATGCAGATGCCATATTTTAATGAACAACCACATCTGGTTCTTGCCAATATGGTGTATATAGCAACAATTGCTCTTTTGTCAATGGATGCCAAAGTCAAGGCAAAACTAAAATTATAGGCAAGACAAGTGTAAATCCAGCCAAGGTCAAGGTAAGAGAGATTGAGTAATCATGTGAACAGCAGTACTCCTACAAGTATAAATTTTAGAAAGGCAAGCAAATCATTAGCCTAGATGTTCCAAGCCTTGTTGTGTTAGATTAGGCTCCAGTCTTGCTAATAGCTGGCTGGGGATGATTGGAGCTGTAGAAAAACATATCAGGAGGGTGCCAGGCAAGATCTGATTGTGTCTTTCTGCAGTTTCCAAATGTCTCACAAGACACAAGTTCTACTGTTGAAGATTAATACATATTTCTTTGGTTCCAAGACACTGCCTTTTTGTAGTGTTAATTGCATAGTTTAAAGAGAAGCATGTTATCAAAAACAAAGAAATATGTTAATTGGCACAGACAAAATATTTGGAGGCTTTCTGTTATAAAATCATATGCAATTCCATAGGCAATCTATTGGGTGTTGTTTCATTTAATGTTAGTAAAAGTGCTTTTCATAACCAAAAAGCAATTCCTGCATTCAATCTATTCTTTTTTTAATTTAGATGTGTTTGTGTGTGCGCGCATGTGCACATGTGTTTGGTCCACTCCCTGGAATTAGAAACTTGTCTTAAGTTGGATTGGAATGTGGAAAATGCTGTTTTTCTCGCTATTTCTATTGCAATGTTGCCTTTAAAACAAGCCAGCCAGCCAGCCTAAAAGCAGCCTCTAAACTTACAGACAGAGGAATGGTGGTAAGGAAGAGGACTGCTGACCCTTTCTCTTCTATTTCCTTCCGCCTTTCACTTCAGGTATAAAATGTATTCTTTTTGAAGGAGTATGTGATTATTTTAGTCACTGCTTTCAATTAATTACTTTGTGCGTTTTATCTTGGAAGTTGCTGGGGACATCCACAGGAGGTTAAAAAAGTCAGGGTGGTGGCCACTCTTGTGTGACAAAGCCCTGTCCCTTTCTTGTGTGGTCATGGACCTCATCTTGACTTGTTTGAGGTTTGAGGACACCCCTGGAAGTTGCCTTGGGAAGGCCTTAAAAGCAGCCTAAAAATATTTCATTAAAGACAGAAATTATCCTTATGATGAGAAAAGCAATATTCTTGATGGTGTTGCAGCACCACAGAAAGTGTGGTGGCATTTGAGATATTTCAGGGGCATCGAAAGTAAACAAGGCTGTTTGCCTAACCAAGTCCCTGGCAGTGAGACAACAGGACCTAGGCAGGAATGGTCAACAGTGCTGGAATGTAAGCTTCCCCCCCCCCCCAGCTACCGAAGAAGAGAGAGGGAAAAAGAAAATCCCCACTAGTAACAGCACAAAGGTTGCCTTCTGTTAATGTTGCAACAGATGGTAAACCAAAGTGCAAGAACTGAGGTCATAAGAGGGTTGGCACATCGTGCTTTTCAGCTATGGTTGCTGCAGTGTGGACTGCAGGGTGTGTGTGTATTTTGGTGGGAGGGAGGATAGATGTGCAGTTTGCAAAGCCTCCTGTGAATCTTTTAGGGTGCGCGTCCAACTGATAAAAGTATTTTTGTTCCTAAGTAATAGACAACTGAATTTTAGCTTTGCTAAGTCTAAACCATGGTTGCATGGAGAATAATAATAATGAGCTAGTTTGGTCTAGTGGTTAAGGCAACGGGCTAGAAACCAGGAGTCTGTGCGTTCTAGTCCCGCCTGAGGCATGAAAGCCGGATGGGTGACCTTGGGCCAGTCCCTCTCTCTCAGCCCAACTCACCTCACAGGGTGGTTGTTGTGGGGAAAATAGGAGGAGGAAGGAGTATTAGGTATGTTTGCTGCCTTGAGTTATTTATAATAATAATAAAGGCGGGATAAAAATTAAGTAAGTAAATAAATAAATAAACCTCTGGTTTGATGCATACAGCCATTACATGGATTAGAATCATCACTCTTTTCACTTGCACCAAGACACCAAAGATATGGACTTTAGTAGCAGTCTAAGTAAGTTTAATAATATAGAGCTACCAGGACTAATGATGATAATGATTTGCTACGATGGTTAAAAAGAACTTTGGATTAGTAAAATTTTTCTATAGTGCTTTTATATAATACTTCTTTAATTATACCTTACAGGACTGTTGCGATGGTGAAAAACAGGAGGAAGGAGTGCTATTTAACTCACTGAGGTCCTGAATGAAAGGCAGAATACCAATTTAATAAATAAATAAATCTTCTATAGTGCAACTAAATGTGAGCCAGTTTGGTGTAGTGGTTAAGGCACCAGGCTAGAAACCAGGAGACCATGACTTCTAGTCCTGCCTTGGGCCCAAAGCCAGCTGGGTGACCTTGGGCCAGTCACTCTCTCTCAGCCCTAGGAAGAAGGCAATGGCAAACCACTTCCGAAAAACCTTGCCAAGAAAACTGAAGGGACTTGTCCAGGCAGTTGCCAGGAGTCAACACTGATTCAAAGGTGCGCGTGCACACACACAAAAAGTGCAACTAAGCATTAAAATACACATAGGTGCATTTGTGGATTTTTGCAGATCTGCAAGAGTGAAAAGATGAAAGTTGCCTCTTGCACAGCCTTCAAGCAAGCAGAAAGCTCAAAAACATCAAGCGGAGATGAAAAGAAAGGGAGAGAACAGAATTCTGTGGCCAAGAGTCATAAATTTCTTTAGAAGTAAGGCAACTTCAAAATGTTGGCTATCATAACTTGCTCCGTTTATTTTAGTGGGTTCACTACTTCAAGCATGTAGACATCTGGATTCAGTCCACTAAAAGGTGCCTTCCATCAGTTCACAGCTCCCCCCCCCCAGAAAGTGAATCTAAGAGGGTTTCTAGGTGTGACGCACCGTGCATTTTCCTGCTTTGCTCATGGAATGTAATGGGGATGGGTGTGTGTCTGAGTGTCTAAATGTCACACTACAACTCTAACTCTCCTGGGTTATCCCACAAATTTATGCATCTTTTTCTTATCATAATACAGGACACAGTAATATACACAATATTTGGAAAGAAATGATTGAATAGTTCCAAAGCATCTTTGGTAGCACTAGGAGCTCTCAATTTTTTATTGATTGACTGGGGGGAAATTCCAAACTGTGAAGTTTATCTGAAAGAAAGGAATTGTAAGTGTTCAATTGCATAGTGGAAAAGAACATGCAAAGCAGAAGTCTCTGTGTGTTTGTGTAGGACAGAGCTTTCCAAACTGTGTGTTGGGACATGGTGTGTCGGCTGCAGTGTCTGGGTGTGTCGCAGCTGCTGCTGCCTCCTGGCTTCCACGCAGGTCCTAGTGCCTGCCTTGTGCCTTGATGCCTCCAAACCTGCCCTGCCAGGATTCCGCGCAGGTCCTAGTGCCTGCCTTGTGCCTTGCTGCCTCCAAACCTGCTGTGATTCAGCGCAGGTCCTAGTACCTGCATTGTGCCCTACTGTAAGAGTGTGTCGCGAAATGATGCATGTCTAAAAAGTGTGTCACCAACATGAAAAATTTGGAAAGCTCTGGTGTAGGAGAACTAGCCAATACTGCTTTGAGGGAGAAAAAAACCTGGACATGATATGCCTGCGTGATTATGGATCTTTTACAAAAAAAACCCTATAGTATAATACACCTAAGGAGCTCTTTCCAACTATCAGTAGTCAATTCTAGGGTTCCAGGGACTCTTTGGTACTACTACAGAGATATGTACCCAGTTATTGCCAGCACTTCCCAAAAGATTTTCACAGATTATAAATGAAAGAATTAACGCAGTTTGAAATCCAACATTCCGGTTCTGCATTCATCTATATACTATTTATCCTTTGAACCCTAGCTGAGCCACAAATAGACCTCAGTTTTTTTCCTTAGCCACTTGCATAAATGCAGCAACCAGGAGATTCAGAACAGTACTACAGAAATACTATTTTTTGTAAATTTCATATGTGCACTCATAAGAAATCTGTGCAGGGGAAATGACCGGCTGCCCTTTGTTATGAAAGCTACAATCTGCCCCCAGATGTTTTGTCCTTCTTATGCTATCACAATTTTGTCTTAGGAGAGCTAAAAATTTAGAATTATATTTTCCATGGGCAACCCCAGCCCCCATGTGTATCAAATGAAACAGCAGGGGAATGACTTCAGAACGTTTAAAGTGGAGAAAGAGTCTCAGGAACTTCTAGAAAACTTCTATTTGGGATATTCAACAACACCAGATCCCAAACGATGTCTATTTTAAGACCCCTTTTTGCCAGGACCTCTAAAAAATATATATATATACACCCGAGAAACCATGCCATTTCTTGCAGTTGAGGCCCACTAGCTGAGAAAAAAAACTGATGACACCTAGAAATAGAATAAGCCATCCCCACCAAACATAATTTGAATACTTAAGAAAAGAAAAGCAGATTGTTATCTATGTATGGCATCCTACAGGCAACCAGGAAAAAAGGAGGTGATGCAGAAGTATTCTCCTCCAGAACTCCTAAAATCTTTGAAAGACCATGTCCCTGTTAAACACCTTTGGGAGAAAAAGTAGTCCTGATACAAGCCATGGGAGGCCTATCTCTGTTCCTCTCCAGCCAAAGATGACTATTTGATGTCCTTTTTATTGCCTTCCTGGCATTTCAAAACATGCATGGCTGATATCCTGGGTCTGGCAGACAGTAAGACTTAAGAACCTTCTGTGTGTACAGATGGTGATAATAGGATTCCCTTATCTGATCAGGGATCTTATCACATCAGCTTTCCCAATAGATTTTTGCAGTCCTTGACTTAACAGGGCAGGTTTCATTGCCTCAGTGAATGTTTGTTGGAATCTTGATGAACATTGCAAAAGTTTTGGGCCACAACTTATATGTTCTTTCAAACCTATCCTACCACCACCTTGCTTGGAGCACAGTTGGGCAATATGCGGCCCTCCAAATGTTGTCAAACTCTAATTCTCGTAAGTCCAAGATAGCATGGTCTTAGGAAAGATTGATGGGAGTTGCAGTCCAACAATACCTGAAGGGCAACATATTACTCGCTTTTGGATTAAAGGTACCCTTACAGGGGAATGTGAACAACTCTACCCATTTGCCTTTGGGTAAATGGCTTTTTTGGGACTGGCTATCATTGCTTACAGCAGCCACTTTGTCAATACTATATCCAACCTCCCTCATGGTATCCAGCTTGAATCTATAAATCAAATAAATTAATTCTCAAAATTCCAAGTGTGTCATCATCTCATGAAGCTTGCTTATCATTACAATAAAGGACCAATCATTCCCACTCCTGTTGCTCCATGGGTAATAGCACAGATGCTGGGATTGTAATTCAGCATTATCTGGAGAGCCATAGGTTGGTCCCTCCAATTTAATGATGGAAGAAGCCCGAAAAGAGAGTTATTAACTATACTCCAGCACTCTACGCCCCCCCCCCCCTGCAAGGAGCTGCTTGGAAATGTGACAACCAATCTCCCATCTTACATTCTGTTCATTTTTACCTGGGGAATCCATCTATTCTTGACGTGGCAAAGATCTAGGCTGCTTCTAGTAGGACTACCTTCTTGCATAATTGAAGTGGACACTTGAATATTGTTAATTTATTTCTTATGGCATAGCAGAATTTTTATTTTCGGTGTTCATGCTGCTTCTTCTTGCTGGGAAATCCTTTTGAGGTCCAGCAGCCAAATGTGTAGACCAGAGCTTTCCAAACTGTGTGTCGGGACACATTAGTGTGTCGGCTGCAGTGTCGGTGTGTCGCTGCTGCTGCCTCTGAGCCCTGCCAGGATTCCGCGCAGGTCCTAGTGCCTGCCTTGTGCCCTGCTGCCTCCAAACCTGCCCTGCCAGGATTCCACGCAGGTCCTAGTGCTTGCCTTGTGCCTGGCTGCCTCCAAACCTGCTGTGATTCCGCACAGGTCCTAGTGCCTGCCTTGTGCCTGGCTGCCTCCAAACCTGCTGTGATTCCGCACAGGTCCTAGTGCCTGTCTTGTGCCCTGCTGCCTCCAAACCTGCCAGGATTCCGCACAGGTCCTAGTGCCTGCCTTGTGCCTTGCTGCCTCCAACCCTGCCCTGCCAGGATTCCGCACAGGTCCTAGTGCCCTGCTGTGTGTGTCGTGAAATGATGCGTGTCTAAAAAGTGTGTCACCAACATGAAAAGTTTGGAAAGCTCTGGTGTAGACTATTTAGCCGTGACAAGTCATGTTGCCCAGGGTACACCCCGAGGAGGCTAGTCTACATTGCACCACTTGTTAATGACGTTGGGGAATCCGGGGCTACATCCTTATTTTGGGTGGGGAGGCATTTTATTAATTGCTTTAGAGCAGCGAAACCCTTTGAGTGAGTTTTGGTAAGAGAAAGGTGCCTCTGCATGGGAGATGAAGATACTCAGGGAAGAACACTTAAGGCGCAAGAAGATGAGATGGATTCTAAATAGCAAATCCGTGACTTGAGTAGGGAAAACAAAACCCTCTGCATTCGTGTACCGGGTGAAAACGCCTGCATCTGAAGACCTCCTCTCTCCTCAAGGACACAGCTGTCTGAGGGACTGGAGGCTTTAACTTACACACAATTTAGAAATGGGCTGAGCGATTGTTGAACGGACTCCCAGCTTTCCCGGTCAACGGGCAAAGCTATAAGGAGTTATCCTGCAGTAAGAAGCAGAGGTTCTGTTTTAAATTGAGTAGGGCTTATTTTCTCACGCACCTCCGGGGACCCTTGCTCTCTCTCACTTACAAACACCCCTTTCTCTCTTCCCTAGTCTCCGAAGAACATTAATTATCCCATTTGCACGTACCGTTTCGGGGGATCGTCTCCGCCTCTCCCAGAAGTTCCTGCGGATGGATGAGGTGGCTGCAGCCAAACGGGTCGAATTCTGCCACGCGGAAACTTTTTATATCGTTCACGCAACGCTACTAGTTAACTCTTCACCTATTTTCTTTCCCTCGTCCTCTACTTCAAGCGGATTGGCAGAAGTGACTCCTCAGCAGTTCTGATTGGCTGTGAAGGGTGACAGGGTTTGTCCAATAAGAGGTGGATGTGTGTGTTTGCTTGCCCGCCTACTTCCCCCTCTCTCCCTATAATAGTTAGGTGCGCAAACAACTTTCCTGTGTACGCAAGTGTAATACATTTTGCAACGCGGGCATATGACGAAAGAATCAAGGTCTTGCAAAGGGGAAAATAACCAGAAAGTTCTCCCTTTTTTAGGTGTCTTCTATATGACGGGCTGCTCCTGCTAACTTCAGTCTACTATCTGGGAAGGCAGGGGCTTGAAAAGCCCGGCCAAAACTACTACTGTTCGTGGCCGGGATGCCAAACAGGCAGGGGTGTTAACCCGATCGCGATTTTCCATGCCACTGTGATAAGTTGCGTTGCATTCAACTTTTATTTGAATTATATTCATTTGTTCTCAATGTGCATCTATGCATAGAAAGCAGCGTGTGAAAATGTTATGCAAAGTGTTCTCTTTTGGGCCTGGAAATTCCTCATTAATGGCAACACAGAAATGGCCACCCTCAGCACCAAGTGCTAAAGACCACTCAAAAGGAGACCCCATTGAATTCAGTAGGAATTTACTCCTAGGGAGGATTGCAGTCCCTGAGTGTGTGTGTGTGCCTTTGAGTCAGTGTTGACTCCAGGTGTCTGCCCTTGCCTGCTTCTTAGGCTTGAGAGAGAGAGACTGGCCCAAGGTCACCCAGCTGGCTTTGTGCCTAAGGCAGGACTAGAACTCACGGTCCCCCAGGTTCTAGGACAATGCCTTAACCACTACACCAAACTGGCTTTCTTAGTCCCCGAGTATCACCTACTTAAAATCTTTCACAAGAATTCATATGTAGACTCTGTAGATTGGCCTGTGAAGTTGCAACTTCGACAGCTTAAAGTCAGTTTAACTCACCAGGCTGGGAATCAGTATCAGAAGATAGAGAGACTTGGGGATTCATTTAATGATGAAAAGCCTTTAGAAATAAAGGCAGCAACACTTGCAGCAAAGTTCTTTTACTGGGCTAAGTTGCCATGCACCTTCTATTGTAGAGCAGTATATGAATTCAGATATTGTGAAAAAGCTTAGGGTTATTTGGGATTATTTGATATACTAGCTTATTGTTAATGGCTGGGTTCACACATCACCCTAAATCATAATATTGTTTGTTGGGGTGATGTGAGAAATCAGAGATCTTCCTCACTTGCATCTAACTACAGGGCAAATAGGCCTCAATAACCATTAGTTTTTCTGCCGTGACTTCATAACACTGCCTTCTTCTCACTCCCAGACCATGCCCTAGGACAGAGCTTTCCAAACTGTGTGACGCGACACGTTAGTGTGTTGGCTGCTGTGTTGGCTGCAGTGTGTAGGTGTGTCGTGCGAACGTAAGGAGAAACCTCTGAGTTCCTCGCTCAGACCCTCAAGCGCCTCGCTGCTGCCTCCGAGCCCTGCCAGGATTCCGCGCAGGTCCTAGTGCTTGCCTTGTGCCTTGCTGCCTCCAAACCTGCTGTGATTCCGCGCAGGTCCTAGTGCCTGCCTTGTGCCTTGCTGCCTGCAAACCTGCTGTGATTCCACGCAGGTCCTAGTGCCTGCCTTGTGCCCTGCTGTAAGAGGGGAGCTCTGTCCAAGCCTTGCCCTGCTGTAAAGGGGAACTCTGTTTTCATGAGATATGTTGTGTCCCCATACATTTCACTATTACAATTTACGTATGTGTCCATATCTCTTATAAGTTAGTTAGTTTAACCTCCAGTTTGCTAGTAAAACTGAAGTACTGTGTCGCGAAATGATGCATGTATAAAAAGTGTGTCACCAACATGAAAAGTTTGGAAAGCTCTGCTCTAGGAGCTTCAAGTCCATCCTCTTCTCCCAATGCAGTTTTTCTGTGGATATGATCTGCACAATTCACTGACCATTTGGTTGCTGATGTGGTCAGCTCCTCTTGGTCACTTTAGGCTGCTGCAGGTCTGCCCTCTCCGCTCCATGACCATTTTGGCTTGGGCTGTAGGAGAAAGTGGACACCTAGTTTCTGCAGGGGCTCTGCCTGGATAATGCTTGGCTGGCATGTTCCATAATGTTTGTCAGATCTCACACAGACTCCGTATGATCATGGGTTTAGTGCTCTTTTGAAAGAGTGCTAGCACTGGGCTGCACAGAAGGTACAGTACAGGTTTGCCTCTGCCAAAAAAGGGGGTTTGCAGAACCATCTTTTTTACTGTTTTTATTACTTTTATCATTTCTGAGGAGTTATGAGCAGCACTATAACTGTCTCCCTGACTAGTCAACTCGCCTGGCCTGGGACTAGTGTCATGCAGGTGCAGTTTGTGTGACTGTATGTGCAATGCACCATGATAACATGTTGCCTTAGATGAGAGGGAGCACCACTTCACCTCTTCCTTTCCAGCTTTGGCAGCAGTAGGTGCCATGAGGATGACTGTTGTTCTTATGGGCAGGCCAATCACAATAGTGGGATTCTGGAAGTTTGCTCTAGTGTGCACCTTTTCCATGAAAGTCTACTGGCTACTTCTAGGTAGCTCAGGTAATGAAGTCAGAGCAGGGCTCCTAGATCACTCAATATCAGCACTACCATTTTCTTGAAGCACCAGTTGAGGATGAAACTCACTTGCTACTCTTCCTGTTTTACCATACACACCCCTCTGTGCCTTTTACCTGTCTGCTGGGCTCCAACCTGAGTTTGGTGCTATTTTCTAAAAGTGTTAGGCCCATGTTCAGGAACAGCCCAACTGACAGGTCACAGAAGAGGAGTGGTTGCATTGAGTAGGAATGTTAGTAGACCTCACTCTCATTTTACTCTGTACCCATCCTTCATGCCTGTTACCTGTCAGGTGAGCCTGACTGACAAGTAACAGGTATGGTGACTGCTTGTAAGGAACATTTGGAGAGCACCTCCCCACTTCTGCCTATTAGTTAGGCAAGAGTCCCCTTGTGGGGGGAGATGGGCGGTGATATAAGTTAGAAATAATAAATAAATTTGATAGGTGACTAAACCCGCCATTCTAATAATCCATCTGAACTCACCCCACCCTATGTTAAGGATTGGTGGTTGTTATTCCCCTTGCAGGAGAGCTGGGTAGGAAGGGAAGCCAAGCCAGGGAAATCCACCACTCCCTTTCCTTAACTTGGCCCATAATAAGTACATAAACACCAGTTGCCATTCTCATTACTGGGGCAGAGCTGGAATTGACAATGGGGACAACACAATTTATGCCAGCATACCTTTCTGTTAGTCAAGAACTAACGGATAGTGCTTTCATTTGGCTGTAAGAAAGAGCTCTCAGCCATTGTGGTTGCAAGCTATGGTTTATGCCTTAGTAGCTGTGTGAACCTAGCCAATGGTGGTTTATTTGATAAGCAGTGGTTGAGTGTGAACCCCGTTGGTGTTTGTTACCTAGCCTCCTTTGTGAGAAAAATGAGCTTTCTAGGAAGTCAGTGGCAAATTCAGACGAGGTTTATAAGCTATGTTTTGCTAATTTGTGTAGTTTGAGTGAAACAGTTTGGAGGGTTTCCCTCATTCAGGAAAGTATGTTTGTTTATGCAGTTAAGGCTATGTTAAAGAGAATGTCATTCCTAAGCAGACTTCAGATATATAGCCTTAAGACAACATCATTCATTTCACATAGTCTCTATAATGATTGCCTGTTTTTCCTTCAGATCTGCTTATCTCGATGATATTCTGCTCCTGCTAAGAGTTATTTAAAATATTGCCAACCCTATTATGGCTTTTCATGATCACACATGCATATTTGATTGAATGTTAACGAAGGGTATGTCACACAGCTACATTGTGTCCTGGGGAAAATGAAGTATGGAGAAAAGTTTTTTTTAATAGATTCACTACATTCATTGCATGAAGGATAGCTGGGGGTTGGTTCTGCAAAACCTCCCTGTGGTCCACCTAATTAGTTGCCCTGAAAGTTGAAAGCCCAAGAATTTTGTTAAACCAGCATTGTCTCAGTTATAGTGCAATCTCTTGGTGGCCTTGATCATTAGACTGCTCTTTCTCTGAGAGATGCAATGTTTGCTAAGCCACTGACATTCTCTCCACAGAGTTCAAAAGGCAAACAAGCAGGAACTTTAGCCACCAGACACATTAAGAGAACCTGCAGTTTTTGTCAGTAAGATACCTTCATTGAACCTTCCTGTTGCCACAAGATTTTCCTCTGCCTACTAAAAGGTGCACAATATAGAACATTCCCCTCTCAATTTGATTCACACCTCCTCTATTTTATATCACAGTTAAGATTCCACAGTTTTAGTTCACTCTGGCATTTGTTTGTCTTATGTGTCCAAAGGTCTGCTGCAGTGTCCTCTATAGTCTAGACCAGTGATTCTCAACTTTTTTTTTTGCTCATGGCCCCCTTTTGAGCCGCATTTACCTCTATGACCCCCTCATAGTTGGTGAACAAGGGTATTTTACCATTTACACTGTTTATTAATTTAAACTGTATCATATAAAGATCGTGGCCCCATAGAAATGCAGCATGCCCCCTGGGGGAACATATGGCCCATGTTGAGAACCACTGGTCTAGACTGTCTGTCCTACCTACTGTATGAGGGATTATGAATCCCTAGGACCAGGAATCTAGAAAGTGCTATTCCCATTCTTGTCCTTAGTTTGATTTAATGTTAAAATGGAGCTGGAAAAAATGGAAATATTATTTCTTTATTGAGAATCTAGGGCAGGTGGTATATGTATTTCATAAAGTGTCTCTTGGCATTCTAAGAGTTTTCCAAAGTTGGTGCATTGAGAAATGTGACTCCCCCCCCCCAATGCTTGTGAACTGATCTACTACAATCCAGTAGGGACGAGAAATCATAGAATTTGTACAGACAGAAAAATAAATGTTTTATTTCAGGTCACCTTCCCGCAGGGTCTTTGCATCACTCCCAAATGGTTGCTACACCTCTGGGACTCTATGCCATTGCTTCTGTCAACTGGCTCAGCTGCATGCTCTCAAACAGCAGTTTAAGCTACTGTATTGCTCTTTTGAAACATCGATGTTCTGGAGAGCTGGTGAGAGAGCCAATTTCTCATTGATGGAAACTTTTGCATAAGCGCACCTCCCAGCTCCTAGACTCAACTTAACCTCTTCCCTCCTACCCATACAGATTCAACCCTAGAGTGTCTGGCCAATATGCTATTATTCACAGTTTTTATTAACAGTTTATTATTAAAACAGTTTCCCCCCCACAAACTGTGTTCTGTGGAATCCTAGGTTTTGTGAGAACTTGATGGGGTTCTACTGTATGAGAGACTAAGGGGGAAAAAATAATTCAAACGCAGCCAATGTTCTCTCACTAGAGCTTTGGCTCTTGATCAGGGATTCTGGGATAGACAGACAGAGATAGATTAAATTAAATGGCTCAAAGTTTCAAACAACTTTGGGGGAATTGAGTAAAAAGAGTAGTGTGTGGAAGTTTTTTGTCATTTTTGTTGTTTTCTAATTCCGGTTGTTTTTATTACTTTTTTCTGTTTTAATTGTGAGCTGCCTAGAGTCATGTATATGAGATGGGCAGCCTATAAATTTACTAAATAAATAATGTGCCCTCATCTGTTCAGTATAAATGCTTATACTGAAAAACTTATGACCATAAGGGTCATAAGGGTCCTAGCAGTCTGCTAGGACGAAGTGTCCACTATGTAGCACAACTCACAAGTAGCTCTTGATCCTTAAAGTACAAGACCCAATGCAGCAGCTCAAAAAACACAGCTGTAAGTCATTTTTTTAAGAAGAGTGTATCTGTTCTTTACAACTATTTGATTCAAACTAATTTCTAACCACGATGATGCTACGTGGTTGTGTGTTGTGTTGACAGCACCAGGCAAGCCCTGCCTTTTTGTACTTGTGTTGCAATGCACATTTCATCACAACTCATTTAGGTAAGGCCCTATATGTGGGGAGAGTGATATGCTACTCTAAGTGGTAGAACAAGGCATACCCAAAATATTCTTAATTTGGTATATTTAGTTTAGTAATGAATCATTACTGAACTAAACTAACATTAGAATTTTGCACCATTCTTGCAATCACAATAATTGTGAAAACATTATCATCTATTTCTAACCACGATGATGCTACGTGGTTGTGTGTTGACAGCACCAGGCAAGCCCTGCCTTTTTGTACTTGTGTTGCAATGCACATTTCATCAGTTTTCCCCCCTCCCCAGGATACCTGTCTAAAAATTAGTTTGAATCAAATAGTTGTAAAGAACAGATACACTCTTCTTTAAAAAATGACTTACAGCTGTGTTTTTTGAGCTGCTGCATTGGGTCTTATACTTTAAGGATCAAGAGCTACTTGTGGGCATGGCTGTAGTTCAATGGTAGGGAACATAACCCCAGAGCCAGTCCCTAGGATCTACAGGCACAGCCTGAAGAAACCCTCTGAGTCAATGGTCTGGTTCATCCATCTTGGGTTTGGATTGTTTTTGGCCTAGGATGATGTATGAACCCTGCATGGTGATCTGTAAACTGTAATTCATGGTGAAATCTTATGTAGATCCAACTAATAAGCAAAACATTGGCTTTTTGTGATGTCTCAGTCTAATCAGTATATGGAATTTTTCTTCTTCTAAGATTTCCTTATCAATGAAAGGAAAATTTGTTTTTCTTTCAGAGCAGTAATAGGACCTGTCCACACTGTTCATTTAAGAATGGAAGGACACACACACACACACTTTCTTGATCTGACTTTAATGTCAGCATAAGGAAGTTGCATTGGATTAAGAGATAAATTAGCTGCCCAACCATTTCGTGACACACTCTTACAGGGCACAAGGCAGGCACTAGGACCTGCGCAGAATCACAGCAGGTTTGGAGGCAGCAAGGCACAAGGCAGGCACTAGGACCTGCGCGGAATCCTGGCAGGGCAGGTTTGGAGGCAGCAAGGCACAAGGCAGGCACTAGGACCTGCGCGGAATCCTGGCAGGGCAGGTTTGGAGGCAGCCAGGCACAAGGCAGGCACTGGGACCTGCGCGGAATCCTGGCAGGGCAGGTTTGGAGGCAGCCAGGCACAAGACAGGCACTGGGACCTGCGCGGAATCCTGGCAGGGCAGCTTTGGAGGCAGCCAGGCACAAGGCAGGCACTGGGACCTGCGCGGAATCCTGGCAGGGCAGGTTTGGAGGCAGCAAGGCACAAGACAGTCACTAGGACCTGCGCGGAATCACAGCAGGTTTGGAGGCAGCAAGGCACAAGGCAGGCACTAGGACCGGCGTGGAATCACAGCAGGTTTGGAGGCAGCAGCAGCTGACACACTAACCTGTCACAACACAGTTTGGAAAGCTCTGCCTTAAAGAATAATGCAGAAACTGAGCTTCTTTGCATTGCTCTTCATTGGTTGTGGGGCACTTGCAGTTGGCCAGCAATCTCAGGCTATTTTGTACCTATGATTAATGTAATGATCTTTTTTAATCCATTCAATCGTGTCTGATTCTTGGAGACTGCCTGGACAAGTCCTTGCAGTTTTCTTAGCAGGTTTTTCAGAAGTGGTTTGCCATTGCCAAGGTCACCCATCTGGCTTTGTGCCTAAGGCAGGACTAGAACTCACCTTCTCCTGGTTTCTAGCCTGGTGCCTTAACCACTACACCAAACTGGTTCTCCTAATGTAATGATAGTTTGCTCAATTAACCCAGTTTCTTGGTATGTGTAGCACACTGAACCAAAAAAGAAATTAACCCCACATGGGCTGCTTTCACAATGAGACTAAAATACAGTCTGTTTGTGGGCCAGTGGGCCATGCAAGTAGTCTTCAAAAGGGTATTAATTCTAATACTGTACTAAATGCCACATGGAACATTTGTGATGATCAGGCTCGGGAATTATCCTGAAACATTATATTTTGAGATTCTGTTCTCTCTGAAATTCCAAACAAGTGTGTTCTGACTTCTCTTGACAATCAACACCATTTGAAATAAACTTAAGAGTTTAACATTTGAACATGAACTAAAGCAACCCTGTGTGGCCAGTAGTGTTCTTCTCAGATGGGAATGGGTTAGCAGAAGACAAAGGAAAGCCACAGGGGATGGCAGCGCCTGGCCAAAACTTGGCTGATCTTGGAAGCTAAGCAAGGTCAACCACGGGAATACCATCTGTTAGCCAGACTAAAAATAAAAAATAAAAAAAGACCCTTTCCAGAAGAATGCAATGACAAACAGCTTCTGTAATACTACAACAGACCCAATCACCAGAAGCTGAGATTGACTTGAGAGTCTCTACATTTTTGTAGGACAGAAAAAAGACCTCAAACTGGTTGCATTCTGCTGCTGTTGATACGCCTTTTTCATTTTGATGGCTAAGTTCAGATGACAAGTACTTTGCACATCCTCCCGTAATGTTTATTGGTGTCCTAGATAAAAATGATGTATGTTGGTTACAGCCTGGCATAGTTACAGGTCCTGCAGGTATCTTGCACAAATCCACGTTACAACAGCAGTGCTTGTGTGGGGGAGGAAAGCATGTGTTTCAGAAGCCTCCTAGCACAGGTATGGACTTGATTCTTTGAAGTAATCAGAGCAGCTCATGTGTTATCTAGTCAGCTTTGCAACTGCCCTGGAATTTAGGTTAAGGGCATATTTACATACCCCTCTAATTTTGCCTCAAGGATACCTGGCCAATCATTCCTGAAGAACACCACCACCACATGATACAACCTTCCGCTCATCTCCAACCCAAAGCACAGAAGTGAACCAAAACTGAAGTGGTGTATTTTATCTTCTCCCAACTAACCCCTTGCTATTTACATACCATGTGGTACTCTCGTGCTAACTGAGCTGATTAAATACAGTAGAGGGTGGGGTCTTCCCAGCTTCTGTTGGCTACTTTCTGCAGATTACACTGCAAGGATGATATAGGCAGTCTGCACTGCCTGGAGTGGCATAAACTATCAGTAGCAAAGATGTCCTGCCAAGCATGCTGTCAGCCTCTACCCATGCCAAGGGAGATTCCTACTAAATGTCCTGCTAGTCAGTCCCTACCCACTTTCTGTGTCATGGGGTGTGTAGGGCTGACTTGATAAGTTGTGCCCTTTTGCTGTCCAAAGGTCTCAATGTCCAGCCTGTCAACCTTTACCCACTTGCATGCGTAGTGATTGACAGGCAGGGTGCTTGGGAGCAAAGCTTATGAGGAGGTTTGGCAAAAACTCCAATGAGGGTCCAAGCAATCAGCAGCTAAAGAACTTTCCTGTCATCAAATAATGATTCTGATTGGGGCCATTACTTAGTTGTGCTGGATAATACTTCTGATTGGATGCCCCAAAGATGTTTTGGAGCATGAACTGTCCCTGTTCTAGACAGATGCCCTCAGAAATCCTTGTCTACTATCATTTTCTCTTCATTTTCTCAAATGAAGGCACTGTAATAGCAAGAACATCTGTGATGGAATGTGTCCCTGAGGAGGGAGGTGGTGCCATGGAGGTCGCAGGAGAGGAAGGAGGGGTGCATTCCAGGGGGAGAAACGATCTTACAGTTTGGAGGACCTTGGGCAGCCGGCCAAGAAACAGACAGGACCCGCCTTAGATTACTGGAGTATTTCTCCCTAGCACCTCTTGACTTTGACTAGTTTGGCAAGATTCTGTGTATGGTAGAAACAATAAAGAGCTAGAGCTTCATTCCTGGCTCAGCGTTGTTTCTTCGCCTGAACCCCTGACAACATCAGAACAATACATCAACTTTTCCTAGACCCAAATACAGAGGACAGTTTATTTATTTATTCATTCATTACAGTTGAATTCACACTGAAGGAAATATATATTTCTAGGTTCATTTTTTCTCTCTCTGAGAAAGTAGGGTGAATAAAAGCCTTGCCCTTCTCACAGATTCCCAGAGAAGAAAAGGAAGAAAATGCTTCCCTATAAATGTGTCTATGTATCATCTGGATAAGGCACTTGTACTTCTTGAGAAGCCCATTATCAAGGAAGAGTATGAGGTAGGAGGTAGAAAATGCAGAAGAAATAAAGAAAAGTAAACTGGTAAGACAAAAACGAGCTGGCCTCTCCGAACCAGAGCTACTAATTGACAGGGCAATCCTAATTCACAGATGGAGGGTTTTAGGATTAGATTTTTCTGGTTATAGGCTGATTCCAGAAATCTGTTAATGGAGAGATCTGAGCATTTGGCAAAGATATACCAGCAGGGTACTGTAACTAAAATAGGGGACAAGAAGAGATAGGGCAAGGGAAGAACCACACTTTAGCACAATCAAACCGTCTGCAGTTAAGGTTATATCCACAATATTAGCACAATTAGACTGTTCATTGAATCTAATGGGCTTTCTAATTTACTCTCCCTTAGCCATGCCAACTCTGACATTACTAACATTAGGATGCTGTACAACTCAGCTAGTCTCTAGCCATTTTGGCCACATCAAATTGAGTGACCCTACCTTGTTGCTAACTTAAAAGGTTCTACATGCAGAGAGAGTTTACCATTTGCAAAGGCTCTTTAGGATACATTCAGGAGGTATGTGCAAAAGCACACTTAATGGCTCATGCAAAAGTGACACAGATGAAAGATTTGGAACAAGAAAGAAGTAAACATTAAGATAATCACAGCCCTAACAACTTCACTGAAAATGATTATCGGTCTTTGAATATAGGCCAGTCTTTCCCAAGCTGGCATCCTTTCAATGTGTTAGGACTGTAAGCCTCCAGAAGTCCCAGGGGCCATGTTGGCAACGTTGCAGCCAACACATCTCAAAGGCATCAGCTCAGTGAAGATAGACTAAGGCAATTAAAAAATAGTTTCTCTTTTCAAAAAGACAGTTAATGCCTCACAATTATGGTAAAGAACCACTTAAAATAGTTTCATACTTGCTATTTAACAGAAATTTTAAAGCACCATCTCTGGTATTGCTACCAAACTCGAGAACTCTCGTTCATTATCTGTAAGAGATCAGTCAGAGCCGACTTTCACAACCTAGAATTCTTAGCCAGCACTACTACTAGCCACATTGGCTGGGCTTCTTGGAATTGCTACCTCACAATGGGAGGGCATCATGTGCGGAAGGCAGATTTAGAGCTATTAGACAATTGTTTTTTCCACGGAAAAAAATGTTGGAAAACTGAACCCCAAGCTTATTTCTCATCAGTGACTGTTATCAATTAATCTGATCCAATCCCCAGCTTGCAATTGGAGATGACTTAGCTCAGCAGTGGACATCTCATGCTGGAGGTTTTGCTCATCTGTCTCAGTCCTTTGGAAGCACTGAAAAGTCAAAGCAGCCTTGGGTTTTCATTCAACCTGAGAGTTGAAAACATCCCCACATGTCTCACCAGATTGGGCTCAACCACAAATGCTTGCTCGCCCTTGGCACGCAACAGTGAATAAAGGGCAGTATCTTTGGCAAAGCCTGGGTGACAGTGAACTTCCTTCATGTAACCCAATACCCGGTGTGCTGAAGGGGCAGAGAACAGCATGGCAGGAGTGCAGCATTCGGTCACGGGCACAATGTTGTAGAAGGATGGTGCCAGGCGTCGAAGCTCCAAAACGTAGTGGCGCCCAACCAGTTCTACTAGCATCATGCTGTAGAGGGCAAAAAATAACACAATGGACCAAGTAAGGCTGGAGCGGCTAGATGCCCAGGAATAGACAAAGCCCAAGAAGGATCCTGAAAACATGCCTAATCCAAGCCATTCCAGGATCCTCATGGGTTCTGGATTGATGTAATGTTGAAGTCTCTCTGGATGGTAGAGTTTGATATAAAGGGCATCTCGGAGGTGGGGTTTTGAGAATCGTATCTGCAACAAGTGATGCAGGACTGGAAAGAACCCCTCCTCTGGGATGGCATCATCTTCCACCAACAAGACATATTCCGGTCTGTATAGCTGAAGTGATTTCTCAAGGCAGTAGGTGTAATCTTGCTTCTCCTTCTCAAAACGGTTTGGCAAGAGATCCAAATTCTCCTCACCACTATAGCGGTTCACCACAGCAAAGAAAGGGGCAAGCATCTTAGCATCCCAGTGGTTGCTGGGATCCGTTTCCACATTACAGAGTAAGAGCTGGTGGTGCTGGCAAGAAGGGCCACATTCCTGGAGCAGGCGGTGGAAGCGGGCTGCTACTTGAAGGACATAGTGGAACTCTGGGTGCCTCTGCACTGTAATGATGGTAATTAGCAACCATGGCTGCAAGGCCTCATTGGTCAACTTCTCTGACACATTCTGTAGCCGCTCAAAGTAATGGAGAGCACTCAAACCCTCCTCTTGGCTCTGCTTCAGAAAATGTTGGCTCATTGGGTTCAGGTACCAACCACGCATGTAGAAATAAGAATAAAGGAGCTGCTGACAAGTCAATGGAGCTATCACACCAAATGTCACAGCACTCAAGGCAAGGAACTGCAGGAACGGGCTGGACCAACGGCACAGCCGGCCCCAAGGCAGCAGTCCGCGTGAGAACATGGCTGCCTCATTTGCAGTTCAACAGTCCTTGGGTTTTTTGCTGCATGCCATTTGGTCAGCCTGTTGTTTCGTGCAGCAGACTGTGCAGAGGGACTTCCAGCAAATTCATGATTAGATTCAATTCTGCAAAGAAAAAAAGAAAGAAAAAGATTATGGAGATTTTTAAGGGTATCTCATGCCTGATGGAACACGTAGCTGAACTAAAAGCGTTCGTTGCCTAGAATTCCTTTGAGTATCTGGGGTAAGATAAATGTGATTAAGATGAATTAACTCCAAGGCTGATTTACAATTTGAGAGGCCTTTCAATGCTTCTTTCCTACATTATTTTTTACAGGACATTCAATAAATTACTCTAACAAGGTCATCCTGTGAGATTTTAATTGTATAAATTACAATTACCTGTTGGGAATTTAACTTCCCCACTTTCAGGTTTATCACTAGGCATTTATCCTAGATTTGTCACCATTTAGAGCCAGGAACTTTAGTACCATGCTCCTTTTTGGCTGAATGTGAGATTTATTATTAGACTCAACTGAAATCCTGTCAAGTATGAGGATCCTTGTTTGTACCGGGTTTACATTCAATATTTGTATTTAATGTACATATTGAAAACATTGGGTCACAGATATAACCTTGATCCTTTCACATTAAAAAGCTCAAATTATGAGAAATCCCAGTTTTAAAATAGTGGGTAATTCTATTTTATAGGTAAACGGGGCCTCTCATAATTTCTTTCATTCATTCATTCATTCATTCATTCATTCATTCATTCATTCGATTTATCATAATATTATTATTTTGGATTAATTCAGTTATAAGGAAGCTCTTTTTAAAACTTCTGCAGAATTAAAAAAAACAAGTTTGCTTTACCTCAAAGTACTTCTTGACATTCACTCTTGATTCAGCTCAAGCTTTTATTATTTGGCCTATTTGATCCAGATACTACTGCTGCTTCTGAAGTTTTAAAAGTGGTTGGACGTTAAGGAGGAATTAGCTGTGCTCCTAAGCCAATAATATGTTTTCTTTTACAGTTAAGTTGATAAAATTGATATTAGTTATTCCTGCAAATAATGAGTTTGAAAGTCTTGCTCTGGTAAACCAGAGGATGGTTGCTTTAAGTTAGGGGTCCCCAACCTGTGGGCCACGGCCCACTAGTGGGCTGCGGCCTGTTAGGAACTGGGCCGTGGAGCTCCTGCCCACAAACCCCGCCCCCTTCTGCGCGATTGGCTCCCACCCGCAAACCCCGCCCCCTGGTCCGCAGAAATCCTGGAAATCCCACCCCCCCAGAAAAATCGTCTTTTGAAACTGGTCCCTGGCGCCAAAAAGGTTGGGGATCCCTGCTTTAAGTAACATGAAATATATGTCCTGTGATCTTAAAAGAAGGTTAATACAACAACAAAAATGCTTTGTGTACAGTACATTTTCCACCTCCAAGAATGTTGAAGGTCACCACCTTGCTGTTGGGGATGCAACTCACAAGGTGGAACATTAACTCATACGACTTAGACCTCTGTTATAGCCACATTTTGGCTGAAATTAAGAGGATTGCTGATACGGTACTGGACTAATCACTATGTGCAAAGATGCATGTATTATACTTGCCTATCCCCCTAATATTTGGAATCTAACCAAACATCAAGAATTGTGGATTCAAGCATGGGGGCTGGCTAAAAATAATTATCATACAATATTGGAAAGAAAAATCTAATCCTGATTTGCAACAATGTGCAATGGATTGCTGATGTGTTGTTAGTCAATATTTGAATTAACATTTTTTCATCAACCCTTTCCTTTCCTTTTTTGCTTCCCCCTTTTTATTATCATATTGTTACTTTGGGATTATATTATACTATTAATATTGTTTGTCTATAATGTTTTATTTGTAGGAAATGGTGATTATAGGACTTTCCTATATTTTTAAAAAAGATTATTTAAGATTTTAAAAAATCTTAATTTTTTTAATTAAAAAAAAATCTTGCAATGAATTAATCCCCCAAAGTAGAAGAAAACTTGTGTTAAAATTGACCAATGCTGGTGCTCCTACTTGTTAGCCTAGTGACACACCCAGTTTCTTTGATTACAAATCTTATTATTTTTAATAATTAACCATGCATGTTAAATAGTGAACCAAAAGTCATTTATGTTTCTAAATCTGCTCCATCAGTAGTATCACTTCTGCCATCTAATACTAAAGACAGTTACAAACAAGTTTTTTTAAAATTAAAAACCTCACTTCCTTTCAATGTGAATTCTAAACAGAATTCAGTAATGAAGATGAAACATTCTTAGAAAGAATGTTCAGTAAAATTGGGCTGAAAATTGCTTAGAAGCTGTACATTTAAAAAAATATTATTCGCCATTTTTTTTACTACTTTAAGCTGTTCATTTATGCTCCCTCATCAGGGTCTAAGCCAGAGCTTTCCAGACTCTTCCTGTTGGTGACACACACCAACGGTGGCGGCATGCAGGTGTGTCGCGCGAAACCTGGAAGCGCTGATGGCACACTGCCATGTGCGGCGGTAGCGCACCATCAGCGCTTCCGGGTTTTCACACGACACACCTGCACACCACAGGCAACACAGTATTGTGTCGCAACACAGAGTTTGGAAAGCTATGGTCTATGCCAGGGCTTTCCAAACTGTGTGTCATGACACAGTACTGTGTCGCCTGGGGGCCCCAGGTGTGTCGCACAACAACCCGGAAGCGTTGAAGGTGGAATGGTGCCGCCGTGTGGCAGCGTGCGCAGCCGCGGGTCATCAGTGCTTCCGGGTTGTCACGCGACACACCAGGATGACGCACGGCGCGCAAAAACTCAAAAGTGTGGCGGCGGCAGCAACCCAGAAGTGCCGGCACTTCCGGGTTCTTGTGCATGGTGGCAGCAGCACTTCCGGGTTTTTGCGCGCCGGCTGTTGGTGTGTCGCCAACGGCAAAAGTTTGGAAAGCCCTGGTCTAATCCCTAATGAATTGAAAGGGACCTACTTTTAAGTATAAGATTCTGTTGTAAAGAACTTTAAATGATATATAGGATGACTAGTGTAGTACATAAATATGTGCCATGTGCTATATTTCTTAAAACATACATGCTTTAATTTTCTTCAGATAATTTAATTATGGAAAATGAAGGGACTAGTTACAAATATACAGATATATGTAAGTACAGTATATATAGAGTAGTTCTAAACAGGAAGCAAGCATTAGAAAAGACTGAGAAAAACATTAGGATTAACAATGAATGTGGAACAAGGCAGGAGGGACGGGTTAGTAGTTCAGAATATGTCAGAGACAGTGCAGGAAAATACATTACAGTTAGTCCTTACTTAACAACCACAATTGGGACCGAAATTTCGGTTGCTAAGTGAAGTGGTAATTAAGCGAATCTGACCCAATTTTATGACCTTTTGTGGTGGTCATTAAGCGAATCACTGTGGGCGCTAAGTGAACCACATGGTTGTTAAGCAAATCATGAGGTTCCCCATTGATTTTGCTTGCCAGAAGCTGGCCGGGAAGGTTGTTAAGTGAGGACTACCTGTAAGTACAGTCACAAGGAAGTCACTCAGGATGGGGAACCGGGGGTGGACAGGTGGAAGGAGAGGGATGCAAGATTGTTTAAACATTAACTTTGTTTCAACTTTGTTTTATAGCCCTCCTTGAGTTTTTGACAGTTGCAAGCTCTATTTCACCTATCTAATGACAGAAGCTATTAGACTAAGTTAAAGGCCCATCACAAAAGTTTGTCCTGTAACTTAGCACAATTCAAATAGCCTGGGGCAGAGAGCCCACTGTCTACGTCAGAGCTTTCCAAACTGTGTGTCGCGACACAAAAGTGTGTTGCCACACACAGCGTGGTGTGTCACCACACCACCCGGAAGCGGCGGCGCGCACCGCCGCACGCCCCCCGCGCTGCCGTGCGTCCGCGCGCCACACGCCCCCCGCGCTGCCACCGTGCGCGCGCCGCCGCACACCCCCCCTACGTCGTCGCCAGCGGCAGCACTTTGGAAAGCCCTGGTCTACGTAAATGAGCTATTTGTTCAAAGCAATATAAAAAGGAGAAACTAATGGGGTGTAAAACAACTCTGGAGTGAAAGGAACAGGAGGAAAGGTCTGTGGAAGAACAGGGTATATGTTTTCAAGGAGATGTGAATGATTAGAGAAGAATGACTTACCACGAACGTATGCTACGTCTAATGCTAAGTTTGCAAAGTACAAGAAAGGATGAAATGACAAGTTGCCTTTTGGCCTCTGGGAATTAAAAGCCAGGCAGAAGTTCGGTCAGAGAGGACAGAGAAGTAAAAAGGTAAACTTTCTACTTCTGTGGAGTCCTTGGTGCTCTCTGAGCCTTGTTGTTTTCTTGCAGATGTTTCATTGCCAGACTAGGCAACATCTTCAGTGCGAAAAGGGAGTGGAACTTGCTCTCTGTTTATATACCATGGCTTGTCCTGCTTGTGTTAAAGCTAATAATCCAGAGTAGAAAAGTATCTTCCTGGCAGGATTCTTGTTTGTATTTTGGGTCCGTGTTTTCACCAACTAAATTTGAGCATTTATAACCATTATGTGCTGGCCTGTCACGGGTATCAGGTTACACAGAGTCTCTGCTGTGAGCTGAAGGCAGGAATGCACTCACCAGCTGTACGCTTAGCAACAGATACAGCCAGAAGTCATGCTGCAGGGAAAAGCCGAGAGAGAGAAACCAGGAGTCCGTTTGCTGAAGTCAGAGTTGGAGCCAGAAGACAACCGATATTCCAAAGCCAGGTCAGGGGTGGTAACAAGTAGGTCAGCGAGAAGTCAAAGCCGGGTCAAAGAGTCCAGAAAACAGATCAACAGTAGTCCAACCAGGGTCAAGAAATCAGGAAACAAGCCAAGATGCCAGGGTGGTCACGAAGCCAATATGCTACGTTGCTCCCACAACTCACTCACCGCTCTGCTGATGATTTATTAGGAGATTAGGGGCTGTCATCTGAATCCTGCAGACTCAACGTTTCCCCTACGTAACTCCCTTGCAGCTAGCCTCGCACTTCTTCGTCTGTTCTTTAAGGCAATGCGTACACGTCTCCGTCTCTGCCCTTTGGGTGATTCTGGCGAGCTGGGAGTTTGATGAGAACCAGCTGGCTGCTGGCTAGAGGGTGGGGACAAACCACCATCCCCGGTTTGCTCCCCTGTAGCCTCAGTTGTTGGCTGCTGGCTAGAGGGTGGGGACAAACCACCATCCCGTTTGCTCCCCTGTAGCCTCAGTTGTTGCCAACTCCCCACTGCCCTGTGGTGCTGGGTCTACTTCTGGAGCCGTGCCTAATTCTGGGGCTTCGTCTGGTTTAGTCCCCTGGGGGTTCACCAGGGACAGCTCGTCTGCTGACTCCTCACTGGAGTCCTGGGGCAGAGGCTGAACCAGGACACATTACTTCTTTCTTAGTTTATTTTGATTTCACTGTATGTGCTTTGTTAAAGAAAGTCAATTTTATTTTAAATCTTGGTTCAGTTATAACATTCCAAAGGCAGGCAAGACACATGGCTTTAATAGCCTTTCAATTGGATCGCAGAACAGGAATAGTGTGAGCTTGGCCTGAGCTGCTGAAATTTTGTTCTAAGACTGTTAAATTCTACAGCAGTATTCCTCAATTATCTTACCAGCAGCAAGTTACTGAATCCTAAAAGAACCAAATGTATTTTCATCACTTTATGTCGGCTGGGAAATCCAGGAACAGCAATCCCAATACATTTGATACAAGCTGCACTGGAGAAAACGAAGGATAAAAGTTTCTGATCCCTTTATGTGAGATAATTAGCTTCCCTATGTCAGACAGTCTGTGTTATCACCCACAACTAATTTTGAGAATGGCCACTGTTAACAGTGCAGTTGTAACTGTAGTTTTCTGATTTCATTTCCTTCTACCTTCCCTATAATGATGATTAAAATATCATACTGTATTCTTATTCTAACAATAGTTCAAACACTATGTAAACTGTGGAAGTCATCTCTGTTGCTGTTCTAGACTCTTCATAGTAATAAAATTAAAGTTTCCTTTATGGGATTGGTTTCTTCTCTGACATAACAATGCAGCATTAGAAGTCTACAATGGGGTTCCCACAACACACTGAATCACAAATTAACCAACCACATTTTCTCCTTTTATACTGTGTGAACCTAACCCATGTGTTTATTTTTCTGGGTACTGTCTGAACCCAGAATATTGAGTTGAGAAAAGCATAGTACAGCACAAGTCTTAAACAGTTTGAAAATGGCATGCCAATAAATTTTTCAAACTCTGGCCCACCATCTTTAATAGCATACTGAAGTTACTTTCTAAATATTTTGAAACTTTTAAACACTGTGTTCAAAGAAAGTACATAAAAATTACATATATTATATAAAATGTACATAAATCACTCAAATTTGAATTAAGCAGATGTTTGGCTCAAATGGACTCTCCTTCAACCTGTGTCACTCCATAAAATTTGTTTTACTGGAGGAAACTGGAAAGCCCTATGCTGCCCTTCAACCCCATTTCGCATTTCTTAGGAAGAGAGAAACGGAAAGAGAAGTGAAAGAGGGGAGGACAGGGGAAGGAAGCCAGGAGCTGGCAAGGGAAGGGTGCTCCTCCTTGCAGATTTACTTGGAAAAGGTGAGAGCTACACACTCCTCCCTCAAGGCTGCAATCCTCGCCAGCCACCCGGGGCAGCTGAAGCATTACCTACCTTTTGAAGGATGGATATGGTTGAAAGGGATATTTTGGCTTACCTTTTGGTCTGTGGCCCCTTGAGGATCCCCGCCCCAAGCTTCGTCTTCGAGGTCCCCGAGAGCGCCCTCCTCCTACCCTTGCAGCGCTCACCTCGGCATAAAGAGCGAGGTACACGCCCCCACCACAAAAAGTGCCGAGGAGGAAGCAGAAGAAGGCGAATATACAGGAAACGGAAGTCGCTCTTCCGCTGCTTACGAGGCGTGGTTCAGCAGCAGTAAATAAAAGAGGGTGCACAGCCTCGCGGAGGCGGCGCCGCGTTGCTGGCTTGGCGTGAAAAAACCCGATTGGGCGGCGGCGCCAAAGCCACCACGGCTTAGGCGGGCTTTCATAGAGAACTCAACTCTCAGGAGTTCTAGGCATCAAGGAATGCTGGGAATTGGAGTTGTAGCGCCGAAGGAGATGGACCACCGGCGTCAGCACCTTGGCCAGCATCGGCAAGCCGGGCTCGCCAGGCCCTCGCCTTTCTTTTTCTTTTTAATTTAAACACAATTAGACACATATATACACACGCGCATGTATGTATATATTTGTATATTTTATATACATATATACATATGTTTTTATTTATTTTGTGCCTTCGAGTCAGTGTTGACTCCTGGTGACTGCCTGGACTAGTCCCTGCAGTTTCCCTGGCAAGATGATTCAAGCTACAGACATTTCCCTGGCAAGGTTTTTCAGAAGTGGCTTGCCATTGCCTCCTTCCTAGGGCTGAGAGAGAGCGACTGGCCCAAAGTCACCCAGCTGGCTTCACGCCTAAGGCGGGACTAGAACTCACAGTTCCCCGGTTTCTAGCCTGGTTTCTAGCTTTGACCACTACACTAAATTGGCTCTCATATACTCTTTCTTTCTTTCTTTCTTTCTTTCTTTCTTTCTTTCTTTCTTTCATTCATTCATTCATTCATTCATTCATTTCTTTTCTATTATCACTTTTCTTTTACTTTTCTCTTTTCTTTACATTTGTACTGTTTTTTACTTTGCAAAAAACTTCTTTAATAAAAATTAATTTTAAAAAAAGAAAGAAATGCGCACAGAAAACGTACCTTCGGTTGCAGCAGGAAGCCAGGGAGCTAAATACGTTCCTATTGCAGCCCTTCAGATGACTCAGTCGTCGCCCCTAGAAACCTCGTTCTCCATTCATTGACAAGGCTCCAGAAGTTCCAAGTTCTCCCGGAATCTGAGCACTTTAGTTCACTCTAACGATTATAAAGCTATCGTGCGGCAACGGCAGCCATTTTGAGTCCGGGCAAAGGGGCCATTCGGAGAAGGGAAAGAAGCGAGGCCGGATTGGTTGCTTCGCGTTTGTCGTCGGCGTACAGTTTCCTGTGTCAATTGTAGGCCGAAGGCTCAGTGGAGCTGGTGAGCAAGTGGAGAGAGAGGGGGAGAGAGAGAATCGGCGGTGCGGGGAGGCCTTCCCTTTTGGGGTGTTGCCCTCCTTCTCTCCTGGGACGGCGCGCGGGGGTGGCTGAAGCGGCGGGGGTCCAATGCTGGCGTGAATGGAGTGGTCTCTTTCGGGGGCTTGGGGTGCCGGGGGGCATGGAGATGTGTGTGAGGCTGGGAGACCCGAGGACGTTTGACTGTAGACCCAGCGAGCGGTAAACGGTGTGCCCTGGGCGGCTGTTGACAGCTTGGGACACTGTAGGTGTCCCTCGTTAGAGTGCCTCTGGGCACGAGCAAAGTGCTTTTCCGCCTTTCCTTTGAGCAAGTAGCCTCCGTCCTCAGTTGCTCAAGAGGCACTTAGAAGAGAGTGGAGCACCTGTTCTTTTTTTCAGTATGTTTTATCGGTTCTTGTTTTTTGTTTCTTGCTCCCCAGGGGCACACACCTCCTTGTCGGTGGATACCTTTTAATCCAGGGATGGGATAACATTTGTTCCTTAGCCTGTCATATGTTTTGTTTGTTAACTCTCTTCCAGCCTCTTGCTGTCTTCGTATTTCTGCTGCTCCGCTTACTGAAAACTAGATGACAATTGAAGGGAATATCGAATATCTGTAGTGCAGGGTTGAACTGTGGAGGCCTTGGTGCTCTCTGAGCTTGGTTGTTTGCTTGCAGACGTTTCATTAGCCAACTAGGTAACATCTTCATTGTGAGTAAATGTAGGGTTTTCTCCCTGTTTACATACAGTAGCTTGCCCTGCCAGTTTTTGATGGGGGTCTAGTTGGGTAATGAACTGTCTGCAGGCAAACAACCAAGCTCAGAGAGCACCAAGGACTCCACAACTAGATGACAGTTCAAATGCCTGTGTGCTTTAAAATAAATAAATCAAATGTAAATGTTCTCAGCAGTCAGCAGACCTCAAATGGGCAAAACAGCAGTAAATAGTGAATTAAACAAACAAGCATCTGTGGGATCATTTTGTGGATTTCAAGATGGAAGGAGAATGGGGTTTTTTTTCTTTGTTGGTTTAAAACCAACTTGGCCTCAGATGCCAAAATTACAATACAAGAGAGGGGATTTGCATGAATTTTGTTTCAAATATAATTCGTTGTTTTATTTAGTTTTTCCTGAGAGTTGGAAATGTTTCCTAATAAGACAAATGAGCAAGGTTAAAAATCAAGCATTTACAATGTTCCTTCTTTTTCTTTGAGGAAAAAAAATTGGAGAAGTGGGAACCTCCAGTTTGTAACTATGTCTGGGATTGGGAACAAACGAATGGCTGCAGAGACGAGTCCATCCGCTCCTCCAGAGAAAAAGGCAGGAGTTGAGGACTCGGAGACCACTGTGGAGACTATTAAGCTTGGTGGCGTTTCCTCAACGGTTTGTATCTCATGTTGGGTTTTATTCTTTCTGTAGAATGCAATATTATTTTGACTTTTATGCTCTCCTGGACTCCCACAGCCACTGGGATGAGTTCTGTCACAAAGCTGGGTGGACTTGGGTCTAGCTCTCATGGAATGTGACAAACTTGTTCCTAGGATAGGAGGTGGGTGATTAATTGTGAGTGCTTGTTCATTCCTTCTCCCTTTCATATTAATTTTCTTTATGGATTTTTATAGGGAGGGGGATATTCTAAGGAACATTCTGTGATAACCCCTTTCCTGTAGTGTGAAGTGTTATGAATCATGTTTTGGTTGGTAGGTACCTAGTGTTCTCCAGATATTTTGGATTTCAGTAGCAAAGGATTGTGGGTACTTTGTTCCATAAAATATGGAGGCCATCAGGTTACCTGCTGGTAGCTTACCACTTCAAACATATGATGAAATGAATGGTTGTTTTAATAACTGATATTCATGCAATTTATTTGTATCTTGCATTTGCTTCTTGTGCTGAAGGTACATAGGTGTTTCCAGTCCCATCCCCACTTTTATATTTGCAACAACTGTGTGAGGTATTTTCACCTGGGAGAGAGAATGATGGCACAAAGGTCTCCTATGGACTTGGAATGCATAAGGATTTGAACCTGGTTCTTCCCAGCCCTAGGTCAACATTCTCATCACTATACCATGTTGGCTCTCTTTCAGGAAGAACTGGACATTCGCACACTCCAGACTAAGAACCGAAAGCTGGCAGAGATGCTGGACCAACGACAAGCTATTGAAGATGAACTGCGAGAGCATATAGAGAAGCTGGAAAGGCGTCAGGCCACAGATGATGCTTCGCTGCTGATCATCAACCGCTACTGGAGTCAGGTCTGCTGCATTTTTCTCCTAGTGGTCCCATCCCTTTAATTTTGCATCCCCAAATTTTCTTAAAAATGAAACATTCCCTCCTTTCAGTTTGATGAGAACATTCGCATCATTTTGAAACGCTATGACTTGGATCAAGGCCTTGGGGATCTCCTGTCAGAGCGAAAAGCACTGGTGGTACCAGAACCAGAACCAGATTCGGACAGCAACCAAGAGCGCAAAGATGAGAGGGAGCGAGGTAAGGTATCTGGTACAGGTTGGTGGAGGTTTTACAAGCAGGTGCTTATGAGCTCATGGTGGTATAGAATGATTTATCTTTTGGATCCAGATTGCATCTAGTTATAACTGCTTTGTTGCACTATTATAATTTAGGAGAAATATTTGAGCCTGCATTCTCCTTTCTGGCTACTCTGGCTAGCAGCACCAGTGACGAAATGGAATCCCAGCTGCAGGAACGGTTTGAGTCTTCCCGCCGTGCAGTCACACAGATTGTGACGATGTATGATAAACTGCAGGAGAGAGTGGATGTGCTGTCCCAGAAGCTGAACAGTGGAGGTATGGCATTTTCCAGAACTTTTGGATATACTATATTGCATTTTCAAAACATTCATACTTAGAGAACCTTTCAGAAAATATGGGCATTGACTTTGCTGCCAGTTTGGCAAATAAATAATGATTGATAGTACTTGGTTCTTTGAAATTATGCCGAAATAGATATTTGGCTGGGAATTGCAACTTCACATCAGGAGAGTTGCCAGAATAGGGCAGGCTGTGCCTTACAGTGAACTGGAGTTATCAGATAAGATGAATTTTGGCATGCTTGATAAACTGTAATAAGGACACTTTTTGACTCTTCTCATATTACTGGATTTCCAGTTCCCATTACCCCTGGCTATTGCCCCTCTTGTATGAAGTTGATTAGATTTTAAGTCCAACAACATATTTCGATACCACTGAGTACAGAATCTTGTTGGAGTTGGGAACTGAAAGCACCAGGCTCTGGTGATTTGAGTTCTGTTTCTCTGGGCACAATAAAAAAGTGATTTTGGGAGATTTCAACTCAACTCCTTAGGAACTGTCCTGGGGAACCTGCAAGTTTTCATATTTTCTTCCATACTGTTTAATATCTATGTGAAGTCACTTGGAAGGATCATAAGCAGGTTTGGAGCTAGGTATCATCAGTGTGATGACGATAAACAGCTGTGCTTAAGGATCTGAGATAGAATATCTCCAATGCTTCCATGGGTCTCCAGGCTGTAGTGGACTGAATATGGGAGAAGAGGCTAGCTGAATTCAGACAAGATAGTTACTGATTCTGAGAACTGGGTTTCAGAGTTTGGAAATTATGCCTGTTCTGAATGGGGTTATGCTCTCCCTCGAGGAACAGCTTTGCAATCGGGGGTCCTCCTGGATCCAGTATGGGTACTGTGCAGCGGAAATGAGGGCTTTTTATCAGCTTTGACTGATAAAGAAGGTACATCCCTATCTGGAGGAAAGAGGCATGGCTTCAGTGGCTCATGTGTTGGTCACCTCAAGGCTGAACAGTTGCAATGTGCTCTTTGTGCAAAAGTCCTTTAAAATTGTCTGGAAAAACTATCTAGCCCAGAATGCAGGAGCATGAGTAATGTGTGATGACTCCTTGGGATCCCATATTATTCTATGTTGAAACTACTGATTGCCAGTTGCCTTCCAAGCTAAGTGATGCGTCTGTATTCACATGGCTTAGACCCAAACTACTTCCAGGATGGCCTGCTGTATACTTCCTTCTGCACTGTAGCTCATCAAAAGACACTTTTGTTTTATTGTAACCTCCCTATTGTGCATGTGGTGCTATTTGGTTCAGCTGCTTTTTTAATTCAATCCATCTTCCTATTGCTGAATTACGTTTTGTATTTTCTGGTTTAGTTGAACTCTTAATTAAATCAGTGAAAAACATTCATTCTGGTTGCTTTATGTGGATAATACCAGATGCCATTAATACTTCAACTTAGTCATAGTAGACTTTTTGCTGCTTAAGGTTAGAATCTACAATGGTTATTTATATATTTTATAATTTGTAATTACTTATTTTATGTTTGATTTCTTTATTGTACTTCAGTTGAGCAATGGTGGGGAGTTCTGTAGAATGTTATTTAGACCATTATAAACATGTTTAGAAATTTCTAAAAATGTGAAAAGAAACAAACAAAAAAGGAAAAGCAATAAAATGCTATAGGAAAGAGAAATCCTAAAATCTTCTGATTTAGTGTAGATTGGGCACTCAAAATCAAAATATAGATTCCTTCATTAGATCTAGTTTTAGACAAAATATTACTTCCAAATTTCAACAATAAAAACTATTCAGGATGCTGACATTTTATTTGTTTTACCTTGTTTTTAGTCACTCAGTCTTTTGAAATAATACTCTGAAATTATGCAAGATTCCTTAGAATAGTTCCCACCCTTCTGAAGTCTTTCTTAAAGCCTGCAAGGCTAGAAGCTTCCTTTAAAAATAAAAATCATTGAATTCTTATGAAAAATATAACAGTTATCACATCTTATTTATTTATTTTTTAAGATAATATTTAGAGGCCTGGTAGCTTCAATATGATAATGTTCTCTCTTTTTTAATTCTCTCCTTCAGATGTATCTCTGATGGAAGAAGCTGTCCAAGAGCTGAATTCCTACCTAGCAAATGAGAACAGGAGGCTACAGGAATTGGCTGATTTGCTTCAGGAGAAGCACCGCTCTATGTCTCAGGAGGTACAAGGAAATGATACATGAAGCTGTGTGGCAAAAGCGATGGGGCCAGGAAAATTGTGGCCTGATTTTTGGGGGGCAGGAGAAACACAAAAGAGGATGTTAATTGAACTAAGATGCTGATGGATCTGCATGTATATTATTTTTTTGGCCTTGTAACATGCACAGTCCAAAGTTTGAGGCTTCTGGGAGAAGAATAGCTTGGTGATGTTCACATGCTAAGTGAAAGGAGCAACTATAAACTGTTGAACCTAAAAACAGACTGTGAAGAAGGAAACAGGAAAAACAGGAAGCAGAGCTCTCATAGTGCCAGCCAATTATTAGGTGGAATGGTATACATTTGTGTTTGAAATCACACCAGTGGGTAAAGCTGAACCAGTACCAAGTGCAGTTCATTGTTACCAATCCTGTGGGTGCAACTGGTCTTTTCTCATCAGCTACCATGAGAAGAGCAAAGAAAGTATTTGTCCTTGATTTTAAATTTATTTATTTTTTCTAAAACTCTTGAGAGAGTTTAGAAGTCACCAATATATCAAGTTTAATGAAATAAATAAAAACACTGCTATTTGGAGCTTCTTATATTGATTGGAGGTAGGAACAGGCTTTCTGATGTTACTAGATGTGGGTTGAGAGCCAGCTTGGTCTAGTGGTTAAGGCATCAGGCTAGAAACCAGGAGACTGAGAGTTCTAGTCCTGCCTTAGGCATGAAAGCCGGCTGGGTGACTTTAGGCAAGGCACTCTCTCTCAACCCTAGGAAGGAGGAAATGGCAAACCACTTCTGAAAAACCTTGCCCAGAAAACTGCAGGGACTAGTCCAGAGAATTGGACATGATTGAATGGCAGGAAAAAAAAGATGTGGGTACAGATGGCTGCACTCAGAGTACTTCCATTCTGTTTATTCAGATTTTATTGGGAAAAGAGCATCATTATCCTCATTTTCCTGCTAGGGGCATGAACCAAAAGATCCCGGCTTCTTCTCATCTCCATCAAGTTACAGTTTCACCATCCTCTTTGGCACTTGATGTCCTTCTCAGCCTGTTCTGAAATAATTGACAATCCCAGCTACCCACTTAGGTGCTAAGGTTTCATACATATTGGTCCACAGTTAGCAAAAGCTACTTAATATAATCTTCCCATTACTGTTGTCAGCTTCAGTCCATCATGGCTACTGTAGGCTTTGTTGAATTTCATGTGTCTGAGAAAAAGAATATAGATGCGATAATACACAGAGGTGAATTAAATGTGGGCTAGCAAGCTAGTTTTGAACTGAGGTACAGCATATTGTGGATGAAGTTGCATTCCCTCTAAAAGATGACAGCTTTGGGTAGTTCTATATCTTGTACTGCTCTTGGAGAACAGGGACTATAGCTCCTCTGGCCAGGAACTCATGAGTTTACCTTCATCTGTATCACCTATTCATCTTCCTGGAGAAAGAGATTCTGGCCACAGTCATGGCCCATTCACTTCCTGCGTCGAATACTGCAGCATGGACTATAGGGGGCAGCTTCTGGAAAGTATTTGGAAATGACAGCAAGGTCAAAATGCCATATTGCTCTCTGGGGTGTCCTGTGTCCATTGTATGGCATTTGTCCTCTGTGAACTGCACTGGCTTCCTGTTTGTTTCTCAGCGATGTTCAAGGTGTTGATTCTTGGGACCAGGATTTCTCACTTTCTTTTAATGAACATTAAAAGTTTATTAAAAGTTTAATGAACATTAAAAGTTAATGAACATTTTATTTTGGTGGTGTTCAGTCCTATTCACTAACAATTATCTTTGGTTTCTACTTACAGTTTCTTTCTGTGTTGCTTTCAGGTTGCTATAGATGTGTTTTAAACATTGGTGGTTCTTTTTTTAATAGTTTAAAAAATTGTAAGCCTGTCGAAGCAATGCCTTCTTTTGTGGGGGAAAAGTGTGACGTACATTTCTTAAATAGGAAATTAATACATGAAAACTTGCCCACTCCGTTGTAAGTCTGCTTGTAATTTTCTTCAGTGTTCTGTTGCATTAGGACAACTACCAGAATTACTGGCCAGAATGATCATTTTCTACAGAAAAGGCATTCTGTAACTGTGGCATTCTAAAATACTAAATGATTCTTCTCTGTTGTGAAGGTAGAGTTGTATTCAACACTGTGGCACAGAAACAACCAAGCCATTCATAGGATGCATATATGGGTTGTGGAATTTGCAGCGAAAATCCTGAATGGGATAGGCCATGGGTGCAGTAGAATGGAGGAGCAAGGAGGGAAGTTTCCTTAGTAGTCTCTGAAAATTCCTTTGTTTGCAAGTATGTGGCATCCTTGGTGAAGGTGTATAAGTAAAGAAATGTAAACAAGATTTTTTTTTTAATGAGCAGACTGTCAAAATTAAGTAGTCACTCTGAGAATAAACAGAGGAATCTCATTTAACTTCTGTCCCTTCCAATTTCTTTGCCTCAGTTTTCCAAATTACAAGGGAAAGTAGAGACAGCAGAGTCTCGTGTATCCGTGCTGGAGACTACAATTGATGACTTGCAGTGGGATACGGACAAAATCCGCAAGCGAGAACAGCGGTTGAACAGGCACCTGGCAGATGTTCTAGAAAGAGTAAGTCCTCAACAGCAGTCCCAGATTGAAAAATAGGAACATATTTGTCAGGGGGAATGTTAAAATGTGATCAACTTGGACTTTCTTTCCTATTTAAATAGGCGTTTTGCATTTCAGTTGAGGGTCTCTGAAGTTGCACGGTGGTTGTAAAGTGCAGCAGATTTTTAAAATGAGAACTGGAAACTAAATGGATGAGATTAGAGGAGGTAAAATATAAATGTTAATATACTGGCTTTCAGGAAAAAAGACTCCCTCCCTTTTAATTTCCTGTTGGGAAATTGTTCTTGAAACTCAGTAGAAACTCCTTTTGGACATCTGAAGAGGATTGCTGAGTTATTATGAAAAGTTTTCAGTGACTTGTGTAGCGCTTTGAATAGCTTCCTGCCTTTCCCTGAAACAAACAAAATTGTATTATAATAATAAATATGCTATTCTAAAAACAATGTGTTCAGTTGCTTAGTTTTAAATAAAATTTGGAACTTGGCTTGCTTTCACACATTTGAAATTTTTTTGAGTCAGAATAAACTCTTTAAATCAGTGAACTTTTTTCATGAAGCATGGCTAAATTTTTATCTAATCTCTCTTTTATAGCATCATCTATACAAATCTCTGTGAGGGGCAGAAGTTATTGGCTATTGATAATTTCTTTTAAAAAGTTAAAATGCACACAGAGAGAAGCAAACAAAAAGCTTTCTAATCTTCAGAGTTGCAGAGGCAAATCTTGAAAAATCAACATTTTCAAAGCAGTTGGGGAGACCAAATACATTATCATATAGATTGTCTATTTAATGGTGGCAGTGAGGATCAACACTAATTGGATAATTTTTCATCTTGAGCAATATGGAGTTTTGTGAACAGTGCCCTATTAATAACAGCTGTAAAATGTTTGAAAACAGATAATATTTCTTTTTTAAAATTGTAATCCTTGCAGGTAAACTCAAAAGGATACAAGGTATATGGAGCAGGCAGCAGTCTCTATGGGGGTACAATCACAATCAACTCTCGAAAGGTAACTTTTAAGGTTCTTTGGCAGGTTATGAATGAATGAATGTTTGTTTGTTTATTATTATTAATAGGGTTAGGGTTAATTTTTTAGGATATATATTTTACAACATACTATTAAAATGATAGATCTATTAATGTTTAGATAAATAAACATGTCATTATTGTAATAGGGTTTTATTGTAATGGGGTTTTATAGATTATATTATAATTGTCTAAATTTATAGTTTTATCCCATAGTTACCTATGTATAATTGTATTTAATTGATCAGTTTGATTTTAATTGTTATTTTTATTAATTTTAAGTTGCTGGCCATTGACCGAATGAACAAACATTCTATGGCAGGTTATAAAGAATAGAGGTAGTGGTGGGGGGAGAGAGCGAGAGCACAAAACAAAGAAAGTTATAAATCTGTGGTTCTGGTGTTCTTCCATTTTGCAGTTTGAGGAGATGAACGCAGAACTTGAGGAAAACAAGGAGCTTGCCCAAAACCGCTTGAGTGAACTGGAGAAATTGCGCCAGGATCTTGAGGAGGTGACAACTCAGAATGACAAGCTAAAGGTATGAATGGGCATGTGTTTCCCAAAAGTCTGGTAACTGGGTTAAAATTTGAAAGTGCAGTTCAGCCTCGCATCTGCAAGGCTTTAATCTTGGACTTCATCTAAGAATCAGAATTAACAGGCTTCTGAGTAGCTTTTGTCTCTGTTTTACTGAATGGACCAGTTTTCCAGGTGTGTCTTCTGAATGGATGAGAGAATTCATGCAGAGGTGTAATCTCTGCAGTAATTGGAGGACACCACCAGAGGTTCAAGCCAGGAAGACCATTGGCCCTTGGTCAGAGTCCCAGCCCCAAACCTTTACAGTCCTGCTGCTTATTCATATGAGCACCATAGTCAGTCTGGGTGGGTGAGGTAGACCAATCCAGGAACTGAAAACAGCTCTCTTTCCAGGAAGAGACTATCAGCTTTGGCTCTGGTGGGTCACTGCCCATGAGAGTCCGTCCTTGAGCGGGAGATGGGCGGTCATAGAAATTAAGTAAGTAAGTAAGTAAGTAAGTAAGTAAGAAAAAGAAAAGAAAGAAAGAAAGAAAGAAAGAAAGAAAGAAAGAAAGAAAGAAAGAAAGAAAGAAAGAAAGAAAAGCAAAGCTCTTGGAGCTGAAGGTTGCCATTTCTAACCAAAGCAGCTACCATAAAGGGCAGACCATTGTATTTGTATAGTGGGGAGGGCCAGGGGAGAGAGAGAGAGAGAGAACACATTTGTATGGCCGCCCATCTTAAAACCAAATTCTGGGCGGCTCACAGCCCAAGAATAAAACAATATAAACAGTAAAAACAGAAAACAATAAAACCAAAACCAGAAAAACCTGGTGCTGCAACTGAACTTCCCCAGCGCAGTCCATAACATTCTCCTCCACTCTGACCTTACCCTTTCCCAACATTGGGGGAAAAGCCAGTTCTTAAGTGCTTTCTGGAAGGTTAAAAGGGTAGGGGCCTGTCAGATCTCAAGGGGAAGGTTGTGAATGATGAATTGTTCCAAGTATCAAAAGGAATGATTACCTTCCTAGTTTACTAGAAGAACCCAAGGTCAGAATAAAATTATAGCAAGCAGTTTCCTGCCTAGGCTGGAGTTCAATATTATTTGTCAAAATGGACATGCCCTGAATGTAGGGCAGAGATGCAAAACTTGTGTCCAGGGGCCACATGCAGCCTGCCAGCATCACTTTTATGGTACCTTGAACCCTCCCATATCTAAGTGGCACCAATCAATTGGTCCTTTTTTCACATTTTGGGAAACTTTGGTAGGTTTTGTGGAGCTTAAAGCCTAGCAGATGGTTAAGGCACCCATTTAATCCCTTAAAAATTCTGAAGCCCTTCTCTTTTGGAGTACAGCCCTCAACATGACATACAAAACCTGGTATAGCCTTTGAGCTATAAATTGTACCCCCCAAGTCTAGGGTATGGACGGAATTCAGCAGACATAACTTGCTTTGATTTATTGTCCTAGCTCACCATTACATCCCAGCCATTTTTTTAAAAAAAGTATTGCAAGTGTGTACATCTCCACATTCTCCTCATTTTGTGTCCATTTTAGTATATTAGCTTAATCGTAATTGTTATAGTTATGTATAGTAGCAGGTTTGTTTGGTGCAGTGCTGCCCCCCTCTGGGCTAATAAAGCAAACTGGAGATATTAGAAACATACTTTGTCTTTCTTATCTTGAATATTACTGTGATGTATTGTTCCAAAATAAAAACAGATTCCTAATGGCAAGATTAATACATACATTATTTAATATTATGTATTAATATACATTATAATGTAAGGTTATAATATATCTTAAAATGTAAGAAAAATATTTATCTTCACTCAGCTGAAAGCAGGATAGTTAAGGTTTCGAAGCACCCTTCCATCTAGTCACTGATATTCCCTCAGATTTGCTTAGCTTTGGCTGTTGAATCATGTATTTATTTATTTATATTTATTTATTTATACTTCAAATTTAGTCAGCGCCCATCTCACTCAAGTATCTGGGTGATTTACAATAAAAACAAGAATAAATAATCATTAAAATACAATAAAACAGTATTCTCATAGTGCCCATCTGCTTAGTTCTTCTTAAAGGATGCCCAAAATACACATGAACAGATTGTATATATGGATATCCTAGGTGTGTTGTGTGTTTTGATTTTACTTGGGAAAATAAAAACACAAAATCTAAGATATTAACATCATTCAGCTGCTTTAGATGATTTCTACAACAGCTTAATAAATGTCCCTTGAAGTTGGGGACATGTCCTAATAAATATTTTATTGCATGGAATATATAGTTGGAAGAACAAACTGATTATCCAGTTGATCAGTTGAAAGCTTCTTGAAACTTTAACCTTGTTTCTGTGTTATAGTCACAGCATTCAATAGGTGACATCACTCAAATAATGTAAAATAATGTCAGCTCTCTATAAATATCAGGCATTCAGAGCAACTCTTTGGGGAAATGGCAATGTTGCAAACTTGTTGCTCTTGGGGTAAATACATTGGGGTGCCTTTGGGGTGCCATGGTTTCAGCAATGCCATAAAACTGAAAAATAACTGGGTCCCAGCACATTTTGTTCTGTGGGCATCAGTCAGTTGAAGAAACAAACCTAGAGCTGGCTTTCTTCATATTGACCAATGTTTCTCAACCTTGGCAGCTTGAAGTCCACACATTTTCAAGTTGCCAAGATTGAGAAACACTGATAAAGACAATTGTTAGTGTGAACCAAGGTTACAAACAGATACTTTAATCCAAGAACTACTGTATGTGTAGTTTCAGATTATATTGCCAAGTTTCATGGTTTATTGTTCTCTTTTTTAGTATCTTCATTTGGGATTTTATGTAAAAGCTTGATCTAAATTTTATTTTAATAACAGCATTGGAAAGGCTGCCTAGGAAAGCTGGATTTGGTTCCAAAGATTGTCTTTGTTGTTATGAATGAAAGGGTAATACTTAAGCCTAGCTTTCAGACTGGGGACAGTCTTTGTGTTGACTGCATTTTTTCTTGTCTTTACTTCTACCAAATATAAATGAATCACTTCTCTTCCCTTTCATGGGCCCATATAGGTGGATCTAAGACGGGCAGTGGAAGAGGTAGTGAAGGAAACTCCAGAATACCGTTGCATGCAGTCCCAATTCTCTGTGTTATATAATGAAAGCCTCCAGTTAAAATCACAGCTGGATGAAGCCCGCACTCTGCTACATGGTACCCGAAGTACTCACCAGCGCCAGGTGGAACTCATTGAGGTAATGGCTTTCTCCCTTTGTGTCTCTTTCTTTGACCTGAAACGATAAGAATGTGAGTGTTCAATCTTTCTCAGCTTTGCTCATTCCAAATGTTCTGGACAGTAACTCCTATTAGTCTCAGCTATCCCTGGTCAGGGATAATGAGAGTTGTGCCCCAAAATATCTAGGGACCCAGTTTATGGAGAGGCTGGTTTAAAAGGCAATTTCAGAAAGCTAAGCACAGTCAGACATGGATGGGGGAGCACCAGGGAATGCCAGGGCTGTAGGCTAGACTGTGAAGCTGAAAAAACATCCCTGAAGAAAGCGATGGCAAACCACTTATGCCAAGAAAATGGGCATGTCCATGGAATCACCAGAAGTAGAGGGAGATTTTACTTTATTGCCTTCTGTATTTCAGAGTGTTCTCCTAAGAGTAAGAGGTGTAGTTCCCATGTGGAAAGCTTGCAACTGATGTAAGATTAAAAGAGAAGTGCTGTGATTGATGATGGAGTCCGTGAAATGGCCCCCGGTTAATTGAGATTTCCTATGTTGAGTATGAGTGTGATTATAACATACTGTATATGAGTATGAAATGTTTTGAAGCGATTAGCTAAAAATAAAAGCTGTTGAAGCCCGAGGATGGATCAGCAGGCATTCTGTCTTTGGCAGCAGCCACTTCAAATTGATTGTGAACTTTTCAGCTCTAGCATGGAGAACTAAGATGATTCATTAACTTTAAAGGGATGAATCTTAACTCTGCAATAGAGCATATTATTTGATCAGAAGATTCCAGTGTCAGTCCCTGGGATCTCCAGTGAACAATCTTGGTCAGTCAGGATATACAGAACTTGGGACTTCCAGGGAAGAAATGGCAAACGTAAGACAGCGCCGCTATAGGTGGAGCCAATGGCTGCGGCAGAATGAAGAGTTGGCGAGTAGACCGGCTCTTCATAATTCCTCTTTGGACAAGGAAAGGACTTGAGATCGCCCACAAGTGCTCCAGACACTTGCTCCTCACGAGGAGACTGCAAGACAGCAGGCTTTGGTGGGTTTAGAGCTCTGGGAGATGAGGGAATAGCCATCTTGCCCAAACCACAGTCAGCGCCTTTAAGGATAATGGGTTGGCATACCTCCTTTTCTAATCACTTTTGGAAATTGCAAAGTTAACTGCTTTTTAGCTATTAGGAGCCTTTGGAGTGACAGGTCTGAAACACTGGGTGAATTTCCTTCAATCCTTAGTGAAAGAAGTTTTAAATATAAGTTTAAGGACTTAATTTTTTTTTTTGGAATAAATAGCAAAAGGGGGATTAGAACTTTGATTTTGGAAAGTTACAAACGGACTAAGGGTCCAGATGGATTTGAAATAAGATTTTGGAATTAATTATAAGAATCCTTCCTGTGGGAAAATGCTTTTGTTTCGAATTATTTTAAAAAAAACATGATAGGATGGGATTTGAAGGTTGGACACTAGAGGGAACTAGAAGGAACTAAAGATTACAATTAAAGGAGAAAAACACTTAAATTTGACTTACTAATATAGAATGAAGCAAAATATTTTAACATTGGACATATTGAAGGGTATTTTTGAACAATGGACCCAGATAGACTGTGTTTAAAAGATGTTATGGAAGAGGAACAAGTTTTACCTGATATGATTGAGACTGATCAGAAAGTTGATTTAAAAATGACAGGCTACAATAATGATATGGAAAAAGATGCTACACTGGACATACAAAAGAAACCAGCTGATGCCTTAATAATGAAAAGGGATATACAAATAACAAACCAAGAGAGTGACCTGGATAATTTTCCTATATTGGATTTACAAAAGAGGCTTGTTAAAGCTTTGAATAATTTTGTGAGAAGGGACAAAGAAAAAATGAAAAGAAATCAAGTTCTAGGACATTATTTGACAGGACTAAAAATCAAGATTGTTAAAAGTAAAAGGAAGGAATATAAAGTTAGTTTATTTGATCAAGATTAAAATAGATATGTTGTTATCTCTTAATGGACTTTTGCTGATCAGGACTGAAATGACGAAGCTTTAAGGATTTGTTTATAGATAAGAGATGGGATATGGGAAGAAGAGATCCTTTGTTATATTTTAAGAGAAGGTGATACGTTACTAAAATTGTTTATACTTGTGATGATGAAGGGGAAAGTCATTTCTTTATATATTTCTTTTCTTTTCCTTTACTATATTCTTATTTTTCCTTTTCTATTTTTCTATTTTTCTTCCTTTCTGCACCTTCTATTTTTTCTTTTTAGTTTGTATTAGTTTTTAATGTAATTACTATTTTAAAAAAGGATATACACAACTTGGTGTGATAGACAAGGCAGCCCCTTCTGGTTTGTAAGTCTTATTGAGCTCCAGCATGTCTGTAAACAGCAGAGTTTATGTATTGACTTCTTTCTCTCTGCCAGAGAAAGTGCCATGTATACTTGGACTCCTCTACTTCTGTTATTGAGTGAAATCCATCTATAGCCTCTTTCTTTAGCTTAGCATACATAATATTAGACTCATGTGGTATGTGGCTCTTGCTACCCTGGGACATTTCAGAGTGAAAATGTTTTTGCAGCTGAGACTGTGAAGCCTATGTGTCAACATCAGGGTAATGAGAGGGAGGTTGCAAAGAGAAAAGCTATCAGTAGATAAATAGCAAGTAGCTATTCTGGCCAAATCCCTCAGAAAGGATTTAGAATAAAAAGTGCAGGGACAAATAGCTGATACCACATTTTAGTTGTGTTTCAACTAAACTGCATTATTCCTGTTATGGGAATACCCATTATGGTTGGGTAGAGAGCCAGTTTGGTCTAGTGGTTAAGGTGCTGAGCTAGAAACTAGGAGACTGAGAGTTCTAGTCCCGCCTTAGGCCTGAAAGCCGGCTGGGTGACCTTGGGCCAGTCACACACTCTCAGCCCAACTCACCTCACAGGGTGGTTGTTGTGGGGAAAATCGGAGGAGGAAGGAGTATTAGGTATGTTTGCCACCTTGAGTTATTTATAAAAATAATAAAGGCGGGATTAAAAAATAAATGGTTATAAAAAGAGTATCTATATTCTTTCTTCATCAGGGCAGCATTAAAGCAGTAACCATTGTTTTGTCTTGCCAGCGGGATGAAGTCAGCTTACATAAGAAATTACGAACAGAGGTTATTCAGCTGGAAGACACACTTGCTCAGGTTCGCAAGGAATATGAGATGTTGCGGATTGAATTTGAACAGACTCTTGCAGCTAATGAACAAGCAGGTACTTCACACCAGGTCTTCCACAGAGATCCTGCCTTGTTCACTTTGCTAAACCCCCTGCACAGATAATCTCTTTAGCAAGGACACAGCTCTCTGTGGTTTAACATTAAAGGGCCATTGGTCTTAAAACTTAGATGACCTTTAAAGTAAGCCCCAAGCATGTAAGTCATTTTATTACAATATTTCTGTTTTTTTAGCATGGTGCTTTTTAAGGGCACTTTCTGGGTGCTCTTGCAATGTTTTTTTTATTCCAGGATAGATCCTTTTGTAATTGGATTGCTAGAATCACAGGAGCTAAAGCCCTGCCTAGGCACCATTTTGAAGGATGGCTGCTACTTGATCATCTACTTTTAAAGAAAAGTTCTTGTGATTCTTTGTGGAACCCTGAAACTATCTTTGTGGGTGGCATTTCAATATTTGGAAATAATCAGAGGTCCAAGAGGGCCTTTTGGTCGTTGAGAGATGACATTTCATTTGTTTTGGAGGCTTGTATTATTCCTCCCTAATACAAATCTTCATTGGTTACAATTAGTCTAGGAATTAGTCTATCTGAGGAAGGGTTACTAATGACAAACTTGAGGAGAAGTCGATATAACCCATCTGTTGCCATGTGATTTTTTTGTGTAGGCCCCATCAATCGAGAGATGCGCCACCTCATCAGCAGTCTCCAAAACCACAATCACCAGCTAAAAGGGGAGGTGTTGAGATATAAGCGGAAGCTGAGGGAGGCTCAGTCTGACTTGAGCAAGGTAAGGGAGGTGGAAAAACAAAGATTGTCCGAGAAAACTGGAAGCAAGAAGGGGTGTGCATCAGTTCAGGTCTGAAGAGCATATAGGATAGTGTTTGAGTGAGAGCAACTGTGCTTTTTTAAAGACAGTGCTGGATATTTATCATTTTATAAGTATTCCTGTTTGAAATGTTCCTAAAACTACTACCCAAATAGTTTTAGTTGCTTGAAAGGATTTAATTGTTCCACTCTGGCTACTTTATCGAAAAGGAAGTGAAGTGTTGAAGAAAAGCAACTAGCTCTAGATACTTGGTATACATAAAACTTTGCATTCTGGAGTTAGAACATTCTGGGGAACTTTGGGAGGTTCTGTTACTGTTCCAGACCATGTGAATCTGAACGTTCCAGGAATGGTCAGACAGTGACCATATCCAGAACACCACAAAACACTTCCTGTTTCAGAAAATTTTATTTCCAGAAGACTGCCGGACCACCCCCAGAATGCCTGGATCATAATATTTCAGAATTCCCCATAATGTTCCATCTTCAGAACAGAACATTTGCATGTACCAAGTACACAGGGCAATAAAGTTAATATACAGTAATCTCTGCATGTTCACATTTGAGTAAACAAAAGAGTGTCCCACCCTAACACATATTCAAAACTCTGCTTTGGTGTGTTTTGGCTACCACTGTAAAGTGAAGGGAAAGAACAAGAGGTGTTTTCTAAATATCCATATCAAAAGTATCCCTGATATATTGCTCTTCTGCTCCAGACTCGTTCCCGCAGCGGCAGTGCTGTCCTGCACTCCCAATCCAGTACTGAGGACACCAAAGAGGAACCACCAGAGATCAAACAGGAAGCTGAGGATCCTTCTCATGCTGCAACCTCCAAGGGACCCTCTGAGGATGCCTTGGAAACTAAAGCAAAACGAGATGAAGAAGAACGGGAGCGGGAAAGACGAGAAAAGGAGCGGGAACGGGAGAAAGAGAAGGAAAAAGAAAAAGAAAGAGAAAGGGAAAAGGAGAAAGAAAGGGAAAGGGAGAAGCAGAAGCAAAAGGAGTTGGAGAAGGAGAGGGAATCTGCCAAAGAGAAGGACAAAGGGAAACATGATGATGGAAGGAAGAGAGAAGCTGAGTTGGTCAAGCAACTGAAAGCTGATCTTAAGTAAGTCGATTTGCATATTTTTCTTGGGGAGTTGTACTGTGATAGCTGAAGGTGGTTTTTATTTTGTGGCCCCACTGTCACATTACTGTGTCAAATCAAGAAATAGAGAGGGATTAAAGTTGGGTCCTAGATCTTGAAAAGTGTTTTATTTTTAAAGGTGGGTTAAACTTTGCAAATATTATCAATTTACTTGGGATAGTTACATGCCAAAGGGCATCCCTGGATTTGCTGGAAGTCACCTCAGATTGCTTCTAGGCTGCCTACATCAACCCAGTGAAGTCATGAAGCATTTGTGCGAGATGCTTCTAGCATTCAGTACCAATTAGTAGCCTTTCAGCTGTATGAGATGTAGTTTCTAGGCCATTTGCAAAGGGGTGGTGATAAGGCATATCATCACATGTCACAGCCAGCATTTTTTCAGGTGGGCAGCACAGCTTTTCTCCTCTGAGACACTGAGCTTCTTGGAACTTTCACTTAGCAAGAAATGGTCTTGCAGCTTCCAGTTGTGACTCCATCTAGGGCCAATATCATTTGTTGATTTGTTCCATCACAGTTATACAAGAAAACGAATAGACTTTTTTCTGTTTTGTCCCCAGCATCACTCATGGCGCTTGGGATGGGGGGAGTAATAGCTCCTCTTGGGGTTGGCTTGCTCCATAGGGTTCTTTAAAGCCTAACATCAGAGCCTCTTGGATCTTATATATTTAATTAAATTATGTATTCTATTTTATAAATTTTATATGTTTTAATTGCTGGCTTGGTGTAAACCGCCCAGAGTCCCCTCCGGAATTGGGGGAGATGGGCGGTGATATAAGTTAGAAATATAAATAAATATAAATAAATAAATAAGCCCTAACCTGGTGGGAAGAGTGAGCTGAATTGTTGTTTTGAACTAGACAGTGCCATACAGTTTTGCCCTTACCAAATTCTGTTTTATTTTCCAATGTGCTCAGGAAGGCACAAGAGAGCCAGAAAGAAATGAAGTTGTTGTTAGATATGTACCGCTCAGCTCCCAAAGAGCAGAGAGACAAAGTTCAACTGATGGCTGCTGAGAAGAAAGCTAAAGCTGAGGTAATCATGTTTGATATTGTCCAAAGTATTTTTCTGTTCTAATCTCTCCCACATTGGATTCTGATTTCCAAAAGGCAATCTGGGAACTTGGAGTCAATTTCGAAGTCGTCGTCGTCTTCTTCATCCTAGCATTTATCCCGCTTTTTTGCAGGGTCCGCTTTTTTCCGGATCAACCGGAAGTTGGTAATTGGTTGATCCGTTTAGTTGCGACGGGGGCTAACCGACCGGCTTGTCGCTAGAGCCTGACGTCGGAAGCTAGGGCTAGCTGATGGGAGCTCACCCCGTCACGCGGCATCTGCACACGGGCTTCGAACTGCCAGCCTTAAGATCTTCCTGTCTCAGCGAAGTGATCTCCATTAAATGTTTAAAGTCCATCCTTTGATATTCTGTATTTCAAGCATTCATATTCTGCTTGTCAGTTGGAAAGGCTCCTAGTTTGGCTTACAGAGCCATAAAAAAGAATACTTGCCTTCTACTTGCAGTCTAAAAAGACACAGAATAAACAAACAGAGGGAAGAGAACAGGAAAACAAGAATATTTGGGTATTGGATTTTTTTTTTTTAATCCATTCAGTTGTGTCCGATTCTCTGAGACTGCCTGGACAGGTCCCTGCAGTTTTCTTGGCAAGGTTTTTCAGAAGTGGTTTACCATGGCCTCCTTCCTAGGGCTGAGAGAAAGTGACTGGCCCAAGGTCACCCAGCTGGCTTTGTGTCCAAGGTGGGACTAGAACTCATGGTCTCCTGGGTTTCTAGCCTGGTGCTTTAACCACCACACCAATTGGCGCTCTATTGGATTTTAGTGATATACTGATCTTATAATGAACGTAAAGTAGATGCAATGTTCTAAAGAAGCCACAAGTCGTCATCTTTTTGTGTCACAAACTGGAGTGGAATCAGTTCAAATTCTTGGTCTCTCAGTTAAGCCAGTGATGTGGCCCCTCTTCCTATCTCTCCAACCGCCACAGTTCAATGGAATGATGCAGAATCCTCTTTTTTGTGAAACTTTGTAAGATGGCATTCTGCCTAGTGCTAAATGAGCAAATCTGTCAAACTTTCTTTTTGTGAAAACGTGTTTTGTAGAACTTCCTCCAAGAAATTATGAACAAAGCTTAGGATCCTTTGAGCTATCCTCCTCCTCTACTGATTGCATATGCATTTTCTATTCTTTTTTTTTCCAATCCTTTCTCCTTGGACAATTCTGCTTGTATAGTTGGAGGAGCTAAGGCAAAGAGTGAAGGAATTGGAAGATAAGGAGAAAAAAGAGAGCAAAAAGATGGCTGACGAGGATGCTCTCCGAAAAATCCGGGCTGTGGAAGAACAGATAGAATACTTGCAGAAGAAACTAGCCATGGCAAAACAGGTGAGAAGTAGCGATGAGATGGATGACAGGCAAGTAGAACAGGTAGTCTTATTCCTCAAGTATGCTAAATCTCTGGTTTCTTCTAAATGAATAGATGAGAGGTGATGGGAATGTTGATATTTTTCTGTCTTCTTCCTACCACCCCCTGCAGATGTCCATGTCCAAGTGGATGTCATCTACTTAGCTAGGGAAATGTATTTTTGTTGTTGTTGTTCAGTCGTTTAGTCGTGTCCGACTCTTCGTGACCTCATGGACCATAGCACGCCAGGCCTTTCTGTCCTCCACTGTCTCCCGGAGTTTACTCAAATTCATGTTCATTACATCGGTGATGCTATCTAACCATCTCATCCTCTGCCGTCCCCTTCTCCTTTTGCCTTCAGTCTTTCCCAGCATCAGGGTCTTTTCCAGTGAGTCCTCTCTTCGCATTAGGTGGCCAAAGTACTTGAGCTTCAGCTTCAGTATCTGTCCTTCCAATGAGCAGTCAGGGTTGATTTCCTTTAGGATTGACTGATTTGACCTCCTTGCAGTCCAAGGGACTCTCAAGAGTCTTCTCCAGCACCACAGCTATTTGTGCTAAATTATATGTATAATTATCAGAAAAGATAGAATCCAGGATGTACCAAATTAGACAGTTTAAATTAATTAATTAATTGGTTTAGTTACATTATATGTCAATAAACCAAAAAAATCTAGATGCTCCCAATAGTTATTTTTTTTTTAATACTGTACGGCAGTTTTCCCAATCTGGTACCTTTCAAATGTCTTGACACTACAACTTCCCATCCCCAGGAATTCTGGAGGGCACCAAGTTGAGAAAAGCTGCTGTAAGAGAACCAGAGAATAAGTCTAGTTCCTGTGCCTGAAAATTAAAATAATCTAAAATTAGATGACCACAGCATGTGCTGTCAGTTGGCGTTCCTTACCTAAGTGGAATCGTTTCTATCACTTTCCAGATAGTCTCGATTGAATCATTTGAAAGAGAGAGTGCCCCATGTAGAGCCAGTGGCATCTGCTGCAAACTGATGATGCTGTAATGATGACATGCTTATGGTGGTAAAATCATGCAAATGCCACTATTATGAGTTTGAGTCCTGATGTCTGGAGCAAGTATATAGATTGCAGGTAGTCCTTGCTTAGTGACTGCCTCATACAGCAACCGTTCAGTTACAATGGTGATGAAAAGGTAACTTTTCAACCAATCCTCACATTTACAACCTTCGCAGGTCTGTAGAGCAAAGGAAAGCTGAAGTAAGATCGTAAGCACAGTTTGCAGTTTCACTTAGCGACCACTACGCTTAATGACCGAGTTGCGGGTCCCAATTGTGGTTGCTAAACGAGGACTACCTGTATCTGCATGATAATTTCACTCAAATTTCATAATTTACATCCTCACCTAGCAGATGCCCACATATGCACCTACTTGTGTCACAGTATCAAGGAATGGTGGAAATCATCTCCCACTCAATTGCAGGAGGAAGAAGCCCTGCTATCTGAAATGGATGTCACGGGCCAAGCCTTTGAAGACATGCAAGAACAGAACATCCGCCTGATGCAACAGCTGAGGGAAAAGGATGATGCCAACTTCAAGCTCATGTCCGAACGCATCAAATCCAACCAGATCCATAAGCTGTTAAAAGAAGAAAAGGAGGAGCTGGCAGACCAGGTTCTTACCCTGAAGACACAGGCAAGTGGGAAAAGTGAGAAGAGGAGGGAGATAGAATCCCAAAAGAGAACTTCTTTGATCAAGACATAGGTTGAAAGTGCAATTGCTGTGATCAGTGAGAGGCTGTATCTTGATGTATAACACTTAAGGCCATGTTTTGTGTACATCTTTACTGTAATTTTCTTTCTGAGCACTTTGGTGGTAATCTGGCATCTTCTTTTTGACACGGGTGGGCAACCTATAAGCCATGAGTGGCGTTCAGTCCCATTTTGAGGCCCCCGGCCCCCAAGGTCCAGCTGCCAACGTTCTGTGACAAATCTGTGATTTTTAGTGGCACGTTTTTTCTCTTTAAACAAAACAAAACAACTCCCCAAATAGATGCATTAAGCCTCCAATACACTTAATGCAGCTATTCTGAGTAACCACTCAAGAAAGGGCTACAGATTTCAATCCTGCTCATCCAATGATACCACTGTATTAATGACTTGCCCCTTGTACCCCTCAGAAGCCATATTTTAAAACCGGGGGGAGGGGGTTCTGTTCTTTAAAAAGTGACCTGCCCCTACTCTGAAGTAGTAATAGATTTTTAACCCAGGCATGGTCTGTGCAGAGGAATGCTGGGAAGAATAAGAAAGAAAATTATTTAGAGACTTACTTAGAAAGAAAATTATTTATAGGGAAGCATGAGATAGGATGGATTTTGGGGAAGCAATTTGATAAGTGCAAACATGCAAGTCATATCAGGGGCATTTTTGGGTAATGCTTTCTTAATACCATAAATAATATTGAGTTATATGATTTGGGTCATAGGCATGAAAGTCTAAATTAGCCAATTGAAAAATTTCTTGTGTTTTGGAGGCATAATTTCCGTAGTTGCCTGACTGTTTTGTCACAATGTATTTGGTGGACTAAATCTGGAATAAATTTTTTAAGCGTATGTTTTAACAACATAGGAATGCAGAACATGATGTTAAGTGTAGAAATTGTCAGGCTCAGCCCAAGAATGACATAGAAGCAACGCAGCTGAACTCCAGTTCTTTATTTGCTTATGCCGTATAGACAGAATCTTTCCAGACTAAACCTGCATTACTCTAACCTAATGGATATACCCTGGGAGATTCTAGGGAGTGGCTATCCTAAATTTCTTTCTCTTCCCACAATCCAACTCAGGACAGTGTTGTCTCTTGTCTCCCTCCACCTCCTTGGAATGTGCTCCCTCCTTCCTGAGAACCTGCTGCATTACTGTAGTCCACCACAGAAATTGATTTTCTGGAACATCTTTTAATTTGTAGCCTTGCTGTAAGAAGATGCTTAGAAGTATTTGAGCTATGTCAGCTTGACATTTCAGAATTCATTGGGGGGGGAAGATTTCCATTGGCTGTACATAATTTCTCATTCTTTACTGTGCAAAAGCATAACCCCCATTATCAAGCAAGCATAACTGTAGAGTTTACTTAAAGTTGCCAGTTCTGATTTGTTAAGAGACAGAACATTAAATAATTTGAGCAAATGCAAAATTCTAAATTGCATGTTTTTCTTTTCCTTGTTTTTGCCTCTTGAAGGTGGATGCCCAATTGCAGGTTGTGCGTAAGCTAGAGGAGAAAGAGCATCTGCTACAAAGCAACATTGGTACTGGAGAAAAGGAGCTGGGCCTGCGAACACAGGCCCTAGAGATGAACAAGCGAAAAGTAAGTGGATACAAAAGTGAGTTACATTAGTTCTGGATCATGTAGCTTTCAGGTTTAACTTGCATTGCAGGGTTGTTGCTCAAAAGAACATAAAATGAGAGCTGGGGGGGGGGGAAGACTCAATTGAAGGAAAGGCAGAAAATAAATGAAATTAAAATTACATTCCTTTTTACACGTGTGAAGGAGACTTTTAAAAAAAAATAACACAAAGCAGTGGGATTCAAACTAAGTTGCATAATAAAAACAGGAATAGATCCACAAATGCAGCAAATCAAATTAAGGGCAGTGGCACTGTGACAAATTCTGTCCAGCCTTCCTCTTCCTTGTGCTTGATCAGTTCTCTAAGCAAAGGATATTCCTAAATGTAACCTGGCCAAAATCTACATGAAGCTCCATCCTGAACTGGCTTCTGTCAATCAGCCTTATGCCAAACAAGAATCACCTGGAAGATACTTAATCAGGTCATCTATAGAAATGAGCAGTCACTTTGAATTTCCCTTCTAGAAGTTACTCCCACCCCCTTAGAAACTCTTCAGTTGGGTGAAGGGTGCTTTGTCCTTAAGAGGCTGGTATAGGGTAAAGACCATGCAATTCCAGGGCAATGACACTCTGGATAAAGTTCCATTCTCCACAGCTGTAAGCCATGAACTTGGGTTCTCATGTATGCAGGCTGAAGGCTGTTATAATTAATCCCATGAATGGTAAGCAGTACAGGTAGTCCTCACTTAACAACCCTAATTGGGACTGGAATTTTCATCGTTAAGCACAGAGGTTATTAGGCAAAACATCACATGACCGCACCACTTAGCGACGGCAATTCTGGTAGTCCCGCTCTTGTCATTAGGCGAGGACCACGCGGTTGTTAGGTGAGGACCTCATGCTTCTCCTGCCCTGCGCAAACTGCCATCTCCATCCCGCTGCCTCCTCCCCAGCTGGGCACAGCAAGTTCCCTTTGGCAGATGAGGCTCCGCTGCCCTGCCACGCTCGCCTTCACTTCAACTCCCCCCACCGCAGTGTGCGCTTCAACTCCCCCCACCTGCCTGTCTCCCCCCATTTCTCCCCTTTTGGCCACCATGTACTCTGCTGCCTACCCCTGCTGCCCCCTGCTGACCTTTGCCATCTTCTTCCTCCCGCTGCTGACGAGGCACGCCCAGCCATCGCAAAGGGCCAGCAGGGGGGTGGCACAGGTGGCGGAGTGCAGGGTGGCAAAAGGGCAGAGATGGGGGACAGATAGGCAGACGGGGGAGTTGAAGCGCACACTGTGGTCATAAATGTGGGTGGGCTGCCTAGCGCCGAATTTTGATCAGGTAACTGCGAGGGCGCTGCAATGGCTGTAACTTTGAGGATCGGTCGTAACTACCATTCATTCAGTGCTATTGTAACTTCAAATTGTCGCTGAATGAATGGTCATTAAGCTAGGACTACCTGTATATCTATTTCTGAAATATACACCAGGTGGGATGAGATGGGGTGGGAAGGACTGACAGCTGCAAACTTCTTTATGTTACAAGCAAATAGGTTTCCTAGAAGTCAGAGGAAATTTTACTGAAAACCTGAGAGACTTAAGTTGGCCTCAAAAATGAAAACAGCCATTCTGTTTGTGCAAGTCCTTTTGAATGTTTCTCTCCATAGGGAGAGACGGGTAGATGAGATAAATCTCCCTCCTGAGGAAATGCTGAGAAATCACAAATTATTCTGTAATTAGGTGAAAAAGCAATGCTACAAGGTGATTTCATGGACAAAAAGAAGCAAGGGTGTGAAAAACAAATTGAATAAAAAAAATAATTAATACGGTGGCCTGATGTAAGTAATTAGAATGTTTGAAGTTTTCCAGCAGAAAGAGGTTGTGAGGATAACTGGAAAGCAGAATAAGCTGAGGGGGTTCAAGGTCATGAGAAGAAGAGAGGTTGATAATAATGTTTTGAGAGAGTGTGCTATTTTGGTTATTGCAACAGCAGTAGCAGTGGTGGTGAATACATGTGCAGACAAAAATATGGATGCAAATTATAATCTTGAGTCAACCAAAGTTCTGTGTCTCCAATCCTTAATAATGGACTGTAGTGCCCATTGGCTGGACAGCTATGGCTGCCCTAAGCTGTAGATAAGCTTGAGGATTTTGGTGAACCCCAGCCCAAGAATTCTTGACCTCTTCTCTCTGGCCATTTCTGGACAGCACATTAACACCTCTGGCAAAGATAGCAATTACCGAGGCAGAAGTGTTGAGCGGTCTTGTTTAACCACTGTGGGGTTTTTTGAGAAGGAACCCTTTTTTCAAGGTTGCTTTCAATTTTCTTTTCTCCTGGCCTTCAGTCTAGATCCTCCAGCACTGAATTTTCAAAAGCAGGGGAGAGTGGAATCTCTGAGGCCTGCAGAGAACAGCCTACTTTAGGAATGATGTAGGGTCTATAAATCACTGGGGAGGAGGGAATTTTGTCTGTCAGAGTTTCATTTCTGTATGGTAGATCTTAAGGGGATTTACTTCCTTGCTCTCCCCACTCCCCTTAATCAGGATGCCAAGGCAGCCTGTAAAAAGTTAAAAATCACTTTCAAATTTAAAAAATAATAAAACACCACAGTATAAAAAAGAATTTTGCAGAAGGAAGAGGCAGAAGTAATCATAGTAATTAAAGAAGGAACAAAGCATTGTGCAGATTTTTAAAAAGCCTAGGAAACTGGAAAAAGGCATTTGCACTGAGATGAAAACAAGGTAGGTGCCAGGTTGTCTCCTTCGTTAGAGCTTTCCACAAAGGTTGTCTGACTGGCTTTTCTTGCCAACCTAGCAATTCGAAAACATGCAAATACAAGTAGATGAATAGGTACCACTTCGGTGGGAAGGTAACAGCGTTCCGAGTGCGTCATGCGGCGACATGACCGTGTAAGCGTCTTCGGACAACACTGGCTTTTCGGCTAACGAACGGAGATGAGCACAGGCCCCTAGAGTCGGACACGACTGCACAACTGTGCGGGGGGAACCTTTACTTTTACCTTTAGGGAGTTGGGACCTAGAATGCATATGTATTTGTGTATATTTTGTGGCTGACTCTTTCCCCCCATCATTCTCCCCAATTCCCTTCTCCCTTAGTTTTCCTAACATATTCCATTTAATCCCATTCCGTTTTCTCCCCAGAGTTTCAGCAAGATTTCCATGTTTATCCACAGAATGAAGTGGTAGAATGGGCTGGGTACCACCAAATCAAAGGAACAGGCTCCCCCACATTCTCTGCAGAGTTAAATTTGAGAAACAGAACAACTTTTTTTTGCAGTCTGGTACAGGTCCCTCAGTCACCTCATTTTCTTCTAATGTTGATGCACATGTAGATCTTACCTTCAAGCAGAATATAAGGCCACTGCACTCCCAAATAGATGTTTTGTCCTAGGCCAAGAAAGCCCTGTTGTTTACCATTGTGTGGTGACTGGGAGTAGTGACTATTGTAGGCTAAGTTGCTGAAACACACACTTTGTTCAGTCAGTCAGTCAGTCAGTCAGTCAGTCAGTCAGTCAGTCCGTCCATCCATCCATCCATCCATCCATCCATCCATCCATCCATCCATCCATCCATCCATCCATCGCTGTTGTTGCAAAGTAAGGTAGAAACAGCACTCTAGAAAAACGGCCTGCAGATATTCCCCAAGCAGTAAGGTGAAGCTTCTGATTTAACCTTCAGGATGCTGTCATCCATTTTGTAAATATCAGTAAATGGAGTGGGGAAATGTCATTGTTTTGTTTTTCAGGCTATGGATGCTGCTCAGCTAGCTGATGACCTTCGGTCCCAGTTGGAGCTGGCTCAAAAGAAATTGCATGACTTCCAGGATGAGATAGTGGAAAATAGTGTAACAAAGGAGAAGGACATGTTCAACTTCAAACGAGCCCAGGTAACTGGCATGCAGTCCCTTGCTTGGCTAGCTACCTCAAGCAATCTGCCTTTATTTCCAGTTTTATTAATTCAGATTACATGGCTGCCTCTTGTTTTCTGCCAGTGTTTTGGCTTCTCTAGTTTGATAGCTTGGTCTCTGTTATATGGTTCACTTTCAGTTGTTTCCACATTTGCTTTTGTTCGTGGTAAATGCTGGCTTTGAATACCTAAACTGGAACTCCTACAGTTCACACACCAGTTTTAATTCAGTATTTGAGTTCCAGCAGAGTCCTACAAGGCTCTAGTAATAATGCAAGAACAACAGGTTTCTTATTTTGTTAATATCTTGGAATAGATCCATATTTTATGAATTTTTCTAATCTATGTGAACCTGTGCAGGGGGGTAAAAGCCAAAAATGAAGTGTTTATGAACCTTTTGCCAGGCTTACTTCCATAATCACAGGAACCTGACATTCTCCTTTGCCATCTGAAAGGCAAGTGGATAACAGGTCTACTGGGCTGATGTTTTCCCTACAGGAAGATATTTCACGGCTACGAAGAAAACTGGAGACAACCAAGAAACCAGACATGGTTCCCAACTGTGATGAGATCCTCATGGAGGAGATCAAAGACTATAAGGTAGTTAATTTGATGCCTAAATACCCCTGGATGTGATGGGTTTGAGCATGTCTCTGTAGGTTTGGAGAAAGATAAAAATTGCCACTAGTGATGTCTGGGAGTCTGGCTGGAGTTGGGGATAGAGATACATTTGGGAAATATATTGTGTAGGCAGAACATTTTTCGTGGAAGGAAAGAGCCTTCTGGCCCTTCCGGGATGAAGAATAAGCACTTTTCCCCTCATAGACTAAAATTGTCTGGCATCTGCTCTTAAACTCTACTCTGTCTTTCTCAAAGGCTCGCCTGACCTGCCCCTGCTGCAACATGCGCAAGAAAGATGCTGTGCTCACCAAATGCTTCCACGTCTTCTGTTTCGAGTGTGTGAAAACTCGCTATGACACTCGGCAGCGCAAATGTCCCAAGTGCAATGCTGCATTTGGAGCCAATGACTTCCATCGGATCTACATTGGTTGAGTCCGGATATGTATGGCCGGAGGATCTCTGCTGTCCACCTCCATACTTGCCACTCCTCAGCAGGCTGGATACTGCTCCTCATTGCCAGCTAGATTTTCCCCTATTTTGACTTCTTTGTAAAGGAACATCTTGGGCTATTCTTTTTGTGTATGTGTTCTTTTGTTTTTCTTTTTGTTCTTTTTTTTTTTAAAGTACTGCCAATCCCCAAGCCAGTTCTCACTTGTTGTCTTCTTAAATACACTTGTTGTGGGGCAGGACAATCAGTTGGTCCCTGATTCATCTGTGGTTGACATCACTTGGCTTAGAGCTAAGCCAGGCAGCAACATTTAAATTGGGAAATTGACTTGGGATAGATCAGTGGGCTTTCTCATGATTTTTAAGCTAATTGTTCCTCTGTTTTGAATAAAAGAGGAAACTCTTCTTTCTGGTCATCACATTTCCCAGTTTAATGCCTGTCTCTGCTTGCACATGTGGACTGCTGTAGTCTGCAGAAGGCATTCATGCTTCTGAAGAGGAAGGACAGCAGTGCACCAACCCTATTTCAAACTGAACTTTAACTCAGGTTTTCTGAAAGGGGGAAAAATTGCCAACAAAGTACATCTTGGAAGTTGAGGCGTTGAGGCAGTGGTGACTTTCACTGTATTTTATCTGTTCGTTGTATGTAATCTGTTCTGATAGTGCAGGAACATATACTTGGTCTCATCCATACCTTTTGGCTCTGATTACAGCATGATGCAGTTTTGAGAAAAGGCCACTTTTTTGACACATTGCCTGGTGATTTTTCAAACTATAGGTTCAAGCACAAGTGGGGCCCAGTGGCAGTATGTGGTCATTGCTTTCTTGCAGCCGATCTATTGCACGACTGGGAGCTGGATCATACTCAAATGCACTGGGTCTGATTCACTTTGAAAGTTTTCTGTGCAATGAAGGAAGCAATTTTGGACCAGAAATAAATTCTAGAGACCACTGTTTCATGGAGGCCATCTCCTTTTGGCTGGCCAGAGAATTGGCAAACAGTGGCACAGGCTTAATTGGATGCTTCTGTTCTCTCTTCCAGAAATGATTTTGCTATGAAAATGAGATTCAAAGGGCATTGTCTTCAATAAATCGCCATGGTTCTCTCTTGTTTTAGTTTTGTGGGATTTTTTTTTGCCCGCACTGTTCTTGCCAACAGAAAAAGTCTATGGGTCGATCTTATGTATGGACAGATTGGGATTTTGGCATTTGTATATCCATATACGTATATATTAGGGCTCAAGAGCCATTCTCTAAGATCTAACCAAAGGAACAGAGCCCAGTATGTTTTTGTACTTTGAGTGGGGTGGTGGTGATGGTTACAAATGGGAGTAAGAACGTCTGGCTTTGGAAGGCAGCCCATTCCCATTCTGGAACACACCAGGATCTGTCAGAATCTGTCCACCTGGTCTAGTCATTGAGAGAAGGCCTTCTGAAAATTCCCTCCCCTCGTGAGGTCCACAAGGCACAAGGTTTTCTTTGAGGCTTATCTTTGCTTTTTGCAATTATTTGGAGGAGGGGGGGTTAACATTGTTCAAATTGACTCATTTATTTTTATGTTCCTGGTTTTCTTCTTATTGATGCGGTATGCCCACAGCATCCTTTGGGATTGGGGTGGGTTAATAAGTTCTGTAAAATGCATAAATAACTACATTCCCTCCCTTAACCTCCTAACTCTAAAAGTCCATAGACTTTGAGTGATGCTTTTGGGCCTTTTCCCAGGAATGTTAAAGGTGGGGATAGGAATGGTTTGCCTCTCATTCCTGTTCCTATTTGTAACTCTCCCCACTAAATTTAGGCAAAACAAAGTGATTTCAGGTTGGGGACAGGGAGGGTTAATGGTAGAAATAGAGAAGTAAATAAATGCATGCATAACAAGAAAAAAGTAATTGAAACGTAGGTATTTTGCCATTAAAATTTCAGCAACACAAGCTTAGGGTGCTGGGGTATACAAGCAGGTTGCGAGGTGCCCACTCCATAGAGAATCATCTCTGAGTAAATGTTTTTGCTTCTGATGAATTTGAAGGGTTTTTATTTTCTATGTGTGCAACCCTTGAGGTGATACTGTCCAGGATGAACCAGTAATTTGATTTAGTGTATGGTACCAAGTAGCATAAAATAGTTAAGAGCAGAGACATCACACTGACAACAAAGTTCTGCATAGTTAAAGCAATGGTATTCCCTGTAGTAACCTATGGCTGCGAGAGCTGGACCATAAGGAAGGCTGAGCGAAGGAAGATAGATGCTTTTGAACTGTGGTGTTGGAGGAAAATTCTGAGAGTGCCTTGGACTGCAAGAAGATCAAACCAGTCCATACTCCAGGAAATAAAGCCAGACTGCTCACTTGAGGGAATGATATTAAAGGCAAAACTGAAGTACTTTGGCCACCTAATGAGAAGACAGGATACCCTGGAGAAGATGCTGATGCTAGGGAAAGTGGAAGGCCAAAGGAAGAGGGGCCAACCAAGGGCAAGATGGATGGATGATATTCTGGAGGTGACGGACTCGACCTTGGAGGAGCTAGGGGTGGTGACGGCCGACAGGAAGCTCTGGCGTGGGCTGGTCCATGAGGTCACGAGGAGTTGGAGGCGACTGAGCGAATAAACAACAACAACAACAAAATTCATATAATCTGGTGAATCATTGTATCACATAGAATGCTGATTCTGTGATGAAGCCCATTTTATCCATGGGTTTTGTTGTTTATTATATGTTTTCCACCAAAACATGACTATGGGAATGCTTCTGTGGCTAAAATAGTATTATTTTCAGTTAATATTACTGTTATTTTCAACTAATACTACTGGTTAGTTATTCAAAACTTTTACTGTAAGGTCTTCATTGGAATCTTTGTTCTACAGTACAGTACTAAACAGGTTTAAAGGTACTGTACAGTACTGTAACTTTTTTTTCCTGCTGTAGTAAATTCTGCAGCTTTTGTTACTGTAGAGTACTGTATAGAAATCTGATTTTTATAAAACAACTGTTTTAAAAACAGTAAACCAGCATTCAGTATTGTTAAATATAATTAAAAATTAGACAGGCAGAGGATGGAACATGCATGCCACCATACAAATCTCTACTTAAGTTAAACAAAAACTGGGGGAAAATTAAAGGCAAGCATAAGTACAGGACTGCATGGAAAAAGTACTTACCTTTCCTGTACAGGAAGGCACACACAAGGCTCCCTCTCCCAGCTGCTAAATCACAGGAAGTAGCGCGACCATGTGACCGGGCCTGCTGCTTCAGAAATCCAGCGTCGTAAGCCTGGAGGACTTATTTATTCCTGGTATCAAAGGGAGGTCATGTGACCCAAAATGGCCACCGCTTCTGGGATGGCCAAATCTGGGTCACGTGATCACGGAGGCGTGTGAGGGTCGTAATTTCGGGTCCCAGTCGGAAATCTACTTTTGGGGTACCATCGTAACTGAACGGCCTTTAAGCGGCCAGTCAGTAAGTGAAGACTACCTGTATGTTTGCCACGAGCTATGAGAGTGATAGGGAAATGAGAGATTGAGTGAATAGGTCTTGCATGCTGGGCCTATGGGAAAAAAATGTTTGCGGTAATAATGGTGATAAGGGAATCCTGAACAGAAGAGAAAGAACTATGGGCTCAATTAATACGTTTATAAAATGAATTTCCATTGGCTTTTCCCAACATCAGTCATTAGAGATCTAGTTTGATACCCTGGAGGTTCTGTTTATCTGACATGCGTAATAACTATGTATTAAGCTTTCTTTCATGATCTTCTGTAATTGCTTTAAAAGCCATCTTGATCTATCAGCACATCTTGTGATGGGGAGTATAAGTCATCGTGTGTTACACAAAGAATGTTACTCACCTGGTGCCTTCTGCCAATCATTTGAATATAAAAGTATAGCAGTGATGCAAAATCTATAGCCTTTCAAACGTTGGATTCCAGATTCCATTAACTTCAGCCTGTACTGTATATCCAGGAGTGATGGGGGTTGTAGTCCAACAATACTTGGAAGATCACAGGTCTTCAATCACTGTATATAGTACACTATTTTAAGCCTTACACATTTCAGCAGGAGTTTAACCTGTTTATATTGAATGTTTAAGTGTATCCTGTTGTGGGGCTTTAATGTTAACATTTCCAGATTACATCAGATGTAATTATCCTTTTTGATAGTATGTTTGCATCAGCATATGTATATGAAAGGAAGATGACCCTGTATTTTAGATTATCCTATGCCAAAGAAGAATCAACAGAAAAATAATTTAAAATACTACCCCTCTTAGGGTGGTCAACTCTAGCTGAAACCAATACTGCAGTTTCCCCCATGCCTAAAAATCTCAATATCTCTCTCTCTCTCTCTCTCTCTCTCTCTCTCTCTCTCTCTCTCTCTCTCTCTCTCTCTCTCTCTCTCTCTCTCTCTCTCTCTCTCTCTCTCTCATATAATGCTATACTCTTTCACACATAAACCTATCGTCACATAAAGAAACACCCTACATATACACAAACATTCCCATTTTCCTTTCCAGCAGAAACGAGAAAAAAAAATAATGAAGATGGGGAAGGGGCAGTTGTACTGGAAAGGGAAGAATAAAAGTGGATGGATAACTGAAGAGGGAAAAGCCCTGATTCGGTATGGGTTACCTGAAGGGTTAAAATTCACCAGGCAAGCAGCCTTCCCAATTATGGCTAGTTTTTAAAAACAATGTTTTGCAGCAGGAATGTCTCCCTCCACCTATTTGTTTTCAGCAGTTTCTATCTCTGTGAATGCAAGATAATTCTCTCTTTCCCCCACATTTACAGGTAATTATTTGGTGGAAAAACAGTCTTCATATTGGGCAAATAAAGTGTAACCCATTTTTATCTCCACAGAGTTAGCTTGTATTTTGTCATCCGTACCAGCTTGTCAGATAGCTCCAAACCGTAATGCAAATCAACAAGCCTGAACAATTACTATTAAAATTTATTTAAAAACAAAAAACAAAAACAAAAAACCACCATATCCCCCAACCAGAGTTTTCATCCAGAAAAGGCGATGGCCAGGGGCAACTTGTAGAAGTCAAGGAAAGATTTAACTAATTTACACCAAAGATGTAAGATGTATTGTAGTGCTGGCTTTCTGTTATTTATTTGAAACTGCCTGTGTAATACTAAAGATGGGGAGGGGGGGGGGGCTTTTTAATTGGATAAAATCACCTGGTGTCTCAGTGAGTAGAGAGGTTCTCTAGACATTAATCAGCACACTTTGTTGGTGGATTACTGCATTTATGGTAGACAAAAACTGTTGGCAAAGTTTCAGGGGCAAATCCCCATTATGGGTCTGTGATCATATTCTCACCTAGGAATTATGTAAAAGCATTCTTGGAAAGCTAAATCTATGTGGCTTATCTATAGGCTGTTTTCTCAATCTCTGATTGGCAGAAGAACTTGAAAGTGAGCTGGTTGTCAAATCATACTAGGCCCTAATGTGCACATTAGTTTGATTTGATTTGCCTCTTCTGTCACTACTCCTGTGCCAATCAACATAATGTAATATGTACTCTGGATCTCTGGTTAGGTTGGATTTCATAGTTATATTCCTTGTTGGCAACCCCCTCCGTACAGGGTGAACATCATCAGCTTGATATATAAATATTTATGAGGCCTCCATGTATGAGAGAAAGGAGAAGAGAAGCATATTGCTTGGAATAATATGAGATCAACTTTAGAGACCAGGACTATGTCATTTAGAATAGCATGTAAATTAGACCATACTGACAGTGATGTGTGTGTGTGTGGGGCGGGGGGAGGGCAGGGTGGTTTAGGGGAATGGGAGACCGAATAATGATATGTCAATTGGTTGTATGCCATATATTGTTGCACCCACTGCTTGTATAGCACCTGCATGAAGTACAGACATTTAACAACTGGAGAGCGAGCCATTATCACTGGCAACTTACACAACACACTTCACTGAAGGATACCACTGAGCTTCAAAAAAACACTTAGCCACTGGGGTTAGCTTTGGGCTAATGAGGGACCAGAGTTTCCCCATCACCAGCCTAAAATAAAGGGTTCTCAGAACATGACATGGAATATTTATATATATAAATAAGACTCTGGTAACAAAAAACGGGGCGTGGTGGCTCAGCGGGTAAGACGCCAGGCTTGTCGATCGGAAGATTGCAAGTTCGGAGGTTCGAATCCCTAGCCCTGCGTGCGGAGTGAGCTCCCGCACTAGCTCCAGCTCTTGCCAACCTAGCAATTCGAAAGCATGCAAATGCAAGTAGATGAATAGGTACCACTTCGGTGGGTAGGTAACAGCGTTCCGCGCGCGTCATGCGGCCACATGACCGTGGAAGCGTCTTCGGACAACGCTGGCTCTTCGGCTAACAAACGGAGATGAGCACCGGCCCCTAGAGTCGGACACGACTGCACAAATGTGCTGGGGGAACGTTTACCTTTTTAAACAAAAAACACCTTCAAAAAACCCATTTTAACATGTAGCTTTAAAACTGCTCCTTTTACATTTGAAAAATGAGCGCAGGCCATATATCGTGTCAAGGACAGCTAGGGGATTCTTTTGTCGAAGCAAAGACCTGGAAAATGTCAGGGTCTGGCCTGAAAACAGTAGCAAAACAGCAGAACTTTGTCCAAAAATATACAGGTAGTCCTTGCTTAGCTAACACAACTAGAACTGGCAACTCTGTTGCTAAGCCCCGTGGTTGCTAAGTGGAAAATCACATGACTGTGATTTATTTTTATTTATTTATTTTATTTCTATCCTGCCTTTATTATTTTTTATAAATAACTCAAGGCGGCGAACATACCTAATACTCCTTCTTCCTCCTATTTTTCCCATAACAGCAACCCTATGAGGTGAGTTGGGCTGAGAGAGAGTGACTGGCCCAAGGACACCCAGCCGGCTTTCATGTCTAAGGCGGGACTAGAACTCACAGTCTCCTGGTTTCTAGCCCATTGCCTTAACCACTAGACCAAACTGACTCTCACTGATGGATGTATGACCTCACTTCCACTTCAGTCGTTAAGGGAAACATCATGTGACCACGACGTATGATTTTACTTCCGCATTCTCCATCACTCTGCTTGTCGCAAGCCAGTTGTGAGGTACAGAAATGGCAATTACGTGACTGCAGAACGTTGCAACAGTTTTAAATGCAAAGCTTCTTTTTTTTTACACTGTCTTAACTTCAAATGGTTGCTAAATTAGGCAGTCGGGAAGTGAGGTCTACCTATAATGCTTCATTGGGTTACTGAATGTTGATGTACACCTAATAACCAAAATGAGATTAATAGGGTTTTGACTGGTACAAGTTAAGATGGAGACAGGAAACCATTTTGAATGCTTTGCCAAGTACAAATTTTCCTATAAGCACTTAACACATTGAAGCAAAAAGTTTTACAATTCAAGGCTTTTTTTTTTTGCTTGTTTGTTTTAAGTGAACCACTCAAAAAATAAAGCCCCACTCTGTTTGGAACCTAAAATGAAAGAATCTTAAATACTACCTTTGAACAAAATTGGAGTGTGAGTCTACAACATCTGCTGAGAATGGCTGTAGGATTATTTTATGTAGTAGAGAAAGTTGGGTGGACCTTATTTTGGCAATTCTGAGAAGGGAAACAGCAGGAAATATAAGATGGTACCTGTCACTGAGAAGCAATCTACACATATTATAAAGAATAGTTAGAATGATTGGAGTGCTAGACTTTACCAGTTAACTTGGAGACGGGAATCCATATTTTGAATGCTTCTCCATATAAAAGATGTTTGGGATGTAGTTACATAATGCCTTGGAGCAAAAGGTTTAACCAAAACCAGTTTTCTTTCATTTTTTAATGTGGCTGAACATTCAGAACGGATACTCCCTTGTTTGCCTTCAGAAGTGGCAGAGTCCCAAATGCTTCTACCTTAATCCCCAATTTTTGTAAACCATCCTGAGGATTTCTCTCCAAGAGTGGTATCATTTTTCAATAATGGATAGTTGAGAATGGTGTATAATTGAAACCCTTACTAATTTGTAGGCCTGCATCTTTGCATCTGATTTTGCAGGGAATATCTGTACTCCTCTTGTGACTGGCTGATGGAAATTACAGAGAAGGCCAGCATCCACAGGGCCCTTGGAGCCCACAGTTTGAGGGACAACTATATACTGTAAGCTTAAAAACGTTAAACAGCAAAATCCATGCAAAGAACAATTGTGAATAAACTTTTTAAGTCACTTGCTCTTTTGTTTTAATTAATGCAGAGAAAAAACTAAAAAGTGGAAAATTCATTTAATTGCAGTGAGAAGGAAAATAGGTGCTGTGTGGAGGCTTCAAATTCCCTGTAGCCTGAGATCAGCCTTTTTACTAGGCTAAAACTTCCCACAGAGAAAGACCCATTGCTGCTTTGAAATACCCTGGTAACCAGAATGCGGCCATCTTTTGTCAGTGTTGACTTTGCAGGAAGGCAGGAGCTACTGTAGACTGTAGACCTATTGCTTGCTGACTGTGGTGCCACTTCCTGGCATTACATAAAAACAAAAACAAAACCCAAAGGCGAGGGTGCAATACAAATTATTACAGTCTGATGTGGAATGAGGGTGAACCCCTCAAAGCTCCACAGTCCTGTTTGTCCTCTGAAATTCCTCCAGCTCCAGTTTTCTGCTCATGGCTAACTGCAGTTCCTGCTTGATCACTTCGATCTGCTTCTCCAGTTCTGAGAGTTCCTGGATCACTGAGGTCCTAGCAGTGTTCAGAGCGTCTGCTTTCCCATTGGTAGTCAGTGACCTTGGAGAGTCTTGCTTCAAGGGGGGGAGAGCTACATCGTGCCGCAGCTGTTTGAGCATCACTTCACTCGGTTTTTCGACACTGCAGATATATTTCCTTCTGTGGCAGTTGCCAGGGCTAGCAGTGTTCCATACTGAAACCTGACTGTTCCTGGGACTGGACCTGCAGAAAGATGTTCACACAAGGAATTAGGAGCTCATCATATATTTGAACCTACTTAGTGAGGTACACTAGGAAAAGAAACCATGTATGAACCCCAGATTACTCTTCCAGTGATGACTCTTCCTAGACCCATCATTCCAGCTTCTCCCCTAGCTACGTTTCTTTACTCTATTGCGGTTTTGGATTGCTTGTGAGCTTGTCTAATTGGATCCAGCCCTGTCTGCCAGCTGAAGTCCAGCACATGTTCAGGCTGACCAAACAACAAAACAATCATAAACCTGTTGCTGCTTTATGAATAATCCTTCTGACTGGACAAGAGCTCCATCTAGCCCAGCATCTTGCTTTCCTATTATGGCTCCTCAGATGCTTACAAGAAGTCTGCTAGCAGCTTTTGGAGGCTAAGGCCCCATATCCTTGCTCTGTCTTTCCAGGAACTGGGGCATGAGGCTAAATTACAGAGAATCTGGCCTTCTGGTCCAAGTTTTAATATGCAAGGATGGACAAGAAGAATGGTAGAAACACCAAGCTGGAACGAGCCTTGGAGGAAACTGGCCTTCCAGAGGCCGCTGAGTTATATCTTCATCAGTGGGGTTAGCTGGAAATTGCACATGATATCTGGAAAGCCAAAGATTTCTCAACTCCTATTTTGTGGCTATGGTAGGCTGAGGCAGGGTTTCAAGCATTTTTTTAAAAAGCTATATCCTGTGTGATCTTTTTCTTTATATAGAGAATTTTGTCTTTTTATTTTGGATGCTTTAAAAAAAACAATGCAACCCTACATGTATGGTATTGAAAAAAACAGCTTTCTGAAAAGTGTGTGACTGAAGAAAGCATATTGGTTGTGTTTCTCAGGGACTGTAATATGTCAGCAATTTTGTTTCAGCATTACTCATTTCTATCTTTCATACACAATTATCTAAAACAGAGCTTTCCAAAGTGCTGCCGCTGGCGACACACCAGTGGCAGCGGCGGTGCGCGCACGGCGACGGCGCGGGGGTGTGTGCGGCGGCGCGTGCGCATGGCGACGGCACGGGGGGGGCGTGCGGCGGCGCGGGGGGCGTGCGGTGGCGCGCGCGTGCATGGCCGCCGCCGTGCACGCGCGCGCTGCCGCTTCCGGGTGGTGTGGCAACACACCACGCTGTGTGTGGCGACACACTTTTGTGTCACGACACACAGTTTGGAAAGCTCTGATCTAAAAGCATAGATCAGAGTTACTGAGGAGCAGAGGTCATTCTTTACTCTGTTTAATTGCAAATGATTTGTTATCGCTATCTCTGTGGTTTGGCAACTTGACCCCAGGTAGATTGCGTAGGAATCCACCATAGAAATACAACATGGCAGAGATATTTCCATGCTGGTGCTCAACTCTTCATTCTACAGGGTTCTTGGCCCCAACATTTCAAATAGAATATTTCTTATTATCAAAAACCATTTAGAAAGTCCCATTCACCTAGGGATTTAGTTCTGTCAGATTTCTAAAAATTTCTTTATGGTCAGACTAGGCTTATTATAGGGGACATGGGAAAAACCGACAAAGCAGGATCTCTAGAAAAATACAGGCAGGCATGAGTCTTATTACTTGTGTCATAAGACGCCAGGCTTGTCGATCGGAAGATCGCAAGTTCAGAGATTCGAATCCCCGCGTGACGGAGTTTGCTCCCGCACTCGCCCCAGCTCTTGCCAACCTAGCAATTCGAAAGCATGCAAATGCAAGTAGATTAATAGGTACCGCTTCGGTGGGTAGGTAACAGCGTTCCACGTGCATCATGCCGGCCACATGACCATGGAAGCGTCTTTGGATAACGCTGGCTCTTCGGCTAACAAACGGAGATGAGCACCAGCCCCTAGAGTCGGACACGACTGCACAAATGTGCGGGGGGGAACCTTTACCTTTAAAGAATATCAGGAAGCTGAAAGTGCACCTATCAAATCTGATGCAGCGTTGCAGAGTCAGCTTGTGAATTGGCTTTAGAGAGAAGTTCCATGACAGGGTAAGCAACACAGTGGCACTGTGCGAGGTAAAAATATCAGATAAATTGTAACCTGGCAACCTTGCCTTGAAAAGGCAAGAAAGAAATGCACATTCAAAATAGCTTGAAGCTGGACAGCACTGTGATGACTTTGGGGTCCATCTTTTGACTTCATGTACATCTTTCATGTTTATGGCTAAGAAGAACTGACCCATTTGTACTACTCCTATAGACAGAGATGCTAAGAGAGGTTTAACGTAACAGGGTTTTCTAAACATAGCTGTTCAACACAGCTCAACCAGCCAACTAGCTTTGTTCTGATTGAACCTTCTGATTGAAGGTTGTTTGAAATAAGTTAAATTCAGAAAAGAATCTCTGGGGAAAAAATCAAACTGCTTCTCTTTTTGTTTTGTTTTTTATCTGTGGGACTTGACCTGTGAATGCCTTCAACAGGCTATCTCAACAAGGCCTTGCAGTTCCCCTGCATTCTGATCTTTTCCTAGTCTATAATGCATGAATGAGAAGCATCTGAGCCAGCTGCCTCTTATCAGCAGAAGAAAACCTGCCTCCCACATTATGTCATCTTCAATTAAAACATGGGAGGCTGTGGTCCTCATGTCCTCTTGTGAGCTTCTCAGGAACATCTGGCCGACAATCTGCAAAGGGCATGCTGAAGTAAAAAAAGCCTTTGGTCTGATCCAGCAGTGCTCTCCCTCTGTTCTTCTGATTAAATAAATGCCCTCATTAAGCAGGCAACAGACTTTAGTTTTTGGTATAAATACTTCCAGTTGAGAAAAAGCAGGTTGTCTTCCAGGGTCAGATTAAGGCCAGCTATGGTACCCCTTAGAGGTACCACTCTTCACCTACCTGTCATGATGCCCTGATCACCCTGCAGCCCCTAACACATTATTCCTAAAGGACTGTGGTCTCAAACAGAAAAAGAGTTGCTGCCTGAATACTATGTATTAGGCCATAGTAAGTCAGTCAATGGTATTATTCAATGGTATTATTATTCCAGTCAATGGAAGTATTATTTCAGGGAAAGTCATATAGCTGAAGTAGTCCTTTCTGATATGTGACTCTCTTGACCCCAAAATAAATAAAACTTTGCACTTTTTTTACAATGTGTGACTGCATTACACAATTCAACAAAACAAAAGAAAAAACATGTCTGGGGAATCCTTATCTACAGATGCAACTGCAAACAAGAGATTAAAGACTTGTTCTTCTTACTTCTTTTCAACTGGCTTTGCTTTGAGCTGGCGCTTGTCTTCCGTAAATGAGCTGTTTAGAGCGCGGTGCAGTCGCTAGAGGAAAAACCCAAAATAAATTAATCAGAAGGGAAATTGTCCTGGCATTTTAGGCAGATTGAATATAAAATGGGGACTCTGTAGGGAATGCAGTATGAAAATAAAACTGTTTGCCTAATTTATCATTGTTACTGAATTTTGTATGGCAAGTCCTAAGTTTCAGCTCCCCATATTTGCTAATATTGCAGTTTAGTGAAGGGCTGTAGATTAGAAGGTTGCATGCAGAGTCAATCCTGAACTTTCCTAGGACAGAGCTGGGGGAGGCAGAGGCAAGGTTAGAGATTCAGCCATACAGCCAGGAGTGCTGCCAGTCAGGGTAACTAATTGTAGGTGAGATGGGCCAATAGGCTGACTAAATATACCAATTCTGTGTTTTTAGATTGGAAATGGGCAAGGTATGACCATCTAGATGTTAACTATACAGTACCTACACACAGAATAGGAGGCTGGGGGAAGGGCTGTGTTTCAGCAGTATCTGTAGGGCTGCAGGTTCCCAATCCAGATGGTCATGTGGCTGAATGCAATGAGAATGGTTTTTCTTGTCTGGGACAAAGAAGCATTAGAGAATAACCACACTGCAAATGTAACTGCTTGTTCCTCCACACCATAGAGATTACAGGAAAGAGAGGAATCAACCCAGAAGAATGCTCTGATGGCAGAAATTCATGGCATTCTTCTCTTTTACCCAGTGAATGTTAAGAGGTGCACAGAAAAGAAGAGGGTGGGCAGCTGAGAAGGAGAAAGCAAGGAGGGAACTAGTAAGTATGGTTTGCTTTTTGTGTCCCTTGACTAACAATGACTGAGGCGCAGAAAGCTCACCAGCAACATTTCATTGTTTCTGAGAGCTTATATTGTGGATTGAGGGAGCCTATGGGTAGAAGTTAAGAACAGTCCAATGGACCATATGGACAACTGCAGGCCAAACCAACCCACAAGACTGATGTGATGTCTCTCTGTTGTGGCTCCAGCTCATGCTGTGCTTGGAGTAGGAAATTCACCATAGAGATGTTGATGCTCATGGTGAACATAAGTTATAGGGCATTTTGGAATCTTGGAAATTTTAATTTGAACAACTACATTTTTGGAATACATAAATTTAGGATAATGTTCACAAATGAGTGCCCTTTCCACTTTAATGCATATTATTTATAATATGAAAACAGATAAAAGTTTTGTACCTTCTATCCATGTAGGAGAGGTAGAAATATATTACTAAAATGGGTGTAGTATAGTTGGTATGTAGCTTTGAGACACTCTAGTTGAAATCCAGAAGATATTACTGTATCTGCAATTGCTAGATATTGTAAGTAATCAGAAACCTTACTAGGAAAAACAAATCTAAAGAAATGTGATTTTTCTGTATCAGTATGTGCAACCCTGTTAACAATCAAGGAAGGAGCTCCAAATCTTTTGAGAAAGTTCGTTTGCCGGCCAATTGTATGATTCCTGAGTCACTTTTCATAGAACTACATGATGTATTTTTCTCAAAAAACAAAAACTTTTCTTAGTGAAAAGCATGCTAATTTTTATATGGTATTCTTATTCTTATTTTTGTTTTTTTTTTATTTTGTGAGCCACCCAGAGTCAGTTGGAAAGATGCATAAAAAAATCAAATGAATGAATGAATAAATGCTGTGCTCGTCTTCCCGCCAAATGCTATTCCACAAAAGGTCCAAAAGGATTAATTTGCGATTAATCCCAACTACTTAAACCTGAGTCTGTTTTCCAGCTTTGAGATAGATAGATAGATAGATAGATAGATAGATAGATAGATAGATAGATAGATAGATGATAGATAGATAGATAGATAATTTTATCCCAGGTTTTGTTTCCTAATCACAGTTGGGATGTGATAAGATCTCAAGAAGAGTCCTGGAAATGCCATGTATTCAATCCAATCATTTCAGCAGGACTTTGTGTTCAGTCCATTCAGAATTAGATCATTCCCTTTCAGAGACTTACTTAGGCATATGTACCTGACTTGTATGGAGCCAATATGTCATCTTGGATTTCTTTTTAATTCGTGGTATCATCAGTCTGTATATGATATGTTCTCCAATGGTAGTGAGAATAGACAGACCAAATCCAACACACAGCATCACAAATAGCCCAGAAAAGTGCTTGATGCCCATTTGCAGGGTCTGTTAGAAAAGGAAAAGGAAATCAATGCATGAATGATGTTTGTAAAATGGGAATACATATACAGCAATATTGATGCTTATTTTACACACCCCTTCCATTTGATTTTCTTTCCAGGAAATCCTCTGGAGTTCATTTGATGCCACATAATGGGCTGTAGCCAGAAATGAAAATTTACAGAATCTCCATGGCACAAGAGAGTTTTAGTTGTATGAGAAATGGAATTAAACTTGGTTCCAGCATCAGGAATTCTTGAAGCTGCTGGGCCCAACCTATTGGCGGGGTTCAAACATACAATTGCATACTCAATGATAAGGTCTGCCTGCCTTTGGGCTTGCTTAGTAGCAGTGAGAGGTGGTTGTGAACTGCTGGCCGTTTTAAGTAACCCACAATTCCCTGAAGCATTACTACGCTGAACTTTGGGAGTCTTTACTCTGGGGAGAAAGTTAACTCACCAGCAGAAGTTAATGATTTCAAGAGGAATGCTGATGTCAAAGAGCAATTTTCTGGAAAACTCCTGAAATTTAGAACTAGCCTTCTTTGAATCTAGCTAATTTGATTAAGAAATCTGGGATCCTGAGAAAAGGAGTCTCAGAGATCATATTTACAAACACGCATTCATGGATTTGTGAGCCAGAACTTAGATCTATAATCTTAAACACACTTATTCCACAGGGGCAGATTTTAAAACTACCACCTTGGCTATGAACAAAATTAAAGTTACATTGTTTACTCTTTATTAAACCTAGCTAGCATCTGATCAGTTCATAACTATCTCTTCATAATGAGAATAATGAATGATGTGAATAAGAACTTTAGGAGACAGACTGTCCATCAGGCCATTTCCTGCACAAGCCCCTCCCTCCAAGGAACACCCCAAGCAATTGATCCACATGTTAATTAGTGAGATTGAGTTAAGGCATCAAAATGGAGCAGCCTTGCATAAAATGGGTAAATGGGCTTTAACTGAAACATTTAAATGACAGATTACACTGCCATATATCAGAAACATCTCAGAAACTACTAATAGTCTGTTACAACCACATGGCATCACCATAGCACACAAACCAACCAAAACCCTTCAGAACATTGTAAGTAACCCAAAAGACCCAGTAGCCCAAGAAGAAAAAACAGGAGTTATCTACAACATACAGTGTAAGGACTGTAACAGCCACTATGTAGGACAGACCAGCAGAAGACTAGCAGAACGCATCCACGAACACCAGCTAGCAGTCAGAAGACACGATGAAAACTCCTTAATCTCACAACACATGGACAGACTTAACCATACTTTCAACTGGGAAACTGTGAGCATCTTAAACCAAGCCAAGTCCAAAAATGCTAAAGAATTCCTAGAAGCGTGGCACTCAGACAAAGCAGCCATCAACAGACACATAGAGGTAAACAACATTTACATACCATTCATAAGAGACAATAGAAAAGCCAGAAGACCAGAACACCTCCTTGCCAGCAATCATCAGCCAGATATGCAAAGATTAACAGCAAGATTAGCACCAGAGGAACAATCAAACAGCACAATATACCCTAATCAAGGAACTATTAACTCAGTCAATCAACCAAGTAGCAAACAACAGCCCAATCAAGGAACTACTAAGGAGAGAACAACACTTCCACCAATACAAGCAGGACAAGCCATGGTATATAAACAGAGAGCAAGTGAAGCTCTTCTTTTTGCACTGAAGATGTTGCCTAGCCTGGCAATGAAACGTCTGCAAGAAAACAACAAAGTTCAGAGAGCACCAAGGACTCCACATTTAAATGAATTGGCTGTTTTGATGAGCATATCTTTCATTTGTATTGAGTTGACCATCTTTCTTTGTTCAATGACATGTAATGACAAAATAAAAGCAAAACGTACTGTAATAGTTCCTCATTAAAGCCTATCATTCAGAGATAAAATTTCAGGTATATATTTAAGAGAAGGAGGAAATAATTACAACACCATGGCTTGGAAAAATATGACATGAGTTACCACAGTCTGAACAGATTTACACGCTGGTAATCTTCTAAGTTGTTGGCATCATACAATACACCCACATACTCTTGAGAATCCAGAAAGGAAAAAAATGACTGATAAACTTTTAGTTCTCTAAAAGAACCTTCCCCACCCTCACCACTTGTTACCAGACAGTACGGTCTGATGTTTTATGGACTAGTTTGTATAAAAAGCTCTAGCTTCTTATTTTTGCCAGGGTGTAATGGAGCAGGGGGGCATGGTGGCTCAGCGGGTAAGACGCCAGGCTTGTCAATCGGAAGATTGCAATCCCTAGCCCCGCGTGATGGAGTGAGCTCCCGCACTCGCCCCAGCTCTTGCCAACCTAGCAATTCAAAAGCATGCAAATGCAAGTAGATTAATAGGTACCACTTCGGTGGGTAGGTAACAGCGTTCCGCGTGCGTCATGCTGGCCACATGACCGCGGAAGCGTCTTCGGACAACGCTGGCTCTTCGGCTAACAAACGGAGATGAGCACCGGCCCCTCGAGTCGGACACGACTGCACAAATGTGCGGGGGGAAACCTTTACCTTTAATGGAGCAGGAGGGTCCCACCTGGAGTTAATGGCAAGGCTGGAGATTTGGGGAACTAAAAGGCACAGCATCCCTCCCCATTGGCTAGCATTACTGAGAACAGTTAATTCAGCAACATTTAGAGGGTCCCAGATTCCCTCCAGTGTCTGTTCTTATAAATGTTTAAAAATTTTTATTTCATTTTTGGAATAGCCATTCGCCTGTAGGACCCAATTCAGATGGTTAAGTTCATTGTTGAGAAATTGGGTTTCACTGTTTTGATTAGCACGATCCACCAAGGTTTTGATCATGCCTCTCTTTTGTCGTGGGTGGTGATTGGAATTTTTGTGCAGATACCGGTCTGTATGGGTGGGTGAATATAAACCTCTTTATATTCCTTTTCTTACTTTCCTGGACAGTAGAAAGTTCATATATCAATAATCAAGTGACATTTCTCTTAGGAGAGCCCATTCTACAGAAGGAACAGATAACGATGGTAGTCTTGACTGTAGTGCTGCAACCCATAATTTATTTTTAATCAGGAAGAGTTTAGGAAATAAAAACTCTTCCTACTTGACAGCTTGAAGTGGGCAGAGTTAAATAAAGGTATGGTAACATTTGGAGAAGCTTTAACCAGTTCTAAACTGTCTTCAAAATATTATGTGTGGTCTTAGAATCAACCCATCCATCTACATTGTCTAAAAGGAGAGCTGCCTAGAGGAGGGTGTATGGATGAACCCCAGGAGAATTAACTGTTCATATAGTACTTCTAGAAGTCAACTGTTCCATAAAGGTAGTAGACACCTCCCATGTAATAAACTGAGATTTGGATCAGAACCGGGAAAAGAGGGCTAAAGGTATCTTATTCTAGAATCCTAATCTGAAGGCATATCCAAAATATAGTGCCAAAGCACTTGATTCTCTAATGTAGTCCAAAGACCCAGGGAAAACAGTCTTTGGGTGGCACTGATAGGCTTCACTGAACAGAAACAAGCAAACGGGATCTAGCACCAGTGGATGTCAAATTCAATAATACTTTTTTGTTGCTTTTTACATTTTGTAAGCTTGATTTTATGCCATCTAATCCTGTTCACTGGCTGGAGCTAGCTTTATAATGAAGGCAGCATTGAAGAAAAGTTTTCAACTGAAAACTGTTCCTTTTTTGTTAAAAAAAAAGCTGTTATGGCAGCTTTTTTGATTAATTAAGTAATGTGCCTAATTATTCTGTTAGTAGAGGAAGGAAAAAAATATTAATCTGATGAATCTAATGACAAATCAGTGCAAATGAACAATATATCACAATACCTATGATTTTTTTTCTTACAAGGATTACACTATAAGCATTTTTTTTCCTGATAAGGGTTACATTTTCTTTTCACATTTTCACTTCCATTAGCCTCAAGTACTGAGACCAATGGTGTGGGGTGCTAAGCATTCAGTGATGATGGATATTCAGTGATATTGTAATGCTATGTGAGAAAGACCTTGAGAGATGGGGCGAAGAGATGCTGCCTAGGGAATGGTCAGATAAGAGAGGGCATAGTCCACAGCTGCATAATGGGTGGAGAAAGATAACATAACTTCTCAGACTGTAAAGGAGACAGCGGGAAATTTGTATTTTTAGACCTGCAAGATTCTGTTAATGTAGCCTTACAATAAAGTAGAATTAGCTCATCTGGTTGTGTTTCATGTCTGGTCCACCTGGGAAGGTTGACAGATACCTAGGACTATAGCTTCCCCACCCCAGATTTAGAGCATATTCCATAAAGAATATCCGGGGGGCAGGCCATCTTCGGGGAAGACGCCCCCAGTGTTTGTTACCGGTGGCCTGTTCCGGCCCCTCAGGTTCAGACCCAGGCCCTGGTCAGAGGATCCTCGAGTGCCCTGGCCTTTGGCTGCTGCTACTTAACGCCAGGTCTGTTAACAACAAGGCCCCCCTCATATGTGACTTGATCACGGAGGAGGGGGCAGACCTGGCGTGTATTACTGAGACCTGGCTGGGCGCAGAGGGGGGAGTAGCACCCTCGGAGATGTGCCCAGCCGGGTTTCAGGTGTGGCATCAGCCGAGACTCCGGGGCAGGGGAGGAGGGGTGGCGGTTGTCATCCGGGAGTCTCTGGTGGCCTTCAGGGCTGCTGCTCCACAAGTGGCTGGGTGTGAGACCCTGTTTTTCAAGTTGGGTTCTCGAGAGCAGTTGGGAGTGTTGTTGCTGTACCAGCCTCCCTGCTGCGTAGCAACCTCCCTGCCCGAGCTGCTGGAGGCTGTCTCGGGGCTGGCAGTAGAGTCCCCTAGACTTATGGTCCTGGGGGACTTCAATCTGCCTTCCCTGGGACGTGCCTTAGAGGTGGCTCGGGAGTTCATGGCTACCATGGCAGCCATGGGCCTATCTCAGAATATTCGAGACCCGACTCGAGACAGTGTCCTCACTCCGGACTTAGTTTTCTTGTTGGAGCAGTGGCAAGGTGATCTGAAGGGAGAGTTAGATCTGTCCCCACTGTCATGGTCAGATCATGCCCTGGTGGCCTTGAGATTCTCATATGCCGCCCCACTCCGCAGGGAGGCAGGACCCATTCGATTGGTCCGCCCCCGGCAACTTATGGAGCCAATGAGGTTCCAGAAGGAGCTGGGGGTTATACCCGAGGATCTACTGCACAGTCCAGCGGAGGTCCTGGCCGCAGCCTGGAATAGGGAGGCGGCCGGGGCCTTGGACAGGATCGCGCCTGTGCGGCTTCTCGTGCCACATCTGACCCGACACTCCCCATGGTTCACGGAGGAGTTAAGGGTCTTGAAGAGGGTTAAGAGATGCCTAGAGCATTGCTGGAGAAAAACAAAGACTGAATCTGACCGAACACAAGCTAGAGTCGCAGTTAAGGCCTACCTTGTGGCGGTAAGAGCGGCGAAACGTCAATATTTCTCCGCTCTTATTGCATCCGCAGAATGCCGTTCGACAGCCCTGTTTAAGATTACACGATCTCTTCTAGGTAAGGTGGAGTCTGTGACACACCTACAGGGCCCTGCGGAAAAATTTTCTAAGCATCTGCAGGATAAAATCGCTCAGATTCGTTCTAAGTTGGACTCCAAGCGTGAAGCAGAGTCTGGGGAGATGCCGAGGGAATGTCATACCCAGTTATCTGGGAACGGTTTGATCCTGTTGGACCTAAGGAAGTGGACAGGGTCCTCCAGATTGTAAAGGCCACCACATGCCATCTAGACCCTTGCCCTTCCTGGCTGGTGCAAGCAGCCAGGGAGGTGACATGTGGTTGGGTCCAGGCGATGGTTAATATATCTCTGGAGGAGGGGGTGTTCCTAGCTGCTTTTAAGGAGGTGCTAGTACACCCCCTACTCAAGAAACCATCGCTGGACCCTACTATATTGGACAACTTTCGTCTTGTCTCCCACCTCCCCTTTTGGGGGAAGGTGGTTGAGAAAGTGGTGGCCTTGCAACTCCAGAGGATTCTGGATGAAACGGATTATCTGGACCCCTTTCAGTCAGGTTTCAGGCCGGGATATGGGGTGGAAACTGCATTGGTCGCTCTTACGGATGAACTCTGGCGAGAGCGGGATGGAGGGAGTGCGTCCATCCTGGCTCTCCTCGACCTCTCAGCGGCTTTCGATACCATCGACCATGCTATCCTTTTGGGACGGCTCGAGGAGTTGGGGGTGGCCGGCATAGTTTTGTGCTGGTTCACCTTCCTCTGGGGCCCAATCGGTGGTAATAGGAGATGAAAGATCCGACCCTCGCCCCCTCGTTTGTGGGGTGTTGCAGGGTTCGGTTCTCTCACCTCTCCTATTTAATATCTACATGAAACCGCTGGGTGAGATCATCCATCACCATGGGATGAGATATCATCAATATGCTTATGATACTCAATTGTACATCTCCATCCCAGGTGAGGTAAGTGATGCAGTGGCCACCGTTTCTCAGTGCCTGGAGGCTGTGGGGGTCTGGATGGGGAACAACAGGCTTCAGCTGAACCCTGGTAAGACGGAGTGGCTGTGGATTGATGGTTCTTCTGGATCCGAGAAATTATCATCTTTGGTTCTGAATGGGGTTGCACTACCCCATTCAGAATCAGTGCGGAACCTAGGGGTCCTTCTGGACTCACGACTCCTGCTTGAAGAGCAGGTGGCAGTCGTGGCCAGAAGAGCCTTTGCGCAACTTTGTGTTGTGCGCCAGTTACGCCCTTTCCTCAATCGGGAGTCCCTCCGTACAGTCACTCATGCCCTGGTCATCTCCCATATAGACTACTGCAATGCGCTTTACATGGGGCTACCCTTGAAGAGTATCCGGAAGCTTCAACTGGTCCAAAATGCGGCTGCGCGTGCAGTTATTGGTGCCCCTAGATCGGCTCATGTGACACCTCACTGGGTGCCAGTATGCTTCCGGGTGCAATTCAAGGTGTTGCTTATGACCTTTAAAGCCCTACATGGCATGGGACCAGGCTACCTGAGGGACCGTCTCATCCCCATAACTTCAAACCGTCCCACTCGATTATGCAGAGAGGGCATGCTTTGGACCCCGTCGTTAAGGGAGTTTAACTTGGCGGGGTCCAGAAGGCGGGCCTTCTCGGCAGTGGCACCTGCCCTTTGGAACATTCTGCCCCCGGAGGTGAGGCAGGCCCCATTGCTCCTGTCCTTCTGGAACAATTTAAAGACCTGGTTTTGCCGCCTCGCTTGGGATGGGAATGGGAATAGTTCCTCTTGGGGATGGCTGGTGCCATAGAGCCCTTTTAAAATACCATCTTATCGCCTATTGGATTTTATATTTAACTTATTAGTAATTATAATGTTTATAGAATTGTATGTTTTTATATTTAGTTATATTTATAAATTTTAATTGTTGTATTTGTAAACCGCTCAGAGTCCCCTTTGGGGGAGATGGTGCGGTGATAGAAGTTGAAAAATAAATAAAAAATAAAGGCTGGTACCAAAAAGAGCCAACAGATTACTTGGCCAAAGCCATGACTGAATACCTGCATCATAAACTATGGTTGGTTTGAACCATAGTTTATTGAACAAAATAGGAAGAAGCCAGAATGACACTTGAAAACAAGCAAAATTATCATGGTTTTAAAAATACATTCCTGGTTTGTTGCCCATTTTTGTTTAGGTGTTCTAGCCTTGCGTCTCTTAGGTCCTAGGCAATATATGTCCATAGAAAGTCCTCAACACTCTTGGAAATTGCTATTGAATTGTAATTTTTGCTGTGACAGAAAGAGAAAAATATTAAATACCCATGGTGATAAATAAATATGATTTGTTGCGGTAAATAAATCACATTTATTTAACAATTTCATGTAATTTTGATTGAATTTAATTTCAGATGACATGAAAGAGTCTCAAGCAGTTGTTTAACTGTCCTGAAACCAAGATCAACTGATCTGGGTGGGAAACAGAATGAGTGGGCTGAAGAAACAGCCAAACAATCTTCCAGTTCTTCATCATTAAATTGTTCTTGGACTAGCTTTCAAACAGAGGACACTTGCAAAGAGAGGGCTGTTCCCTATAAAACAAAGCACGCAACCACCATTCAGATATTCAGCAAATGTAACTACACATAGAGAGGAGGAAGAATTTTGTGTGTTGTTTCTGTTCCCTCCTCCCCAAACTCTCCTTTCTTGATTTTCCTATGCTGATGCTAAATATTTGAAAAGAGTTTTGCATAGTCTCCAGCTGAACCGGTGGTGATCCTGCAGAGTTGGGGATCCCCATTGCACAGAGGTGTGTAATCACATGCAATTCAAGAAAGCTATGATTCTCATTGTCTTCACACTTTTGGGGTCAACCTGACTACATTAGGAGTAGAGGGGATAGACTAGAGCATAGCTTTCCAAACTGTGTGTCGCAACACTTTAGTATGTCGCTACACACAGTTTGGTGTGTTGCGAAGCGGCGTCACGGGGGCACGCACGGCGGTGCGGGGGTGTGTACGGCAGCGGCGGCAGCGAAGATGGCAGCGGTGTGCCATCAGCGCTTCCGTGTTTTAGTGAGGCCGCCGCCGCCAAGCACACACACACACGTGTGCCCCCGCGCCGCTGCCGCCGTTGGTGTGTCGCCAACGGCGGCACTTTAGAAAGCACTGGACTAGAGTGTGGTTCCTATTCCTTCCACCACAATTATGTTTACCAAATACCTGCAAAGGGCTTGATTAGCCACAGACTATGATCTTTGTAAACACATATACTGCCGCACATTCCACTGCATGTCATTATCTTCCTCCACACTTTTTACAAATAAGCATAACACAGGTCCATCCTTCAGACAAGGTATCTGAACAGAATAAGAGGCATCAGCCCATATGTACTGGCCCCATCTCTAGTGTCCTTGTATAAGTATAGGGTCAGAATGGAAGGTGAACCCAGCATTTTTTGAGTCGTTTGAGAGGGTACTATTATGACATTGATGGTGGGTTAGAGTTTTAATATTATATTTTTATTATTTGTGTTGTATTGTTTGTATTATTTGTTTGTTAGCTGCCTAGCATTGTTGTGATGAAGGGGGAAGTCACTTCTTATATATTTCTTTTCTTTTTCTTTACTATATTCTTATTTTTTCTTTTCTTTCTATTTTTTTCTTTTCTGCATTCCCTATTTTTTCTTTTTATTCTTTTCCTTTTTAGTTTATATTAGTTTTTATCGTTGTAATTGTAATTTTTAATAAAATTACTATTAAAAATTAAAATTAAAATTTGATAAGAATTTCTGGAGATTGGAGGGGTCCGTGTCATTTGAGGACCTTTATTGTATGGGCCTGATATATACCTGGATCTCTTGGACGAAAATGTAAATGAACTGGGGGAACAGCATTTTGTCACTCCCAAAATTCTTAAGAACGTTAGCCCTTAGAAATGCTTAACAGAATTCTTCACATCCTCTCCAACTCCAACTTTCAGGATTTCTGGGAATGAGAAGCCAATTTCTGCAAATCTGATATAATACCAATAGGTTGCTGAAGAACCCATTACCTACTTGCCATTTCCATCCTCTGTTTTGAACATCTTCCCAACTTTTCTAACAGTTTCTATGCTCCTTGAAGTTGACTATTATTTCCCAATGGAACTTAATGACAGTCAAGCAGCTGATGCATGATTAGAAGAGGCTGTTCTGGCAGAGGAAAGCAGAACATTTTGTAAAGCAAGTTTGCATTATGAAAGAAATAAGAACAAAGAAGAATCTTTAAATAAACACAGAGAGGATTTCATCAGGGAATAAAGTGCAAATGTACTGTGAGCTGAAAAATTGGTTATGGAGTGGCCAAAAGAGTGATGAAAACCAGAAGGTGGATATTTCATTGTTTAGCAAGGTCATCACAATCAATACTTTCCTTACAGATACAGGCACCCAGACCATTTGTCTTGTTTGACACGTCCTGGTATGCAAGCCAGAAACTTTAATCAGAAAATATTTTAAGGGGGGGGGAATCTTATACAGGTTACTACAAAGAACCAGATCCCTTTGTAGAGTGTATGCAGGGAAGAGCATCCTCTTTATTGTCCTTTCACCCTGGAGAGATTGCAGATATTCACCACAGAAGCCCAGATAACGGTTACAAGGTTCAGAGTGCAATTCCTCTCTGCCTTCAACAGGTTTTACCTGCAGGTCAATTGTTTAGGATGCCATAGAGGGAAACTGCCTTAGCCTGCAGGCCCCAGACAGAGGCTGTGGGGTTTTGTGAATCCACTAGCATGCTATGATGGTTTTTATTTTTAGTATTCCCTGGCTGGTTGTTTGCTATTTGATTCTTCTTATACTGTTTTATTGTTATATGCTGCCTGGAGTCATTTGATGATTAAGTGGTCTTACAAACCCAGTATAGAGACAGACAAACAGATAATGCCCCTGGAGTTTGCTTATGTTATCCTTAGAATACACTGCCAACATTCATTATGGTGGTTTGCTACTGAAGTTCAGATTTTTTTTTCCATAGAATTAGTACTCTGAAGGGGAGGTTTTTTTTTTATCCTACCTCCTCACCTCTTCTGTTTCATCACAAATGCCACACCCACTACATTCTCATTGCCTTGCCTATATGTCCCTTAGCTTCTTTGGTTGGTAGATGAATTGTGCAGAGCTTCAAAGCTTCTGCTATGGTAGCTTCCATGGTGGATATAACTATACAAAAGAAACAATCTAGTCAAAGTTTTCCTTAACTATTGATTGTTTTTTATATCTTGGCTGCCCAGAGTTATGCCTTTGAGATGGATGGCTATATAAATTGAAACAAACAAACTACAATTAAGGACTGGATATGCTTAATAGATGGTCATCTAATCTGGGATATACAGCAAGGGCAGGGAGGAAAGCAAGAATTTAAGGGAGTACAAAAATAACTGTTGATTTTATGTCACACCCCCCCCCCCTGGAAAATGCTTCTTGCATGGCATCTTTTGAAGGACACTAGCATTTGGAGGAGAGATAATAAAAATAGTGGCAACAATAATGACAACAACAACAATAATAATTCTTCTGGCAGGTACCAAGGATGTGAGGGTTGGTGAGATGATATTGGAAGGGCAAGGCTAGTATTTTCAACCCACAGGCTTTTCTCCTATTTTAAGAGGCATAATAAACTTATTTTTCTGGTTTTTTTGATTTAACATTTCACCAAACCTGGTACTGTTGGATATTGGATTTCAGGACAGATGCATTAACAGTACATTCAAATGGGAATCACTAGTGAGCTTGATCTAGGAGTAATCTCTCACTTCATCTCTCTGTGATGAGGATAAAAGCTTGGTGAGTGAGACTAGAGACTAGATGTCTGGTCCTGAGCTCTTTGGAGGACAAACTTGTCAACATTCAAACATTTTTATAGTTCCATTGATTTCAGTGGAAGAAATGTTAAGTAAATGCTGAAAAATATCTCCCACTGGGATTGATAAGGTTTAACATTTAGTTTTAGCTACAAACTAACTAGCTCTTTTGAAAGAAAAGCCATGTGACTGATGTTCCTTTGCACCCCCCCAAACCTTATTTATTTAGAAGTAAGCCCATTTACTTATTGGACATCTTTCCAAGAAATGCATATTTTACGTTCCAAGAAAAATAAGATCTGCACAGCTTATTTATCATCTTTCCCTGGAGACTACAGTACCTTGGCAAGACCTCTTTTTGCAAAACAGCCATGCAGCAAAGCCAGAATGCAGTGGAATGCAGTGCCTGGCTAATGAGCCAACTTGTTCAGGTAGACTGCAGTGGTGAAAAGGTATACATTTTTCAAACAAGGGAGCAAGCCAAGAAAATAAACAAGCTGCGTGAGAGGGCTTTGGATAAAATCATCCAGGTAAACTCACAGAAGCAATCTTGGTGACTTTGGGAGGGTCATTTTCTTTCTCAACCCAACCCACCTCACAGGGTTGTCACGGGGGAAAAATGGGCGGAGGGAGTGATAGCCCTGAGCTGAATGAAAGGTGGGAAACAAACAAATGAACCAATTGTGTCTTTAGCCCAGTGTTTCTCAGCCTTGGCAGCTTGAAGATGTGTGAACTTCAACTCCCAGAATTCTGGGAGTTGAAGTCCACACATCTTCAAGCTGCCAAGCTTGCGAAACACTGCTTTAGCCAGTAGTTAAGTTTTTCAAATAGTTTGTGGCCAGGCCCTGAGCACAATCAGCAATAATCCCCTTTTTTCATGGATGCTTTGTGTAGGACTGATATTTATTTATTAGGGATAAAGATTAGAGGGGGGAATGGGCAATGAACATATGGTAATTATGGTATTCTTATTTTATTGGTTGAGCCAATTGCAACGAAATTTCATTTCAATGTTCACCTTGTGTATACTGGAATGACAATAAAATTCTATTCTATTCTATTCTATTCTATTCTATTCTATTCTATTCTATTCTACTCTACTCTACTCTACTCTACTCTACTCTACTCTACTCTACTCTACTCTACTCTATTCTATTCTATTCTATTCTATTCTATTCTATTCTATTCTATTCTTCTATTCTCTGAAGCCTCCCTGTTTACATGGATGAGTCATATCTTCTTCATTTGGAATGAAAGACCATTTCAACTGCTCTACTTTGGTCCAAATATAATCATTGTTTAGCTTTTTTATTAATTTTAGCCTCTTGGTGATAAATCAACACTCATCAAACTGATTAAAGCTAATCAACTAAATGTCTTAAAAATACTTAAAGCTGATTAGAAGTATACTTCCAATCTGTAGAAGTTTATTACTATTATTATTACAACAAAGTTTTCAAATGATGGGATTGCTCGATAGGGCAAAGAAAGATACTTCTCTTCAGCATCTCTAGCAATGACCAATTTGTGTAATGCTTCAATGCTCCACTAGATATCTCTCTTCCAGTATGGATGAACTACACCTCTCCAGTGTGAACTTAAATGCTCTGTTCTGAGTTTTCATTTAAGCCAATTCTGTAACAGGCCAGCTTCTAAAGGAACACCATTTCCCATTTTCATTGCAGTGTTAGCAAAAAGGGTGTTTTCTTTTTCTTTTTAAAAGATTAATAGGCTGTCTGTTTTTAACCCCTGAAGCTCTTTATTATAGGAAAGAGAGAATGAGAGAGAAATTACATACTTCATAAGCCAGCCTTTTTCTGGCAAAAAAAGAGTTTTTCCTGTAAACGGGTATCCTGAAGTGACAAGAACTGCTTACCGGTCCCTTTAATAGAATGTTGTCCTGGACAACGATATTTCCAAATAGAAAGCACCAAGGGGATCACAGATCACAGTTTGCTGGTGACAAAAGTGCTACATTAAAAACTGGCCTTTCTCCAAGAACAGTTCATTCTGAGCCACACTTTTGCTGGAGAACCTAAAACACTACTGTCTTTCAATATGCATGTTAAAATCAATATGAGAGACATGTTCTTTTGTTCTGCTTAAATCCTATTGTTTTCAAAAGGATTTTGGCCCACCTATCTTCCTATGGATGGGTCCACAGTATGCATATCCCTTTGACCGAGAGCTGGATGCAAAAATGGCCCTCTGTGGAAGTCAGCATCCAGAAGTAGCAATTTTGGAATGTTATTTCAAATGAACATAATGCTAAAATGGTGGGATTACCAGGTAGGTTATTATTAGGGGAGTGAATCAGTTTCCCAGTTGTTTCTTTTCCACTGTACTGTTTTTTTGGGTTAATAATGCCAGTTAGGGAGATGAGCTGTACTTTTTGCCACGCTGAAGCATAATGAACTCAAGTGCGTTCATTTTAGCATGTGACTCTGGTTTAATAAAGCTGCTTACCGTAGTAAATAGGATTGTGAGCACTTAGGACTGAAATAGATGGGCTGTTGATTGCAGGAATTAATTAACAGACATACAAACAGGAGTCGTGGCACTAAGAGCAGGGCAAAAAGCAGTTTTATGCTCTTCTCTTTCATTAGAAGTCATCTCCCTGAAGTTGCATTGGTATTGGGGGAAAAAGGCTTTCCTTGACAATAAAGGATCATTCCCTCTTAGATCTACTGCTGTAGTTACTCATGGTCCTTCAAGACTGCTATTTGATTGTTTAAAAATGTTCATGTCAAGAACATTCATGCAGTTGAAACTATACCTGGTATGACACTTCCATTAAGTGAGGCTTTGTCAAAGAATCTTTAGAAAAACAGAGGTCCCTAACTCTTCTGATATTGGACTGTTGAGAGGAGGATTTGGGCACCAGTGCAAAGGCTGGAGAATTTGCCCATTTACGTAGCCAGGCACAAAGTTTTTTTTCACTGAAGGCAACTTGGTCAGGCTAAGGCAAAATACTTGCCCAAGAGTCTGAAGGCTGAGATGGGGGCTGAGCCTCCAAACACAAAACCATCAATTTGATCCAGAACACAGTTTTTTTTATCCAATAAAAGATCCATTTCAGAGAAAATGAATTTTATAGAAGTCTATTCATTCTCTAAATCAGATTCCTCTGTATTTTGTTTCCATTGGCCAGCTTTCCCCATCCAATTGCTTCTCAAAGTACAGATATGCAAACCCTGAAGGGGGTGGATAGATAGGAGAAACAGATTTAGGGGAGACATGAAAAGAAGGAGGGGAAATACATGGTGTCCTATTCTGACCCCGTTTTGTGCGCACCATCTTTCCTGCTCTCCCCTTTCCTATGGTTCTATGCATTCTCATGCCATTTCCGGGAACTTACGTATAATCCTAGAATGTAAGAGATGGAGGAGATCTTTTGGATCATCTAGCGGAGCCCAACCTCCTGTTCAGGAATCTCATCCACTCAATCCTGCAAGATGCTGACTTCTCCTTTCTCTAGTCTCTTTCCAAAGGCCATTTTCTTGCCTTGGTTCCTTCAAGCTCCTGATACAATGGCTTTGCTCATAAGTGACTATTCTAATATATATGAAAGCATCCATTCTCACAGGAATAGATGAAATGAAGATTGGTGTGTGAGAAAAAGGGGCTTGTTTACAAACTTTACAAAAAGGTTTACTTTTTTACTGCTGTAGAGATGGGTGGTGATAAATTTGAATAATAAATAAACTTACTTGATTCACACGTATATCAAACATACAACCTAAGATGCAATTGGCCTTGAAATGTTCAAGTGTTCAAATTTTACAATTCAGTCTTCCAGTTAAACAACACACACACACACACACACACACACACAGAACCAAAGAAAAATGTGACTAGGTCATGCCAACTCTGTACATAGGTGAAAATAATATAGAAAAATAAATTATTCTAGAGGAAATTTTTTGAACAAATGCACATACTAAGAACAGGAGCATGTATTAGGATAAAGGTACATTAAAAATGTATATATACTTTTATGCAGATTTTAACAACAAGAACAAACCAGAAAACATGGGTGGAAAGAGATTGAAATAAATACATAGTTGGAAACATGAGAGACTCAAAGGGATGGATTTATCCATTCTGAGTACTGGAAGGGGTATGGAATATCTCTTACCTCAGTCACAGCAAAGCTTCTTTTTCCACATGGTACTACTTTGTACCACTTGTCATGTAAGACATCCATGAAGCCGTGGGACTTATACTGGCTGATCAGTTCAGAAATATTTGAGGTCAGTGGAGAGTTTGGAGGAAGGCCAATACCGTACCCTAGCAAAAGAAAACACCAGTATTTTTTTCATTAGATGATTCTTGCCCATGCTTGGGACATAAGCACCAAACAAGAATATCTAAAATTGTAGCTTTGGCAGATGGTCATTAAAACATGCATTGTACCCTTTGTGGATACTTGTTCCTTTTACTCACTGAACAGTAGAATATTATCCTCTAACTTGGATCATAGCAACGGCAACTTTTGCAGGAGTGAGAATTTTGCCTTCTCCTTTGGGAAAGTTCTGCTGTCAATGCCACTATTAGCAGATATACAAATTACACCCACCAGCAGAAGCACCCAGCCAGAGAGGCTTACATATGAGTGGATCTGCAGATTGGGAGGTCCCTACTTGACCTATAGGTTTCTCCCGGCAGTGTAAACCCACTTTGTCTTGCCTGATGCTTAAGTAGCTAGCAAAGAACTGGCCATCTTTTCACATTCCCTAGAAAATGGTTCAGGATTATGGATTAAAAGATTTCTAACATTTGCACTGCTTCCTTGTAAGCATATCCCACTTAGAGAGACAAGAGGTTCATTGGTATAATGGACTGACGGGAATCCTCCTGTAGAGGAGTCTTAAGGGTTGGATTTTCATGTGGGGAGGGGGGGAATTATCCATCTAGGGCTGTAAAAATTAGAGATGGATAAGGTTGTAATTTTCTTCTTTTTCTGCTAACCTTTCTCTCTTGTTTTAGCCACCCCCTTCTCTCTTTCTCTCTCCCTCTCTTTTCTCCCTACACTATTTAAAAACCAATCAATCACTCTGGCCAGGAGCCTGAATTACTTGCTTGCTGATGGCTTTCATCCATAGTTCCATCCACTGCAGTTTGTTTATCTGTCCCTTTCCTTTTTATTCCCTCCCTGCAAAAGAGATTAAGCTGAGGATCACACCTGGCCCTCAGTCTGCAGGTTCTCCATAAATCATCAATGTTAACATGTCTTTAGTCACGTGAAAGACATCCTAAAATAGTGTCTGAATGAAGATCTTTTGGTTTTTCATAAGGCAGATGAAATAGCAATGCAAATCTCTATAATGTAATCATGGAATATAACTGTTTCTACTTCCTTCTGGTTATAGCTGTGAGTAGGTTTCATTGATTACAATTTTGTTGGCCAAGTGAGAGCTGAGTAAAATTGTTGACTCTCCTTATCCCTACAAAGTGAGACAGACTCTTCGTAAACTTTTTTAAAATGAGAATTTATTCATCATCACAATCAGTACAGCACCCAAAATTAGTAAACAGTATAATATCAATATAATTAGTGCACTATACAATAATGCAAATTTATATTGAAAATTTGTATTCTGATGCTGACGGCTCTACACTGATTAATTAACAAAGGCCTTTCAGAAAACCCAAGTTTTTTATGATGTTCCAGAAGGCCATGAGAGAAGAATCTGTCACCCTTGCTTTGGGGGAGCAAGCTATTCAAAAGGGGGGAACTTCAGAGAATCCCCACTGTTGAGTCTCCTCCATCATACCTCACATTAGGAGGGGCCATCAACAGGTGCTTCCTGGTCACCTGGATTGGATGACCAGAATTTATCTAGGAGAGGTGGTTTCTTAGCCAGTGTTTGATAAGCTCATAATATATTTGACAAGTTTTCCAAACACTTGGATATTTCCCCCCCCTTTTCCTGAGTACTCTCAAACTGCTTTCATATTCCTTGAAATGTAGTTGCCAGGAAAAATCCCAACTGCATTAGGTCTGATCTAATTATAAAAATCAGTGTTTGTCTCAGAGTCTGTCAGAGTCTCCTGAGATATGTTAGTTAGATAGTTAAATCAGAATACTTACAGCTTTGTTTCTCCTATCAAGAAACGTATCTCCTTTCAGTATCATTATTTAAAACACTGGTTTTTGTGCACTAGTATCCAGCTACATGGTAACATCTACCCAGCCTAAGAAGTGGGCCAAGTAGTTACTACTTGGATGGGACACTACTGAAAAATATCACATGAACCTAGAAAGAGTGTCTAAGAGGTTGATGGCAAACCACTTCAATATTGTGGCTAAGAGAACTATAAGGTCAAGTCCATGAAGTTACCACAAGTCAAGACCAACTTAAAGAAAACGTTATCTTTTTACGGTACTGCTGTCTTAATTTTGAACTTCGTCCAAATAACATAACATTCTGTATCCAAATACTGTGCCATTAAAATGAAAGGAACCATTTCAACCCACTCAGTTCCTCATATGAAAACGTGAATTACAAATCATGTGCCAGTCCCAATCCTACAAAAGGGGTTAAGATACAAGGTATCTTAAGTGACTTAAGTCAGCTGACTTCTCCAAAACACTGTTCCAAAAATTTTACAAAATGTGCAAAATCAACATCATTCCTTCCCTAGTTCTAAATGCATTGTAATCTAATACAGGATCCTGTAGTATAAAACCAGGGAATGGGAGATATAGTGACTATATGTCCATGAAAACTTTCTATAAGATTCCCCCCCCCCCCCAATTTAGTTGGTTCATTTATTTGTTTCTTGTTCTTTCTAGGATGTCTCCATGAGCCATAGAACCAAACAATAGCTTCTGGCAAAATGAAATATAAATGAGTTTTTTCCCATTCTGGTCAAATCAACAATAATGAAATTATTCAGATGGGAACCTCAGCAGAATCATAATCTTTAAGCATCTTCTACCTGAGCAATTTTATTTTCTGTAATAGTACTACTCTATAGTAAGTGTTGTAATCATAAAATTGCATATACTTTTATGACTGTGTATGTGCTCATGCATTTTTATGCCCACACACCATCTGTTATCTCTATTTTTCTGTTTATACCTGTAAGGGTTTTTTTTATTCATCATTTGTTGACATGTCCATCTTTGTAATTGACAGGTTATGTATTTTTTATTTATTTTATTTATTTATTGTGATATTTATACCCCGCCTATCCCCTCCCTAATGGAGGACTCTAGGCGGCTTACAACCATATATACATCAATTATACAATTCACCATTTAACCACGCATGAGGGGAGGGGGTAAGGCAACCGACTCTTCTCAGGCTCTGGACTACAATTCCCAGGATGCCTTGACCCGGCTGCTGAAGTCCTGTAGCTGTTGCATCCGGGTCCGTCGTCACCGCCGCCATTCGATCTTCCTCCAATCCTCTCCTCCGGTGGCACCGACTTCCCGACAGGACGCCAGCAAATTAGCCCACTTAAGGTGGTACCCATTTATCTACTTGCAAAGCTTTTGAACTGTTGGGTTGACAGGAGCTGGGACTAGCAACGAGAGCTCACCTCGTTGCGCGGGGTTCGAACTGCCGACCTTCTGATCGGCAGCCTACAGCTCAGCAGCTTAACCTGCTGAGCCACCGCGTCCCGTATGTATGGAAAACACACAAACATATACAGTATATGAAATGCATATTCCTTGGCATACAGAGACATTTTGAAACATTTTGTAAGGTCCTCATCAATGGGGGCTGGGACTGTTGCATCAACACTATTTCTGACTCAGCTTCTTGCTTGCAAAATCCTGACATACATTCCTGCTTCATATGATGACATGGTTCTAACCTTGAATTTTTTTTGTTCTTGTTTGATCACACTAAAGTGTGACAAAATGCTGATAGAATGGAATAAGATGGTAGGAACCAGTTATAAATGATCAAATGTAGACCTATTAAGAGTACTTGGCATTGACAAAATTGGGATACTCATCTAAATGTATGTCATGATGTTTTCTCCATCGTGAGTCACTGTAATTCTTCAATCTGACAACCTCAGAGGTGTTATGACTCAGCTCCCAGAACTCTCTAGTCATCAGAATCATGCAGGTTGAGCAATTCTGTAAGTTTAGTCTCCAATGTGTTCTGAGCCCACCAGATTAAGGAAGTCTGGTTTAAAGAGTCTTTCTTGGGGATAAAGAAATTGGGCTCAGAAGCAAGCCCAATCTGAGATCAAGGTACATCTTAGAATATTTTTTCCTTTGTATCCATTAAACTGAGTTTAAATGCAGCTTGAATATGCTTTTGGATTCATGACTGCTAGAGAAAACCAAGTGATCTCTGCAGCCAAAAGTGCCCACTATCAGCTTCAGCTGGTGCACCAGCTACGCTTTTGCCTGAACCAAAGTAGCCTAGCCACTAGCAATATTTACACAAGTGTAATGTGCTTTATATGGATCTACCCTTCTGTTTGGTCCATAAGCTACAGCTAGTCTAGAATGGAGCTTTGCAGGAAGCCTGAGCTAAGTGGTCTCTGCTGGTCTCTCTCTTAAATTATAATAGATTATAATCCTAGATTATAATATAAACCTATATTAATGCCCATATCCCCAAGCTTATCTGAAAGGGGCAGTTGCAGTCCAGAGATGGCTAGAAACAAATACTGTATATTAATTTCCCACAATATCCAGTAAAATGTCAAAGACATGATGAAAACTCCTTAATCTCACAACACATGGACAGACTTAACCCTACTTTCAACTGGGAAACTGTGAGCATCTTAAACCAAGACAAATCCAAAAATGCTAGAGAATTCCTGGAAGCTTGGCACTCAGACAAAGCAGCCATCAATAGACACCTAGAGGTAAACAACATTTACATACCATTCATAAGAGACAATAGAAAAGCCAGAAGACCAGAACACCTCCTTGCCAGCAATCAACAACAAGATAGGCAAAGATTAACAGCAAGATTAGCAGCAGAGGAGCAATCAAACAACACAATAGACCCTAATCAAGGAACTAATAACTCTGTCAATCAACCAAGCAGCAAACAACAACCCAATCAAGGTACTACCAAGGAGAGTACAACACCCCCACCAACACAGGCAGGACAAGCCAGGGTATATAAACAGAGAGCAAGTTCCACTCCCTTTTTGCACTGAAGATGTTGCCTAGCCTGGCAATGAAAAGCCTGCAAGAAAACAACAAGGCTCAGAGAGCACCAAGGACTCCACAGTAAAATGTCATTCTGGAGCACTGAGAAAGTTAAAATGGAAGCTCCTGATGTGGGAGACAGACAGGTATAAAGACTGATGAGCCTTGCAGAGTCCTAAACATCTGCCATTGGATATCAGGCACTGATGCTGGACCTCCATACTTCCATCCCATTCCTCCTCATCACTTGTTAGGTCATGGGTTGAAGGAAATTCAGGGACTTTGATCTGTCAAACTATCAGCTCTCAGCTTTTCAGAATGAGATCTCCTCTCTCAGTCATTGTAAAATCAGCACTTTTGACTTTGAGATTAATGCAATTTTGTGATTGTTACTGCTGCTTCTGATTGTGTGATTTTATGCTGTTTTCTCTCCAAATGGCTTTTCTGCTTATTTGTTGTGAACCATCTTGAGAGTTTTACATTAACATGCTCACATAATAAATATGGGAAACAGAGGTTAATATCCATGTACCCATCTGGTAATGACCATGGCATATGGAAGATGAAATGTAAAAGGAGTAAATGATGAGAAGCATGAATTAAGAAAGTGAAATGAATTGTGTGTCAGTGAAATGAAGAGAAAGAGGAAGGATGCACACTATCTCAATGAAGGTGGTCTGATTTTATGGAACTCAGCTGATAAATACATGTAGGGAAGTGAACATGTAGATTATGAAGAAAGGGCTAAAATATATGTTAGAAAGACTGGGGTGATGTCATCTAGATGGTTGTGAATGCACGTGAAGGTTGAACTTATAGGTTGATGATAATCACATGTACATTCTCATGAACAGTAATAATGGGAAAATGGGAAAAACTGCAACATTCTGAATGAATGTGATCTGGGGAAAAGTTATTTTGTGGGGGATGTGAATGGATGGATGAAAATGAGACGAGGGACCACAGAAAAAGATACTGGGTGGTTTGGAGACCCAAGAGTAAATTAGAATGGAGATAGCTTGGTGAGTATCTACTTAGAAAAAAAGTCTGCTTCTAATATGTGATTTTAGCATAAGTCTTTTCATAATTACAAATGGAAAAAGAATGAATCAAAAGCATGCTTGATTTGATTATTTATGATGAAAGACTGAGATAATTAGTGAAGGATTCAAGCATGATGACAGCTTCTGAACATGGGACAGACCATTGTTTGCTAGCATCAGGAGTGCATCTTGGGGGAAAATGGAGGTGGAAGCAAAGGAAAGAAATGAAAGAAATTAGAACGAAAGGATCAGAAGATAGATTATTCTCCCAACAGAATGAGTGGAAAGTGGATGCAAGGAAGGCAGATGTAGAAGCTGTTTGGAAAAGAGGAGAACAGAGTAACTTCCTGTGAGTGCCATGGCGAGCTGACATCCTGCTGGTAGTGGGACCACATTTATGAGGAGAATTGCAGCTGGATGCTGGATCCAGGCTGGTGAAATCTCTCCAGAGGAAGGAGAGATCATTGAGATTATCCACGTGACTCCGTAGAGCTCTTCCAGGAACTGCAGTTTTGTGGTCGGCTTGTGAGTTGAGTGGCTGGGAGTCAGGATTCCATCAAGCTCACACTCATAATGCAGACTTTTATGGACTAAACATGACAGAGCCTCATTTCTTAATCACTTTTTGGATTATTATTATTATTATTATTATTATTATTATTATTTTTAATTGTACTGGAGACATTAAGACCCTTCAGATCGGCAAGGTTTCACTGTATTCATTGGGTGAGTTCCCTTCTCCTTAGAGGAAGATGGTGTACATTTGATTTTAAAAGTTTTGGAAATATATGATTTTTTGGATTATGCAGCAAAAGGGTGCTTAGAATATGGATTTCAGAAAGTTAACAATGGATTAAGGGTCCAGAGGGATTTGGAATTATACCTTTGAATTAATTAGAAGAAATTTTCTCATGGGAAGTGGCAATTGTTTTGGGTCTGAAATATAAGGGGACCTTGAAGGTTGGACACTTGAGGGAGCTAGAGGAAAAAGAAAAGAATTGAGCAGAAATCTATGACAGAGGAATTTTTAAAAATTGGTCTGCCAAACTTTTTGATAAGATAGACAAACTTCTTGATAAGTTGGACAGAGCATGTTGTAATGAAGTTACAGAACAAGAACAAGTTGCAATGGATAATTTCGAAATTATTTTGAAGGGGGACTTAAATGTGATAAGGAATGAGGAGGATATGGAGAAAGGATCTGATGACTTATTCCCTAAAGGAGATGTACAACCATTGAACCAGGAAACTGATTTGGACAACTTTTTCTTACTGGATATACAAAAGAGCTCTGTTAAGGTCTTGAAGGACTTTATTAGAAATGACAAACAAAAGGCCAAACTTTACTTATTGGATATACAAAAGAAATCTTTTAAAGTTCTGAAAGATTTTTGGTTTAAAAAGCAGTTGAACAGAAAACTAGACTCTTTTTGAAGGGGTTAAAAAATAAGATAATAATAAATAATAATAAATAATAAATAAATAATTAAATAAAATAATTAAATAAAATAAAATAAATAAATAAAAATAAATAAATAATAAAAAATAAGATAAGAAAAAATAAGACTCCAGTAGTAATGTATGGCTGTGAGAGTTGGACCATAAGGAAGGCTGAGCGCCGAAGAATTGATGCTTTCGAACTGTGGTGCTGGAGAAGACTCTTAAGAGTCCCTTGGACTGCAAGGAGGTCAAATCAGTCAATCCTAAAGGAAATCAACCCTGACTGCTCATTGGAAGGACAGATACTGAAGCTGAAGCTCAAATACTTTGGCCACCTAATGCGAAGAGAGGACTCACTGGAAAAGACCCTGATGCTGGGAAAGACTGAAGGCAAAAGGAGAAGGGGACGGCAGAGGATGAGATGGTTAGTTAGCATCACCAATGTAACGAACATGAATTTGAGTAAACTCCGGGAGACAGTGGAGGACAGGAAGGCCTGGCGTGCTATGGTCCATGAGGTCACAAAGAGTCGGACACGACTAAACGACTGAACAACAACAACAACAAATAAGATTCTTAAAAACTCAGGGAAGGAATACAAGGTTGTCTTATTCGATCAGGGCTAAAAAAGAAAAATAGTTATATCTGGTTGCTCTTACTGGACTTTTGCTGGCAAAGAACGATTGATGAAGCATTTCGATTTTGTTTTTTACTTAAGAAATGAGCTATGGGGTGAAGAGAGACTATTTTGTACTTAGAGATGGTGATAAGCTATTAAAATTGTCTTTACTTGCTGGGATGAAGTTACTTCTTTTTTCTTTTTTCTTCTTCTTTTCTTTTTTCTTTTTCACACTTTTCCCCTTTTTTGATATTTTTATGTTACAGAGTGCCACAGAGGTATGTGTGGTTATGCTAATGGAAATAATAAAAAGGATGCTTGGTGGAAGGATGAAATGACAGAGGTTGTAGATGACAAAAGAAACAATCTATATAAGAGAACAATTACTGCAAAATGTGAGGATGAGGGAAAGATATTGTATAACATATAGAGAGAGCAAAAACATAGTTGCAAAGAAAGTAGTCAAAGACAGAAAGAAATGATTAAAATTAAAAGAGGCAGAGAAAATGCAGAGTAGTTTGAGGGAAGTAAGAGTGATATAAGAAGCATTGCTAATAACAAGGCAGCAGGAGACGACGGTATCCCAGCTGAACTGTTTAAAATCTTGCAAGATGATGCTGTCAGGGTGATGCATGCCATATGCCAGCAAATTTGGAAAACACAAGAATGGCCATCAGATTGGAAAAAATCAACTTATATCCCCATACCAAAAAAGGGAAGCACTAAAGAATGTTCAAACTATCGAACAGTGGCACTTATTTCACATGCCAGTAAGGTAATGCTCAAGATCTTGCAAGGTAGACTCCAGCAATTCATGGAGCGAGAATTGCCAGATGTACAAGCTGGGTTTAGAAAAGGCAGAGGAACTAGAGACCAAATTGCCAATATCCGCTGGATAATGGAGAAAGCCAGGGAATTTCAGAAAAACATCTATTTCTGTTTTATTGACTATTCTAAAGCTTTTGACTGTGTGGATCATAACAAATTGTGGCAAGTTCTTGGTGGTATGGGGATACCAAGTCATCTTGTCTGCCTCCTGAGGAATCTGTATAATGACCAAGTAGCAACTGTAAGAACAGAGCACGGAACAACGGACTGGTTTAAGATTGGGAAAGGAGTACGGCAGGGCTGTATACCCTCACCCTACCTATTCAACCTGTACGCAGAACACATCATGCGATGTGCTGGGCTTGAGGAATCCAAGGCTGGAGTTAAAATCGCTGGAAGAAACATTAACAATCTCAGATATGCAGATGATACCACTTTGATGGCTGAAAGCGAGGAGGAGTTGAGGAGCCTTATGACGAAGGTGAAAGAAGAAAGTGCAAAAGCTGGGTTCCAGTTAAACCTCAAAAAAACCAAGATTATGGCAACCAGCTTGATTGATAACTGGCAAATAGAGGGAGAAAAAGTGGAGGCAGTGACAGACTTTGTATTTCTAGGCGCAAAGATTACTGCAGACGCTGACTGCAGCCAGGAAATCAGAAGACGTCTACATTTTGGGAGGAGAGCAATGGCAAATCTTGATAAAATAGTTAAGAGCAGAGACATCACACTGACAACAAAGGTCCGCATAGTCAAAGCAATGGTATTCCCTGTAGTAACCTATGGCTGTGAGAGCTGGACCATAAGGAAGGCTGAGCGAAGGAAGATAGATGCTTTTGAACTGTGGTGTTGGAGGAAAATTCTGAGAGTGCCTTGGACTGCAAGAAGATCAAACCAGTCCATACTCCAGGAAATAAAGCCGGACTGCTCACTTGAGGGAATGATATTAAAGGCAAAACTGAAGTACTTTGGCCACCTAATGAGAAGACAGGATACCCTGGAGAAGAAGCTGATGCTAGGGAAAGTGGAAGGCAAAAGGAGGAGGGGCCGACCAAGGGCAAGATGGATGGATGATATTCTGGAGGTGATGGACTCAACCATGGGGGAGCTGGGGATGGTGACGGCCGACAGGAAGCTCTGGCGTGGGCTGGACCTCCATGAGGTCACGAAGAGTCGGAAGCGACTGAACGAATAAACAACAACAAGAGTGATATATGATGGATACATGAGAATAGATACTTAGATTTGCTTGTTTGAAGCAGGCAGGCAGGCAGGCAGGCTGGCTGGCTGGCTTGGGATTGTATTACTATTATGTTGGTTGGGAATATGAATGTAGACAGCCACCAGCCACTAGATGGCAGCAAAGAAATACAGAAACTCTAACACTTTGTTGCCATCTGGTGGTTGCTGGATCTCAGCTACAGTAGCCCTAATGTAGTAGGTATGTAGATATCATCATCATCATCATCATCATCATCATCATCATCATCACAATATATAAATAGACAGATAGATACACACACACACACACACACACACATACAGTGCAATAATTATTGTTACATTTTTTAACTGAGAAAGGGAGCATCAGGTTCACACCAGTTAAAAAGAAGATGCCTATTAAGTGAATAAATTCCAAAGAGCTCTGCAATTTTGCCAACGGGGACTTCTAATTGCTTGTATAATCACCTCTTTAGCCCATGCCAATACATGACTACTGTATTAGTGGTAGAAGCGGAGTCCACTAAGTCCATCCACAAAACTGAAAAGGAGCAGGAGATCAGCAATTCCTGTACCATGTTTTGCATCTGGGAAATATGGCACTGTTTTATAGTAGCTGGTGCCCTTGGGTGTATGGATACACAGGAAACTATATTTAGCCACCTTGGCTGGTTCACTCTAGGGGTTCGCCTGTTCTAACTAGCTAAGTGTTTTCTAGAGTGGAACCAGTCATGCTGTAGAAAGTTAAAAGTCCATATTTGTCAGAGATAGGAACTAGGACATAACCTCATGACAATGTACTTCGTTTGCCTCCAGTTTGGCAACCACAAAAGTAGTCCTAGGCCTGCCTTCCTTCCTTCCTTCCTTCCTTCCTTCCTTCCTTCCTTCCTTCCTTCCTTCCTTCCTTCCTTCCTTCCTTCCTTCCTTCCTCCCCCCCTCCATACATCACTCTGAAGAACAACCATCCATCATGCAGACCATTGTACCTCACTACTCTTAATACTTCCTTCCTACCTTGTTATCTTACTGGAGTAGCTCAAACCACAACATAGGAATAGGAAGTCTATTTAGGAACAGGAAAGCTGTGCCAATAATGGTAAGGTGTGGTAAAATGAAGAAAGATACAGCAAATCTCTTAAGGCTTCAGAATCCTAGAAAGTTATAGAAGCTATCAGAAAGATATATACAGTCCACCTTCCTTTAAGCTCCCATAGCAGAAAGATAAATTTCTGATAGATTCTATATATCCTTTCCTGCAACCACTGAGCCCCAGAATTTGGATAGCTCCTAAAGCTAATGCATTATGTATGGTCATCTAAACTTAGATGGTCACTTTAGATTCTAAAGTGCAAAGGTCCATGGGTTCATTTCCCAGCAGAGAGTTTGAACCCACATCTGAAGAGTCCCAAAGAAGATGAAACTGGTCATGTGGTGACTCCTGCTGGTCAAGGTAACTACAAAGTTATAGTGGGATCCACTGTGAGGGTGGCAGCCCCTGGAAGGACCACATTTTCTGTGTTGTTATTTGACAAATGGAGATTCTGTAGGGCCTCCAGACGTTGGGGATTCCAGCTCCCATCACCTTCAGACAACAAGGCCAATTGTTAGGCTTTTATAGTCCAATGACATCTGGAGAGCCATAGGCTTCCTACTCTTGGTATAAATTTGAAATGGGGTCCCACATATTTTCATAATATGATTTCACTCTTTTCATAGCTTCCTTAAAATACAGCATAAAAGTTAAATATGCAGTTAAATTCAGCTCAACTACATGACAAATCATGGGTCTGTAGCTTGAATCATGTCAACTGGATTTCTATTTTCTCAGTGGAAACGTTTCGCTCCTTATCCAAGAAGCTTCTTCAGTCTGAGCAAGTTTGTAAGGGAATCCTTAAATATGTTTCTAGGGTGGCTGTGTGACCTTGCACCTGGGGCTAGGTCATGGTTATTTGAGATGTTTATTTCTAAGTCCTTTTATCATCCAAAGGAGGATCGTTAAGATTACCTTGCTGTTGTTGAGATTGTGAAATGGTCTTAATCTTCCTAGGCACAGAAGACAAAGCAGGAAGGAAAATAGGGGAAAGATTGTGCCTGAGGCCCCCACCTCTATTCAAAGAAGGATTTTCCAAGTTGGTATAAATGGATTCCTTGACCCCTCTTTCAAACCACTTATCTTCCCTGTCTAAAATGTGAACATTAATGTCCTCAGATGAGTATCCTTTTTCCTTTAGATGAAGGTAAACTGCTGACTCTGGTCCTGTGGTGTTGCTCCTCCTGTGTTGGGCCATCCTCCTGTACAAAGGTTGTTTGGTTTCTCCAATGTAGAGCTCAGAGCACTCCTCACTGCACTGGATTGCATACACTACATTGCTTTTCTTGTGTTTTGGATTTCGCAATCTCAACATTTCGCAATCTCAACAACAGCAAGGTAATCTTAACGATCCTCCTTTGGATGATAAAAGGACTTAGAAATAAACATCTCAAATAACCATGACCTAGCCCCAGGTGCAAGGTCACACAGCCACCCTAGAAACATGTTTAAGGATTCCCTTACAAACTTTGCTCAGACTGAAGAAGCTTCTTGGATAAGGAGCGAAACGTTTCCACTGAGAAAATAGAAATCCAGTTGACATGATTCAAGCTACAGACAATTCCACCTGGATGACTGAGAACCTTCATCGACGACAAATCATGGGGTTTTCTGGCAACATTTCTATTTCACTTTGCCTGCTTCAAGGATGACTCTTGTAAGGTCCTCCATTGGAACCTTCCACCCCAACACGCGCGCCAGACAATCCACATCGGGATACCGGCTGCAGGAGACAGAGAGAAGGAATGCGGCTAGCCGGAGAGCGATCGTTAACACCTGTCAGTGTCAGACAACCCAATCATCTACGGCCAAGACAAGAGAGGCGCCAAGAAGGAAACTGAGAGCACTGGCAATACACATTGAACTAAAGGGGGGGAAACACAATAAAAATCAATTGTTTACCAAACCAGGGCATTCAGATCTTCACCGATGTTAGGGCTTGTATGTTTCCTCAATAAAGTTCATTCCGTTTAACTTAGCGTGAGGAGCTTTCATTGGGACATAACACCCGGAACCATCACACTCTTCAGTTTCCCAGTCTAGTCAATTAGACCTGATTTGGTGCAGTAAAAGTTTTCCTTTGATATGGATTATGGATTTTCTTTGTATTTAAATATAGCAAAGTGCTTTGTGGGCCTGTTGGGTGTACAATAAGGATAAGCAACTTCTTTCTTTGTTTTGTTTTGAGCCAAGGAGGGCCTCCTAGAGAGTGCACGCCAAAAAGTAGGAGTGAATTTAATTTAATTTTAATTTTAAAATGGAATTCAATTACTTTTTAATGTAAACAACATTATATAGTATTAATTAAATGCAATTTATATGATTCCTCCCCATGATTTTCATTCTTTACCCTCCTGTGACAGTGACAGTTACAATTTGGTGACAACCTTTGGAGGGGTGCTCTGGGCATCGCCCAAGGTTTTCAGTGCCTGGGCATCTCCCCACTGTTGTAAAGAATATGTAGAAAACAATAAATAAGAATGGCCATAAACAGGGTTCCTCAACCTCAGCCATTTTAAGATGTGTGGACTTCAACTCCCAGAATACTCCAGCCAGCATTGCTGGCTGGAGTATTCTGGGAGTTGAAGTCCACACATCATAAAATGGCTGAGGTTGAGGAACCCTGGCCATAAAGACCATAGTTTTAGAAAGTTGTTTCATACCTTCAATCGCAAATGGTTTTCCCACTGTCAAAAGTTTACAGTCAGCATCTATGGACACTTCGTAATCTAGGAGTGCTTTATCCATGATGAAGGCATCTAATTTCTCTGGATTCTGCCTGAAAATGAAATCATTCAACAACGTACAACAAACAAGCAGCAGTGCAGTTATATCCATTTATACAAGGCTTACTCTTTCCAGATGGAAATACTAGATCTATTTCCCTTAATCCTCAGAAAGCCTTTAACAAAAATCAAAGCAAAGCCTCATCTATAAGCCAATAAACCTACGTAATCTGGTGCCAATGTCAGAGCCCATCACCAATTTATCTTTTTCTTACTCTGTGGATTGAAACACATATGGCTTTTAAAAGCTAATGGATACATTTTAACTAGAAACGTTATTTAAAAAACAATCAGAATTTAAAAAAAAAACAGTAATGCAATTTTTAAAAAAATAAACGTTATCTGGGAGGAATCTCTGCATAAGAACAAATTGATCTGCACAACTGATGGAGCTTCAAAGCACCTTGGATGGACTGTAAAGTCTTCTCTGATTATTTAGCTCACATGACAACTTTGCCTGTTTATTCTGGTTTAGCATCTACATACAACCCATACAGAGAAGCCAACTGACTTGGCAGGGCTAAGCAAAGCTTTGATGTGTGAAACCATTCCTATATTGGCTGTTTTATTTGCAGTTCCTTTCATAATCATTCCAAACAGGGACTTTTCCTTTTGGATACCAGCCACAAACTGGGTTGAAATTTTTATTGAATTCTCCGCTATGATTTCAAGATCCCTTTCCTGATCACTCACTGCCACTCTGATCCCATTAAAATATATGTGAAGTTGAAACTGTTTTGTGCCACTTTGTACTGCATTTGCTTATATCAAATTGTATTTGTCATTTTAAGCCCTATTCTTCCAGCTGAAGGGATCATTTGGGATCTCTCTAGTTTGTTGAACATTTTGAGTTCCAGCTGAAGCAACCACCTCACTAGTAGGACCAGCTCTACTATAAAGTTCCATCTTTCATGATTACATTTTTTAAAAATATTGGCATATATAGTAGGAATCCAGCGGAGCCATCCATGGGAGGCATCAAAAATAAGCAAAGGATTAAAACAGCACTCCACCATTGCAATGCAAGCTCTGGCCCTTTTTGTATGTGAGTTGTGACATCACATGCACACATGTGGTGGTGTAATGCTCCAAAGTTCATTTTGACCAAAGCACCAGCTTCTGTGGACACCTCTGAGCTCCAGTACTTACTGGATGGTCTTTGAAGAAGCTATAATATATTTCTGTGCACCCAGGAACATATAGGGCCAACCTTTTTATTCATTAGCTGCCTTCCTGCCTTTATTGACATTCATGGGCATGTGAGTCATATGTACTAGGATGAGGCATCTGCTCTACTAAATCCAGGATGGGCAAACTGTGGGCTCCAGGTTTTTGTGAACTAAACTCTCAGCATCCTCCTCCATTAGCCATTCTGTCTCTAGCTGCTTGAAGTTGCTGTTCAGCAATAGTTGGAAGGCTGCAACTTCACTGACTGTCTCCATCAAGCTGGAGTGCCAGCCCAAAGGGGATTCAAGGGTTCCCTTGGCATGCCTGAGTTGACTCATCTCTGACACAGGAAGCATACTTACTTCAAGTATTCCACTCCATCGGGAGTTGCAGGTACATTGAACCGTTTCATGTACTCATGCATATCTGGAAAGCTTTGCTTGAAATAATCTTCAGCACTGCTTTCTCGCACAGTTCCAAAGCGAAACCCCTGGGAAGGGTGATGCAGCTGAGGAGAAATGCCAAAACATTTAAAAAACCAAACCAAACCATGAAGAATGTGTATTGCTTAGTTCCTTGAATTCTGGAGAGCTTTGTTCTTTCCAGCCATGTACATGGATGAGAATTACTTACCAGTCCTTAGAGAATTACATGATTACATATTTGTTTGTTAGATTTATATCCCACCTTTCATACAACAGCTCATGGCACTCCCTCCTCCTAATTTTACCCAGAACAACAACCCTGTGAGGTACGTTGGCCTGAGAGAGAGTGACTGGCCTAAAGTCACCCAGGCAGCTTCCATGGCTGAGAATGAACTAGAACGTGGGTTTCCCTAGTGCCACTCCAACATCTTAACTGCTGTACTCTATCACACTTCAGCCTTTAAATGAGTCGTGCTAATGGTTTTCAATCACAGTGGAGCCCAGCCTTAATACAGCAGTAATTCTGCAGGTTACAAAGATAAACCAATAATGCCAGAGCTGCTCAGCCAGAATACCCAGTTCGAAACTCCTGATACTTAAAAAAAAAGTAGTTTATCATCTAAAACATTGCATCAAATAGTTTAACAAGGAAACAGTTTTTTCTAAGTTCAAATTGTTATACATTTATCCACATTTTGCCTAATTTTCTAAGCCATTTCAGAATACTTTGCCTGGAACATTCAGTTTTTGCCTATTTTTTCATTGTCTTGGTGTTACATGATGAGTTAGAGACTGAAGCATTCAGTAGTTGTAGTGGCAATTGATACAAAAACAAATGAAGGGGTCCAAGAAAGAAACACCCTTCCAGGAAAATTCCACCTCCTTTCAGTTGAAATGGGTCCATCGCTCTAACAGTTCAAAACTATTTAACCCAGTAAGGCATTCTCCAAATGTGCAGGACTACAACAGCCACTACCCAGACTGATGATTGTGGACAGTATAACGACAACAACAACAACAGCAATTTATTAAATTTATATGCCACCTGACTCCCAGCAAATCTTAATTTCCAATACTGGCAGATTGATGGGTGGTTCCATTGTAGTACAAGGGCAATGTACATGATGCCCAGTTCTCAGCCAGGCCAAAAGAATATTGAACTTCAGTGGAGACAGGAGATCCTTCTGAGTCTCCCATATCTTTCAGCCAGACTAGGGGATTTTAACAGAAAACCTCCCCTCCCTCCATCTCTATTTTCCATCTTCACTCCGAATTGTGTCATACGTTTAGTACCTTTTCAACTATTTAAGGAGTGAACAAAAATGGCCACACCATTCAACCGTTCAAGTAGTTATCTCTATCTATCTATCTATCTATCTATCTATCTATCTATCTATCATCTATCTATCTATCTATCTATCTATCTATCTATCTATCCATCCTCCCTCCCTCCCTCCCTCCCTCCCTCCCTCCCTCCCTCCCTCCCTCCCTCCCTCCCTCCCTCCCTCTATCCTCTATCCTCTATCCTCTATCCTCTATCCCCTATCCCCTATCCCCTATCCTCTATCCTCTATCCTCTATCCTCTATCTATCATTTATCTATCTCTATCTCTATTTCTCCCTATCATCTCTCTATCATCTCTCTATCTGCTGTTCTATTTATACAAAACAAGCACAGGATTGTTTGTTGCAATCCACCAATGAATGAAATCACAGAGTTTCATTAAAGCTATGGGAACAATTCTGCAAATGGCTAATTTTAAGGCATCCAAAGAATGTCTGGTTGATCTGCTTGCAAGGATTTTGAACTGCTTGAGTTTGCCCATGCCCCTTCACTTTGTACCAGTGAAGAGTACAGCCAGTTTTGCTTTTCATGCTCAATTTTCTCAAGACAATTTGACCATTAAGGGGTCAAACAGGTTCATGTGATGGGCCATCTTTTAATGGTAATGGGGCTTCATTTAACATTTTTGAGCAGCCAAGGGCCACAGCGGAAATGTATTTCTCCCAAGTGTATTGGATCAGGATTTTCTATGGAGTTTTCTTGGTTGAGGGTGGACTCTGGGGGTTATCTTTATTTTTAAAACTATGATAAGCCTATTTTCGGGCTTATGCCTCAGAGTGTGTGTGTGTGTGTGTGTGTGTTCCCCACTTCACAATAGTGAGACAATACTTCTCCTGTGTTTTGAAACTGTGGTTGGCTCTGGAGTTGCAAAGAAGAGGGTTGGAGGTCACATGAGGCCATGACCTCTCCTCCAGTTGGCCATATTTCTTCCACCTGTGGAATCAGGTGAATGAGAACCCCCTGCATTGTTCACAAACATTAGCACCCACCTCTGACATTCCAGAGTGGAGACAAACATTTAATGCTCCCTTAGAGGTAAGTGGAACCATTAAAGCTTGAAATATTACCACTTTTTCTCATTGCATCTTAAAGATTGAGGCTAGAAAGTAGCATTTAAGGTGAAGAGCAAACTTTTCTATTTCTTGATCTTCAATGTCATCTATTCACTTGGGTGCCATTTGGAAAATAGGTCTGTGACATAATTAGGCTAGTCATGGGCCTACTTCAATCTTCTTATACTCACAGTCATTATCACATTATCACACTTCTGCTATTGCTTAACTGGAAGATGATCCTTATGTTTCAGACATATAACAGATCTTTGAAGGACATTTCAAAATAACCCAAATTGCCACTAACTATGCAGAGGAACGGTTTGAAGATGTTCTGTTTAAGAGAAGAATCTTTTCCCACATTTCTAATGCATCTACAGCTTAGAATCATTAGGTTAAATATCTGATAAAAATATAAAATCAATGAAATAGAGAATAGCTTCAGATATTCAAGCTAATATTCAGGTAAAAATAGTACTATTTGCAGAAGGTAGTTAAAAATGAGGCCATTGGAGCTCCATCAGGGAAGGAGTTCCACAGTTTGAATAAGGCCACTACTGGCAGGACAGAGACCATAAATACGAAAAGTAGGACAAATAATGACTTTCAGTTCAATAAGGCTCTGTCAGTTAATTGTTTCAGAAATGAATGGATTAAATGCATTTACAAATTACCACATCTCAATATGGATGGTTTTGTGATGATACTACAAATTTAAAGAAAACCCAAACCAGTGCTTGTTAGAGAATAAGCAGGCCTTTAAATATTTTTTCTTTAATTTCCTAATTCAGAAATTCAGGAGAACTGACTTGGACTTGGATCACACTGTTTAATATCCCTCTCTCTTATGAAACCATTAAGTAGCTAACCTTATGAAATAAAGCAGTTAAAAAATGTACTTGAGTTAGGCCTAAGCCAAGCGCCTCTGTAAGATAAATTTTGGTCTGAATTTGGCTGGAAAAAGGGGATGGGAGGCTAAGGGAAGGGTCTAATATCCCATCCATTTTCCTGGACAGAGCTGTATTCATAGCCAGAATATTAGGAAGGACATCTTTATCATCAACACTAAAATGATACTACAGAATGATACAGCTTCTTCAGTAGATGCTTCCTGAGGAGTAAATTGATGGCCAATATTTGTGCCTAAAGGCCCCATCAGACCTTTATATAATGAATGTCGTTACACCACCAAAGGATGCTAACCCCTAGCTCAGAGCTTTCCAAACTGTGTGTCGGGACACGTTAGTGTGTCGGCTGCAGTGTCTGGGTGTGTTGCAACAGCTGCTGCCTCCGAGTCCTGCCAGGATTCCGTGCAGGTCCTAGTGCCTGCCTTGTGCCCTGCTGTAAGAGTGTGTTGCGAAATGATGCCCTGCTGTAAGAGTGTGTCGCGAAATGATGCCCTGCTGTAAGAGTGTGTCGCGAAATGATGCCCTGCTCTAAGAGTGTGTCACGAAAAGTGTGTCACCAACATGAAAAGTTTGGAAAGCTCTGCCCTAGCTTGTTAAAGTATCTACAATTAGCTGAGTCTATACAGCACACTAAGCCAAAGGAAATAAATAATAGTGGCTTATCATGATGCATGAGTTAGATCACTCTGGCTCAGAATTCAGGAAGTTGCAGTCCCTAAAATAGGGCAGGTGGATCCCAGGAGTAGCTACAACAACTGCAGTGATCCCAAGATTGTGAGCTATGGTATTTCACCTGAACAAGCTGTTTCCACACATGGAATCCATGTCAGAAGTTGCTGTCCATGGGTAATGGGTCTCATATGGAGGGATGTTGCTTGATTTCTCAGCTATTGGAAACATATCTGAAGTGTCTCCACTGAAAATATTTGCACCAACAGGACCTAGCATTTGGGGGCTAGTAGGCACACTTGAAATTTAGATAACATGGTATGGGCACTCTTACAAAATAGGTGGGCAGGTCCAAACAGCACAAACTTCCATTTACTAGAGGACGGCAAGCAACTGGTCAACCAGGCTAGCTTTTGGGGATACCCTCTACCACCTTGGCATATTTCTGTGATTTCCCCCCCGGGGAAGTCAAGCCCCTTTCCAAGCAAAGCACTAGATTGCACCCCCCCTTTCATTGTTTAAAGACAGCCTTTGAGATATGTGTGGACCCTAGAAACATTTTTGGAAACAACGGTTATACTTAGGATTGGTACTGGAAGCATCATGCCAACTTCCTATTTATTATTCTAATTATAAAACAATCATTACCACCACCACCAGATGGAGCATGCAGGTGTATTGCACCTACATAGGGGACCCAGGAAATGGACCAATTTAAGTGCAGCCATTTCCATTGCAGATAGTCCATGATGGCCCATCTACCCCTACAAATCTGTCTTTGTTTTAGTTAAGACATGATGACCATCTATTCACAAATGAGTCCAAAGGGAAGCCTTTGAGGCTTATACTTTGCCAGTACAAGGTCAATTTTATATAAATCAGGGAATTGCACCAAGGCAAATAAAGCACTGCAATGGATTCATCTCAAGACATCTCTGCAGTTTTTGATAACCAAAAAGCATCTCAAGAATCAGCTGTTTTCCCATTTAATTTAAAATTGAGCCAAACAGCAAAGTGGATGATTTCTCCACAACACCACAGTGGGGCGCTTGTGGCTACTCAGGCTTTCTTGGGGACATACAGTACACTGTTTCAGAAACTTGGCAAGAGAGGTTTTCATTGCAGTGGGTACTCACTGATTCATTCTGATTAAATCTAAGTGCAGTAAAATGCTGCAGATTTATCTCTAGCTCTGGGACAACCATTGTCTTGGAAAAATGTAGATAGGGTGCCCAGGGCTCTGATAAAATCAGTGGTATTAGCAGGCACTGCTGTAAGAAATCAGACAGAAGGAAGTTTGTACTAGATCAGGGATCCATTTTTCATTGCATCTATAGCAAATATAGCCAGCTTTCTTCTGGCAGCAATCTAAATATGGATTATTGAATAAATCAACCCAGAGTTCTCAATCGAGGCACAAATGGCCAGGCTCAAATTATTCTACTTTGGATGCATTATACAAAGACCTAGCTCTCTGGAGAAGGCTGTAGTGATGGGAATGGTGGAAGGAAAGAGAAGAAGGGGATGACCAGTAGCCAGGTGGATGGACTCAGTTATAGTAGCTGTGAGTACACCGTTGGAAGACCTGAGAGACCAGGTTAGGGACTGATTGTCATGGAGAAAATCTATCTATGTGGTTGACAACGACTTGATGGCACATAATCAATAAATTAATCCCACCCCCTAATTTCTACAGAATGTTGATGCTGTTTGGCCTTGGGGACTTCGAAGTACAATTCTTCCTGAATTTGTGGATGCAACTTGGGGGAAGATAAGGACAACCTTTTTAGCTGATCTAGCCCTTGACACGATAGTATTTGTGGAAGGTATTTGCAGGCCCGCAACTAGGGTCTGTGTCACCTGGGGCAAACATGGATCCCGTGCCCCCCTGCAGGGTCGAGTCCCCCCCTGCACCCCAATGCAGACCCCCCTCCATGAAGCAGCGCAGGGATCCCCCGGGACAAGTGCCCCGCTCCTGGCTGCAATCTCTCTCGCGCCCCTGGCTCCGGGGGAAGGACCCGCTGCGCTCCCATCTGCCCATCCAGGCTGGGTGGAGGGAGATGCCCACCGCCATGCTCCCAAGTGGGATGGTCTGGAGCAGTGCCAGGGGGGTACGACCCTGCAGCCACCCCGGAGAGTGGACGAGCCCAGCTGCGCAATGCCCTGCAGGCGGCGGCGGTGACAGGAGCACGGGCCTCCCTCAGGGCTGGCCATCGAAAGAGGCATTTTGGCACCCCTCCCAGCGCAGCGCCTGGGGCACATGCCCCGCTTGCCCCCCCCTTAGTTGCGGCCCTGGGTATTCTAAAATATTTCAGAATGCTGGAAAATCCGTAGAGCAAGCTACTAAGGGGCAGATGTAGATGTAGTCTGATGATTCTCCTCATTCCATCTACGTATGTTTTTTAAAATGTGAGTTATCTTGGCACCAGCCACATAGGCTGTTTTGTCATTCAAATGACTTGTAATATGTGATCCTTAGGTTAGAGCAAGTTCTACACTGGAGCCCTTTTCATGTGTGAGGCTCCACAGTGACAGAGGTTTTCCAAAATGTAGTTACTTTAACAAACCAATAAAGTAAGTACATTTTGGAAAGCATCTGTCACCGTGGTGCCTCACGCATGAAACGTAGCCTGATTGATCTCCAGGAACATGAGGAGGCATACACAGAACTCCCTCTTTCAGTTTTTCTGCAAAACAGCCACCGTGTAAAGGAACTTCTAATAAGCTTCTAGTAAACTTCTAGTAGGCTTCCATGGCTGATGATGGATTTGGCCATTCATGACCTGGATCCTAAACCAACATCTTAGCTGCTACATGACCAGTAGAATTGCAGCATGAGCTCTCCCCCCTCCCAATTTTGGGGAAAATAGCACCCAGATATTTTGGAGAACTGTTAATATTGCAGTTGTAGGCATAGCAATCTGTATGGAGCAAAATCCCTGTGCCTTGTATGCTTCGCTCTTCCAAATCAGGAATGGCCTACTTTGGATGGAATCTGAAAGTACATTGCTCTGGATGAAAAAAAGAAAAGAAAAATTTTCAAATATGCCTTTACATATTAGTTTAAGCTAAATGTAAAGTAGTTCACATTTAGAACAGATGGCAGCCAGGCATGGAGGGATGCATACATATATTTGTTCCCCTTCCTCCCACCCTCCATGGACTGACTGAACTCGCTGAGCACAATGTGTTTGTCCCATATATGGAGCACAGCATGTCTTCCATTCCATGTGCAGCTCTATATAGTCAACAGTTGCTGCTGGATTCTTTTATTAGTCCAATTTAAACCACTGTTTCTTCATTCCTTAATATTTGATGTGGACTTTTTTTTAAAATGAAACCAACATTTTGCTCTCCTGCAGTATCTTGGGGGAAACAGAAATCAGTGGCTCCTCCTACCTCTCATTATCCCTTTGTCCTTGTTCACTCCCTGGCCCATTTAACAACCTGATTTAGCCAATTTCATAATCTTTGAAGGGATTTATAGCATTAATCTGTTTCTCTTTTAAATATATTGTTTTGCAAGTGCTCAGGCTGTGGATTTTTTAATAAGGCACTGTACCCATTGTGAGAGGCAAATTGCATGCTAACCAAAAATACTTAAGAAAAATGATGTTTTTCTTATCAAGACTGTGATCCAGACCACCATGGATCCTTGATAATTAACAAGAGAGGTTGAATGTTTCATTTTCCAAATGTGGACTTCCCTAGATCATGTCAAATGTGTGTGTGTGTGTGTGTGTGTGTGTTATATATGGAAAGCAGGCACAAAAAGTCCCTGTGTCTTGAAACCTACTTCTGCCTCTCTTCTTGATGGCTTAATGAGATGATTTCTCTTTTATACAGCAGTCATCTCCAAAGGGGATGTGTGCACTCCAGAGGACATGCAAGACGATCCATTGGGGTACAGAAAGAAAATATTAGAATGTCTGTTTATATTTTTCTCATCCTTCTATTTTCAGTTTTCGGGGGTACGTTTTATAATGTACGTAAAATATTAGTACAGTAGTACATATGTATAATTCAACAATTTATAAATATACATGCATTGTATATTTGTATTGTATATTTTTATATAGACAAACTTAATCAGGTCATGCCACCTGCTGAGACCCTCTGTGGCTTACTGTACTACATGGTCCCAGATTCCTCACCATTTTTTGAGCTGGGGCTGTAAAGATCAGCAAACTGCAGAAGATTCGAGGTTCTCCACTCTTGCAATAAAGAGTTCTGAAGAACTGGCACTCCAGGTAGGGAAATCATAGAGCCTCCAGATCAGGAAAGGAAGCAGGATGATACAACTTCCCAACCTGTGTTACAGGGAATTCTATATGGTGGTGGTGGTGGTGATAAATGAAAGCATCAGAAATAGCCAATGGAGATCCCTGCCCACTACTATCAACTTCCCCCTTCAGTGTGTAGCTTTAAGAGTCAGTGTGGAATTATCCATTTTTGAATCTTTATTGCAATCGAACAATCTGCAGAAATTATTATACCCATGCTGCCTGCTAGGAAAGAAAGGAGCATCGCTGCTCATTTTTATGTATCAGGTGTTGAGTGGAGTTGCATACATTCTTAGAGAACAAATTCAGAATGAGGGCAAGCTCTACTCCATGCATCAACTAAAAATGCTTCCAGTCATCTCTGTTTCTTCTTGACAGTGATGAAATTTATTGTTCAGCAACTGTCAGGTCATACTTTTAAATGGAGATGTTTGGGAGAGTCATAAGGAGCGCTATGCTGGATCAGTCCAATCTAGTCTGTTATGTTACTCCCACAGCCAGATGTTCAGGCACAATATTTTCTTCACAGCTACCAATTTAGGGCCAACTTAAGAAGACTTTAAATGAATCTTTGCATTTAACATGCAAGTATTTTTAAGTGCAAAAAAATACGTCTGCTTGGAGCTGGTGAGGTTGATGAATATTAATGTTGGCAACCATAGAAGATGTCTTTCCATAGCAAATGCCAATTTGAAAGGATATATTTTCTGAGATCCACTGCAAGGGAAGAAAAAAATTACACCACCAGGGAAGAAAAATGACACCACTGCAAGGGAAGAAAAAAAACACCACCAGGATTCCAGTAATTATCAATCCCCCTCCAACCAATACTATTTTCACATTTAATGTAAGGATGCATTCAATACCATATCTAGTTTAGTCTGTAGAAAAAAACCTGATTCTTAATTATATTCTGTTGTACCCACAGTACAACTATGTAGTATTTCTCATAGATAATGTACCTGCAATTTTCTGGACTGAAAATTAATTGGTCTCCTGTAGCCATCAGTGATCTTAGAGTGTTCCTCTACTAACAGTGGAAACTGGCATGCTTGACTTGCTAGTGTCACTACTGTGGAATTTGCAAGTGGCTTTTCTGGTGCAAAATATTTAACCTGATTAATTTAAGAGTGTTAGTACATATCCTAGTGATGCACCCGTAATGTAATAAGCTTTTTGATTCTGGAAATTGGGCCACCAATCTTCTCTAAAATCACTTCCAAAACAACAGTGACAGATAATAGTCTCAATTGGTGCCTGTGTCCATTTTGATGCTCCAGAATGTTAATCTTTAACTCTGTTTACCTTCCTTCAGGGCTTTAGATCCTTATCTGAATTTAGATTGCTATTCTTTGCTACTGCTGTAGTTTTAGTTCACTTACCATTTAATTTCCAGAATGTTCCATTTTTAGAAGCCCAGAGGAAAGCACCCGTTATTTCAAATGGTCTGATTGGTGGCAGTCTTGTTCAGTCTAGATTTTGGATGGGTTGCACTGAGAAGTTCCAAGGCAGCAGCTTGTGCTGGAGGTGCAGATAGAACCAGATTGAACTCTTTTCATATGACTTGATCAATCGAGAGATGTTGTATTTCTTGTTTGCAAAGGGTGATGTTGCAGCCTTAAAAAACAGCTTTCCCTAGCCTGATGGCTTCTTATTGGTCATACTGAGGAATTTGGAAAATTATCATCTCACAACATCTGGGGAGGCGTGAATTAATGAAGGCTACCCTCTTGCACTTAGGATTTATTTATTTGATTTATATTCCACCTTTTCTCCAGGATCTCAAGGAGGCTTACATAAGGATCTCCCTTCATAACAACTCCAGGCTAGTGAAAGTGAGAGTGAGGGTGTGATGGTATGTAGGAAATACCCTGGGAGATTGGGCCAAGAGACACTGCCAAGGGAATAGTCAGATAAGAGACAGCATAGTCCACAGCTGGATAGTGGGCAGGGCAAGAGGCTCAGAGGAGACCCTCCATAGTTTCTTGGGCTGTAAAGGAGGTGGGGGGGGGAGAGTACTGTACTTTCAGACTTGCAAGAATCTGTCAATGTAGTTTTACAGTAAAATAGAATTATCATCTGGTTGTGATTCCTATCTGCTTTACCCCGTGGGGCTGACAGAGGGTAAATGACTGGCTAAATTTCCAAGGCTGAAAGTGACTTTGGAACCTGGTCTCCTTAGCTGTACTCTAAGAGTTCAACCATTATACCACACTGGCTCTCAAAGGCCCCAAGGCAGATTTAAATGGGATCCACTTTAGGCACTTTTCTTATCTCGGCAGCCATCTATCTACAAAAGCCGACATCGACGCTGAAATTCAGCATCGCCTGAGCTCTGCAAGTGTAGCTTTCTCCCGAATGAAGCGTAGAGTGTTTGAGGATCGGGACATTCGCAGGGAGACCAAAATGCTTGTTTACAAAGCCATTGTACTACCAACCCTTCTGTACGCCTTTGAGACATGGACCCTCTACAAACGCCACCTCCAACTTCTTGAAAGATTCCATCAACGCTGCCTCCGAAAAATTCTGCAAATTATTTGGGAAGATAGGCGGACTAATGTTAGCGTATTAGAAGAAGCGAAAACCACCAGCATTGAAACAATGATCATCCAACATCAACTTCGCTGGACCGGTCATGTAGTTCGAATGCCTGACCATCGTCTTCCAAAGCAGCTACTTTACTCCCAACTTAATGGAAAACGGAATATTGGTGGACAGCAAAAGAGATTCAAAGATACTCTCAAAGCTAATTTAAAAAAATGTAATATCAGCATTGAGAACTGGGAAGCCCTAACTCATGAGCGTTTCAATTGGAGGTCAGCCTTTATTAATGGCGCTATGGACTTTGAAGAAGCACGAGTACAGGGCGAAAAGGAGAAAAGAGCTAAAAGGAAGGCACGTCAGGCAAACCCTCATCATGACCGTCTCCCACCCGGAAACCTATGCCCTCATTGTGGGAGGTTGTGCAGATCCAGAATTGGCCTTTATAGCCACTTACGGATCCACCGTTAAAATTTTACCTTTGGAAGACAATCTTACTCGGCTACGAGTGATCGCCAATGAGATGAGATGACTTTAGGCATGAAAGCCGGCTGGGTGACCTTGGGCCAGTCACTCTCTCTCAGCCCAACTCACCTCACAGGGTTGTTGTTGTGGGGAAAATAGGAGGAGGAAGGAGTATTAGGTATGTTTGCTGCCTAATAAATAGTATAATAAATAAATTTTATTATAATAAAATAAAATAAAATAAAATAATAAAATAAAATTAAAATAATAAAAAAATAAAATAATAAAATAAAATAAAATAAAATAAAATAAAATAAAATAAAATAATAAAATAAAATAAAATAAAATAAAATAAAATAAAATAAAATAAAATAAAATAAAATAAAATAAAATAAAATAAAATAAAATAAAATAAAATAAAATAAAATAAAATAGGAGGCAATCCAGAGATGAGCCTTGTTGGTCATGGCCCCTGATCCTCTGGAACAGCTTTCCATGGAAATATGGATAGACCTGTCCCTTTTAATGTTTTGAAGAGCAGTGAAGACTTGGCTGGTTTGTAGGGTCTTTGGGGATGGAATGGAAGTATAATTACATGCTCCTAAAGTGATAGAGGTATCTGGATATAGCATAGAAGATATACTGTATTATCAAGTTTTTAAAAGCTAAAAATAATGACCTTGCATTATGAAATTCTCAATCAAAAGTTGTCATTTTTAGGACATCTCCATAAAAATCATATATGTAGGAAATTAATTCTCTTTCCCAGAATTATGAGATATTACAGCAGATTTCAACAATGTGACTTTGCAGTACTGTTTCTCAGTTTTCCCTCTGTACTACTCCCCTAAAAAATACATAATAATTTGAAGTTTATTATTAGGGCTGATAGAAAAGTTACCCAATAAAATGGTTTGCCCCAAAGTTGCTAGGAGAGTCTTGATGTTACAAAATTTCTTTGCAGTTTCCCCCCCATTGAAATTGGAAGTTCTCCACCAAGAAATTTCTGGACTATAATTTAAAGTGGAAAGTCAAAAAAGTCATCTTAGAAGAAGGCAGTGGCAGATGACTTCCAGAGAGCTGCTAAAAAAAGCTATATGTAGATGTGTTGAATTCAACTCAAAGACAACCTTATCTTTAAGTTCAGCAGATAGCACCTCTCTTGAAAATGCTAAGTGGGGTCAGAGTGCTTAGACCCATCTGCAAACCCCAGGGCTGTGATCCAGACTGGGAATTAAAAACAAAAACAAAAAAATCCAAAATAAGGCAATGGCAAATCAGTTCAATATTGTTGCCAAGAGAAAACTACTATTCTGAATTTGCATTCAATTCTGTAAGAAATTTAATTTTGCTACAATTTTGGTTTCAGAGATTGTTGCAGACATTGCCCATACAATTCTAAATAAACTTAAGATATAGAAAATTGCTGTTTTATTCTTAAATGGAATATGAGGCTCTCTGGATTTCAAATTTACTATATTTTAAAGTCAACCAGGCTATCAATCAGTCTATGATCAGAGTGTCTGGCTGGGATTGGGGAAACCCCAAAGTAAAATCACAACTGGTTCATGGAATATCTGGAAAATTATGCATCTACCATTTCCTTTTAGCCAAATGTACACCAAGACTTACAGTAAGGCAACCATGGCAAGGAGAGATTATGGCAATCTATTCTGAGCTACTTATAGGAAGGGTAAGGAAAAATTAGAGAGCCAGTTTGGTGCAGTGGTTAAGGCACCAGACTAGAAACCAGGAGACCATGAGTTCTAGTCCCACCTTAGGCACAAAGCTAGCTGGGTGACCTTGGGCCAGTCACTCTCTCTCAGCCCTAGGAAGGAGGCAATGGCAAGCCACTTCTGAAAAACCTTGCTAAGAAAACTGGAGGGACAAGTCCATGCAGTTTCCAGGAGTTAAGACAAAGGCAACTGAAGAGGAGGAAGAGGAAGAGGAAGAGGAAGAGGAAGAGGAAGAGGAAGAGGAGGAGGAGGAGGAGGAGGAGGAGGAGGAGGAGGAGAAGAAGAAGAAGAAGAAGAAGAAGAAGAAGAAGAAGAAGAAGAAGAAGAAGAAGAAGAAGAAGAAGATAAAAATAATTATACTAGGCTGAAATCTCTTTCTGCAGGGAGAAACAGGGTTGGACACTACAATGATGTTTTCCTATTTGGCCGTCATTATATATATTCTAAAGAGCCAGTTTGGTGTAGTGGTTAAAGGCACCAGACTAGGAACCGGGAGACTGTGAGTTTTAGTCCCGCCTTAGGCACAAATCCAGCTGGGTGACCTTGGGCCAGTCACATTCTCTCAGCCCTAGGAAGAAGGCAAGGGCAAACCACTTCCACAAATATTGTCAAGAAACCTGCATGGACTTCTCCTTGTAGTCGCTGGGAGTGAAGACTGACTTGAAGACACCGTTTTCTCTAATCTAGGGAAGCTTTGTATGGTGGCCCTTCAAGTTGTAGGATTCTAGCTCTCCTCAATCCCAGCCAGCATGCCTAGGACTGAAAAGTGTTTCTGCTGAAGGGCTCCAATGAGTTCTTTAGCTAACCCAGCATGCCTTCCTCTTATGCATTTTGGCAAGAAGGCAGACTTCTCTGTTGTTGTCTGATTTTTGCCTCTCGTTGCATATTTCTTGGAGGCACCAACACATTCTGGCCACCGCAACCTTGGACAAAGACAGATTTTTAAGCTCTCTAGGTCAGAAAGTCACTTTAATATTTCAACACTGACTGCTCCCTCGCTTGAGAGCTCACAGGGGACTTTATTTCTGAGTCACACCTGCCATCTGCCAGCCCCAAATCATCCTTGTCATCCATCACCTTGAAAAGGTTAGCAGTCTTTAACATTAAAAAAAAAATTAAAAAATCCCACAAATCTTTACCACCCAAATGTAGACCATTTAAGGTGGATTTTGCCTGGTAAGAGATAAGAAAGTCAAAAATATTAAAGTAATGAATGCACTAATATATTTCAGTAAGTTTGGTGGCTGCATTCTCTATTCTGATTTCACATTAAAGATGCTGTTTCATAATACTGTATGTCCTATTGCTATTCTGGAATGCAAATTTACCAAGATTTCTTTTTCTGTCCCATAGCTATGTATGATGTAGACAATAATGTTTATTCTCTCTCTCTCTCAACCAATTTTATATAAAGTGAACTAATTCAGTAAGCTGAACCTACAGCCAAATTTGGGGGATCCATCATGGACGAAGGCAAGGAATTATATTCTGCTTTCATCTGCTCTGTGCATTGCAGGGGCAGGGTTTCAATCACCCAGTGATGCCTGCCATTTTAAAGCCAGTGGTTGGCACTGCAGATGCCTCTGTCTAGGAACTTTTCTGTTCATTAATTGCAGGCTACCATTTCTCTAAGGGGCGTGGTGGCTCAGCGGGTAAGACGCCAGGCTTGTCTATCGGAAGATCGCAAGTTCGGAGGTTCGAATCCCTAGCCCTGCGTGCGGAGTGAGCTCCCGCACTCGCCCCAGCTCTTGCCAACCTAGCAATTCGAAAGCATGCAAATGCAAGTAGATAGATAGGTACCACTTCGGTGGGAAGGTAACAGCGTTCTGCGCGCGTCATGCAGCCACATGACCGTGGAAGCGTCTTTGGACAATGCTGACTTTTCGGCTAACAAACAGAGATGAGCACCGTCCCCTAGAGTCAGACACGACTGCACAAATGTGCGGGGGGAACCTTTACCTTTTTTTCCCCCCACAATTTTCACTATGCAAAATTGCTGAACTGGAGGAAAAAATGGCAGGACAGTCCAATTTGCACACCCCATTTCTCATTAATATGCACCGCCTTATATATGAATGGGGAAAAAATAATCTGAGTCTATAACAGACCTAAATTTAGTTTGTTTCCTAGATACCTTTGGATCTGCATTAAGCTTGTTTACTTTTCATTGCTTCCTGTCAGTCAAAGAAGGCCCAGGGGTAGATCTCACTAAAATGGGTAGAGAAACATTTCTTCTCCACCCTTTTTGTGATAATAAACACAATAGAAATGATTGCATTATGTTGTGAGTACTCTCACTCCTTCTCCATCCCATTAACTCTGATTTGCAGGTGGAGGTAGAGTCAGGTTTGCTCCCTGACTCTAAATCGTACCCCCAATTTGGCTCAATATTTGTGCTACCTTAATTGTATGATCAAGTCAACAGATCAAAAATGCAGATTGTACTTCTCTTCCACGGTAAAATTGATATGCACTAGAAAGAACCTGGCAGGCATGTCTAGCTGGGAAAAGTACCCCAGTCTGAAAAAAAGTAGAGTGCCTTCAATATAGCAAGATCAATTAAAAATATTAAAAAAAAACACGATTGGCACTATGGATGATTGGCAAGGAGATAGTAGTGTGGACCCCTTATTTCCTTTGTACATGTAAAAAATAGTTGTGTAGAAAGTGTTATTTAGGCAACTGAAGCACTTTGAGTGTAATTTAGGAAGCTTTGCATTGCAAATTCTTCTACTTCGCAAGCTTTATGAATTGCCTCATTGCATTGTTAATCCCTTTTACCTGCTTCTCATCTGTATTCCTACTTGAATCATTAAGATAAATAGGACAACACCAGCTCCTTAATCCCACACATGCTAAGGGGAGTGGGAACAATAGCTGCCTGCTAAAAGCAATATTCTCATAAACATATTCTTAGGAAAGGGTCACTTATATGGATTCCCAAGTTATTGACCAGGTATGTCATGCAACCATCTCCAGGTGCTGTCTATTAGAGACCCTGTCTTCCCTAAACATATCCTTGGCAGAGATTCTACTTTCTAAGTTATAATCAAGTCCCTGAGAAGATGTGCTACCAAGCCATCTCCACATGTTATAGTTTATACTCCCTGTTCCTTTCTAGTATAAAATGTTGGCAAAAGCCCCTAGACAATCTGAACCTCAGCATATGACCAAAATCTTAAGCAGGAGCTGTACAACTGCTAGTTCCAGGGGATCTGCCTACAGACCATTGGCCTTGTGTAATGTTTAATAAATTTGACTGTTTTTAATAAATTTGAATTCTCTTGCTTAAGCCTGCTTAATAATCTTTAGTGTTAAGGTTCTAACAAAAGCAGCAATATAGAATGTCCTAGTTTGTAATAAGTGAAATTCAAATAGCTATAACATACATTTCATTGTGCTGGTGTTTGGGGGAATGTATTTTTGAGTGGAACATGTAGTTTGCCCCTCCAGCAGAGGACAGGTATTAGCTTTATGTAAGTATGGGGAATAGTCTTTATGTCAGAATGCTGTTTGACTTGGTGTTACTCTCTCGTGAATCAACTCTCCAGATCTTGCCCACTTTTTTGCATTATGGGGCATCTGAGATTCCATTTGAGATTTAGTTTGATCAATTTTTTAAAAAAATATTTTGAACATTTCCTTAAAAGTTGAAGCCTTTTTCTCTACTACCAATCTTTTTTCTGTGCTTATTGAAGTTATGAGCATATTTTAACTTGCTCACATAGTCGTCTAACAGCAAATCCTTCATTACATATGTTGAATGCTGCCTGGAACAAGGGTATAGACTGGCCTTATTGAAACACTCATGTTCTTAGGTTCTTCTTTATAAGTTTATTAAAAATCTATTATTTCACCAGTTTTCGGTTGATCACTATTTCTCTATCCTAGGTTTACTCTGCCTTGAAGTAAATGAAAAGGTCTAAAATAGAAAAAGAAGACTGTGTTAAAGATACCCTGGTGAGGTCAAGAGAGGAACAAGCATCTGTAACTTTCTGTTCGCCTTGCATTCTTCGCTGACTGAGTATGGCTTCTCCTAGACTATTTCAAGAATTCTTTTGGCATTAGTGAAAATAGCTGTTCAGAGATGAAATACTGGTTAAGAACGGACCTTTTGTACACTGTTACAAATGACATGGAGAGAATCATCTACCACTGATTTCATTTATATTCTATTTTATCACCAAAGGAGGAAAAAGATGGTCTTCTCTTAATTCTATTACTTCAAGAGCCCTGTGAATTTGATTAGGGAAACAGAAAGAAACTAATTGGTCTAAAGTAAATGTTATGGTTTTACTGGAATCTGATGATCTCTCTACTTCTAATCTACTACTCTAACTACTGAACCACGTAGGCTTGGATATCATGTGCAGCAAAGCTGTGTAGCAGAGGGCACTTCTCCAATTGCTTTTTAATTATTACATATTATAAAATGGAGAACATAAGTAGATACTATTTTCTGTAGTACCTCTGGTTTGCTTGTAAGGCTTGCTTATAGTTAAAATTTAGTTTCAGATTTGAGAGCTACTTTGATCCTTTTAAGAATATTGCTTGAAGTCAAATTGGCTTTAAGTTCCTGAGAAGGCATTACGTTTTTATGATAAAAACCACCCGTGACTGATACAGTATAGTTTTTTAAAAAAAACAACACTCTAATTTTGTTACCGTTATATAATAGGCTACATGCAGAATGAATACCGGGCAACAAAAAATGGTCTGCGTGTTTTCTTAAAATAAAAGCCAATTCATCTGGATGTTGGCTGGATTCCTACAAGCTTTTGGCATGGTTGCAATGACAAATCCTTATAACTCATTGGTAATATAGGAATCTTACATCTCATGAATAAACTGAGTGATATTGGTACTTTTCACCCCCACTCTCCTCATACTAATGCTGGCATAGGAAGCACTCATGTGATCCAGAATACCTGTTTGATCATGCTAAAACTTGCCATGTGAGTAGGGCATGCATTTAAGTACTGGGTTCTCTATTTACCTACAGAACCAGCGGAAAGGAATCCTCATTGTTTTCTGTACATTCCTGTAGTGCTCAACACTCCCTAGCACATGCATGTTCTCTGCATTATTCCAAATATATTCATGTTGGCATTCACCTTTTCATAATATGCTAATTGTTGCAATTGTTTTACCAGATGTAAGCAGTGTCTTCTCAATGCAGCTTTCCCAGAGGTACTCCCTTTTTTACACAGTTTTCGAGCTGGGAGATACTTCATGATGGAAATCAGTGAGCGATATACCCCCATGTATAATGAGGGACTCTGATTTGGTGGAATACATTGTGTTGCTTGAAAAGAAATGCCCTGAGTATTTAAGAGATGATGCCTTTTTCATTCCTAGATCAAATCCTTGCCAGGGGTAAAATGAAAGATAGGCACAATGTTGGGACAGCCATCAGGTCACCAAGCTTACATGGTGTAAAGATGAAAGTATCTGTTCTTTCTGTCTTTCTCTCCCCTCCAGATCTGATTAACAAATGGGCCAACTAACCAAATAACAATATTTCTTTAATGGGCCAACAAGGTTTAGAGATGAGTCTGATATGATGGAAGCTCATGCAGTAACAGCAGTGAAATAGCTTGCAACTGTAGCACAACCAGAAGGACCACAACTGGTGTCATTTCTGCCAGTGGCTTGCAAAAGAACATTGTGTTTTTTCTGGGAATCCCCAAAACAACATTGATAGCTTTGGGGCAAACAGATCCTTTTTTTACAGCTCCAGTACTGCCTTTATCCCTGCTTGGATATTAACTCAACAAGCAGACAGCTAGGAAATTGCCCTATCCTTTCTCTGCCTAGACAAAGGGATAATAGCCCATTAGCTCTCACCCACAGAATGTTTCCAAAGGTTTTTGGAGAACCTGTTTTTTCTAACCCTACCACTACCGCCCTAACCGCCCAGAGTCCCTATTCGGGAGATGGGCGGGGATAAATTTAAATAATAAATAAATAAATAAATACCTCTATGTATCTCAAAACCTAACCCAATTACCTTCTATTGTGCTTTATGCTGCCAGTTACACACACAGTTTCTGGTAACAAACACAAAGTCTTTATGGCAATCATAAATCTTTCACTGAAATAACACCAACCGTACCACAAACTCAAAGCTTTCTGCATAGAGAACAGGCACTTACTCTTTTATTTGAAAAACAGTCTGGAGCAACGCAACTCAAATTTGGGAAAATCCCAAATCACATCTTGAGCCCAACACATCCAGGTAATACAAGAACAGCATACAAGGAGATTCCCAAGCTCTTTGTCCCAAATAACCAGCCACAGAAGCCATTTTTTCTATAGCCCTGACTATCACCTTGACCACTTGACTAAGTCATGCTAAGCCATTCTTTCAAGTAGATTCCTTGACTTCTTTTGTAAGAGGTGATCTGTTACTGGGCTCTGGACATTGCCTACCCCAGCGCTTCTCAACCTCAGGAACTTTAACACACAGAATTCCCTACCCAGCATAGAAACATTGGCCTAGCCCAATCTGTAGATCAGTTGATGCAACCTCTTCAAGTGCACTCACTTCATTCCTATGATGCAGGCTGAGACTCAATCTGGTCAAGCTCTTCAGCTTCTGAAACTGAATCCTCAGACTAGCCCCTAACACACTGCTTAAACCTTCACCTAAGATAAAAGTAGAATCAGTCCTATAACTTATAAGGCAGAGCTAGAGAGAGGAAAGGAAAGGAAACACTTACAGTTCTGGAATAAGAAGTTCAGCATAGAAGTTAATCTATGAATTCTTATATACAATAAACTCTTGCTTGGTCAGCCCTCTTTATTCTGGTGCTCTCCAGGTATGCTGCATTACAACACCGGTCCTCCTCAAGCAGCACGTCTCCATACAGGCTGGGGATCATGAGAGTTGAAACCCAGTGGCTCTAGAGGCAAGAAGCTGGGGAAGAACAGATCTGCACCCTCAACAGGGCTGCAAAAGCTGGCTGCAAAAATCCAGACCACCATTAGATGACAGGAAGGAACTGGAGGGCCTTGTGTCTGTTTGATGGCATCTAGTGATCGTCTATGATTTCAGCCAGATATAATAACCCTAACACAAACATGCCCTAGATTAGAGGTGAGTGACTTTTCTTGGGGCAACAGCACACTTTTCTGGGGAGGTGTCTCTAAGACAGTGTTTCTCAACCTTGGGAACTTGAAGATGTGTGGACTTCAACTCCCAGAATTCTCCAGCCAGCTATGTTGGCTGGGGAATTCTGGGAGTTGAAGTCCAGACATCTTCAAGTTCCCAAGGTTGAGAAACACTGCTCTAAGAGATGCAGCCAGTAGGGCTAGATCATATTAGCACACAGGTTACCCTTTTCAACATTTTTCTGGTTTATTTTTTATGGGATGAATATTTTATGGGGGGATATTTAAAAGGCTATGTGAATGTTTGAAACCTACTCTACAAATCTGAATTGGATTAAAATGTCTCAAAAAAAAAAAGCAAAAGGCTACCCCACAGATGCTCTGCAGTTTGCTGCCCAGTTGCAGCCTAGGGATGGTGAGTGGTCTGCAAAGAAGCAGTTCATGGCCTCTATCCGGCTGCAGGCCTCTCTTCTGCTAGAAAGAGCAGAAATCCATAGATGGCATTTTTCCCACTGAGGGAAAGCACACCGGAGTGCCTTTCTTTCCAGCAATGTTTTTCCTTCACCTAAGGAATGTATTCAGCGAGCAGGCACTAATAGCGCTCAAAGAAGAAAGGGGAGATTTGTCATAGCCTATTAAGAAGGGGACAACAATCACCCACTGTCTTCCCAGTTAATTAAATTCATCAGGGCAGGGAGGGGAGAAGCCCATTAATTTGAGAAGTCTGGATTTTCCTCCTGCTGTTTCATCACTGCATTAGCCAAGCCTCTAACAGTTCTAAGTACTAAGGAATTGCACTTTTGCTGCCTTCATCTGGAGTGGAAAATCCCCCTTCCAGTCAAGAAACAGAGCAAGGTAAGAAACAGCTCACATTAGAGTAAATCCACAGAAGTCATTCCAAACGACTGACATCTGACCTAAGAAATGAAAATACCATTTTTTTTAAGGGAAAAAGAAATACTGTCAGGTTACATCACCAGCAGAAGCATATGAAACTGCTGCAGAGCAAAATATATTTCAGAGTGATCCAGTTCCTTAAAAGCGAGGATATTTAAAATCTACTATAGAATTAAGAGTTGTCAATGGATCTTGAATGAAGCAGGGCACAGACGTTTTGTTTGTTCAATAAAATCTGTCTACCACCTGAAACCAACCAGACTGTAGGCAGTTTACACCCTAACAATGGGATTTTTTTGTGTGGCCCTTCAAGTCAGTCTCCATTCCCTGCAACAACATGGAGTTTTCTTGGCAACATTTTTTTGAAAGTGGCTTGCCATTGCCTTCTTTCTAGGGCTGAGAGAGAATGACTGGCCCAAAGTCATCCAGCTGGCTTTGTGCCTAAGATGGGACTAGAACTCACAGTCTTCCAGGTTCTAGCCTGATGCCTTAACCACTACACTAAACTGGATCTCAACAGACAAGGTACATCTAAATATTACCAGACCATGTCCAGTTGCCACTTCTGTGTTGCAGTACAACAATGACACATAATGACATTATGACCTGAATATGTAAATAAAAGGGCCTTCCTCACCTTGGGGTCATGTATTCCAGACAATTCTTCATAGATTTTCTCTCCCACCATAACAGCAGCCAGATTAGCAGTGTATGTGGAGAGACAAAATAAACAAAAAATGGCCCAGAGATTCATTAGAAACCTTCCAGTCCAGCACTTTGGAGGCTTGATGGCAGCGGTTCTACCAAACAAGATGGCATAACAGACATTCAAAGCAGAGGAAAAGGAGAAAACTTTATCTCTGTTTCTACCCTTTGGGGTCATTCCAAAGGGGCTTTTCCATTCATACAGAGTCAGGAAGATTGCAGTGATGTGTAGAGCTACAAAGATGCCTAGCCACATGGACCAGTGGAGCGGCCACATAAATGCTCCAATAGGAGCTGCTGTGTCTTTGGTTCTCACCAGGATGCCCAAGCTGGTTGAAAAAAAGGGACTGGTGAAATCAATCACTTGGCTACGGGCTGTGTTGATGCTGAATGATGTCACAGCCATGTGGGCTGTCCCAGCCAGAAGATCACCTACCAGTCCTGTCCACTGGCCATTTTTCAAAGCACCATATTTCCCATCACCAACAATATACAGGTCAAAATCAAAGTTCATATCTTCAGCCAACTTTTCTAACAGATCTATACAGTAGCCATAGCAACACTGCTTAAATTTGGTGGGCACTGTGTCATTACCTCCTTGGAGACTTTCAAAAAGAGCATCCAGCACAGCTGAATCGTTGGTCAAGGGATCCAGGCAGAGCTGTCCTGCAGGGCACAATCCTTCATCATCCACAGTCCTTGTGAACACAAAGGGATGTTCAATGAGTGTCACCACCCTCAGATGTAGCCTAGTTGGATGCTGGTTGTGATTCTTGTGCCTCTGGGCCTGCTCTGGCCAGATCCCGTAATCCATGATAACCTTGCCTTCTTGCCAGCTCCCCAAGCGAGTCCACATTGGGTTCCCAACAGGATCGTGCTGCAGATTCCAAATGAAGAACTTGTTTTCTGAACTAATGATGGAGGAACCTTTTACTTTAATGTGGCCACTGAGCCCATGGAAAGTAGTGTTGGCTAAAAACCTATAGGAGAAAGGTAAAGAGTTAGGAGCAGATATTCAGATGACAGATCTTTTAAACATGCTTTGGAGCTGGAATTTTTATTTATTTATTTATTTATTTTCTATCCCACCTTTATTATTTTTATAAATAACTCAAAGCGGCGAACATACCTAATACTCCTTCCTCCTCCTATTTTCCTCACAACCACCACCATGTGAGGTGAGTTGGGCTGAGAGAGAGTGACTGGCCCAAAGTCACCCAGCTGGCTTTCATGCCTAAGGCAGGACTAGAACTCTCAGTCTCCTGGTTTGCTATTGGCTCCTTCCTAGGGCTGAGAGACAGGGACTGTCCCAAGGTCACCCAGCCAGCTTTCATGCCTAAGGCGGGACTAGAACTCACAGCCTCCTGGTTTCTAGCCTGTTGCCTTAGCCACTACACCAAACTGGCTCGTTATGCTGTTTCACTTTTATGCTAAAGTGACAAGGCCAGCTCAGATATTTCCTTGGGATGACTATCTTTCTCCCATGGTGGAATGAGGCATGTGACTATCCTTCCACCTGCGGCACTCCTAACACAATGAGAGGCTTACATTGTGAGATTTTTCAAGTCCATAACACGCAAAAAAGTTCCATGGTTCTGCAACTGTATGAACATCTGCGTACATTTTTGAAAGTCCTGGAGTGGAAAGGGCATTTCTGTATATTCCTGCCTCATGCCACAGGTTTCTTTGGTTCATTCAAGGCTGAAATTTACAAAGTGCCTGAGACAAAATCATGACTAACTAGGCTGACCATATTTCCTTGAGGCAAAAACGTCGCCGGACAAAGTGGGCGTGTGGGTGTGTGCGTGCGCACGGGGGGCGGGGCGGGGGGCATGTGGGAGTGGGGGGGCATGTGCAAGTGCGCACACGCTTTGCCGGGAAACTTTCAAAAACGGGACAAAATAGAGATTTTTACTATAACGACGGGACGCTCCAGAAATGGTGAAATAATGGGACAGTCCCATTCAAAACGGGATGTATGGTCAGCCTATGACTAACCGGATTTACACACAAACTGTAATACACATATGCTTTCACTCCCTTCAACCAAATATCTTCACACAGAGTTCCAGCTTAGCTTGCCTTGCCTATCCTTTCTGCCTTTGACTGTATTCTGTGGGCTTACAATCAAAATGCAAAAAGTCCCTCAGATCCAAGGGAATAAACCATTGGCATATGTGTTTGGATGAATAGTGGGAGTAGAACCCGTTTACCCAACTGCCTTGCCATCTGATGTGTAGACATTGGACATCCTCTGTGTTTGTAATCATTTTCAAATTATAGATGTTAATAAGTAGTTATCTCTTTGGGGAACAATGCTTCTTTTGAAAATATTATGCAGACTTGGCTTTCTTTGCATGAGAGCAAGGAGAAGGTTATCTGTTCCCTTCATGTTACCTAAAATATAAGAACATCCTTCTCTCCCACTAGCCTTCTTTATAGGGATTGCCCAATGGGGTATTGATTTATTTCTGGATGAACAGATAACAAGGCCCATTTGAACCAATTTGGACAAGAGGAGCACTGAAAATAATGAATGGAGATGAATGCAACCACCTATGGAGCTGTCATTCATGCTAATTTGTCCCATTTAAGAATGTGGGGGAGAGGGGAGGGGGAAGCTTGGAGATAGCAGAACAGATAAATGGAAAATGGGTTAAAATCTCCTGCTGAAGGAGGACTTTTGTGCCCAAAACACATTCAGTCAGCTTCTTTATTTGTATTTATCACACTGTTATTCCAATTAGATTCATTAATGCTGTTCACTGCTCACTGATCTGTATGAGCAGATTTTAATGTATGTAAAAGTTTCTCTTTGTACATATACATATTTCTCCTTAATTGTTTTGGTTCCCTTATTTGGTGAATTGTTTTTTGTTAAGGTGAGGTATCTTCTTTCACTTGCTGGCATTTCTGGGCATTTCTTCCCTATTATGGCACCATTTCTTATTTTTGGTGAGTGTGTTTGCGGGTACCCATTCATTCCCCCCAACTCTGCACACAAATGTTGCATTCTGGCATTCATTTGCAAGGTCTCTGAACAGCCACAGACTACTCTGATATGGTGAATGTATGAAGGCTGTGTGCTGGGACAGTATGAGTGAACTCATTTCCACCCCCTTTCATTCATGAAATGAATGTTTGCAATGGGATAGAGTTACGTCTAATCACAACTTCCTGAAAATTTGTACCTTTATGATGTGTATTTGTCACATTCATACTTAGTATTGTTAGTGTATGCTGAAAACAATTTAGCTATGTGCCTAAAAATACTGCATGCAGTCATTCATTGTCATAAGCTTGTTATCCTTTGCATGTACACATTTTTGTGGGTACTGAAATATTGATGCTTCTCCTGTAACCCAAAAGGGTCACAATAATCAACTTTGACTGGTAGGTTAATTAAATTTTTCTGTGCTCATTAGCTTGGTAACTTAGTAATTCTGTCTTTATCTCCCAAAGTTTAGTAGAGAATGAGAAAACGAGAATGGGCAGTGAGTCAAATCACATGGAACTTTAATTACTCAAATGGCGTAATTAAAATGCTATAATTTACAGACTCGATGGGCTTTTCAAATCCTAATGCTTTTTACCCTGTAACAAGGGCAATCATAAGATTAGGAATTAACATGGTGGAAACTTTCTCAACCCTAGATTTCTAAGGTATGTGCTCTGCTACAAAAACACAGCACAAGAGAGAGATCTGGATATTTGGCCATGAAGAGATACTGCATTTTTGCAAATTGGATAAGACCAATTTTTAAGCCTTTTGTTATGGTTCTCCCACCATAACAAAGACACCAGCGTCCCTTTGATATCCCTCATCCACTAAATAACAAGGAACTTCTCATGACTTGTTCTGTTGTAACAGAAAATTTATATTGCACAAACCTGCAATATAAATACTTGGTGGCTGTTCCAACTCCTCGGTTTGATACTATCTTAACTTCCTAATCCACCTAATAGCAGGATTATGCAGATGGATTACAGAACTCTAAAAACTAAAAACAGGGCAGATCTTGCTGCCTGCTTAACAAGGGAGGAGCAGGCAAGGCTGTCGTGCACATGCACATGCACGTCACAATGTGCTGTAGGTCAGTTTATTCCAATTGGGTGACTATTATATTTTATAGTGTCCTCAGTGTCCTTCATTGGTGGTAGGATATATAAAGGAAGGACCTGCCTTCTGCAGAAAAGTCAATGCAACCAGCCCCTTTGTACCCTGAGGCAGCTGTATTATACTCCTTAGCAAAGATTACAGCCACAGCAACATAGCAATCATTGCAGCATTGCATCTGCAGGGAATCAGGACTTTTTAATAAAATAGGCCTCCTTCAAGTTGGAGGGTGAAGCTAAGATCAAAAATCCTCAGGGATTTTTGACTGGTCAGACCTTAGTTTTTCAGATCAAACCCTTCTTGGCTTGATCTTCAGAATCAGCAGTGTCCCAATGATGATAATCAGCCTTCCCAAATCTGCTGTCCTCTACTCCTGGTGAATTGTAACTTGAAAGAACAGGTTAGGGACAGATTGTCGTGGAGAAAATCTAGCTATGTGGTCACTAGGAGTTGAACTCAATGGCACATAATCAATCAATCAAACTGGAAGGTGCCCAGGTTGGAGAAGACTGATCAAGATTGTCTGCCCTAAGTCATTTAGAAAAATCTGGTTTGGACCTTGAGTTTTCTATGACACATTCAGTATTTGCAGTGACATTTATTGAAGAGAGATCTCTTACTTTGATAAATACTGGCCTGATGTGAGATTCTTTTCCTCTGTGTTCAAGCAATTAGTTGTACTTGGAATCAATGCCAGTTCTGGTTGGATGATTGTAGCTGAAGCAACTGCTCTGGCTACCAGCTCCATTGCATCCTGCACATAATCTTCAAAAAAAGACTGTGTTGTTTTCCCATGAGCAATAAGACCCAGTGGCAAGCCTTCTGTCCTCAACTCTTCCACATTGTGTGAATCCCCAAGAATCCAATGAAGTTCAGGGGGCATAACCCCAAATTGTGTGGTTATCTCAAAAACCCTCCTTGTGCTTTCCATGTCACATCCAAACATCACCACTGTTGATATTGTATCCTTAATGTTCTCCAGATGAACTTGCAGATAGGTCAAGAGGTCACTGCCTGATGTGAGGTTTCCTGTGATATTTATAATGGATCCCAAATAAAATTTGGAGCTCTGCTGGGTAAGGAAGAGAAAATCCGTGATGTTCCACTCTTCCTGGCATACCATCAAACTAAAATTATACCAATTGTTCAAGGCCAAGATTGAAAAAGTGACATCAGCGTCAAAACTCAGTGAACGTTCTAAACTCAACTGTAGGTGAAGGGGATTCTGTAAAATAAGAAAAATATTGGTTAGAAAGTCTTGACTGGAAAGATGTTCACTTTCTCTGTGTCTATGTGGTTAAGTCTGCCAACTGTGTTGCTGGAATAAATCCTTACATTATGAAAACTTAACAAATGAAGCTGTTACCTTGGACAGAATCCAAGGCAGACGTAAGCCCCACAGAACTTATTTGCAGATAAGTTCCTGATCTGTAACCTAATCTTAGAACTATAACTGTTCAGAAGTAAATATTCTTGAGATCAGCAAGAGCTTACTTTGAGGTAAGTGTACATAGGACAGCAGCCACAGTACCTGAATTTTTGTGACTCATTTATCATTATATTTAATTCGCATCAGCAATGAAGGGTAGCATTCCCAACCACTGCTGGAAGTGGTTTCCCTCTCATATACCAAAACAGGATTCCTCCAAGCTCTCACTCTGTTACGTATATGGCTTGACTCCCTTTGTTCTGGATTGCTGTCTTTGTGATTGTAAGTCTTATCTCTATTTTTTTATTGTAAAGCATCATGTTCAGTCATTCCTGCTGTAGTGATTTTATTTTCTTATTTTCTTATTTTCTTATTTTATTTTCTTCATATACTTTTAACTTGATGAGACAACTTTTGTTATTTGGTTGTTTAAAAATATAATGAATAATCTAATGAAATCATATATAACTAGGAATATTTGTGTTTGCATACACTACCTTGTTCTTTCCTAACCTTTGTATATTCAGCCAAAGATATGAGAAAGGCTGTATATGCTGAGAAAGTGTATTCAAATGATTGTACCTAGGTCAATATACAGGGATTCCCTTGACACATCATCTAAATGATTGAATATTGTGTTTCAAGCTCTGTCTGTAACAAAACATCATCATCATCATCATCATCTCATCATATTGAACAATGTTGAAAACAAATGTTGAAAACAAAAAGGCTAAGATCCTGTGGGACTTACAAATACAAACTAAAAACATTTAGCCTATAGTAAGCCAGACGTGACTGTAATTACAAAGAAACAAAGGTGGATAATTGACATTGCAAGAGCTGGAGATAGAAGTGTCAATGAGAAAGAACTAGAAAAATAGGGAAATATAAAGAACTTCAAATAGAGACTGAGCGAATGTAGAAAAAGAAAGTAGAAGTGGTGCCAACAGTAGTTGGTGCACTTGGTGCCATACCAGAAGATCTGGAAAAGCAGTTAGACACAATAGGAATGAACAAAATCTTAATTCATCAATTACAAAAAGTTGCATTTTTTGGAACAGTGCATATATTACGACAATATCTTTAACTATCCTAGATCCTTGAGAAGGATAATCAAAAGTACCAAATCCAGTCAAATCTATCTGGTAGACAATAATAATAATAATAATAATAATAATAATAATAATAATAATAATATCCAACTTCCATCTAAATGTCTGCCTATTTCATCTCCATAACAATCCTATAATAGAGGGCTGAGAGAAAGCAACTGGCCTGGATCTCCTTGTCAGCTTCTATTGCTGAATATGGATTTGAAGATGGGTCTCCTTAGTTCTAATCTAATATACCCACCTAGGGCTGTTTCCCAGCTGCATTTTTTTGGGCCCCTTCAGATTGCTCTGCAAAGCTTGGCATCAAAAATACCAAATGTCTTAAGGCTATGCAATGCAAAATAATCCATTACTACCATTCAAAATCTTCAACCTGCGCTCCTCAAGCATTTTGCCACTAGCTAACCAGTTACATTAATGGAACACTAGACATGCCTCCCTGTGCATATTGGAGCTCAGCATATTAATAAAAAAAGTTGCCCCTGGGCTGAGAAAGGTTGGCCATTGTAATCTAGCCAATGTAGGAATATTAATTCTTAAACATTTTGGGGTACCCATCAGGACTCCCAGTGTGAGAGAAAATCCCCAAATTTACTGTTTTCAAATGCACAAGTACTTAAGATCTAACAACTGTGGAAGATGGTCTCACATTGATCCAACATGAATGACTGAATCAATTTTAAGTATATTTATGGATCATTATGGATAATATCAGAGAGCCAGTTTGGTGTAGTGGTTAAGGCGCCAGGCTAGAAACTGGGAGACTGTGAGTTCTAGTCCCACCTTAGGCGCAAAGCCAGCTGGGCGACCTGGGACCAGTCACTCTCTCTCAGCCCTAGGAAGAAGGCAATGGCAAACCAATTCCAAAATCTTGCCAAGGAAACTGCAGGGACTTGTCCAGGCAGTCTCCGAGAATTGGACATGATTGAATGGATTAAAAAAAATGGATAATATAAATAGAGGGCATTTTTGAACCAAGTCTGTCTATACATTGAGTTCCAAATATTGTACAGTATGTGGTACCAAGGCTATAGAGTTTCACAAGTCATGACAACAGGGGTATCCACAGTGTATAGTAAAAAAAAAAGATGGTGACCACTCTGGTGCAACTGAAGATCCTCCTGTTTTTTTTGTGGTGTTTGTGTGTGTGTGTGTGTGTGTGTGTGTGAAACACTGAAAAAGCAGGTGGAGCTTTGAGTGCATTGTTGATTGCACATTTTGACTTGTTTTTACCATGGTCTGTGAACACCTCTGCACAGCAAGGAACTGACCAAATAAACAGCAGTAAAAAAAATATCTCAGTGTTTTGTTCATATCTTTCTTTTTTTTAAAAAGGAAACAAAATATACCCCTTGGTTGTGAAAAGTCACACCAAGACACTTATCAATTAGGAAACAATTTACAGCATTTAAATGTCCAGTGATAATATTCCCAATAGATTTGTAATGAGTCAGTGATGTCATTCCCAAAAGTATGATAAGAGAAACTCAAATCCAATTTCTCTTTCTCTTACCTACCATCATTTGTTCGTTAGGTATTGAAAGCCTTTTTATAAAAGCAGAGAGACAAGCTCATTAAATGTATATGAGATAACACTATTGAAATCAATAAACACCTTGTAATGTCTATTATAGTCCTGAGCTACTGAATTAAAAGTGGTGATGGCTATGAATTCTACAAGTCCATCATCCACAGTCTGACTGCATCACAATGATTTTTTTCTCTTTTTGTGCCTTCAAGCCAGTGTTGACTCCTGGCGACAGTCTGGACTAGTTGCTAAAGTTTTCTTGGCAAGGTTTTTCGGAAGTGGTTTGCCATTGCCACCTTCTTAGGGCTGAGAGAAAGTGACTGGCCCAAGGTCACCCAGCTGGCTTTGTGCCTAAGGTGGGACTAGAACTCATGGTTTCCCAGTTTCTAGCCTGGTGCCTTAACCACTACACCAAACTGGCTCTCATTGCAGTGACAGGTTCCATTAAAAGAAGCTATAATTCATCTATATAATATAATTATAATTATATAATTATATATAATATAATTCATGGAGAGAACTGGCTTATGGAATCGCCAAGGGTTGGATATGACTGAATGGATAATTTGATTCGATAATTCATCTACTGGTACTCCCAGAAACTTTGCCCTGAGAAGTACAACTTCATTAAAGGGTTTGGATGCTGTTATCTATAAATCCTTAGTATGCCTCTGAGGTTTTGAAACAGTATCTCAAAGCAACAGGAGTACTTGGACAATGGAAGGTGGTAATAATATTTTTTTCTATTGTCAGCTGTACTGAGTTCTTTACAACCCCTAACTGAAACATATACTACCATATAAACCCATATACTCATGGGTTTAAACTCTAGGCTTCTTCCAACCAACTTGGCAAGTTATTTGGTGGCCTTGAAAGGCTGAGATATCTTTACAAAACAGCTATCTTTAGCCTAGGAAACTTTGGTTCCTTCCTTACCAACCTCAGCACTTACCTCATTATTGCTTACTCAGAAGGAAGCCCCACTAAATGTAATGAGAGTTGTCTAAGAGTAAGTCTCACTGAACTCAGTGTAATCACTTTTGAGGACTGCACTGTCTGTGAAATAATTACCTCTGTATCAAAGCAGTAGCTTAGCTTAGAATTATCACAGAAGACAGTATTCATATTGTGACCTATTTACTGCATAAAACAATTCAAGCCCATCTAAACTAAACCCTGTGAACTGTTATTTCTGTTTGAACATGGTTCTTTTACTTTCCTGACATTGATAGAGAATGTGAAGGCAGTCACATTCAGCTCTAGCTGAATGATATTTTTTAAACATCAAAAGTGGATATCAATGTGAATTAACATGTGCGCATAGCGATACACATCCATTTCACTCAGTTCATACATGTGAAGCATTGTCTCTGGAAAGCCCAACCAGTGTTCTTGAACTAGAATTTGGCCCCCAAGCTGTTGGAGTGCTTCCAGTGATATGAATAGATTTTGATTCAAACTCATTACTTTGATTTACTGATAATTTTAAGTTTGCATGAACATATAGTATTATTTAATATCTATGATGGGAGACTTTTAACACTTATTCAACTCTCCAGTTCAGGTGGCTTACAGCAGGAGCTAGCAACATTTTGAGATGTCAGGCAATGTAAAATCAAAATAAATGATAAAAAAGCTATGATCTCATGACATTGCCAAATTCCAGCTATTTCACCCCAAAGTCTCACTCAATTTCCTCTGAGAATGTTAAAATATTATGTAATCCCATAGAAGAATGCCAGAATATCTTGAGATGTCACAATTGTCATCTGAAACCGCTTAAGATATTGATATCTTCATTGAAATCTTTTGCAATAACACCAGAGTATTTGGGCCACTTTAAATTTGTTTATTTTTATTTAATGTTGGGCTGCCATCCAAGTTTTTAGGGATGTATTGACACCACAGACACCATGTTGCTGACCCCTGGCCTGTGCAAATATTTGAAGGAGTATTTTGCTTTGAAAAAGATTTATGCAAAACATCCCTTCAAAGAAACATTGTGAAACATGCCTCATCAAACAAAAGCTTTGCAACAACCTAGTAGTTTTCCAAGATAGGCATTATAGTAGGAATGGTGATTTCATTTCAGAAGCAAGTAATTGGACCTTATCTTAATCCAATATTTTACTGTTAAAATATCATGGGATAATTCACATGCATCTATTGCCTCATATAATATGAGCTATCATCACCAGCAAATTTAATTTACTTCCCATCCTACCATTTCATTCAGGAGGAACTGCAGATGTAATACACATATCCAATCTTTCCAGTTAAAATGGCTCATGTTACTACTTCTCCCTTTTCAAAAAGATCCTTCCTAAAAAACTGTGAACCCTTCATCTTATTCCTTTGATCTTTTCTATCCGCTTTCTTCCAAATGGTGAGTAATCTTACAAATTGTTTCAGGTATCTTCAAGTTTTCCCTAGAAGTTGAGTATCCCTTTCTTCCTTGCTTGCACACTCAACAACTTGGCTATCAAGGCATCAGGGTGTCAAAGATGTATGTGTGTCAAAATCTGCAAGATTTTTCACCAGAAAACATGCTTGTTAGACTTCTTCTTTTTTTTTGAAATAGCAGTGCCTTAAGAACTCAGAAGGTTGCAGTATAGAAGATCAGACCCCCTCGTCCACCTAGCCTAGAATGGCTGATAATATTGGCCAGTTCATCTCTCCAGGATGTCAAGTATGATTCTTCCAGCCACACCTGAAAATGCCAGAAACCAAACTTGGGACCTTGGCATGCAAAAGTGGTGTTCTACCACTGGGTTAGTTCTTTATCTTCACTTGGCATGTCTACACCAACTTCTACTTCAATGTCTAGTTCTAAAATAAGAGCAAAGATTCACAGAGGCAGAAAAATGTGTGGACTGAGAGTAACAAGGAGAGATAGACTAATGGTTCTAGACTAATTCCTACTTGTTTCATTTGGAACAGTTCCACCCATCTGCTCTCAAATTAAATATCAATCCCACCAGTTTTTTTTTCTTAAAGCAAGGTTGATTTCCACATTAGTGCCTGAAATGTTCAGATGAGAGCTTCTTGGATGGAAGCTGTCAAAGGTCTCCTGCTCCTTGCAGCGAACAAAGCAGGCAACCAGCCAAATGTCACAAACAAACAAATATCTACTGTTGATTTAAAATATATAAAAAGTTAACCATCCTCTCTTTGATTAATTTAAGGCTTGTCTGAATTTGCCTTGAAAATAATTTCTCTTTGTACCAGATTGTGATCACGCCGCAGGCTTGCTTAGCATTTTGAAAGGCTACAAAGGCACCCCAGCCTCATCAGTATGAATATTTTAAGCTTTTGTGCAAGGTCAGAGAGGCTGGGTGGAAAGTAAAAAAAGAACAGTCAGCCATTTTAGGAAAGAATGATATATTATTTATTCATGTTTCTCCTTGCAAATGTGGATAAATAATGTGGTTTTGCAGAAGTTCTTTGTTAGAGGACATTTAAAGGGGACTGCAATATTCAAATCTTGACTGGCTATTTTAAGTTACAAACTGATATGTAGTATGGCATTGAAGCTGAAGGAGTTTGCAAGCAAAGGGGCTCCCAATTATTTATAGTAAGGCCTATATTCTGGGTCTCTGTTGCTGAATTCAGACTGCAAATGACTGCAAGTTTTAATTCTTTTATAACTTTCCTTCTTCAGCCTAAAATGAAGTGTAAAATTTACACTGACACTTCACAGTGAAAACTTACTTAGTAGATTGTAACAATTTTTGTAAAAAATAATTGTAAAATGAACAGCTTTGATACAGCTTTCATAATAAAGTCCTAATTTTTATTATCTAGTGAGATAACATGGCTAACTCTTGCTATAAGATAGGTGCCTTCCTCTTCTACTCCACTTCCATATACCATGATATGTAAAAAAATGATGGTTGGGCAGAAACAATAAGAACTCAGTTAACTTTTCCTGAAACAAATGCAGTTATTTTTAGTGATTGCAACAATAAACAATCCTACTTGGGTCTAATATTTCTAAAGCAATGCATGCAGCATCTCTGATCATAGTATTAGCTTTCCCTTTTCATGGGCCATTAGATGGCACCCTGCATCCACTTTCCAGATCAATGTCATTCCTCCAACATTGCCTTCCTCCTTTGATCTGATGGCCACGGTACACCTGGCTAGGCATCTTGAATTCTGTTCTGCATTTTAGCAATTTCCCATATACCCAATATAATATATTATATGAATACAATATGTGCTGGTAAACATGACTCTGTAGTAAAAGAAAGGTTTTAGTCTGGACTTCCAGTTCCCTGGAGCATTTTTTTTCAGCTTTTGGCATGTAATTACAACAGTAGCAGCATGAAACTATTTTAATAAGTAAAAAAATGATGAGGGGAACCAATTGTTGCAGTGACCAAAAGACAGTTGGGAGGGATGGAAGACAATGTTTCAGTACTGAAAACACTAGAATTTGTGCAATGAAATTTTGTGACCCCCTCTTTTGTCTTTGTGCTCCTACTTGAGGCTGCTTCACACATTAACAAAGGGAAGAAATGTGTGTAGTTTGCACTTAAAATTTTGTATTTTGGGGTCAATTCACCAACTGAAATTTCATCATCATCCAAAATTCTCACTTCTCCAAATGTTGCCATGCAGTTTACATCTACATCTACATCATGTACATCTGCATCTGCATCACCAATGCAAAACCCTATATATTCTTGAAAGTCAATTATAATAAGTCTATGAAGGTTCTCAGTCATCCAGGTGGAATTGTCTGTAGCTTGAATCATGTCAACTGGATTTCTATTTTCTCAGTGGAAACGAAAGACACCCTGCTTTGTCTTCTGTGCCTAGGAAGATTAAGACCATTTCACAAGCTCAACAGCAGCATGGTGATCTTAACGATCCTCCTTTAGATGATAAAAGGACTTAAATAACATCTCAATATAACCATGACCTAGCCCCAGGTGTAAGGTCACACAGCTACCTAGAAACATATTTAGGATTCCCTTACCAACTTTGCTCAGACTGAAGAAGCTCCTTGGATAAGGAGCGAAACGTTTCCACTGAGAAAATAGAAATCCAGTTGACATGATTCAAGCTACAGTCAATTATAATAAGTAAAATAATGTGCATTATTTTTGGAGAAAATATATGAAGAAACTATGTATATCTGACCAAATTGCAAATAAAAAAGTAACAGGTTAGGAGAAATATCCACACCAAAAATACAAATTTGAGTCTGAATTTTTGAAAACATTTCTCAAGCTTGACAAGCCAAATCTGACATATTCACAAAAATGAGAAACTCAGGGAAACTGCAATCAATAGATTTATTCATGTCTAGTATCACCTGAAGCTAGTTCCAATCTGCCACAAAGAGCCCTTGACATGTCCATTTAAAATACGGATGTAGCTAACATGTGCTTGTGAACATGGTTATCATACTTGCCACACAAAATGAATGGGTCACATTTGACGAAAATCAGCAATTGAGCATCTGTCTAACAATCCAGCAACAATCAATGCATCACAACTTTGCTAGTGTCTTTAGAAGACCTTCCTAAAGACCATATTACTGGGACTTTGATTTAGCAATAAGAACAGAAGGTGCCATTCTCTTGTGCAGATTCACAAACATTGGTTTTCTGTCTAAAATATTATAGGGCTAATGGCCTCTACTTTCAGTTCCTGAACCCTCAAGGGGTCAGTAAGCAAAGCCAACCACAGCACATATGCATGAAAGTGTGAAGTGTAACATTTCATGCTAGCTGGAGGCTGCTGACAAGGGAGAAATCGATGACTCAATAAGATGAGCAGTGCATGCTGCCACTGGAGGAAAGAGCTGGTTGGATGTATTTTAGGGATGCTTTTCAATAGAAAAGGGAAGTCCTTCTCTGTGATGGTCTATGAGGACTCACCCTCTCCTGCTACATTTGCTTAAAGAATGTTAAGTCTGCTTTTAATCATTCAGAGATAGGATTTCTCCTGGCACTCTTTCCAATTGGAAAATGTTCAGCAGTAAACTGAAGGATTTCCACTTGAATCTTGTGAAAGATAATGCTCCAGGGCTAAATTATAAGGTGTTTAAGAGCCAGAGAGAAATGTGCATCTTTTTTCCCCCAAAATAAAATGAGAATTGAGAATTTGATCACCTCAAAACTGGCTTTGGAAAGGAAATACAGGTAACAATCTGTTGCTAAAAAATGCAGTCCTTTTAAATCCGATCAAGGAATTTCCAGGAAACCCTGAACAGAGCAAGGGATGTAGTATGGATTCCTTGAGAACTTCAAGAAGAAATGTTGCCTTGCATGTGATTGAAAATGTCACAGAGCTAACCTGGCAGAATATAAGCAGTTCAAAGGAAACATAGTTTCCACCCCCACCAACACATGCAGAACAACCCAGGGTATATAAACAGAGAGCAAGTCCCACTCCCTTTTCTCACTGAAGATGTTGCCTAGCCTGGCAATGAAACGTCTGCAAGAAAACAACAAGGCTCAGAGAGCACCAAGGACTCCACAGAAACATAGTTTTTCAGGAAAGGCTGTAAAGTACACACAAGGCTTGAACAGCCTCTCCCACACTGGTCATGCCAGTTTGTTTGTATATTTTGAGGAGCACAAAATTGGAAGCTTGAGCTGGGAGGTGTTGAGTGATAAGAGAATCCACTAAGCAACATTCTGTTAACCCTTCCAAAATTCCATCGATTGTCAGAAAAGAAAGAAGCCAAGACTGAATTTTTCCCCTGCTTTCTTTTCTTTTCAAGGAACATAATAACCTTCAACGGGGGACACTGTCTGTTGCTCAAAGATACAATTGCCTTACAATCAGGTTCCTTTCACAAAAGAGAGATGGATTTCTTGTGCTCAGAGACTTTAGGCCTTAGGCTCTCAGGAAAGTTTAAGCAGATTCTCTTCTGGACACACTAAGACATGGGTGTCCAATCTTTTGGCTTCCCTGGGCCACATTGAGTGAAGAGGAATTGTCTTGGGCCACACATAAAATATATAATATAGTTAATGTATATAAGTAATAAAACTTCATTTATTTTTTAAATATTTTTTATTATTAAAATTTAGAAAAAGAGGGCAACATAAAACTAGTGGGATATTTGACCTTGTTTTTGTGAAACTAATGCATCAATGTCTGGTTCGATGAAAGTGGTTGCAATTCTCAGTGAGTTCTCAAGGGGCTCATCAGAAATTTTAATTCTAATTTTACTCTTCGTGTGCTTCATCCTAGAAAATAGTTGCTCACAAATGTACGTGCTGCCAAAAGGTGATGTCATGAATAAGGCGTGATTGTGAAGCAAGGGATATTTTTCTCTGGGAAGATAGGTTTTATAAAAGTCCAGTAGAGAGACATGATCAAATTTTTCTTTGAGTTGAATGTCTGATTGCAACTCTATGCATTCTATTTGAAAATTCGGAGGTAATGTAGTTATGTCGACTGATGAAGGTGTCATCTACATACCGGATCCATATTTTGGGTTGTATGTATACTCTGCCTCCCCACCTACTTTCAGTTTGATGGACAAATATACCAACAAATCAAAGGAACACCTATGGGATCACCACTCTCAGGACTCATAGCAGAGATAGTAATGCAACGTCTAGAAAGGATAGCACTCCCACACATACAACCCAAAATATGGATCCGGTATGTAGATGACACCTTCGTCATAATAAAAAAGGATCAACTGGAGGAAACACATGAAACCATCAACAACATCTTCAAAGGAATAAAATTCACAAGGAAAGAAGAAAAAAACAACACACTACCCTTCTTGGACATCCTCATCAGTAGAGGAAATAATGGCATTCTAGAAACACAAGTCTACCGGAAATCTACCCACACTAACCAAGTGCTCCACTACCAAAGCAATAACCCTACCTCCCACAAGAGGAGCTGTGTAAGAACACTATTCAGACGAGCACAAACACACTGCAGCAACCCAGAACACCAGAAAAAGGAAACAGACCACTTATATAGCATTTTCCAGCAAAATGGATATCCACGCAACTTTATCAAAAAGTGCCTGACCACTCAACTCACCACAGCAAAACCAACAGAAGCTATGAAAAGGATTACACTGCCATACATCAGAAACATCTCAGAAACTACCAATAGACTGTTACAACCACATTGCATCACTGTAGCACACAAACCAACAAAGACCCTTCAGAACATCATATGTAAACCAAAAGACCCAGTAGCCCAAGAAGAAAAAACAGGAGTTATCTACAACATACAGTGTAAGGATTGTAACAGCCACTATGTAGGACAGACTGGCAGAAGACTAGCAGAACGCATCCACGAACACCAACTAGCAGTCAGAAGACCCGATGAAAACTCCTTAATCTCACAACACATGGACAGACTTAACCATACTTTCAACTGGGAAACTGTGAGCATCTTAAACCAAGCCAAATCCAAAAATGCTAGAGAATTCCTGGAAGCTTGGCATTCAGACAAAGCAGCCATCAATAGACACATAGAGGTAAACAACATTTACATACCATTCATAAGAGACAATAGAAAAGCCAGAAGACCAGAACACCTCTTTGCCAGCAATCAACAACAAGATAGGCAAAGATTAAGAGCAAGATTAGCAGCAGAGGAGCAATCAAACAACACAATAGACCCTAATCAAGGAACTGTTAACTCAGTCAATCAACCAAACAGCAAACAACAACTCAATCAAGGTACTACCAAGGAGAGTACAACACCCCCACCAACACAGGCAGGACAAGCCAGGGTATATAAACAGAGAGCAAGTCCCACTCCCTTTTCGCACTGAAGATGTTGCCTAGCCTGGCAATGAAACATCTGCAAGAATACAACAAGGCTCAGAGAGCACCAAGGACTCCACAGTTCAACCCTGAGCTACAAATATTCTCTTCGATTGGCACTTCCATATTGTTGCCAAGAAATCTGGGCCAACTGTCCATATAGTCAGCAGGAACTAAGCTCAACTTGAAGGAGATTTTAATTTAGAGAAGCTCAGGAAGTGCTATTACATTATTTAATTCATGGTCAACCTTCTGGGGGAATGTTAGCATTCAGAACTGAGACAAGGTTTTCTTGATGATGTTACATTTGTACTTGCTTTCCAGGTGTATTCTCACTTCTCAAAGGAAGTCTCATTAGAAATGGTAATTCTTTAATCTGAACAGCTGCCTTTCTGTTGTAAGTTTATAAATAATTATCTGTTTAGGAGGATAAAGGGTTTAAGAAGTCTTCTGAACAGACTTCTTAAAAAAGGAATGGCTGTTTTTTTCCTATGGAACAAACAGAGCAATCTAGAATGCAGATGTTCCTGAACCACATTGTAGTATTTAAGGATGATTAAACTATGTATTAGTGGACAGGTGGCCTTACTTTGTACATAATTTACGATCATCTATTAAAATTCTCCCTTCCTGTATCATAATTAAGCTAAAAAAGCCTTATTTGAATCAGATCTGGGAATCCTAAACCTCATTTATACTGGGTAGTAGATGGATCCTTAGTTTGATTATACAAACAGCTCTTCTCCAATATACAGTACAACTAACATCTGGTGATACACCACCTTACACAATTGCTGTTTTTATGTACATTTTATCCTAAAACACATGGCGGTGGTATAAAACACCATATCACCTAGGCTTCTTCTGTACCAGAGATGGGTAATTGATGATCCTCATAGGCGTCTGCAACTTGTCTGCCTCTTCCTGATTCATTGATTTCTGGATAATGACATGATCCTGTCTGATCCAGCTGATTCAACCTGACACTTGCCTGCTCCAGGCGAAATGTTTATAATTCCTCCAACTGTTTTGTTTGGTTTTCAAAGCTTTCATATTCTCTCTTTTTCTCTCCTCTCTTTTTAAAAATAATTTTAAAAATTAATTCAGTAGATCAAACAAACGAACAAGCAAAAACAAAGAAAAAGGAGAAGAATGTGTAGGCATACATATAAGGAACTTTATACTAGAGCGAAGATTGAAATGAAAATATGACAGTTATAAAGTATGTTTTTTTTAAAAAATATTTTTATACTTTATTTCTCATTTCTATTTGGATTATTAAAAAAAACAGTTTTTCTACAAAAAAAAGAACACATTCTAAGCTTGCCTTGCTTTGTAATACACTGTATATAAGGGAACCATTCCTGCTTGAATTTGGTTAGGCAGAGCTTTCACTTCTTAACTAGCATTCTGAATGAAACCTTCTTGATAAGGATGGGCATTTTTCCAAGGAGAAATGCATCATTTTTACATAATGGCAATGGAAAGTTGCTTAGAAAAAGGGGCCCAAGATTCTGCCTCTCATTTGAGAATCTCTGGTTATCCATCCAGTGGTTACCACTATTAGAAAAGCCAGCCTTCCATTCCATCCTACCACGTGATGAGAATAATTACATATTCTATTTAATTATATTATTCCCTGGTTCCCAGGGAAGTCTGCCAGAGACTGAAGGCCACGGATTAGGCAAAACAACTTTTTATCTTTTACAGCTAGCTGTCTTGGCTCCAGCTCACAGTTTTGATTAGAGACGGATTTTATACTTTTAAAAAAAATGCTACATCAAAGAAGTGAGTCAAAAAAGTCCACAATTCTACAGTGTCTTTACTACAGTTTTGATTGTTTCTAGCATGATGTTCATTTTTCAGGAAAGGAAATAACACATACAGACAAAGTGGTAGCAGTTATTTTAAAGAGCTTGCTGGCAATACAATTACTATCTATTGCTGAGAGACATAAACATGGTTTGGTTGTACAGAGAGATTTGTCTTAGCCTAGGGACAGGAACCCATGGCCTTCTAAATGTCGCTAAACTACATCTCCCAGCATCCTTTACTATTGGCCATGTGGGCTGTTTATTTGGAATGGTCGTACATCAACAATTCCAAACAATTAGTTGGAGTACAATAAAGGGGAAGTTAGAAACGAATATTTATCTATAACGTTTTTAGTAGCTTTATTTCCCCTCTTTCTTTTTGTATTTTTAGACAACAAACAGTTGAGATTTTGGCACTTAGCTCAGAGATTTAAATTCTTATTTAAATTGTTAAAACATTTTAATGTATTTTAAAATAATTTAATGTTTCATTATTAATTTCTAATCAAAGATACACTGAGCACTAACTGTACAATCCTGGTAACTTCTAAGTCCACTTACAAATATTATATTTCTGTACGAATTAATTTTTTTCTTTTTTCTTTTCTCCCTTTGCTTGTTTGTTCACTTTTTTCTTTTTAAAAATGATAAATAAATAAATAAATAAATAAATAAATAAATAAATAAACAAACAAACATCTAGGGGCCGGGGCTCCCCATCCCTGTCCAATGGTTCCACATCAATTCCACATCGATTCCACGTTGGACACAATAGGAACAGTGAGATGGTACTATAAACACATTGACCTAATGCAAAAAGCAGCGGACCCTTCTTGTTCAGTTGTCCCCCTCTTGAAACATCAAGGCTGGATTTCTCCTCTCAGAAGAAAAGCTGTTCTTTTGTATTTATGAATAAATCACTGATCTTGGCATGCCTCCAGGTTCAAACCAAAACGTAAGGAAAGTCCTCTTGATTCAGATCAAAGACCTATCCTGTCCACTATCCTGTTTCCCATAATAGTGGTCAACAAGATGTCCCTGGGAAACCCACACTAGCACTAGCTTTCTGATCAGCAGGCTGATCCTGGAGGTATTACGGGACGTGGTGGCTCAGCTGGTTAAGACAGCTGAGCTGTAGGCTGCCGATCTACAGAAGTTCGAACCCCGCGGGATGAGGTGAGCTCTTGTCCTTAAATCCTAGCTCCTGTCAACCCAGCAGTTCAAAAGCCTTGCAAGTAGATAAATGGGTACCACCTTAAAGTGGGCTAATTTGCTGGCGTCCTGTCGGGAAGTCAGCTCCACCGGAGAGGAGAGGATCAAAGGATCTGAGGAAGATCAAACAGCGGTGGTGACGACGGACCCAGATATGACAGCTACAGGACGTCAGCAGCCGGCTCAAGGCATCCTGGGAATTGTAGTCCAGAGCCTAATAGAGTCAGTTCCCTTACCCCTCTCCTTTCACGAGCGGTGAATTGTATATATTGGAATTGATGTATAATTGAATTGTATATATATGATTGTAACCCACCTAGAGTCCTCCACTAGGGAGGGGATAGGTGGGGTATAAATAGCACTATAAATAAATTACTTTCCCAATATGACCAACAGCCATTGATAGGCATCCTTTTCATGAACATAATGAATCAATTTCTAAAGCCAAATAAGTGATAGCTGTTGCCAGTTCCAAACTTTAACAATATATCATATAAATATCCATTCTTTTGTTTGTCTTGAAAGCAAGCCTCTCTGTGAACAGAATTGGCTACAACTCCACAGCACAATTTAGGAATGCCAGTTCCCTACTGCTGAGGAATTGCTGCATCATAGTCACAAAAAATTCATAGATTTAATTGCATTGATGCTTGCTGATCCTGGTGAATTAAAGCCCATTTAAGTCTGTGCTGGATCATGGCCTGTTGCATTGGAAACAAAACCCTTTTATTCATTTGGAAGGGTTTAATATTTCCATCATCAAAATTCACAATTCCAGCCAAGTGAAGGCACAATAAATATTGTGAGAGATATTATGCTTACTCTTCTGGGCGTAATTGGATGCAAACACAATGCTAATTATTTTAGCCAGCCAGTAACACAAAGTGAATTATTCATCCTGATTTTAAAAATGGTCCCAAAAATGAAAAGGAAAGTGACAGCTTTGGCCATAACAATTTCTGCCAATACAGGATTGTTAATCTTGGGTTCACAAGAGAGCACTATGGAGAAGCAACAGGTCATTTCCTGCACGACTGTTTTACTACAGTATATTCTACACCAACAGATGTAGGAAAACTGCTTAGTTTTAAAAGGGGAGTAAATTTTGACACCACAACCATAAACTTTACAATGAAGACTACAAACCTATGCACACTTACTGTACATGGCAGTAAGCGCCACTGAGCTCAGCAGAGTTTAGAGTAGTTATAAATAAGCATGCATTGAGTGGTAATTATTGATGTGAACGATGATATAAATATAAATAATAAATAATAAATGTGAACTAGAAGAATAAATGATCATCCCCAGGTAAACAATCTACTTTTGCATCCATGCCAGGAAGTAAAATTAGGACTCATTAAAATGGCAAACATTCAAGAACCAAGTCTTTGGATGGGACTGGGAATGGAACCTGATAGGCTTCAGCAGAAGCTATTAGCAAAGTTTGGGATTACCACTGCTGAGATGCTTGTGTAATACAACAGAGTCTAGGTTTTTTTTTTGTGGGTTAATGGCATTATCTGAGATCGGGAAAAGGGGTCATTGAGTCAAACAGATTAAGAATCACTGGCCTAGCCTCTGCCTCTGCCTTGGGGCTTAGATTGCCCTCCTTTTCATTTGGCAAAAAGGGGGAGACTTTGTTAGCCTTGCTATTGGAGCCTTGATTTAGGGAAGGAAAAGAAAGCGGTGACACCAATGCCAGCAAGAGCAATCACTGTTGCATTCTCCCTGGACTGTTCTGGTTGGGTGGGGCAGACCCAGGGTTGGTAAGTGAGACCTCCATACAGTAGCTATAAACTCATCCCCCTTGTGATACAGCATGGGGTCTGGAAAAGAAGTCTTTCTTCAGTTGATGTCCTGATTTTGGGCGTAGAAATAACACGCTGAGGCTGGAATCAGACTCTAGTGATTTATTATCCTACTACCCTAACAGAAATCCAGCTAAACTAAATCGGCTCGAGGAAGCTCAGAGATAGGGTCCAGAATCTAGGGCAGGGCTTTCTTGAGTCTCTTGGGAGGGAAAGATAGATTCTCAGTACTACGCATGCGTTTCCCTTCCTGGAGGGAGCCCCCTCCTTCGCCGCCCGTTATCTCCCTGACAGTTGTGACTAGAAGAAAAGCAGCATGAACCGTTCCCTAGTTATGCATCACCTGCAAAAAGATGTTTTAAAAACTCTCTGTATAAAGAGGCAGCACTTAATGCATTCTCCTATCTTACATAGGATCTGCAAATCCTGTTTTGCTCCACAGAGCAGTCTGGCAATTATTAAAATCATTGTCAAAGACAGAACATCCCCATTAGAAGAGCCAAAGGAAGGTATGCATTTTAGACTGGTACATTGGCTCTGTAATGTACTGCATCCACTTGAGTGTGCACAGACTGTCCATTATTGTATACAGGTTCTGACAGGCAGATATTAGTCACAGGGGCTAAGTGTCTTCTCCACCTTTGCTCTAACTAGCCATGCTTATTTGCACTAATCATTATGAAAACATATTGCTACAGAAGCAGACTGTTAGATCTGCTTTATCAGGGGAGATGAGGGTTTTATAGGCTGTGTGCTACTGAGACGCTCAATAGAATATTTTGAAATATTTCCTCTGTGACCTTGATCATTGGATGAATGGCCATTGGCCGCTCCTGGTCTGGCTTCTATCTGTGCAATAAAGCAGGAAGGTTGAAAAATTCCTATGTGCTCCCAAAGCACTTCTGTTTTGGAAAGCCTCCATCTGTGCTCCTTCTTCCATTTTTGTTTCCCCCCTATCATTGCCTATGCCATTATCTATATGTACGTGACATGACTTGGATCCTCAAAAAGGCTGTTTCTGGAAAAGGATTTTTTAAAGTAAATGTAGATCAGAAAAAAAGGCACCCCAATACCCCCTATAGCATTGGGTACTTTCTAACAAGGTATTTAATGGTGTGCCAAGATTTGTCTTTCTCTGAAGTTTACTTCCTCAGAGAAAAGGCTTCTTTTTTCTAGATTGTTTTCAGGATATTTGAGAATGTTGTCCACATTTCTCTTGGTGGTGCTTTTGAGCTTCCTTTATAGCAGGGGTGGGGAACCTTTTTTCTGCCAAGGGCCATTTGGATATTTATAACCGGGGACCAGGGGGTGGGTGGGCGGGGTTTCTGGGATTTCCGCGGACCGAGGGCCGGAGTTTGCGGGCAGGAGCCAATCACAAGCACTGGGGGGCAGGGTTTGTGGGCAGGAGCCAATCGTGTGGAAGGGGCGGGGTTTGTGGGTGGGAGCCCCGTGGGCCTTATACGGCCTGTGGGCCTGACGTTGCCCACCCCTGCTTTATAGTTAGAGGAGGGCTTAGGTGTGGTTTTTTTGTTACGCTCTGCAGCCTTCCTATGTGCCCACATATCAGGTCTGAAAAAACCAATAGGTTTTCTCTGGAATCACTGGGGAACAAGGGAGGCTGCAGGCAGCTGAGAGAGATTGGATAATGAAAGGCTCCAACTAATTAAATAAATGCCAGATTTCCACACTTGGCCCATGAAAATTTCTCCATCATTCTCTTTTCAACTGAAAAAAGAGCATGAAAAAGCCAAATCACTTCCATCAGATTCACCGAGAACTAATAGAAAGAAGCAAGATAATGTTTATGCATAGTGCTACTCAAGTTAGGGTAGTATAAAGAGACAGTACCCAACTGCCTATATATTATACTATATATACGCTATATTCTATATACTTAAGCATACACTACCTGGCCACGTAATACAAGGACCAATACCATTTCAAATGCAGATAGGAAAACCAGTGATTTTTCATCTTTGTAGTTTGCTTTGGAGAGAGAAATGGAAAGAAGGAAGAAGCTACGTGGCTGTTGTTTAAGCAACCAGAACAGTTGTTTTCCACAGATTTTCCAATCGATTTAGAAGTTGCTTTATTACACACGTCATCTCAATTCTCTTCCCAAACTGCCAAAAAAATTGTGGAATTTATAAAACACAAAACACAGTTTCTCCCCACCCTCCTAGCTCCACCAGAAACCCCAAAGAAGTTGGAAATTGGAGGATAATTCAGATTAGGAAGGTCCAAAGTATTCTCAACAATTTTATTCAGCACCACAATTCAAAGCCATCCATTTTTCTTCATTCATCTTTTCTGATGGTCCAGCTGTCACAGCCATATGTTACAACTGGGAAAACTATGTCCTGAAATTAATCTCTATCTCTATCTCTATCTCCTCTATCATCTCTATCTTAGTTGTTAGTCTGATGTCTCTGCACTTTTGTATTTTGTCTAGAACTGTTATAGTCTCTTTCCCAAATAGCAGCTGTTTATTTCATGGCTAAAGTCAAAATTCCTATGAATTTTGGGGCCAAAAAGATAAAGTCTGCTCCTAGATCAACTTCTCCCCTGATTTGCACTGGGTTGGCATTACCTGTTGTCAGAAGCTTAGTTGTTTTATCCTTGAGCAGAAGGCTGGCTTCCGCACTGTCTTCTTTCACTGTCAGTAAGAGATTCCTTAAGCCTTATTCACTTCCAGCCATCAGAACGGTATCATCAGCATATCCGTGGTTATTGATGTTACTCCCAGCCATTTTAATTTCAATTTCTTCTAGTCCAACATTTATCACAATATATTCTGCATATAAATTAATTATATAAGATCGCAGTATACAACTTTAGCACCCTCCTTTCTCAGCTTTGAATCATTTGTTTGTTCCATATTCCATGCTAGCTTTCTGGCTGACATGCAAATTCTTCAATAAACAGACGAGGTGGCCTGATACACCCATGTTTTAAGCGCTATCTATAATTTGTTTTGGTCTACTTAGTCAGACTTATACTACTTAGTATAATCGATAAAGGAAAAACAGAAGTCTTTTTGATACTCCCTTGTGATTTTCAGCATTCAGCAGATGTTAGCTGTATCCGGCGTGTTCATCTGGCAGTTCTCATAACATGCATCGTTGAAGTCTGGATTGCAAAATCTTGAGCATTATCTTACTATAATGTGAAATAAGTGGAACTGTATGGTATTTGAGCATTCTTTAGAACTGCCCCTTTCTGGTACTGGAATATCTTCTTCAGTCCTTTTTCCATTGATGGGTTTTCAAGACTTGCTTGCAAACCTCAAGCAGCTATTTTATTTTATTTTATTTTATTATTTTATTTTATTTTATTATTTTATATTTTATTTTATTTTATTTTATTTTATTTTATTTTATTTTATTTTATTTTATTATTTTATTTTATTTTATTTTATTTATTATTTTATTTTATTTATTTTATTTTATTTTATTATTTTTATTTATTTTTATTTTATTTTATTTTATTTTATTTTATTTATTTTATTTTATATTTTATTTTATATTTTATTTTATTTTATTTTATTTATTATTTTATTTTATTTTATTTTATTTTATTTTATTTTATTATTTTATTTTATTTATTTTATTTTATTTTATTTTATTTTATTTTATTTTATTTTATTTTATTTATTTTATTTTATTTATTTTATTTTATTTTATTTTATTTTATTTTATTTTATTTTATTTTATTTATTATTTTATTTTATTTATTTTATTTTATTTTATTTTATTATTTTTATTTATTTTTATTTTATTTATTTTATTTTATTTATTTTATTTTATTTTATTTTATTTTATTTTATTTTATTTTATTTTATTTTATTTTATTTTATTTATTTTTTATTTTTTCATTCAATTTATAGCCGCCCATCTCAAACAAGTGACTCTGGGCATCAAACAATCATAAAATCAATTAAACCAATTAAAAATGCAATATGAAAAGAAAAATTAAATACATATAGCAGCCGAAAAATATTATAACATAAAAGATGTTAGCATAACCAGGAAACAGGGCCCTTCACTTTAACTGCATTATCTTGCAAAGTTCTCTAAACAGTTTAGCTGGAACCTCATAAACTCCTGCAGCATTGTTAGAATATTTTCTAGAGTTCATTTAATTTCCAAAATGTCTGGCTCCAGTTCACTGATATCTTGATTTGTTTTTTTGTTTGTGTGTGTGCACTTCTTCCATGTATGTGTGCTATCAGTTCTTTATATCTTCTTTCTCCAATAGATCTTTGGTCTAGTGGTTAAGGCAATGGGCTAGAAACCAGCAGACTGAGAGTTCTAGTCCCGCCTTAGGCATGAAAGCCGGCTGGGTGACCTTGGGCCAGTCACTCTCTCTCAGCCCAACTCACCTCACAGGGTTGTTGTTTTGGGGAAAATAGGAAGAGGAAGGAGTATTTGGTATGTTCACTGCCTTGAGTTATTTATAAAAAATAATAAAGGTGGGATAGAAAATAAATAAATAAATAAACATAAATAGATTTTTGCTTTTTTTGTCTTTTATTGTGCCTATCTTTGCATAAAAGAGTTCCTTGATTTCTGAAATTTTGTCTTTTCCATTTCATTCTTGTCCTCAATTTGCACTGCTTATTCAGATATAACTTCTCATCTCTTCTTGCTCTTCTTTGGAACTCAGTGTTTAGCTGGGTAGATCTTCCTGTGTCTCTGCTACCCCCCCTTTCTTGAGCAGATGTTTCATTTTCTTTTCCTTTTACAATGCAGAATATTTGTGTTTGTTTAATCTTTAATGATGTCCTGAATTTTGGTCCAGAGTTCTTTAAGAACTCTATTTCTCAAATCTTTTATTATGTAGATTTGATTATTTGTTTTCTTGAGTTTAAGTTGTTTTCTTGAGTTTAAGTTGTAATTTTGCAAGAAGGACTTTGTGATCTGAGCTGGTCAGCACTGAGTCTTCTTTTTGTTGATTGAATACAACTTCTCCCTCTTGCTTGCAATTCGATTTTGGAATTGTCCAACTGGTGATCTCCATATGTAGAATTATCTTTTAGGTTGTTGGAAGAAATTTATTTGATATAAACACTGGTCATTTTTTTTTTTGGCAGAACCCTATTAGTACACCTCTTGCTTAATTTTATACACTGAGGCCAAATTTTCCCATTATTCCAGATATTATTTTACTTGCAACTTTAGCATTCCAAACTAGTATTTAGTTTGATCCCTCATCTATTACCTGCCCAACATGGGTGACCTCCCAGGAGTATGCATTATATTTGGCATACTGCCATTGGGATGGGCAAGTCCCTTAACCTGCTACAAGCTAGCAATCTATGAAGGAAGGATCAGTATTACAGACTTGTAATAACACACCTTGCCTGGCTTAGGGTCTGTAAGGTATCAGAAAGGTCACTTTCCCAACACTTTCTGGACATGCCAGAAGCTGAAACTAGGATCTTTTATATGCAAAGGATGTGCTGCACAGTCCTTACATTGGTTTTACATCAGAGTAACTATTATTGCTTCTCTTCCAATATTCTTAGGATCATACTGCCAAGGCAAGTACTAATAATATTTCTGTAATCAGGGTATACTCAACAGCTCAGGAACCAGAAGGAAAAAATGGCAACCTTAGATAAACTTTGCTGCATTGTAAGAACAAAGGCAACATTTAAGCAAACCCCTTCTGCCTCCTGTTCAGCAATTGAATGGCCAAGAACTTTTCTATCTGGTCATTTCATTGTTCAGAAAGATTGTCCAGACCATAGTAAGTCACATTTGTTTTGCAAATCAGATACCAATTAGGGGGTTATAAATCCTCACTCTAAAAACAGGGTGCTTCAGTCATCAACAATATGACTGATAGCTTCTGGGGATGTAATAGAGCAATCATTTTGGGAAGAGCAGGCTGCTTCTGATGACAATTTTTCTCCCAGTTGCCCTGAGATTCTAAAATGCTGTCTGAACAATCTGAGGATGATTTGCTTTTCCCCTCCTTCTCCCTATGCTGAGAGAAGTTATTTGTGTGATGTCACATTACCAAGCATATGCAAAATGTTTTTCACGTTTCCAAAGTACAAAAAAAGTATGGATTTAGGGGAAATACTCTTATCTTTACAGAAGCACTCTGGCAGCAAATTTCTACTCTCAGTAAGTCTTTGCCATCTCAACTTATGGTTTATAAAAGAAATGTTGAAAATATGGCAGTCAAGGTTCTGTGCCTGAAAAGAAAGGGGTGTTTGGTTTGAACGTCCTGACATTTTGGTCTCACTGTGTCATTCTAGCAGTCAAATGATTAACCTTATCTTCCCTTCATTTTTCAGGGACAGAAGCCAGATAATTGCCCATCAATATATCCCTTACTGTACTTCAGAAACCTTTATTGGCCAACACGTTGCAGATCCGGTCTTTCCAATCCATTGTCAAATAGACGCTTTCTAGTTGGCTGCAGCAAGGTGGTCCTTTTGATCTCGGTCTTGGTGAAGCTCATTAGCATCATCTGTCAGAGTCGTGAAATTTGATTCCTGCAACAAGATCTATCCGGATATGTCCTCTCAACATGTTCATAAACTGCAGTGAGTGAAAAACACAGCGGCCATTTATTTATTGGGGGTTTAAATGGCATCACATCAAAATCTTCATCCTCTCAGACTTCCAGTTCATTTTGGGGCTCCATTCAAGGTTCTGCTTGTCATCAAGCTCTAAATAATTTGGGAACAGGATATCTGAAAGAAGTTCTTCCGCATGATTCTGGCCATCCGTAATGTCAGGAAGCAAACATCTGTGGTTGGGAGTTATAGTTCTGCAACATCTGGTCACAAGCACCATGTTCCTGATTTACTGTCATCGTCAGATGCCCTGTGCTTTATCAGCAAGAGAGCGGTGGCTGAGATGAACACAAAACAAGATGTTTTTGGTGGCAGCACCTCATTTATGGAAGTCTCTCTCCCAAAAGGTTCAGTCGAGTATGGGCTGCACAAATCCAAATATTGCCAAAGCAGCAGATGACAGCAAAGTCTTAGAACTTTCTGTGTCTCTTTCTGCCATCCAGGACCCATCTGGACCTTTGTAGTTCAGATCTTGTAACCCTCACCATTGCTGATGGTTTTTCGGTACACAATCCAGCTGTTTTTATTATGCTGTGTTCCTGTGAGTTTTAATGGTGTGTGCTTTTATTCTGTTTCTTTTCATAGGGGCTTGTCTGATCAGGTTTGTGTTTTATTATTGCAAACCACTTTGGAGGCTTTTAAAGGAGGTGAGATGTGATTTATAATGCTTCTACAAATGAAATGAACATTTTTCACCTTTGTGGAACACCAATTCGTAGTGCTCAAATACTGGCTTTTAACCTGATGAATATGCCTGTTATTAATTTATTTAAACTAAAAGCATATCAATAGTCTTGCTTTAATAGGTATTTTCTGCATGAAAAAAGCCACATGCATTTGGGCCCTTCCTTTCTTTTAGAAAAAGGTCACCAAATCAAAAGAGCAATTGGCTGCAGAGGGATTTAGTTTTCAATGGTTTTCATATGCACAGTTAAGAGAAAGATTTAAGCTAGATAATAGGACATTTGGAATTGAGCAGCAGAAGACAGAATTTGAAATTGAACTATGTACAAATCATGAACATGTAATTGCTAAAATGTATAAACTTTTATTGAAATTTGAAACGGAAGAAGAACAAGTGAAAGACTGTATGATAAAATGGGCTAAGAACTTTGGACACAACATACTGATGGAACAGTGGGAAAATATGTGGTTAAAAGGATTGAAATTTACATTATGTTATAACATAAAAGAGAATTTTTATAAAATGATGTACCGTTGGTATATGACTTCAGAAAAATTGTATAGAATGTATAAAGGTACTTCAGATTTATGTTGGAAATGTGGACAACATGAAGGGTCATTTTATCATGCCTGGTGGACTTGTAAAAAAGCCAGAAACTTCTGGGTTCAAATACATATAATGATATAAAGAATTTTAGAGATCAACATTCAACTGAAACCAGAGCTTTTCTTGCTGGGGTTAATGGACAATTAGAAAAGAGCCATGGAAAATTATTTTATATATGATTACTGCTGTGAGACTATTATATGTGCAAAAATGGAAAGACTCTGAAATACCCACAATGGAGGAATGGCTGGTGAAGATGGCAGAACTAGCGGAGATGGCAACATTAATATTTTTGATTAGAGAAAGACCAATAACTACATTTATCAGTGACTGGAAACCCCTTGTGGACTTTTTGCTAAAAAAGAGAAAATTGGACTTGTGATTTACGGGTTTGAGGATTAGAAAGGGTAACTTATGGAAAGAAGGAAATTATAATGTAACTTAGAGAGAGAGGATAAAATATAAATGTTTTTATAACCACTGTCAAAAAGATCAGAAGCTGCTTCTTTATAATTTTTCTTTTCTTTTCTTTTCTTTTCTTTTCTTTTCTTTTCTTTTCTTTTCTTTTCTTTTCTTTTCTTTTCTTTTCTTTTCTTTTCTTTTTTCCTTTCCTTTCCTTTCCTTTCCTTTCCTTTCCTTTCCTTTCCTTTCCTTTCCTTTCCTTTCCTTTCCTTTCCTTTCCTTTCCTTTACCTTTACCTTTACCTTTACCTTTACCTTTACCTTAGCTGCTTCTTTGTAACCTTTTCATTTTTTCTTCCTTTTTCTTTTCTATTTCTTTTTCTATTTTCTTTCTTACTTATTCACTATTCTTTCTTATTTTCTTTGTTTCTTTTCTAATATTTGAATTGTTTTTATCTTGTTAAAAAATTCTTCAATACAAAACATATTTAAAAAAAGGAAAAAGGTCACCAAACAGATACTTCTGCATGATTTTAAAACAATGCCTGAGTTGAAGAATATATATATTTTCTCCTGTTCTCATAAAAGAAAGTAGATTGACCAAATGGTTGGATGAGCAGAAGACTTAGTGCAGGAGTGAAAAGCCATTTGCTGCCATAGAATATCTGCCACCTCTTTGTTTATTACTGTGACATTAATGAATGGAGCACCTTTCCAGTTTGCCCTGAATATATCTGCATAGCTAGCTCTCTCCAATTGCTGTAGTAGCCAGTTAGATCAGGAAGGCTTAATTATAACAAGGGCAGGCACCTGGGGATACTCATTCAGCAGGATACCTTCCTTTCAGGTCATTTCCTTTTCTGCAGAGTTTTGATCAAGGAAAGTTAAACCCTAACATGGCTTTTACTTTGATGTTGGATGTTGCCATGAAATCCAGAGGTAGCTAAACAAAGGTTTTCCCTAGAGATTTCATGGCAAAATTCTGGTTCATTCTAATGCAGGGTAGGCAATTTTTTTCAGATTTGGGGAGGTTAGATTTTTGAATTATCCATTCAGTCGTATCCGACCCTTGGCGATTCCAAAAGCCAGCTCTCTCCATGATTTCCGATCTTGTACAGCTTCTTTCAATTGCTTTAAATTTTGGCCTGTGTCTGCTTTGATTACATCGAACCAGTGTGTTATTTGGCGTCCTCGTCATCTTTTGCCACTGATAGTTCCAAGCATAACGTCTTTCTCTAACAATGTTGATCTCATGACATGACCAAAGTAACTAAGTCTAAGTTTTGTTATTTTTCCTTCTAGTGACATGTCCGGTTTTATGCTCTTCAACACTTCTTTATTCGTTATCTTTGCAGTCCAAGGGATTCGCAAGAGCCTCCTCCAACACCATAGTTCAAAAGAATCAATTTTCCTTCTATCCAACTTTTTCATCGTCCAACTTTCACAGCCATAAGTAGTTATGGGGAACACGATAGTGCGGACTAGTCTACACTTAGTCGTCAAACTGACATCCTTGCTTTTCCAAATTTGATACATACTCATAATTGCTGTACGACCCAGCATGATTTGGTGTTTAATTTCTTGGCTGCATTTGCCATTTTGATTGACCACTGATCCTAAAACGGTGAATTCTTCCACACATTCCACCTCATCTCCATCAATTACTATTTTGATGTTTCCATTCTTTGCATTTGTCATGAGTTTGGTCTTTTTGATATTCAGAGAGAGGTCAAACTTCTCACTTTCTTCTTTGAGCCTCATGATTAGGTGCTTTAGGCCTTCCTGGGTTTCTGAGATGAGGGTTGTATCATCCACATATCTAAGGTTATTGATGTTTCTTCTGCCAATTTTTACCCCAATTTCTGATTCGTCTAGCTCCAGTTTCCTGATGATCACTTCGGCGTACAAGTTGAATAAGAAAGGTGACAGAATGCAACCTTGTTGCACACCTTTCTCGATCTTGAACCAATCAGTGTTACCATATTGAGTTCGTACAGTGGCTTCCTGATTTACATACAGTGACTTCATCAACTTCACTAAATGTAGTGGCACCCCAAGGTCTGCTAGGGCTCTCCATAGATTGTCATGGTCAACACAATCAAAAGCTTTCCTGTAGTCGATGAAGCACATATAAATATTCTTTAGATATTTGCGACATTTTTCCATTATCTATCAAACGTTTGCAATGTGATCACGGGTGCCATGGCCCCGTCGGAAACCAGCTTGGACATCTGGTAGTTCCCTTTCGATGATTGGAGCCAGGCGTCGTTGTATGATTTTCAGTAGAATCTTGCTAGCATGAGATATGAGAGCAACAGTGCAGTAGTTAGAACACTCCTTTGAACCCCTTTTTTGGCAATGGAATAAACACTGATTGTTTCCAGTTATGTGGCCATGTGTTGGTTTCCCAAATTTTCTGGCACAAAGCTCTGATAATTGCAGTTGGTACTGGCCTTAACAATTCAGCAGGGATGTTGTCAACTCCTGGGGCCTTGTTGTTTTGCAGTTGGTTCATTGCCCACTTGACTTCTAGTTCTGTTTCCTTATCCTCCTCTCTTTGATGTTGCTCCTCTGTACTACTAGCATACAGCTCTTCCACATATTCTCGCCATCTATTCATGACACCTTGTTGATCAGACAATTCTTTCCCTTGCTTATCCTTGATGATACCCTTGCGAGCCTTGAACAGTGCCCAAATCTTTTTGATTTGTGCAAAAGCATTCCTAGTGTGTCCTTTTGTATAGTCTTCCTCTAATAGTTTTCAACGTTTCTCCCAGTAAACTTTGCTCTCTTTCCTTGCTGCCCTTTGGAAAACAGCATTCAAACTTCTTACTTCTACATGATTGCCTGCTGCTTTAGCTGCCTTTCTCCTCTTGGCTATTTGGATGGTGTTCTCTGAAAGCCATCTACACCTTTTCTCTGACTTCTTGCGTGGTATGTAGTCATCTGCTGTGCCAATGATACTGTAAGTGATTGAACTTCTTGCCATAGTTCATCAGGCATTTTCTCAGCAGTGTCCAAAACTTCAAACCTATTTTTAACTTCAATTGCATATGTGGAAGGAATTTTGGTGACGTCAAACTTTTTTGGTGGCGTTGTCCTCTTGATGTTACAGAGTTTGACTTTGATCTTGGCCACCAGTAGTTCATGGTCTGAGCCACAGTCTGCACCTGGATACGTTTTGGCTGCCAGAACTGAGCCGGTCCAACATTGATTGCATAGGACATAGTCTATTTGATTGCAATGAAGTCCATTAGGTGAGGTCCATGTGTATAAACGACACTTATGCTGTTCAAAACATGTATTCATGATTCGAAACTGGTTTTCTTGGCAAAATTGTGCCAATCGATTGCCTGCCTCATTTCTTTCTCCCAGCCCAAAACTTCCAGTGATTCCTACCTCTGTTTGGGTGCCGATTTTTGCATTAAAATTGCCAAGTAAGTAAATAATGTCTTTTCTTGGGATTGTCCTCAGCGAAACTTCAGTAGTGGCATAAAAATCCTCAATTTCTGACTCATTTGCATCAGTTGTTGGAGCATAAACTTGGACAACAGTGATGTTGATGGGTTTAGCGTGAATTCTGATTGTCATTATGCGACAATCAGGGGAGGTTAGAAGGGCTGGTCAAATGATGCAGTGATATTCATTCATCCAGTTGATATGGCTGCAGACTCACAAAGTGACTTTGGGCAGCTAACAAGGGTTAAAAGCATCAGAATACATAAGAATCAGCAAAGATACATACGGTGCCAGGGGCAATAACTCACATATCACATACAAATGGCTTATATAACATCCTGGCCCAGTGCTGGAGGGTCTTGTGGATAGGAAAATTTGTTGGTCTGCATCTTATTTTTTGGGAGGGTTTTAAGTGTGGAAATACATTATAGAAAAATTGTACAGCTGAAAATTGACCAATTTGTGCCTGAATATTGGCAGTGTGATTGGGGGTTATTTTAGGGGCCAAAAATGCACCCATGACTTGCAGATTGCATACTCCTTTCTTAGTGGCATAATACTGGATTATTCCCAAGCAAGTGTGTAAGATACATACAATTGTATCTTAAATGAATGGTGATGAAAGGACGAATGGCAGTTGGATCAAGGAGATGAAACGGTGATCAAAAGTGAATTAAGTGCACAATTCACGTTTTTATAGCATGCATAAGAAACATGTATAGGAGAAGGAAAATGACGAGGAATACCCTACTGTTCTGTCTATCTTTTCGTATACAATTAGCCCCACCTATCAAGAGATGTCCATTTTCTGCAAAGTCCACTAAGGTATTCCCCCTTGCTTACAAGCATCCCATGCTCTCAGGCTCATGAATGAGTGGGGGTCCCAGTCAATACGTGTAAGAGTAATTAAGCAGGTACCTCTTTGCAAACATTGTGTTGAATGTCTGCATGTTAATATGCCTAAGCAGCACTTTGTGCCAGGGGCAGGCAATGTGACACCTCTCAGTTATCTTAGACAAAAACTCCCATAATCCCCAGACAGAATGGGACCGTGGGAACTGTAGTTCAAAACAACCAGCTGCCTATCACTGGCTTATGTACTATATTCTTGTTTCTGTCATCTCTGTGTGCATTTTGCGTCTGAATACTACTTGAAGATGGCAGAAGTGATGAATGGAAATTTATTGGGAGTGTTCTTTTTGGAAAACAAGGTTGACTCATTTGAAATCTTGCTAAAAGGTATTATTTGAAAAAGCATAATGTTTGGAGCTGTCTAAGGTTTAAACACAATTTGTGCTTTACCAAGTGCACTTAAAATTTGAACTAAAGTTGAACACAAAACTAAGTGCATTAGCTAACCTTTCACAGATGAGCTTTCTTCTTGAGGAGGCTATACTGCTGCCTCCTGCATTTAGAGCTGTGTTTTATTTTTAAATTAGTTTTAGATTGCAAATTTCTTGCAAATAAGGCCTGTTGAAATCAAAGAGGCTTACTTTTGAGTAGCCATATTGAGGATTGCAAATCAGGTACACTTAAAACCAGGTTCCTTGGTCTTCTGTGAGATTAATTGCCAGGTAAGTTGATCTCAAGGGGCGTGGTGGCTCAGCGAGTAAGATGCCAGGCTTGTTGATTGGAAGATCGCAAGTTCGGAGGTTCAAGACCCGAGCGCTGCGTGACGGAGTGAGCTCCCGCACTCGCCCCAGCTCTTGCCAACCTAGCAATTCGAAAGCATGCAAATGCAAGTAGACAAATAGGTACCACTTCGGTGGGATGGTAACAGCGTTCCGCGTGCGTCATGCCGGCCACATGACCGTGGAAGCGTCTTCGGACAACACTGGCTCTTCGGCTTACAAACGGAGATGAGCACCGGCCCATAGAGTCGGACACGACTGCACAAATGTGCGGGGGGAACCTTTACCTTTTTAAGTTGATCTCAAGAGTGCCACTTAATTTGATACTTTTATTTAACCTCCATCAATTCAGGTTTAATTACTACAGCAGCATGAAAAGAAATGATAAATTACTACAGTGTTTCCTTCTGGAAAATCAGTTTCATACATGTGGTGGGATGTTGCTTCTTGAAGAGTTGTGAATTGGGAAGAAATTCAAGTTGCTTTTGATTTGGGTACCTTTCTGCCTCTGATTAAAAAAAAAAACCTTGCCACTCCAAACTTCACAGACCCAAACGAGAAAGTGTCAAAGAAGTTTCTTTAAAGAGTAGCTAGCAGCTATATTGTTCGTTTTTTAAATTCAAAAGCAAACACAGGGGTCCATGTCTTAGAATGGGAGTTAGGATCAAGTGCAATCCCTATATAAACTAGGCTTCCTGCAGCCACAAGTTGCATTACTAAAATGTGATCTAATAACATAACAGAGTGCTTTGGGATTACTAAAATTGAAGGCAGAGACAGAGATAATTCAGATTAAGACCTCAGTTGAAAATGAAGCACCTAATGCCTATTTTAAGGTACCAGTCTAGACTGAGTTTATTTTGATTACAGCAACACATTTAAAATCGGAGCATCAAAAACTGGCTTTTAAGGGAGTTCTGGGAGGAGATTGGGTATAAATTAGAAACACACCATCACCATCCTGGGCTAAGCTTTGATATCCCCCCCCCACCTTTGTTTCTTTTTGAGTAAGTCTTTGTTTCTTTATTTCTTTATTGTAATGCTGTTATTTCTGCTTTAACTCTTTTACTGTAAGAAGGGAATGTAAACTGTTCACATCTCTCTCTGGGGTTCAGGTGGCATATAAGGCCCAGGAAACAAACTTGACATCTGTGGGATCTCCAGTAAAGAACTAAATTATATAAGGTTATAACATTTTATAAGAATGTATGTGCAGGCTCTTTCTCACTCTTTCAAGATTTCGGCCAACCTGGAGATTTTAGCCTTTTGAAGAGGAAGAGGGGGGATAAAAATAATCCATGGGAATCAAAGAAAATTAGGAACTTCTCTCCTGAGGACAGTGTAGCACTCTCTCCTTCCAATAGCAGGAAAGTTATATAATTGGCCTCAGGTTCTTCCTTTTATCCATCCTGAATTTCTCCCTTATCTGATCAGCAAGTAGCAATGAACCACGGACAGAGGGAGCATGGAAAATGTCAAAGTCACTAGAAGGTTGCAATCAATATTGGCTCCAAGATTTGGGGGATCTAAGGCTCACAGTCTAGGGGGCAGCAAAAGGAGCTAGCCTCAGAGCAATGAAATAAGCAAACTGAGAATGATTTTAGGCTGTTTTTGATTTACCGGAATACACTGCGCACAATGGTCATAATAATACTATTAAAGCAGTGGGTCTCTGCTGGGCTTGAAGTCTTGGCAAATGGCCAACCTTGCCATCTGGTAGAGCTAGCTTTCCCTGTAATAGTCTTATGTTGGTGGGAGTACCCCGTGAAAGGTATCTTGAGTAGAGATGTGTGAGACTGAACTTGGCCAAGAAACCATGTATAAGACTACATTGCAAGAAAGGAAGGAAACAAATGCACTTCCCAAGGCAAAGGAATTCCATTTGGGCTCTTTTACCTATCTACTTAGAAGGTCTTAAGAGAGAAAACACTTGCATTTCATCATCATCACCACCACCACCACCACCACCGCAACAATAACCACTATCACCCCAAGGAAGTCGCTTACATGATTCCCTATCATATAAAAAGCCTCCTGAGTGGCATCATTTCAGCACATAAATGATGGGCAGAAATGAGCACATTCCATTTTCTTTCAGCGCAACATTACTAGAGAAATGCACCTGGGAATATTCTCTGGTTTTTGGCTTCCCTTGCCCTTTTCAGCATGTCATTAATCAATAGCAATAATGATTTCAATTTCAGAATCTCACCCACTCACCAGTTTAAAAAATTGCAAGAATGTCTTGGCTCTTCTTCACAGCAATCTTTCTCTCTCTCTCTCTCTCTCTCTCTCTCTCTGCACCCAACCATCATTTGCTTTGACATGATAGGTATATCTGAAAATGCTTAGTGGCTAGTTCAAGGGGTCATAGAGGAATATTTGCAGAACAAGTTACTGTTTTCTAAATAGACCATTCTATACTCCCTTACATGGGAATAAGCTGCACTGTACCCCTTGCGCTTATTCTTCAGGATACACAATATGGGATGACGGTGTACAATTTACCAAAATAACAAGTAGCCATACTGTTTGCATGGGAGAGAAAAACAAAAATAGTGCAATACTGTTATTAGAACCAACTGATCTTGACCGTGTTGAGCAGTGGAAAAAAGGGGCAAGAATGGAAGAAGAAAAATGTTGTTGGAAAACCCAAGAAAGATGTTTGTCAACACTCCTGTAAGCCCTCCAGGGTGTTTATTGCCTCTACTTTTTTTCCTGAGGAGACTGATTATTGAGATAGAATAAAAATATTGTAATAAATAAATAACAGACAAAGCAGAACTGTTGGGTCCACCCACCATTTTTATTTTCAAGAATGGCTATGTTTACATCTGTGGTATGGGTCTGAATGCAGATCATCGAAGATCAGATTCAAAGTGTTAGCTCAAAAATAATTGAATCAAGAAAATTCAGTGTGAATCACTGATTTGATCAAAAGTGTGTGTGTATGTGCAAATGTCCACTGAATCACTGAAGTGATTTGGCAGTAACTGATTCAGTTTGCTGGATCAGGTTGATTTGGTTGGAACACTCCATTAAAAGATTTGATATGAAGGGGTGATTGAATTGTCTTTGACTTGAATGTTTAAACCAAAACATCACAGTCTTGATTGAGGAATTACTACGTACACTATCTTGAGGAGGGACAGCACAATATAAATAAATCAGACAAAGATAGTGGTGGATGCTGGTGCTTTGCTGAATCTCTCTCTCTCTCTCTCTCTCTCTCTCTCTCTCTCTCTCTCTCTCTCTCACACACACACACACACACACACACACACACACACACACACGGTCACGGACACACAAACGCACACAATGAGATGGGAGTCTGGCAGTGTCAGGAGAGGTTGTATGGACATACTGGTAACAACAGCATCATGTTGGAGACTTCAGATCATCTGCAGCAAGATTGTTATATGCACAACGATGGAGAAATACTGAAACACCCACCATGGAGGAATGGATTGTGAAAATGACAGAAATGGCAAAATTGACCTGTTTGGTCAGGGCAATAAATAAATTACAATAAGTACTTTTATAAAAGACTGGAAACCCTTTATGGACTTTTTGCTGAAAATGGAAAAAAAGTGAAATGATTATTTTTGGATTTGATAATTGAAAAAGGATTGAATAAGGAGCTGAGGGGATTTTTGAAATACTTAAGAGGGAGGAAGGATAATGAGTTGGTTTACAACTGTTGAAAAGAAGGTCAGAAGTCGCTTACTTTTTTGATTCTTGTTTCTTTAATTATCTTTTTTCTTTCTTTTACTGTTTTACTCTTTTGGTTTTTGCATTTTCTCTGTTTTTTCTTTTTCTCTCTTTCTTTTCTTTATATATTTCCATATTTGACTTTTATCTACATAAAAACTCTAAAAGGGACTTCAGATCATGATGACATCCATAATTATTCTACTGTAATGGTTTCCCCATTATAGCCTCTCCTAGTGGGGATTTGGAGTGGATTTGGAGGGGCGTGGTGGCTCAGCGGGTAAGACGCCACGCTTGTCGATTGGAAGATCGCAAGTTCGGAGGTTCGAATCCCTAGCCCTGCGTGCGGAGTGAGCTCCTGCATTAGCTCCAGCTCTTGCCAACCTAGCAATTTGAAAGCATGCAAATGCAAGTAAATTAATAGGTACCACTTCGGTGGGTAGGTAACAGTGTTCCACGCGCGTCATGTGCCCACATGACCACAGAAGTGTCTTTGGACAACGCTGGCTCTTCGGCTAACAAATGGAGATGAGCACCGGCCCCTAGAGTCGGACACGACTGCACAAATGTGCGGGGGGAATCTTTACCTTTTAGTGGGGATTTATGGCCATTTTAAATAGTGATCAGTTGAAACTGGCAACTTTTGTGTGCAGCTGTGATTGTGTGCAGCTAGAGGCCTCTGTCTGTCTTCTATAGCTTTGTCCTTTTTCTTGTTGTTTAAATTAAAAGTTGTTACAAAAATGACAGTGCCCTCTTTGCAAATCTGGAGAATCCTGCAAGTCCAATGAAAGGCATTCGTGTTTCCACGTTGGCTGCAGTGGCAGGGGAAAATATTGCCATTGGAGCTTATGAATATATATTGCTGTGGACTCACATAGCCTTTTGGAGAAAGAAATAATTAATCTGTTTCCTTAGAGAATCACTGGCAGCAAAACCTGAAGCTGGAAATGCGGGTAAGAGCCACTGGAAATGGATAATGTGCAAATCATCATTGCACAGGGCTCCTGTAATTAAAGGATTAGCTAAAAAAGAAAAGAAAGGGGTTGTTACTTGGAAGCATTCTTTATTACAGGGAAGGTCTAAACTGCTTGGCAGAGAGTATCTGGATAAAAAAAAATATACGAGCCAGGAAAAGCTGTGCTCCTGAATGGTACACTGTACATTCTTCTTCACGTGTACGGCCATGTCCTTTGGCCAGAGGTAAATATATTTCTAGCAGCAGTAGTAAATTAAAGACAGATCCTTTTGAATTGCCTGATTTTACAAGGGTGCCTCTTGAATGCACAGTGGAATCGCAGGTCACATCTGTGACCACAGATGATATGATAAAAATAATGGCCTCTTCCATCTTCTTGTGGAGCATAAAAAAGCATAAAAAGTGGTTCCAAGCTGCAATGTCCACATTGCAAGTTATTTAAATATGTTGGGAATGTTAAGCTTGGCTCTTGTGGTTAATACTACTGGGATATTTATATGACTGCCCAACTTGCAAAAATGTGACTCTGGGTGGTGTACAGCAATTAAAAACAAAAATACAATAGATCCCATAAAAACAATCAGAAACGGCAGCAAGACACACACAATCGGGGAACCCCACCATATATTAGACCTCATAGGATGAGCTCACCTAACATCCTGGCCCAACCCCTGAGGGAACATCCAGGTCTTCAAAGCCTTCCTAAGAGCTAATAGGATCAAGGCTAGTGTCAAGGGGGAGATAATTCCACAGGGCAGGTGTCCTGAATTTGACTGAAGGAACACGCTGAGACTTGATGTAAAGGCTCTAGTGTTTTATTGTTCTACTCTGCTAGACAGAATCCAGCTAAACTAAAATGAATTAGTGATGCTCAGAGAAAAGGCCCAAGAAACTAGGACGGGGCCTTCTTTAGCCTCTTGGGAGGAAAGCAAAGCGATTCAGTACTGCGCATGCATTTATCCCCCTGGAGGGAGCCCCCTCCTTCACCAGTTATCTCCCTGACACCAGGCGCTGTAACAGAGAAGGTCACTACCTGTTAGATTTCTGTCCTGGCTTTCATTCAGGAGCTCAAGCAGGCATACACAGCACCCCCTCCTCCATTTTTTCCCTACAGCCACAACCCTGTGAGGTTGCTGGGCTAGGAGTGAGTGGCTGGCTCAGAGTTACTCACTGAGCTTCTATGGCTGAGGATGGACTTGAATCTAGGACTCAAAAGGTCTAATCTGTCACCTTAATCACTGGATCACACTGGCTCCCTGTGTCCAAGCCCTGTGTCCAAAGCATAGGACTATGTCTCAGAAATGTATCTTTGAGCTGCAGTGACATAGAAAGCAGAAATATTATAGCATTGCATGAGCATGGGTCTACCCATGGCGCATGGGGAGGGATTCCATTTAAAACGCATTTGATTTCCAGATAATCCACTTTTAATTTTTTTAGATCTGACCATTTCCCTCCTCATAAAAATCAGTAATTTTCTCTCGTTCTGTTGTTTGGAATCTTCACTGCAGAAACTTCCAGCCTAATATCATCTGGCTTATTCGTATGATACTGGAGTGGGGTCGGGGTTGGTGTTTGCAGGGAGCAAATTCCTGAAAACAGTTGCTTTGTGAATGGAGTATTGCATTCCTGCTGATTTTGTCTTCCTTGGTGCCAGCTCACCACTCCCCTTCTTGGTAGATCACTCCAGCTTCACGGGTGCCTTTGGTTGCTCTCTACCAGAAGTTTTAATCAACTATAAATCCTGCCTGTCTTGCTGCTGAAAGTGGATTGTAAAGAGCAGGAACCAGCAAGCAAATCCTTTTCATTTTCTCGAAAAAGATGCTAAAAGGTTTCCTTAGTTCCCGTTCAAATAAGAGACATTTTGTGTCACTATGCACGCTCTTACTTTGGCAACATTATTTCAGCTTGGGCTATAAAATAGGGACTTACTAGAGTAAATGACTTCTGGCATGCATTGGTTATTTCTGAACAGCCAGATTTGGAATGAACCAATGCGCCCCCAGGCCATTTAGTCTCATTCCTTGGAGAAAAGGGTGCAAAACGTCAGCAATCAAGGCCCATTCTGCTCAAATAAGCATATAATTATGGAAAATCTGTAAACCCCAAGACAATTTTAACCTGTGTTGGTACCACAGACCTTGTAGTTGATTTCTCAGGAGAGTTGGTGGGAAATACAAAAACAATTGCGTTTTTCATCTTCTGTGTGTTTCAAGGAGTTGGTGTCATTGAATCTTAAACAAGCATCCCTAGGATCCAGCCGTTTTATTCAGAAACTGACCAACCATTTCAGAGGTGGAAGAGGAGCAGGGAAAAAAAAACTAAAGACAGCACAGCTGTTTTTGGACTTTGGTTCCTCAGTGGGCGATTTTAATGTGAACTGTAGCTCTAACAGAAATGGGAGGTGGAAATCTGAAGCCTGACAGGTTTTCTCAGGAATGACTAACAATAATTAGCTCAAATTAGATGCACTACATGTATTTGCTAGCAGTTTAATGTGCCCCCCACCAGAACTCAGCATTACAGGTAGTCCTCGCTTAACAACCACAATTAGGACCAGAATTTTGGTTGCTAAGCGAAGCGGTCATTAAGTGAATCTGACCCAATTTTATGACCTTTTGTGGCAGTCATTAAGCGAATTAAGTGAACTACATGGTTGTTAAGCAAATCACGTGATTCCCCATCGATTTTGTTTGCCAGAAGCTGGCCAGGAAGATCGAAAATGGCCATCATGTGACCATGGGATGCTGCGACAATCATAAATGTGAACTGGTTGCCAAATACCCAAATCGTGATCATGTGACTGTGGGGACACGGCGACAGTCATAAGTGTGAGGACCGGTTGTAAGTTGGTTTTTCCAGCACTGTCGTAATTCTGAACCATCACTAAATGAATGGTTGTTAAACGAGGACTACCTGTACAGATATGGTTCCCCCAGTATTTCCATCCTCAGAACAACCATGTGAATAGATACGTTTAAGACGAATAATTGTAATGTACGTTGCATTGTGATCTGGGATTCTGGCTTTTTCAGATGGCTGAAGGGAAGGGATGAGTAGCTTGATTTGGGAAGTGGTCACTGTTTCTTTGGTGGAGGGGATCATGCCAGCTGCCTTAAAGGTGGTGGTGGTGGTGCAGAATCCACCACCACCTTTGATGAAGAGGCCTTTTGTGGATCTGGCTATTTTAAACAACTATCACCCTGTTTCCAATTTCCTCTTTTTAGGGAAGGTTGTGAAGAAGTGGTAAGTAGATTGTCTGAACCTCCGGGTTCAGGCTTGGGCATGGGTTAGAAATAGCATTGGTTGCTCTTGTGGATGACCTTCATTGGGATCTGAATGGGGGTTTTCTCTGGGCCCATTTCGAAGCACTGGTCCTTACCCTCTCCCTCCAGATCCTTCTTGACCTCTCAGTAGTGTTCAGTACCATTAATAATGGTATCCTTTTGGACTGCTTGTTGGTGTATTATTCTTTTGAGGAGTAAGTCACAGCAACATAGCCTTATTAGGTAATCACCTGTAAACTTTGAAAGGTCAGGCAGCACCTGATCCAGGCTGAAGAGTATAAAAGAGCCTGCCTGCCTGCCCCGCCCTGCCTTTCTGCTTACTCTGTTCCTGTTCCTGTTTACTCCTGTTTGCTTGTTACTACTAACTGGTATGTGGAATTGTAATACTTCCAGGGATCTGGAAGAGGACTGTAAGTATCTGTTTATATGAGTAACAAATATAACTGCAACTAAGTTACTACAATGATTGGCATCATTTATGGTCTCTGGTGCTGATCGCTTTCTGCTACTCTGCGTGTGCAAGAAAATTCACCTCCAACACTGCTCATAAGGGCATGGGCTTCTCTTCAATGGTTCTATTCCTTCTCAAGCGAGTAAAAATGTATAGATGTATTTCCCAACAGCATTCATTTCTCAAGGGATTCATCGTGGTTTATGATACAATACAATAAAAATACAACTCTTAAAAACTATCAGTAATTTAACTAACCCAGACTTGTCCACCCCAGAAGGTAAAGTGTTGGGGGGGGGAACCTTGACTATGTGCCTTTGCCCTTTGGAACTCAGGAAGACAGCCAAGTACCATCAATGCCCAAATCTTCGGAGGAGGAAGAGGAGGAGGAGGTTCCAAAGGGCACGGGCACCCACTGAGAAAGCACATTGCTGAGATCTCATCCACTTCACCCTCAGCATTCTTTCCCTTGAAGATTGCATGGGGTGGGCCAAGTCTGGTTGAGATAGGCGATCTGGCAGGTGGCCATGCAACGAGACATGTGCAGCAAACCAGTAGTCAAAGCAGTGACCGCAGTATAGGCGTTATGCTGCTAAATCTGCTGCCTTTGGCTAACAAATGAGCCACTGCATTTTGGCCTAAAGGAAGCTTCCAAATCATCTTCAAGGGAGTCCCTGGGAAGTGTGTTACAGTTCCTAGTTGTATATCTCCATCCTGGGCCAGGCCAGAGATGCTGTGGAAGTCCCAACTTGGTGCCTGGAAAGGGGGGGGGGGGCTGAGTGGGATGAAACAGGCTGAAGTTAAATTCTAACCAGGAGTTGCTCTTTCTCCAAAAACCATATGGCTCTCTGGCTGCTATCTCCGCTAACTGCTGACCAGTTCTAACTTTGACCAGGGTATTGCTTCCACGGAAGAAGCAGGTCTGCAGCTTGGGAGTCTTTCTGGGCTCATGGCTATTGCTGGATTTGCAAGTTGAGGCCATAGCTAAGGGGTTTTTTGCCCAGTTTCAGCTGGGGCACCATTTAAATCCCTATCTGGAGTGGGAGGCCCTGGTAACAGTAACTCCTGTCCTCATCACCACTACCGTAATGCACTTTCCACGGGACTGCTTTTGAGGACTACAGAGAGACTGCAACTGGGACCAACTGCAGCAGCCTGCATGTTGGCAGTTAAGACCTCACATAATTATATTTGGCCAACTATAATAAGGACATGGCATTGGCTATCAATAGGTTTTCAGGTACAATTGAAAGTGCTGGTTTTAATCTTCAAAATCCTTCATGGCTTGGATCCCACCTATCTCCTGGAGCATCTCCTCCACTGACTCGTCTTGGGTCCTAATCCCAGTCGGGGATGTTTCATGTCCCCATTGGACTGAGCTGAGAGGGGTAGGGTCTCAGAGGTAATGTATTTTTTGCAGTGGCCCCCCTCTTGTGGACGAGCCTCTTCCCTGAAGTTAGACTGGCATTTTTCTTGGCAGTTTCAAGGTAAGGTCCTTGAGGAACAGAGATGCTGCTAGTTGGGGCAGATGCCTATTATTGTTATTATTCCTTATTTAGATGCTATTTTATTGTCCACTACAAAGCATTTCCATTCCTCCTCCTTAGTACTTCCACAATTCCCTTGCAGATCATATTCATAATTAATGTTTAAAAGCAAATCAGAACATTTTTATCAAATTTCAAATATTCATATTTTAAGTATTCTGAATGATAGGGGTATTTTTTGTTTGTTTTTAAAGAAAACCCAATCTGAATGCCTGCTTTTGCTCATTCTGTTCCAGGTAAGTACCGGCTGAATCTCAGTCCATATGCATTCTCCCAAATATGTCGATAGCCCTTTTATCATGAAAAACATTAAGGAGATAATAAGCATTATACACATCACACAATGTCCTTCCTGTCCTTGAACAAGATTCAATAAACACTAATTCTCTTTCTCTTTTTCCTAGTGATGGTTTTATAGAAGCCTGATTCAAATCTCAAACTAACAAATTAGCTGAGTTATACATATGATTTATTAAAGGGCATATGTCAGTATTACGCATATCCATTGATACCCACTGATATTGCAAACATGAATTTATCTCATCAAAAGGAACAACACATGCAAGAGTTTTCTGCAAGTGGTGCCAATGACAGCTTTTTGATCTGGCTTGTGGCAAAATGAGTTCACCTTCCATTTGACAAAGCTGGAGGAATGAGAATAAAGGGGGAAAAAAGTAGGGGGGAAAACCACTCTCATTTTTGCTGCATTAGTTTGTGCACAGTTTTAGGTATTGAGATTAGAATGATTCATATGAGATTTCAAAAGATGACTTGATGGTGCCTTTCTAGAAACCAAAGGGTTTTTCAACTGGAAGCTGTAACTCAGTGTTTATCATTGGGTACAGAAATATTTAAAAAGATTTAACTGATCAGTCCCGGTAGTAGAACAGAAGAGGCCATCTAATCAGCACAGAGCTCTGTGATTTGAGCTTTGAATACGATTTAGGGGGAAAAGTTGATCACACAGTAAAAACTGTGCTACCTATAAAGGTAATGATGATGGTTTTCAGCATGAGGGAGAAATACTCTTAAGACAATATCGGGGCTCGATAGTCCTCTAATGGACCAAGGCAAAGGCTTTTATCTAGGCAGCGGGTGATTGAAATAGCAGCCGGCCTGCTCTCCTCTCTCCCCTTTTGGAGTTGAGCCCAGTTTTCACTTTGTAGCTGGAAAGAGAAAGGAAGGGCTAAACCTTCCCTTCTACCTTCTCCTCCACCTCCACAAATCTGTCTTCTTTGTGCCCATCCAGTTGGGCAGGAAGGAGAGGAAGAAAAGGAGGGAGCCAAGCATGCAGTGCACTTGCTTGTCAATTTGCCCGCTCACTTGTAGCCACGGTGGGGCTGGCATGAAGAACCTTAGAAAGGTCAGTAGAGGTAGATGAGCTCTGCTTCTTCTGGGTGTTTATGGGGAAAGGAGAGCACTGGGGTCATTGTATCTGAGATGTCTGGGGAAGAAGTGAAAGACACCAGTTCTCCCTTTATTTGATGAAAGCGACATAGGCTTTGAAAATTCTTTCAAAGGAAAAGAGGATTTTGGAGAACCGATGAGCGGAATGTGGTGTTCCACAATATACGAATTGGCCAGGGACATGTGCTAATGACCTGCATTTTATGGTACAATCATCTCTCCAGCAATCTGCAGTCTCTCTGACCTCCCAAGCTTCAACTCAACCCCAAGGGAAGACACCGTTAGCCAATTCCTCCCATTGGCCTTGCAGAATGGGAAGTATGGGCAGCCAGGGAAGACTCTGAGTGACAAAAAACAAGAGCACCCTTCACCAGCTCTAGCAATAAAATAAGTTCAAGGATATCCTTGAGGGGGAGATGGGCGGTTATAGAAATTTAATAAATAAATAAATAATAAATAAATAATAAATAAATAAATAAATATCCGCAAGAGAGACTGGGAAAAACATCAGAGGTAACCTAGAAAAAGAACTGAAGCCTCCCTTACAGAGCAAGAGAACAAATGTTTTTGCATATCTTTAACTCATCCCATAGGAGTACAGTTCCATCCAGATCAGACTATAAAATTGCTTATACCCCAGTTTGTCTCCAAATTCTCAAATGCTAATTAATAACATCTCCATGCATATGTTTGCTTATCCCCTCCACTGCAGTACAGATGTCAAAATCAGCCCAACGCTGTAAAGATGTTCCTGGTTTTTTTTTTTTGCAAGCATCCTTGAGTCGAAGCCTCATTAAGAAGGTAAGCCCACTTCTCTAATAGCCTTGATTCCTTCTTAAAGAATTGTATACAGCAGCGATGCCTGGATAGTACAAAATTGGAAGTCTCCCATGCAACCTTCACATCAAGCGTGAATTAGAAAAATTTAGGGCAGTATGATTATCTTTCCAGCAAAGGAGATCGTTACCTTGTCGTGGTGCTGGAGCTTGAGCACCTCAATGAAACCATGAAACCGTGAAGGGACACCCAAGACGGGAAGGTCATGGCAGAGAGGTCAGACTAAATACGATCCCTGGGGAAGGTAATGGCAACCCACCCCAGTATTCTTGCCGTGAAAACTAAATGGATCAGTACAACCAGAGATATGTCGGTATACCATCGGAAGATGGGACTCCCAGGTCGGAAGATGGTCAAAATGCTACTGGGGAGGAACAGAGGATACGTTCAACTAGCCCCAGATGTGATGACGCAGCTAGCTCAAAGCCGAAAGGACGGCTAGCGGCCGACGGTGCTGGTGGTGAACGACGAATCCGATGTTCTAAAGATCATCACACCATAGGAACCTGGAATGTAAGATCTATGAGCCAGGGCAAATTGGATGTGGTTATTGGTGAGATGTCAAGATTAAATATAGACATTTTAGGTGTCAGTGAACTGAAATGGACTGGAATGGGCCACTTCACATCAGATGACCACCAGATCTACTACTGTGGACAAGAGGACCACAGAAGAAATGGAGTAGCCTTCATAATGAATAATAAAGTGGCTAAAGCAGTGCTTGGATACAATCCAAAAAACGATAGAATGATCTCAATTCGAATTCAGGGTAAACCATTTAACATCACAGTGATCCAAATATACGCCCCAACCACAGATGCTGAAGAAGCAGAAGTAGATCAGTTCTATGAGGATCTGCAGCACCTACTGGATAATACGCCAAAAAGAGATGTTATTTTCCTTACAGGAGACTGGAATGCTAAGGTGGGTAGTCAGATGACACCTGGAATTACAGGCAAGCATGGTCTGGGAGAACAAAATGAAGCAGGACATAGGCTGATAGAATTTTGCCAAGACAACTCACTCTGCATAACAAACACTCTCTTCCAACAACCTAAAAGACGACTTTATACATGGACTTCACCAGATGGTCGACACCAAAATCAGATTGTCTACATCCTTTGCAGCCAAAGGTGGCAGACATCTATACAGTCGGCAAAAACAAGACCTGGAGCTGACTGTAGTTCAGGTCACGAACTTCTTATTGCAAAATTTAGAACCAGACTAAAGAGAATAGGGAAGACCCACAGATCAGTTAGATATGAGCTCACTAATATTCCTAAGGAATATGCAGTGGAGGTGAAGAATAGATTTAAGGGACTAGATTTAGTAGATAGGGTCCCGGAAGAACTATGGACAGAAGTTTGCAACATTGTTCAGGAGGCGGCAACAAGAAACGTCCCAAAGAAAAAGAAAACCAAGAAGGCAAGATGGATGTCTGCTGAGACACTGGAAGTAGCCCAAGAAAGAAGGAAAGCAAAAGGCAACAGTGATAGGGGGAGATATGCCCAATTAAATGCAAAATTCCAGAGGTTAGCCAGAAGAGATAAGGAATTATTTTTAAACAAGCAATGTGCGGAAGTGGAAGAAGACAATAGAATAGGAAGGACAAGAGACCTCTTCCAGAAAATTAGAAACATCGGAGGTAAATTCCAGGCAAAAATGGGTATGATCAAAAACAAAGGTGGCAAGGACATAACAGAAGCAGAAGAGATCAAGAAAAGGTGGCAAGAATATACGGAAGATCTGTATAGGAAGGATAATAATATTGGAGATAGCTTTGACGGTGTGGTCAGTGTGTTAGAGCCAGACATCTTGAAGAGTGAGGTTGAATGGGCCTTAAGAAGCATTGCTAATAACAAGGCAGCAGGAGACGACGGTATCCCAGCTGAACTGTTTAAAATCTTGCAAGATGATGCTGTCAAGGTGATGCATGCCATATGCCAGCAAATTTGGAAAACACAAGAATGGCCATCAGATTGGAAAAAATCAACTTATATCCCCATACCAAAAAAGGGAAGCACTAAAGAATGTTCAAACTATCGAACAGTGGCACTTATTTCACATGCCAGTAAGGTAATGCTCAAGATCTTGCAAGGTAGACTCCAGCAATTCATGGAGCGAGAATTGCCAGATGTACAAGCTGGGTTTAGAAAAGGCAGAGGAACTAGGGACCAAATTGCCAATATCTGCTGGATAATGGAGAAATCCAGGGAGTTTCAGAAAAACATCTATTTTTGTTTTATTGACTATTCTAAAGCCTTTGACTGTGTGGATCATAACAAATTGTGGCAAGTTCTTGGTGGTATGGGGATACCAAGTCATCTTGTCTGCCTCCTGAGGAATCTGTATAACGACCAAGTAGCAACGGTAAGAACAGAGCACCGAACAACGGACTGGTTTAAGATTGGGAAAGGAGTACGGCAGGGCTGTATACTCTCACCCTACCTATTCAACCTGTATGCAGAACACATCATGCGACGTGCTGGGCTTGAGGAATCCAAGGCTGGAGTTAAAATCGCTGGAAGAAACATTAACAATCTTAGATATGCAGATGATACCACTTTGATGGCTGAAAGCGAGGAGGAGTTGAGCAGCCTTATGACGAAGGTGAAAGAAGAAAGTGCAAAAGCTGGGTTACAGTTAAACCTCAAAAAAACCAAGATTATGGCAACCAGCTTGATTGATAACTGGCATATAGAGGGAGAAAAAGTGGAGGCAGTGACAGACTTTGTATTTCTAGGCACAAAGATTACTGCAGATGCTGACTGCAGCCAGGAAATCAGAAGACGTCTACTTCTTGGGAGGAGAGCAATGGCAAATCTTGATAAAATAGTTAAGAGCAGAGACATCAAACTGACAACAAAGGTCCGCATAGTTAAAGCAATGGTATTCCCCGTAGTAACCTATGGCTGCGAGAGCTGGACCATAAGAAAGGCTGAGCGAAGGAAGATAGATGCTTTTGAACTGTGGTGTTGGAGGAAAATTCTGAGAGTGACTGGACTGCAAGAAGATCAAACCAGTCCATACTCCAGGAAATCAAGCCAGACTGCTCACTTGAGGGAATGATATTAAAGGCAAAACTGAAGTACTTTGGCCACATAATGAGAAGACAGGATACCCTGGAGAAGATGCTGATGCTAGGGAAGGTGGAAGGCAAAAGGAAGAGGGGCCGACCAAGGGCAAGATGGATGGATGATATTCTGGAGGTGACAGACTCAACCATGGGGGAGCTGGGGATGGTGACGGCCGACAGGAAGCTCTGGCGTGGGCTGGTCCATGAAGTCACGAAGAGTCGGAAGCGACTGAACGAATAAACAACAAAAATGATTATCTTTGAACTGAGACAACTTTGAACTAAGAACAAGGCACTTCCATTTTTTAAAAAAGCAACAGCATCATGGTTTTCATTTCTCTCTCGGGGTGGGGCAGTCCTTCACGCTTCTGAACACATTTCAGTAAAATACAAGGCATACTGTATTATTATATTCCATTGATCTCCAGTGTGGAAGCCCTTTGAAGTTTTGACATCTTTCAGTCCAATACCTACGCCTATGTTTTTCCTCATTCAGATACCTAATTTACCCAAGTAAATTCTCTCAACTGTTAATAGATTCTCTTTAATCTGTTTGACTTTGACTATCCCAAAGTTAACCATCAGTGATGCAGTAATTGCTGTAAGCCAAGACTTTCCTTTCCTGCTCTTAATTAATAATTGTGTTGTGTTCTTATTTCTATTTGTGGCTATATTAGGCTGAACATACGTCCCGTTTTGAATGGGACAGTCCCGTTTTTTAAACAATTCCTGACCATCCCGTCATTTTAAGAAAAATTTTGTCCCATTTTTTAAAGTTCCTGTGGCAAAGTGTGCCTGCGCGCCCACTTTGTCCAACGAGCTGTGGGTAGGTTAGGGTCCCATTTTTTTCTCACGGAATTTTTTTATTTATTTATTTATTAAATTTCTATGACCACCCATCTCCCCCTCAAGGAGGGACTCTGGGAGGTTTACAACCAAACAACATCATTAAAATACAAGAAATATAACAATAAAAATATAAATACAATAAAATCCAAGTGGCAGATGGTTGTTACAGTGACGCTAAAAATATTTAAAATTTTTAAGGCGGCTTTAAGAAATCAGCCATCCCCAAGTGTGACCACTTTCCTTCTTGCCCCAGGCGAGATCACAGAGCCAAGTTTTTAATTTTTTCCTGAAGTCCAGGAGTGAAGGGGCCTGTCTTATCTCTGGGGGGAGGGTGTTCCATAGGGCAGGTGCTGCTGCAGAGAAGGCTCGCCTCCGAGACCCCGCTAGATGGAATTCTTTCATAGAGGGGGTCCGCAGCATGCCCTTTCTGCCTAGGCTATATGTGCAAGTGAATTTCAAAATACACTGAACATTTATTTTTTAATTAAAAACATGAAGGGGAAGGAAGAGGAAAAGGAGGTGTCATCTCTTTATATTCTAGGAATTGCACATAGTAAGATATATTAGAACAGAATTCTGGAGACAGTTTCAGAAACCTGTTGGAGATAGGGGGGAAAGGCTTCTGGGCATAGCTGAGAGCAATAACAGATAAGCAAAAAAAATTGTGTTTGCAGGGGTGATATAGTAGAGAGTTCACACATATTAACAAGACACAGATCTAAGGTAGTAATGAATTACGTATGGATTAAAGCTTATTGCCCACATTCGAACAATAGGTGATTCAGAACACAAGTATACTTTTCTACCACCAAAATAAAGTGCAATTTCTTCTAAGAAAAAAAGAGAGCAATCTTCGGTATTAATTTATCTGCATCATCATCATCATTATTATTATTATTATTATTATTGGTGTGGTTGGCAAATGGAGTCTTTGCCACCTTTGTGGCAGAGAGTGACAAAAAAACTTGCCTGCCAGCATCCCTTTTGTGGCCCTCAGACTGGGTGAGGCCAAAAATAGGGCCCCTTTTTTGTATTTGGGTGGGGCAGAATAGATGCCTTAAGCTTTGTGGGTGCTTAAGTCACCCATTTCACTACTTAAAACTCCTGCAAACTGCCTCCCAAAATAAGCTCTAGTCCCATCCACTTTTGAAGTTTGGCCTTCAAGTTGATAGATATTGTGCAGCCTTCTTACATACTGTAAACAACTGGTTGATAGCAGTGAATCTTAGGAACCATGACTATGGGTTAGCATCTATTCCATATAGAAAACCCACATTTTCTGCTTTAATCTTTATTCAGATGATCTTAACAAACAGAAGTAATTCAAGACAACTAGAACCTCTAGGATGCTAATCAAATTTAGTATGGCTACTTAAAGGAAAAGATGGAGGGAAGCTAAGAAAATCCATCAACTCACAAACCAAATTTCTCCAAGTCTGTTAGCCTAGATATAAGCCCCTCCATGAACCTCATGCCTCTTGAAGGGAGAGATAAAGAAAGGATAGTACAACAGCCTTCAAGCTGTCCAGCAAAGAATGAATATAGAAGTGGTGAAACAATGCAGCCACTTAAAAATAGGCTTTCATGTCCTTCCAAGAAACTGAAGAATTCACAAGCTTTCTGACCACTCGCGTTTCTTTTTCGTTTGACTTACTGCCATGTCTCATTGGCAAGGTTAGCCTTTTCTAAGAATGATGTACTATATATTATTTGTATGACATTTCTTAAAAATAAATCTAGGAATTGTGTGTGTTTGCACTATTGCATGTAATACATTATGAAATAATTAGTCTGAATTATAGTCTAACAGCAGTAACCTAAAAGAGTGAGATCTATTCACACTTTGAAAAGGACTTATTTAGTACAAGGCCAAACATAGTAGAGAAGTAGCAGAAAATAAGCAGTATTTTCAAAAATGCGAGTGGGAAGAGAAGAATGAAAGGGGTAACCAAAAGAGTTGACAACTGCAGACAGATTAGACACAGAGACTTTTTTACAGGTCAAACAAATACAAGTTAAGAGTAAGGATAAACACATATATTTGGGGGAAAATAGACAATCATGTAAGAAAGACTAAGCTAGTTCAAAATAAGCTATATAATAATTCTCTCTTTCAAAGTGAACATGCTTAAACATATACAGCAGTGCTTTCCAAAGTGCCGCTGTTGGCGACACACCAGCAGTGGCAGTGGCGCGGCGGCATGCACGGTGGTGGCATGCACGGCGGCAGTGCAGGGGGGTGCACGGCGGCGGCATGCACGGCGGCGGTGGCAGCGGCGGCCTCCACTAAAACGCGGAAGCGCTGATGGCGCGCTGCTGCCGCCGCCACCACACACGCCCCTACACCGCCGCCATGCACGCCCCTGCCACCGCTTCCGGGTTGTGTTGCGACACACCAAACTGTGTGTTGCGACACACTAAAGTGTCACGACACACAGTTTGGAAAGCTATGATATACAGTATACATAAAAATATATGTATACATAAACCAAAGTATGAGAGAAACAACAGTACTCTGATAGGCTGTAAGGTAGCCAGGTGACCATACTTAAGCTGGACACTCCATATTTTTTAAAGTTTGCCCTCTGTGTACCTGCCCTCCTCTAGGAGACTTTTGTCTATCTTATTGTCTGCTCTGCTTGATTCCTCTCCTGACATTTTATGGGACGTGACTTGGAGCTGTGGATGCACAATTCTGGACAACCACTAGATGGCAGCAAAGACTACAGAGAACTCTTTCCTACCATCTGGTGATCATAGAGATTTCTGCAGCCTAGACATGATAGCTCTATCCAAGGCCATAAGAGTGCGGGCACAAGATTGACTTGGAGAGCCGCCAAGGAGTCTGCATGGTGGCGAGGCAGAACATCTTGGGTGGAAAGTGGACAAGGTAAATGGCTGAGTCTTTAGTCAAGTTTGCAAACTTTTATTCTACGCACACTACATGCTGCATGTTTACATCTAGCATGTAGAGTATGTGTATATTTTTAAAGAGACCTTGGATGTTGCTTTACTTAGTGTGCATTGCAGTCTCCTCTCTCACCAAACAATTACTTGTCAGAGCTTCAAAGTGGTGAGCACTATTATCAAAGAAAATTTTGACTGCCTTTGCTAAAACGATTGCTTAAAATTTCAGCATTTGTTCAGCATTATGATTTATTATCTGCAAATGGGTATCAGAAAGTAAACAGCCTTCCTTGGTAATACCAATGCTTGGATTTATTGTCAGCAGACATTACAAATAAATTTTATGGAGGAGGGGTAGAAAAAGAAAACGAGGCAGTTTTATCAGATTGTTCCCTACTAGTTCCCCCAGACGTTTTGTGCGTTTGCTACTGAACTCCTGGTTGTTTGATCTTTTGCTCAAAAAAGTAAGAGAATTTTCTCTCCCTGGCTGAATACCATCTTTCCCAACTTTCAGTGCAACCTTATGTAGGCTTATTCAAAGTTTGGAGGGACACAGCTTCAGGCATATGGGTATAATCATCGCAAGTTTTGATTAACTGTTGTTTATTAAATACATTACTGCAGAGCTTTCCAAACTTTTCATGTTGGTGACACACTTTTTAGACATGCATCATTTCGCGACACACTCTTACAGCAGGGCACAAGGCAGGCACTAGGACCTGCGCGGAATCACAGCAGGTTTGGAGGCAGCAAGGCACAAGGCAGGCACTAGGACCTGTGCGGAATCCTGGCAGGGCAGGATTGGAGGCAGCAAGGCACAAGGCAGGCACTGGGACCTGTGCGGAATCACAGCAGGTTTAGAGGCAGCAAGGCACAAGGCAGGCACTAGGACCTGCGCGGAATCCTGGCAGGGCTCGGAGGCAGCAGCAGCCGCGACACACCCAGACTCTGCAGCCGACACACTAACGTGTCCCAACACACAGTTTGGAAAGCTCTGCATTACTGTATGGCTTTGCACAAATAGTAAGCTCTAAACCAGGGTTTCCTAAACTTTTTGCCATCACACCTCCCTGTAGTGTAATCTTAATGAACACACTTCCCCTAAAAATCCAAAAACCAAAATGAGCACAAATGAACAATGAAAACAATACAACAAAACTTTGGGAAAGGTGGATTTATTGTAGCAATGCAACTAAAAGGTTCTTCACACCTCCCCTGGACTCTGTCTGCACCTCCCCAAGGGAGGTACACCTCACAGCTTGGGAAACCCTGCTCTAAACCATAGATTGCAAACATTTTGCTTTAGCACAATGGATCAATTGTGATGCTAAAAGTCTGAGAATGTAATGGTTGAGAGAGGGGGCGAAGAAATGCTGCCTAGGGAACATGAGATAAGAGAGGGCATAGCCTGCAGCTGCATAATGGGAGGAGAAAGAGGCTCAGAAGGGACCCTCCCTAGCTTCCCAGGCTGTAAAGGAAACAGCGAGAGATTTGTACTTTCAGACTTGCAAGATTCTGTTAATGTAGCCTTACAATAAAGTAGAATCAGCTCATCTGGTCGTGTTTCCTGTATGGGAAAGCTGACAGAAAATTCCCATGCTACTGCCACCATGAAAGGGTCTCACCCCATGACTAGGCCTGCCCTGCCCAACCAGGACAGCCCAGTGTAAATGCACCAATGATTACTTAAATTGGTGCTTATTGCTCCCACTTTCTTTCTCTGCTGCCCCACCCCCAGGCCCTCGGAGCTAGGAGCAAGGCTAAAAAAAGGAGACTGCCTTCCTCTTCCTGCTAATACAAGAAGCAGAAGGGCAGTTTAAACCCAGCACCCGTAGTCAATTTGCAGGGGCCTAGGCCAAGGGTCGGAAATGGCGGCTCGCGAGCCAGATGCGGCTCTTTGGCCCCTTGAGTGTGGCTCTTCCGCAGCTGAACTCACCCCCGCCCCTTCCACGTGATTGGCCCCTGCCCGCAAACCCCGCCCCCTGGCTCTCGCACTGAGCGAGGCCCGGCGCGGCAGGGAGGCGCTGCTGGCCCAGGACGCGGCGCTGTCGGAGGCGGCGCAGGAGCGGCTGCAGGGGCAACGTGTGTGTGTGAGAGTCAGCTCCGGGGCTTGCGGGGAGGGGGAGGCTGTGTTTCCCCCCTTTGGGTTGCAAACAGCCTTGCATGCGGGCCTGATCAAAGCCAAAACGCTTTTTTTTTTTGAAACGCAGCGCAGGAGCGGCTGCAGGGGCAATGTGTGTGCGTGAGAGTCAGCTCCGGGGGTTGCGGGGAGGGGGAGGCTGTGTTTCCCCCCTTTGGGTTGCAAACAGCCTTGCATGCGGGCCTGATCAAAGCCAAAACGCTTTTTTTTTTTGAAACGCGGAGCAGGAGCGGCTGCAGGGGCAACGTGTGTGCGTGAGAGTCAGCTCCGGGGGTTGCGGGGAGGGGGAGGCTGTGTTTCCCCCCTTTGGGTTGCAAACGGCCTTGCATGCGGGCCTGATCAAAGCCAAAACGCACTTTTTTTTTTTTTGAAACGCGGCGCAGGAGCGGCTGCAGGGGCAACGTGTGTGCGTGAGAGTCAGCTCCGGGGGTTGCGGGGAGGGGGAGGCTGTGTTTCCCCCCTTCGGGTTGCAAACGGCTTTACATGCAAGGCCGTTTGCAACCCAAAGGGGGGAAACACAGCCTCCCCCTCCCCGCAACCCCCGGAGCTGACTCTCACGCGCGCCGCGTCCTGGGCCACATTTCTCTCTTTTCCCTTTTCCTAAAAATTCCTTCTCCATTTCCCCTTCTGTCTCCTCTTCCTTCTCCCTCCTCCTCGCTGGCCCCGAGCCCAACATAGGATTTCTAGGTCTGAATTCCTGTCTTGACAACCACCCCTGTGGATCTCCATCTTCCAACGTGTACCTTTCGCGTTCAAGAATTGGTCGCTCTCTCTTCAAAACTTCCATGCGCCTATTGCTCTCTCGCCTTTGCCTTCTTTCCCCCCCTAAAATTAATACAAGATGCCTTCCCCCCCCCACAAGTGCCATTTGTTTTTTAAAATGATGGCAGCAACATGGATCAGGCCCGCATGCAAGGCCGTTTGCAACCCAAAGGGGGGAAACACAGCCTCCCCCTCCCCGCAACCCCCGGAGCTGACTCTCACGCACACACGTTGCCCCTGCAGCCGCTCCTGCGCCGCCTCCAGGGCCGCGTTTCAAAAAAAAAAAGCGTTTTGGCTTTGATCAGGCCCACATGCAAGGCCGTTTGCAACCCAAAGGAAGGAAACACACAGCCTCCCCCTCCCCGCAACCCCCGGAGCTGACTCTCACGCACACACGTTGCCCCTGCAGCCGCTCCTGCGCCGCCTCCAGGGCCGCGTTTCAAAAAAAAAAAAGCGTTTTGGCTTTGATCAGGCCCACATGCAAAGCCGTTTGCAACCCAAAGGGGGGAAACACAGCCTCCCCCTCCCCGCAACCCCCGGAGCTGACTCTCACGCACACACGTTGCCCCTGCAGCCGCTCCTGTGCCGTGTTTCAAAAAAAAAGCGTTTTGGCTTTGATCAGGCCCGCATGCAAGGCCGTTTGCAACCCAAAGGGGGAAAACACAGCCTCCCCCTCCCCGCAACCCCCGGAGCTGACTCTCTCACACACGCGTTGCCCCTGCAGCCGCTCCTGCGCCGCCTCCGACAGCACCGCATCCCGGGACGCGAGTGGCAGGGCGGCGCAGGGGGCCTGGCTGGGGCGGTGGCGGCGGGGGGACGGAGCCGGCGGAGGTTTGCCGAGCGGCAGGATGGGGAGGGCGGCGCTGCTGGCGGAGCTGGAGGGAGCGGAGGGACCAGGCGTTCCCGTGGGCGCAGCGCGCGCTCTGCAACCCGCCTTGGAGAAGCGGCCGTGGGAGGCCCTCTGGGTAGGCCAGCAGCGCCTCCCTGCCGCGCCGGGCCTCGCAGAGATGGGCCTGAAGGGGCACAGAGGCTGGAGAGGGAGCCCCTCCGTCTCCCCTTCTCTCCATGCCTCGCCCGCCCGGGACGCGAGCGGCAGGGCGGTGCAGGGTGAAGGTTTGCCCCACGACAAAGGGAAACCTGCCCGGAGGGGTCATCAGGAGCACAGGATCCGGCCCCAGCCCAGCCCGGCCCGCAGCTTCGGCGCCCTCCCCTCGCCATCGCGAAAGTCCCAGGCGACGGCGGGGACATGTTCGACCTGCTCGTGCAGCACGGGGCGGCCGCCCCCGGAGACTCCGCGGCCCCCCGGCTGCCAGAGAGGAGGAGAGGCGGTGGAAGAGCTGCAGCCGGGGGGGCCGCGGAGTCTCCGGGGGCGGCCGCCCCGTGCTGCACGAGCAGGTCGAACATGCCCCCGCCGTTGCCTGGGACTTTCGCGATGGCGAGGGGAGGGCGCCGAAGCTGCGGGCCGGGCTGGGCTGGGGCCGGATCCTGTGCTCCTGATGACCCCTCCGGGCAGGTTTCCCTTTGCCCCACGATATTCTGGGGAGCGGAGGGTGGCAGCTGTTTCTCCGCCACTCCCGGTGGGGCGGCCGGGGCGGGTTCGCGGAGCCCCTCGCTGCGCGGAGCCGCTGGCTGCACCCCCTCCCTCCGTGAGCCCCCGCCCCCTTCCACATGATTGGCTCCCGCCCACAAACCCCGCCCCCTTCCACGTGATTGGCTCCCGCCCGCAAAACCCGCCCCCTTCCACGTGATTGGCTCCCGCCCGAAACCCCGCCCCCTTCCACACGATTGGCCCCCGCCCGCAAACCCCGCCCCCTGGCTCTCGAGCACTTCAAAATGTGCACGAGCATGTCAAAATGGCTCCCGGCAAAAAAAGTTTGCCGACCCCTGGCCTAGGCCATCTGAGGTGTGCTTCTGGATTCCATCCCCCAAGACACAAACTGGCACCAGAAATCTCTGTTTAAAATCTTAGTGGGTTTTTTTTTATTATTAGAAAATACTCAACAGTAAGATAGATATGGATAGATACTGGGCTTAGAGAAAAATGAGTGGATTCAAAGGGTAGAGAGTAAGCAAAGGAACAATAAGTTAAGCTCATCTGCCTGGAGACTGAGCCTCATGGAGAAATACAGTAGTTGTGAAAGGAATTGGGTAAGGATTTGAGTACGCCCAAAATACAGTCAATTCTCATCATTCACGGTAGTTACATTCTATAAAGTCACTGCAAACGCGGAATTAGTGAATACTGAAACCTCAGATGAGAATGTGTGCACAGGTAACTCAAATTTTTTGTTGCTCTGCATGTCCACGAATGACCACGAAAGTGCCATGAGTATTGATTTTGCAGTTACAAATAAATTTTAGCGAGTAGGTGAATTTGAGGGGCATGGTGGCTCAGCGGGTAAGACGCCAGTCTTGTCGATCAGAAGGTTGCAGGTTCGGAGGTTCGAATCCCTAGCCCCGCGTGACGGAGTGAGCTCCTGCACTAGCTCCAATTCTTGCCAACCTAGCAATTCAAAAGCATGCAAATGCAAGTAGATTAATAGGTACCACTTCAGTGGGAAGGTACCGGCGTTCTGCGCGCGTCATGCGGCCACATGACCGTGGAAGCGTCTTCGGACAACGCTGGCTCTTCAGCTAACAAACGGAGATGAGCACCAGCCCCTAGAGTCGGACACGACTGCACAAATGTGCGGGGGGAACCTTTACTTTACTTAGGTGAGTTTGCAAATACAGAATCCATGAATAATGAAAATCGACTGTAAAATAAAAATCCCAACATGGTCAAATTTACTGATGCTCAAAGCCTGCATGTACTTGGCTCTTCCCTAAATCCCAGAAGTTTCTTAGTCCATATAATTTGGAGTGAGAGCCAGAAAACAATGGGGGCAGTAAAGTTTGAGGAGAAAGTCATCACTCTGATCAGGGGTCGGCAAACTTTTTATGCCGGGAGCCATTTTGACATGCTCATGCACATTTTGAAATGCTAGAGAGCCAGGGGGCGGGGTTTGCGGGCGGGGGCCAATCACGTGGAAGGGGGCGGGGTTTGCGGGCAGGAGACGGCGTCCACCTGGCCCGGCTGCCCGGGGTCCAGGGAGATCAGCTCCGGTGGGATCTGTGGCGAAGAGCGGCCGTGGGGGGGGGGGCGGGCAGCGACGACAAGCGCTGAAAGCCTGAAGCGCGCCACTTGTCGTCACCGCCCGCCCCCCCCCCACGGCCGCTCTTCGCCACAGATCCCGCCGGAGCTGATCTCCCTGGACCCCGGGCAGCTGGGCTTGCCTCCCTCCGCGAGGCCCAGGTGCGCTGGAAGGAGGCCCGGGCCGCCTTCCAGCGCTGAAAGCCTGAAGCGCGCCACTTGTCATCGCCGCCTGCCCCCCCCACGGCCACTCTTTGCCCGCCCGCGTTGAGCGAAGATGATGGGGGAGGAAACGAGGCCTGCCCGCTTACCTGCCTGCTTGCCTCCCTCCGCGAGGCCCCCCGCTGCCTTCCTGGGATCCAAGCCGGATCGGGGGCCTTGCGGAGAGAGGCAGGCAGGCAGGTAAGTGGGCAGCCCTGGCCTCCGCCGCCGGGCCCGCCCCCCTCGGCCGCTTCTGCCCGCCCGCGTTGAGCGAAGATGATGATGGGGGTGGGAAACAAGGCCTGCCCGCTTACCTGCCTGCTTGCCTCCGCGAGGCCCCCCGCTGCCTTCCCGGGATCCAAGCCGGATCGGGGGCCTCGCGGAGGGAGGTGGGCGGGCGGGCGGGCGGCCCGCCCCCCTCGGCACCTGTGCGGCTCCCCCGCGCCCTCCCACCCACCCCAATAAGCCACGGCAGGGAGGCGCTGCTGGCCCGGGACGCAGCGCTGTCGGAGGCAGCGCAGGAGCGGCTGCAGGGGCTGCTGCGGCTGGAGATGGCGCTGCCTCCCTGCCGCGCCCGGCCTCGCTCAGTGCGGGAGCCAGGGGGCGGGGTTTGCGGGCGGGGGCCTATCACGTGGAAGGGGCGGGGGTGAGTTCAGCTGCGGAAGAGCCACACTCAAGGGGCCAAAGAGCCGCATCTGGCTCGCGAGCCGCCATTTCCGACCCTTGCTCTAGATAGTCATGTTGAAAAGGAATTCAATAATATTAAAGAAACAAAATCTAAGAAATTTCAAAGAGATCTTAAAGATTATGAGGATAATAGAGTTTATGAGTGGTCTAATCTCCTAATGAATCTCTCTTCTTTTACATTATTCTATTTATTTATTTATTTATTTATTTATTTATTATTTTTCAAATTTATACCCCGCCCATCTCCCATGCAAGGGACTCTGGGCGGGTTACAATAAATAAAATTTAAAAACTATACAAAATATATCACAAGCATAAAATAAATAAAATAAAATCCAAGATGGATTAGCTAGGAGTTTTGCTTTAAATTCCATGTATTGCAGTCAGATGCTAGTCATTACTGCACCATTTTACACTCCTTATTTAATTTGGCCAAGCTAATTTCATTTTATTCATGCATATAGTATTTTGAACCCAGCCTTCGCACTTGCTTGGATGTAGGTATATATTTTTTATAATAAATAGTATATCTCCTTACCGTTAAGAACAGAATTTAAACTTGTATTTAATCATTTTTAGGGGTGGAGCTATCTATTTTATAGGAATTTAGAATAAACTATATTTTAACTACCCAAGTAAGTGCTACTTTGATTTTTATGGTAGGTTTATGTGGTTGTGATTCATGATTATTTATACTTGTTTTTTTGCTTTTTTCCAGCATTATTATAACCCTATAATTGTGACTACTGATGAAGGCTTATTAGCCGAAACGCGTTTAGTCAGGTTTTTGAATGTTAGCTAGCATTACTGCTTGTTCATCCTGTTCTCAGTATTTATTCATACATGTTTGTTTGTTTGTTTGTTTATTTATTTATTTATTTATTACATTTATATCCCGCCCATCTCCCCCACAAGGAGGGACCCTGGGCGGTTCACAACAAATTTAAAATCAATTATAACAACAGATATCAATAATAAGCAATGTAAAAAAATACATATATATACAGTACATATATACACACATACACATACACATACACATACACACATATATACATATACATATACATATACATATACATATACATATACATATACATATACATATACATATACATATACATATTATGTATGTATGTATGTATGTATGTATGTGTATATATATATATATATATATATATATATATATATATGTATATATACACTATACAATTTGATCCAAGATGGTACAAGTTGTTCCACTGGTCGATAAGGCAGGACAGGACCAATCTAAGGGGCAAGCCAACCCCAAGACTGGCTATTCCCCTCCCCTCCCCAAGCCTGATGACATAGCCAGGTCTTCAAGTTTTTCCTAAAGTCCAGGAGAGGGGGGGGGTCGATCTTATTTCTGGGAGAAGAATATTCCAAAGGGCGGGGGCTACTGCAGAGAAGGCACGCCTCCTGTTGGCTGTTGGGGCCTTTTTTATTGTCTTTTATTGTTATTATTGTATTATATGCATGATGCTGTAACTCTATAACTCTTCCTGGATCGAGAGGCCCTCCAAACAGTCACTCATGCCCTTGTCATCTCCCACATAGATTATTGCAATGTGCTCTACATGGGGCTACCCTTGAAGAGTATCTGGAAGCTTCAGCTGGTCCAGAATGCGGCCGCGTGGCCAGTTACAGGTGCTATAAGATCAGCACATGTAACACCACTGCTCCACGAGCTGCATTGGGTACCAGTTTGCTTCCAAGTCCAATTCAAGGTGTTGGTTATCACCTTTAAAGCCCTACATGGCATGGGGCCAGGGTACCTGAGGGACCGTCTCATCCCGACCACATCTACCTGCCCCACCCAGTCATGCAGAGACGGCATGCTTCGGACCCCATCAATAAAAGAATTTCATCTAGCGGGGTCCAGGAGGCGTGCCTTCTCTGCGATAGCACCTGCCCTGTGAAATATCTTGCCCACAGAGGTGAGGCGGGCGCCCTTGCTCCTGGCCTTCCGGAGGTCTTTAAAGACCTGCTTCTGCCACCTTGCTTGGGATGAAGGAGATAATAGTTCCTCCTGGGGGGTGGTTAGCTTAGTAATATCCTCCTTTTTAAGATCTCACCATCCTCTGGATTTTTTTTCTATTTATTATTATATTGTATTTTAAAATGTATAGGTTTTAATTTTAATATTATTACTGTAAACCGCCCAGAGTCTACTGCTATAGAGATGGGCGGTGATAAATTTGAATAATAAATAAAATAAATAAATATCCAATACCAGTAAACAATACTGTATAGTATAATTTGTGGCCCACCATATTGTTACTTGACCTTGTTGCTATCTTGTTTCTTTCAGGTTAAGTGTGTTTTCCTTTCTTTTTTGTTCTGTAGTGGTTAAGGCATCAGACTAGAAACCAGGAGACTGTGAGTTCTAGTCCCACCTTGGGCATGAAGCCAGCTGGGTGACCTTGGGACAGTCACTGTCTCTCAGCCCTAGGAAGGAGGCAATGGCAAACCACTTCTGAAAAACGTCTATGAAGGTTCTCAGTCATCCAGGTGGAATTGTCTGTAGCTTGAATCATGTCAACTGGATTTCTATTTTCTTAGTGGAAACGTTTCGCTCCTTCTCCAAGGAGCTTCTTCAGTCTGAGCAAAGTTGGTAAGGGAATCCTAAATATGTTCCTAGGTAGCTGTGTGACCTTACACCTGGGGCTAGGTCATGGTTATATTGAGATGTAATTTTTAAGTCCTTTTATCATCTAAAGGAGGGTCGTTAAAATCACCATGCTGCTGTTGAGCTTGTGAAATGGTCTTAATCTTCCTAGACACAGAAGACAAAACGGGGAGGAAGATGGGGGAGAGTTTGTGCCTGAGGCCCCCACCTCTATTCAAGGAAGGATTTTCCAAGTTGGCATAAATGGATTCCTTGACCCCTCTCTCAAACCACCTATCTTCTCTGTCTAAAATGTGAACATTTATGTCCTCAAATGAGTGTCCTTTTTCTTTTAGATGAAGATAAACTGCTGACTCTGGTCCTGTGGTGTTATTTCTCCTGTGTTGGGCCATCCTCCTGTACATAGGTTGTTTGGTTTCTCCAATGTAGAGTTCAGAGCACTCCTCACTGCACTGGATTGCATAAACTACATTGCTTTTCTTGTGTTTTGGAGTTTGATCTTTGGGGTGTACAAGCCTAGTTTCATCTGTATCCAGAATCCTGGATGAATCCAAAGATCCTGAAACTGGATACAGATGAAACTATGGTCTCCTTTGATGTGTCCTCCCTTTTCACCAGCATCCCCACCACTCATGCTCTATCCGCTGTCAGGAAGAGACTAGAAGAGGACAGCACCCTGGAAAGGAGAAGCCATCTCAACCCAAACCAGATCTGCCATCTTCTGGACCTGTGTCTTAACACCACTTATTTCACATACAGAGGTGACTTTTACAGACAAAAACACGGCTGTGCCATGGGTTCTCCTGTGTCACCCATTGTGGCCAATTTATACATGGAAGAAGTGGAGAAGAAAGCACTCAACACATTCCAGGGAACGGTGCCCACCCACTGGTTTAGGTATGTGGATGACACCTGGGTCAAAATCAAGGCCCAGGAAGTACAGGCCTTCACGGACCATATAAACACTATAGATGCCAACATTAGCTTCACCAGAGAAGACACCAAGGACAACAGACTGGCATTCCTAGACTGTGAAGTCCTCATTGGGACCGGTGGCAAGCTAGAAATAGGGATCTACAGGAAACCCACACACACAGATCAATATCTGATGTTTGACTCCCACCATCCACTGCAGCACAAACTAGGAGTCATCAGGACATTGTCACACAGAGCAGAAACCATCCCCACCTCCATGGATTCCAAAAAGAATGAAAATCAGCACCTGAGAACAGCCCTGAAGGCCTGTGGATATCCAAATTGGGCCTTCACCAAATCTAAATCTACCAGACCTAAAACAGCGACAGATAGGGCTGAGACTCAGAGTAAACGAAAGAACCTGGTCATTCCCTACATGGCTGGCGTGTCTGAAAAGATAAAACGGATATTTGGCAAACACCACATACCTGTATATTTCAAACCCACCAACACACTGAGACAGAGGCTTGTACACCCCAAAGATCAAACTCCAAAACACAAGAAAAGCAATGTAGTTTATGCAATCCAGTGCAGTGAGGAGTGCTCTGAACTCTACATTGGAGAAACCAAACAACCTATGTACAGGAGGATGGCCCAACACAGGAGAAATAACACCACAGGACCAGAGTCAGCAGTTTACCTTCATCTAAAGGAAAAAGGACACTCATTTGAGGACATTAATGTTCACATTTTAGACAGAGAAGATAGGTGGTTTGAGAGAGGGGTCAAGGAATCCATTTATGCCAACTTGGAAAATCCTTCCTTGAATAGAGGTGGGGGCCTCAGGCACAAACTCTCCCCCATCTTCCTCCCCGTTTTGTCTTCTGTGCCTAGGAAGATTAAGACCATTTCACAAGCTCAACAGCAGCATGGTGATTTTAACGACCCTCCTTTAGATGATAAAAGGACTTAAAAATTACATCTCAATATAACCATGACCTAGCCCCAGGTGTAAGGTCACACAGCTACCTAGGAACATATTTAGGATTCCCTTACCAACTTTGCTCAGACTGAAGAAGCTCCTTGGATAAGGAGCGAAACGTTTCCACTAAGAAAATAGAAATCCAGTTGACATGATTCAAGCTACAGACTTCTGAAAAACCTTGCCAAGAAAACTGCAGGGACTTGTCCAAGCAGTCTCCAAGAATCGGACACGATTGAACGGAGATATATAAATAAATAAATAATCTGGAGCAGGCCCTGCTATGCTTCTTTTCCCAGGAAGACTCTAATATAAAAAGCCTCTAACAAGCTCTTTCTGGCTAGCTTAACCTTAAAGAGGAGAGGAGAGTTGTCTTTGTACAGGAGTTGTCCTTGGACCTTCATTCAAGCCAAATGTCCTTGGACCTTCCCTCTAAAGGTAAAGATATTTGGTTACATATAAGACTGTGCTTTCTGATTCCACAGGAAACTCTAGGGGCATACCTGGCTAGGTAGGGCTGCCTATTACACCATGGTTGCTTAACTATGGTTGATTAAATAACTCAATAGTTGATGCCTTTGTATCACACATTAAGGTATAAATAAAAGGTAAAGGTTCCCCCCACATATTTGTGCAGTCGTGTCCAACTCTAGGGGCCGGTGCTAATCTCCGTTTGCTAGCCGAAGAGCCAGCGTTGTCCGAAGACGCAAGAGCCAGTGTTATCCGAAGACGCTTCCATGGTCATGTGGCCGCATGATGTGCGCGGAACGCTGTTACCTACCCACCAAAGTGGTACCTATTAATCTACTTGCATTTGCATGCTTTCGAATTGTTAGGTTGGCAAGAGCTGGAGCTAGTGCGGGAGCTCACTCCGCACGCAGGGCTAGGGATTCGAACCTCCGAACTTGCGATCTTCCAATCGACAAGCCTGGCATCTTACCCGCAATATCGGTTTGCAAAGATTGCTCTATAACATAAATAAGCAAATCACATTTTGACTCAATGGCACTCATGTTATGCATCAGAAAGAATTTTGGCAACGTCAGGGCTGTTTGCTATTAGTTGGCATAGTTCCCTCACAGTCCCCTGAAAAAGGATTAAAGCCAAGGTTGGGCACTACAGAAGGGAAGGAAGGAAGGAAGGAAGGAAGGAAGGAAGGAAGGAAGGAAGGAAGGAAGGAAGGAAGGAAGGAAGGAAGGAAATGAATAGAAACTCAATTCTGTAAGGAGTATAAAATTATACAAACCAAACACACCCATACATTTTACTCTTTTTGCACAATTTCTCCTGCTTTTTCTAGAGGAAATGTTGGGATCTCTATGCTCTGGATCCCTCAGTCACTGTTTTGGGCATTTCAGATAATATAGAGAACCTGTGGATGGGATCTGCTGTGTTTTAAACAACCATCTCCTTTTGACCCGTGTAATTCTGAATGATTAAAAAATGAAAATGCTTACACTGTAACAACTACACAGTGTTATAAAATAGGATTGTACAAAGGGTTTGAAGGGATCTGCTGCAAGGTGAGATGTTGCCTCCTTGAAGGCTTGGTACAGCAGTTTCCCCAGATGGTTTCTGCACGCACGAGCCACTTTGCATTGCGGAAAGTCCCAATGGCCCTTTTGCCTGGGCCTACACATCGATTTTTCGACAACCCAGGAAAAGCCTCAAAGCAGTTTTTCTGAACCTTTCAGAGGACACATCTGCCTTAACACTTTGAAGAGGGCTTCTTATTTTGAGCTGAAATGCTCTTGGTGAAGTATCCTTCCATAGTTTTAGCACAGCCCTACAGAAACTAATTTCACAAATTTTCAACATACTTCATGTTACATATTCCCTCCCTGTTTTGTATATGAAATACAGGCACATACTATGTCTGTCTGTCTGTCTGTCTGTCTGTCTGTCTATATCATCTCCCTTAATTTGGGATCTCCCTCCAGTTTTAGATATAAATAAGGTAAAGACTCCCTTGAGCTGAGCTCAGGTCCTGATGATTACATGCCCACATGGTTTTATCGGCAACATCCATAGAGCCCATTGGAGTTGGGTGGCTAATAAATTTAAATTGAATGAATGAATGAATGAATGAATGAATGAATGAATGAATGAAATGATTTGTCAATACCTTTTTCTGGGATGTTGTTTCAACTTTTCAATCTGGCCGATAGTTCTGGGATTTTCTGGTGGTCTCCCATCCAAATACAAGCCAGGTCTGATCCTTTTTAGTTGTTTTCAGGATCAGCCAGAGTCAGCTGGGTACTGCCTCCTAGTTTAAGGCAGCATATGGCTGCTCTAAAACATATAAATAATTAGATGACCACAACTTTTCTTTCCAGATTGCCAATGCATTTGTGGACAGAGAGCCTGGGTAGATGGTTTCCCTCAATTTCTCCAGAGGAGGGAGAAATTCTCCAATCTTTTTTCAAGGGCAGGTCTCTCTCCTATCAATGACAATAGCACAATTACTGCAACAAATAAATGAACATGGGGACATTTCCCTCCTGATGTTTTATTTTATTTATTTATTTATCATACTTATATCACCGCCCATATCCCCCCACAGAGGTTTGTGGGGTGTTGCTGGCTTTTGGGGTTCCAGGCGCAGATTAATCCAAACAACGTGTTTTAAGGCTAACAATATCTTTATTGATAGCATAAGGCAATAATGGATGTATGGTGCATTATTGCAAAATGGAAAAAACAAAGCATAAGCATAACAAAGCATTATACCCATGGTTCAACATTCTGATTGGCTAATGTGGGCTAGGCTATTTTTCAGCTTAACATTGTAGTAACAGTTGTACTTACTATAAACCGTCATGAGATGTCGGTGTTGCATATTGGCTTTTCTCCCGGGGAACAGTTCTCATGGAACAAGACTGTTATCACCACATTATTTTGACTAGAGGAACTCACATCTGGTGTTTACTTGCTTTTTGTTATGGGAAACTGCTTACAGCAAGGGGAATGGAAAAATCCACTTTACAGGCTAGGATTTCACAGTGAAGGAATCCATTCGCTTGAATCCTACATAGAATAACTTTAACAAATAACTTTAACACCCCTTCCGGATGGATTTCGAAACGCTTTGGGGAGTGAAAACTGTCATTTTACAAGCACACAGAGACACAAATGATTTTATTTCAAACACATTCACTCTAGTCCCAACTTGGTAACCATGGTAGTATGTTTCTCAAAAGGTAGAGCTTTCGTGAAGATATCTGCCACATTCAGTTCAGAAGGACAATATTCTAACTGGATAAATTATTCCTGAATTGCATGTCTTACATTTTTGAATTTTACATCGACATATTTTGTCCGGCCTCTTACATTCTCAGAGAGAGCAAGCACAATGCATGATTGTGAGTCTTCATACACTGTGACTGGTGAGGCTATATCTACGGAAAGATCTTCAAATAGTTGTTTACACCAGTGTAGCTCATTTATTGCCTCACTGAGGGCACTATACTCTGCCTCACAAGTTGAAACGGCGATTGAATTTTGCTTTCTCACCCGCCAAGCGATGGCTGTATTGGCAAACAAGCAAATAAAACCGCTCACAGATTTCCTGTCTCCCTCTTCTGCAAAAGAGCTGTCAACATAAATCACAGGCATTTCGGCTTTAGTAGCTGATACTTTAAGACAAAAATCAGCTGTGCCTTTAAGGTAACGTAGGACCCTTTTTAACCCTTGCCAATCTCGCATGGACGGTTTGGCAACCTTACGACTGAGTACTCGAACTGAGTAAGCTAAGTCAGGACGTGTCCATTGTGTTAAGTGTAGCAAGCTTCCTACAGCAGAGTGATACAATTCAGGTTGAGGACAAGGTTCCCCACATGTGTCACCCTTTAGGAAATCAAGAGTCATTGGTGTTCTGGTAGGTTTTGCATTTGACATTTCAAGTTGACTCAACAATTGATCAATTTTTCTCTTCTGACTCAGATAGAATTCACCACTCTGAGCTCTAGTGATTTCAACACCTAGATAGTATTTCAGTTCACCTAGGTCTTTTAATTGAAAGTACTGTCTTAATTGTGTTGCAAACTCTTGTACAAGGTGCAAAGAACCAGTTGCTAGGCAAAAATCATCAACATACGTTAGCAACACCGTGTAGCTACTTCCAGAACCTCTTACGTACACACAAGGATCAGCAACTGACTTTTTAAACTTTAGCTCCATCAAAGCCTTATCTAAGCACTGATGCCAACAGTGACCAGCCTGCTTTAATTCATAAAGCGCCTTGTGCAGCCTGTACACCTTCTGGGAATTGCCACAAGCATAGCCAGGAGCCTGCTTCATGTACACTGTTTCAGGAAGCTCTGCATTCATATATGCTGTGTCAACATCAAAATGATGGACAACAAGTTCACGCTGTGCAGCCAGAGAAAGTACCATACGTAAAGACTCTGGTCTAGCTGTAGGTGCATATGTGAGATCATAGTTCAAAAACCTCTCTTGTGAAAACCCCTGAGCAACAAGCCTGGCTTTGTACTGCACTGTATTATCAGGAAGAAGCTTCTTTCTGAAAACCCATCTGGAACCAACAGCTTTCTGGGATGGGGGCAAGTCAGTGACTTCAAACACCTTTTGACTCACTAATGCCTCAAACTCCTTATCCATCGCTGTGTTCCACTTCTCCTGCTCTTCAACAGGCAGAAGCAACACCTCCTGGAAAGACTGAGGTTCACAGGTAATCTGACACACTCTCACCTGCTGAATCACAAACCTGTCAGGCTTCACGCCCTTTGTGGAACGTGCAGACCTACGAGGAATTACCACTGCCTCTTCCTCATCACTGTCCTCTGTCTTTTCACTACCTGATTCCCCCTTCAGGTCCTGAACCTGCTCAGGTGAAATTTCCTCTGCCTTCACCTGAGGGGACCCTCTCACCACACTAGGAGACTGGGAACCAGAAGGCAGCTGAACTGGTTGTTGTCCAGCCACAGGAGCATGGACAGTTGGCTGTACACTAGATTGCAACAATACCTCTGAACTAGCATTCAACCTATCCCAACCAGTAGGGTGCTCAAAATTAGCACTTCTGGAGACTACCACACGACCATAGCCTGCAGAAAAACGGTAACCCTTAGATCTTGAGGAGTAACCAACAAACCTTAAGCGTTGTGCTTTTGGCTGGTTCTTCCTTCGCTGAGACTTAGGGATGTGAACATACGCAAATGTTCCAAAAACACGCAGATGCTTCAGCGAAGGGCGCTTGCCAAACAAAAGGAAGTAAGGAACTTCATTTACAGCTGAATTCCACACCCTGTTGGTTAGATACACTGCAGTCATGGTAGCCTCACCCCAGAAACGGGCTGGCACCTGGGCATCTAACATCAGGCTATTTCTAATGGTATTAACAACACCAATCTTCCTTTCAGCTATTCCATTCTCAGCAGGAACACCAACATTGGCAAGTCTATGGGAGATTCCTTTCCTACAAAGCCAATTCTGGAACTCATGACTTAGGAACTCTCCTCCACAATCCGATTGAAACTGACGTATGTGATAACCATAGTTTCTCTCCACCATTGCAACAAACTCCTTAAAGCGAGCAAAGGCTTCCGCTTTAGATTTGAGCAAATAACAAAACGTAAAGCGAGTATGGTCATCCACCAAAAGAAACATGAAACGTGCCCCCCCTTCACTAGGAGCATTGGGGCCGGCTAAGTCTCCATGAACTAACTGAAAAGGCCTAGTTGACACCCTGTCACTTTTCCTAGCAACAGGCGCAGCCTTGATTTTAGATTGTTTGCACACAGTACAATCAAGAAAGTCATCACACTTTTTAGATCCTAGTTCAGGATACACCTTGGCCATTTGGGACAAACTTCCCCACCCGGGATGTCCCAGAACTCTGTGATAATAGTGAATGCATTTGTTATGTGGGGGAACATTGGAAATACAATTTCCTGACACAATCCCCTGTTTAGGAAGCATTTCATACAATTGATTCACTAACCTCCCCCTAGCACATTCAATTCCATCTTTTTCAATAGAACATCCAGTACCCTTGAACACAACAGTATATCCAGACTTCACCAGGGCTCGAATGCTAAGGCGGGAAAAGTCAAGTGTAGGAACACACAACACATTTTGTACACTTATCCCCAAACATGGAATGTATACTTCACCCTGAAAAGACACATCAGCCATGGATCCATCAGCTAGAGCAACTTGTTGGATTTTAGGCCTGTTCTTTGTTAATAGCAACTGTTCATTGTTTACAATGATTTGGCTACAAGCTGAGTCCAAGAGCCAAGTCTCTGGGGAATGTTTACTCACAGCCGTGAGCAAAGCAGACACTTGGGTACGTTGTCTAGGTGGTTGTTTCCCCTTCTTTTGCATGAACCTCTTTCCACTGGCACTACCGGCTGGGCGAGGTGGCTGGGGACAATCTCTCATGAAGTGTTGACTCGAGTTGCACCGATAGCATCTTCTTACAGCACACGCAGCCTCTGTTCCAGCTGGAAAACGCTGTGCAGAAGTCTCAGGAACAGCAACAGATGGCTTACCCTGCATCTTCTCCAGGTCACGAGCTTGCTGGATTTCTTGCAGCCGATTTGTAAGATAATCCACAGTAAGGTCTTGGGGCCTCAACGTCTGAGTTGCCTCGATGAGCATGTCAAAGCTCTTGTCCAAGCTTGACAGGATGACACAAGCTCTCTGGGTATCAGGGATCACAACATCCCGCTCCTCAAGTTCAAGAAACAAAGTCTTGAGTTTATGGAGGTGGGTCATCACATTTCCACCGGGCTGCAGCTTCAGGTTGTAAAGCTGACGTGATAGACCAATGATGGCAGCAGAGGTTTGCTTGGAATAAAGGGCTTTGAGAGCCTCCCAACATGCATGTGCAGTGTCTAGATTGCTGATATGCAGTAGCTGCGATGATTCCAGTCCCAGAATCAAATTGCCATAAGCACGATCCAAACACAACTGCACTTCATCAGTAACGGGACCAGCTGCAGGTGTGTCTCTCACATACTTCCACAAACCTTCTTTTAGGAAGAAAGACTTGATCTTCACACACCAGGTCCGATAGTTTGTGCCATTCAAACGCTCAAAAGGCAGACTAGTTAGCCCTGCAGCAGCCATGCTGACCACTCAAAGAAAAACACGTTTACTCCAAAATGCAGCCTCAAAAACAAACCCCTTTGTTACAGCCAGATCCAGCGCAGCGAACAGGAGACCATCCAGACTGGGCATTCCATAACCTGTGGGGTGTTGCTGGCTTTTGGGGTTCCAGGCGCAGATTAATCCAAACAACGTGTTTTAAGGCTAACAATATCTTTATTGATAGCATAAGGCAATAATGGTTGTATGGTGCATTATTGCAAAAGGGAAAAAACAAAGCATACGCAGAGTTCCATCAACAGATGTGACGAAAGAAAAATCATGGTCTATGCAAAGACCAGGCGTAGTTACAGTACAGATAGCAGTCAAACAGAAGCATAGAATTGAGTGAGTGAGATGAGTACCCATAGTTCATAGCTGAATTATACCCATGGTTCAACATTCTGATTGGCTAATGTGGGCTAGGCCATTTTTCAGCTTAACATTGTAGTAACAGTTGTACTTACTATAAACCGCCATGAGATGTCGGTGTTGCATATTGGCTTTTCTCCCGGGGAACAGTTCTCATGGAACAAGACTGTTATCACCACATTATTTTGACTAGAGGAACTCACATCTGGTGTTTACTTGCTTTTTGTTATGGGAAACTGCTTACAGCAAGGGGAATGGAAAAATCCACTTTACAGGCTAGGATTTCACAGTGAAGGAATCCATTCGCTTGAATCCTACATAGAATAACTTTAACAAATAACTTTAACAATGTTTTCTCTTGGGAGTTAACTGAGCTGCAAGAAACTGGAAGGCTGCAGATTGATAGAGTGTTTAGTGCAGAGAAAAACAGGACGTTTACACGCATCCCTTGACAATCTCAGAATTAAATGCCACCCAAATACCACACACCACCCATGACAATTTCTTCATTCCTTTGAATGTGTTTTGAAAGCCAATTCTCTTCCATCAAACTGAAATGAGAACTGGTAGGAAAAATGCAGGAGAGTTTCTCTGTAAGCATGAATATCAATATCAGCTGCCTGCAAGATGGGGCTACAGTGCTGGGAGAACTGGTATATTTCCAATTTAAATTCCTCAGACATCTCCAAAGGTGTTTAGCCCACAGAAGAAAAGACACAGAGCTCTTTATATTTCTCATATCTCAGGAGCAAATAAAAGCTTTTAAACTGGGGAAACAATGCAAGGGAAAATCCAACCACCAGGTGTACCATAGCTCTGGTTTTAACTGCCTCCTCCTCCCCCAAATAGAGAAGAGATCCTCCTGTCCATTGGTTGCCCTCATCTCATCTGTTCTGCCTTCGAGATTTCACAGCTACTGCTTACATTGGTCTTTAATACCTAGGCAATTGCTTAAACAAAAACAAAAAGTATTTCACATGCAAGCCTATCACCCTCTACCCAAACATCCCAGAGATTTCTGGGAAGGTGATTCCAGTAGCCCAATCTAAGCTACATCAGTGCTTGCATGGAATCAAGCTGGAAACTGAGGCTCTTAAGCAAATGTCCTTGCAGGCTGATGCCATCCCTTCCTGTGAGAGTTGCAGCAACAGTTCCTATAGCATTCTTGGGGAAGAAAACATAGATGTACAGTGTGAGCATCTTTTCCCTGGGAGAGCTGAAAGACTAATCTTGACTGGATTGGTTACATAGAGCAGGGGTACCCAACCTTTCTGAGCCAATCGCGCAGACCACCACCGCTCACCTGCTGTGCGGCCCACTTCCTAACAGGCAATGGCACACAGGTTGGGGGCCCCAGACATAGAGGATCTGACAATATATAGACAGGTAAATAGATAGAGATGGATAGATAGATAGATGATAGATGATTGATAGATGGATGGATGGATGGATGGATGGATGGATGGATAGAGATGCCTTCAAGTCAGCTTTTGACTCCTGGAGACTGCCTGGACAAGTCCCTGCAGTTTTCTTGGCAAGGTTTTTCAGAAGTGGTTTGCCATTGCCTGCTTCCTAGGGCTGAGAGAGAGGGACTGGCTTTGTGCTTAAGGTGGGGCTAGAACTCATGGTCTCCTGGTTTCTAGCCTGGTGCCTTAACCACTACATCAAATTTGCCTACTTGCTAAAATTTATTTGTAACCACAAAATCAATATTCATGGCGCTTTCATGGTCATTTGTGGACATACAGAGCAGCAAAAAATTTGAGTCACCTGCGAGGATGTTCCCAGCTGAGGTTTTAGTATTCACTAATTCAGTGTTTGCAGTGACTTTATAGAACGTAGGGCAATGCATTTCCCCCTGTTAACTTTGTTCATTTATTTAATTGGATTTAGGCAGCGTCCAACTCCAAAATGACTCTGGGTGACTCACAATCAAATAACAAAATATAAACAAAATACAATATAAATAAACAAGGTAGCATCCAAGCAATCAATACATAATACATACAAAGATTCATCCAGCAAGGGTGTTCCATCCACCTTACCCCAAGGTGGGGTGAACTATGCTAAGTATAGTATTGCAGGTTCACCCTGAAGACAGGAAACATCTTGCTGTAATGGAATTGTAGAGAACTACTATTAATTGAAGGGGCGTGGTGGCTCAGCGGGTAAGATGCCACGCTTGTCAATCGGAAGATCACAAGTTCGGAGATTCGAATCCCTAGTCCCGCATGACAGAGTGAGCTCCCGCACTAGCCCCAGCTCTTGCCAACCTAGCAATTCGAAAGCATGCAAATGCAAGTAGATTAATAGGTACCACTTCGGTGGGTAGGTAACAGCGTTCTGCGTGCGTCATGCCAGCCACATGACCGTGGAAGTGTCTTCGGACAATGCTGGCTCTTTGGCTAACAAACGGAGATGAGCACTGGCCCCTAGAGTCAGACACGACTGCACAAATGTGCAGGGGGAACCTTTACCTTTACTATTAATTGTGCTCATCTGCAGCCCTCTTAATATGATCCAGTTTGTTTAACAATTTTTGCTGTTTATATTGGCAGCTGGTTTTTATTCTTTCCAACTCAGTGGAATGTTGGAAAGAAATAATGTAGAGAAGGTCAGGACTTTGACTGACCATCAGCAAAACAATTTTCCAAACCCAGAACAGAATGGGACCAAATTTACTGTGGGGGAAGAAGCCAGCAAGTGGGGGAGGGAGGAAATAACAAATTCAAAATGGGCTGGATCAAACTGAGGTCTGTCGAGAGAGAAAAAATTATAAAAAGTGCAAACTGTACACTACATGTGAATACAGTAGGCACAACAGGGTCCCACAGATTTTATGTTTTGCTGAATGAAAGAAAAGTAGTTTAATGAGGATGCAGTTTTGGGTGGAAGAGCTGAGGAATGAAAAATATACCTATTTCCTAACTGTTTCTCCTCTAAAAAATAGCATTACTTTATTTCATGTAGTGTAAAACTTGGCCACAGTTCTATTTACTCAGACAAATTCTAACTGTCACAATGGGAAGCAGAAAACAAGATCATCTTTGTCTGGACTGCATTCCTAAATACTTTCACATTCCAATTGAAGTTAACTCCCATTAAATATTTGCATAAAACTCTCCTATTAAAAACAAGACTTTAGTATTTCACATGCAAGCCTATCACCTTCTACCCAAACATCCCATAAATCTTCCACTCAGGTCCTATAAATATATTCATTTGATATTTTTTTCTTAGCTTTGAACTCCGGAAAAGGTGGCCTCTTAGCTCAGAGGTAGAACAGCTACCCTGTATAATAACGATCCCAGGATACTTTCATAGCAGGTTTGCATTGAAAAGCACCTTGAAGGCTAACGTTAAGAAAGAAGGCTGTTAAGCAAGGCCCCAAAGAACTGGAGTGAATCCAGGTAGGAAAAACTTGGCTACAAGAGCAATTGGCCCAAATAGAAGATAGCTGCTTATTGATTGAAGACGTTCTTTGCTTCTTTGATACTGGCCTTGCTCAGCAGTTTGGTTTCTATCCTCAGTTCCCATTATTGCTTATCTATTTGTGCCAGAAGATGCATATGTTTTCCCAGTTTCTACTTCTGAATCATTAACAAGCAAGCTGATTATTTTATCTCAGCTGAACCACAGAAACTATGTTTTGGAGACTAACTTCTTCAGGGTCCAAGGATTCTAATGATACAGTTTTAGCCCCTTGCTCCATTGCTCTAGAGGTTAGAGCAGAAAGTATGCCAAATATCCAATAACCCATTTCCATAAATAGCCTATAGAGAACTCCACAGAATCAAGAGTCAGAAAAATAAACAGTAACCCCATTAAACTGCTTTGTAGGCAAGTTCAGTGCAAATCAAGCTGTACTTTGTCAGTGTGTGTGCTCATTCTTCTAGATTACCAATGTAGCACTAGCATGTGTAGAATTACACGCACAGGCTAATAGCTTTCATTATTAAATATGACCAGGCCAATTTGGCAGTTTATAGTAATTCCAAGTAATACCACTGGCTCTACTCCTGAGATATTAAGTTGCTTCACAGTCCTGGAGGATGAGCACCTTTACAAAGCCATCAGAGGATGATGACCAACGTTGTTGATCGTCCTGGACAAAAATGATTGTGCTAGGAAATCATGCTTCAGAACTAAAATGTTAACAAAGCAGTTTTTTTTTAGTGGTTTACACCAAGCAGGAGGAAAGACACATTGCGAAGTTTTGGAATGGAATGTGCTATAGTGGAAATTTGGCCCCATATCCAAGGCTAAGGTACATAGTGTGGGCTAAAAGCAGGGATGTAAACAGAATTTTAAATTGTATTATAAATAAAAAATAATGAGGACCTGATGGTTGAAGAACGGGATATTAATCCATCCATCTCAAATATACATATAAATGTTGGATAGAATGCTGGCTATAACCTTTCCTTGTTTTCAAAAAGGGATGTGTGTCCAGAGTTTGTGCAAACTTTCTTACATGGACTTTGGGACCTCAGATTGCTGCTGGAGTATTCCTACCCAGGTATGTTCTTCTAATTGTACGGTACTGCCTGTATTATTTCTGAGTCATGGACTGGATGTTGGCTTCCTTGATGTTTTTCCACTGCTTTGAGCATGCCTTGCAGCCCTAATCTTGTCTTGTGGGCTATGTTCCTTGATTAGAACTCCTTAATATAAAGAGTCACTCTTGTGGGACAGATACACTAACACAACATCCAAGAACATAGTTTACTAATGCAGGCTGCTGTGGCTATGGTTGGCTGGAAACATAAGCACCTCATATAAACCAAAGGACAATATAGCTGGATGCTTGCATGACAGGCTACTTTCTAGCAGCCACTACACCAGACAACCAGTGTGGTGTCAAGGCAAAGGTGCTAGACTATGGCCAAGGAGACCCAGGTTGAAGTCTACCTTCAGCCATGGAAGCTCACTGGATGACTTTGGAGGAGGGATTGCTATGTGCACTGCCTTGAGCTGGAGGAAAAACAGAATATAAATCTAGCAATAAATACATGAATAAAATTGTATAAATTCAGCTTGTCTACAAAATGAATAAAATTGAGTTGACAGAATCCTAAACTGTCCTGATTTAACAGTGCTCTTCATACAAAACCCTTGTCTATTTAAAATTTGTTCTGCATTCAGTGAACTTCCACATCAGAGGAAGAAAGAAGTAGCAGTCCGTGATACTTGTGTTAAGGGCATTAAAGGAAGTATCTTTTTCCAATGCAATTTAAAGTGTGACACTCCAGAAAACTATACTTTTGATGTATGTTGAAAATGGCACTTTTTGGTGAAAAGGAGATAAACTCTTTCTTGAGTTAAACTTGATTCCTTGTGACTGCGTGAACATGTCCTTGCTGGTTTCTTGGCAACACAACAGAGCGGATTTGCCATTGCCTTCTTCTAGGATGTTTTTTCATTTCCTGGTCTAGTCTGCAGCCCTGGGATTTCCTGATGTTGTCCTATTAAAGTACAGTTGCAATCCTTCTTAACTTTTTCAAAATCAGCCTGAGCCAATGTTAGGTGCTGCTGCTTGCTTGTAATCTAAAACTGTATGTGTCTCTTTTACATAAAGACTGGAATATATGGAGAGAGAGGGAGAGAGGGAGAGAGGGAGAGAGAGAATGAGCCAGTGTACTATAGTAGCTGAGGTGCTGGCTTAAGATTCGGGGGACCTAGATTCTAGTCTTTTCTTAGGCAAGGAAGCTGGCTGAATGACTTTGGATCAATCACTCTCTCTCAGCCCTAGACTGAGAAGTTGAAAAACATCTACCTAGCAACCCACACTAGGGGGCTTAGCGGGTAAGATGCCAGGGTTGTCGATTGGAAGATCACAAGTTTGGAGGTTCAAATCCCTAGCCCTGCATGATGGAGTGAGCTCCCGCACTCGCCCCAGCTCTTGCCAACCTAGCAATTCAAAAGCATGCAAATGCAAGTAGATTAACAGGTACCACTTCGGTGGATAGGTAACTGCGTTCCGCGTGTCATGCTGGCCACATGACCGTGGAAGCATCTTCGGACAATGCTGGCTCTTCGGCTAACAAACGGAGATGAGCACCGGCTCCTAGAGTCGGACACGACTGCACAAATGTGCAGGGGGAACATTTACCTTTACCGACCCACACTGGAGCAGTATGGTAGATTACAGTCTATAACCTTCAACAAAGCGGCCTTCATCCAGCAATGAACTGAGTCAGGCTGATAACAATAATCACACACACACACACACACACACACACAACAAACTCTGGGTAGGAGTAGATTTTTAAATCAAGGATGTAGCCTTCTTTACTCCAAGTATTAAACTTTTTGAAGAATTCTTGGATTCCAGTGCTTGGCCACCTAATTGTTTACAAAAGAAGCCAGTGCCATGAATTGATGCACATATACATACATACACACTTCTTCCAGGCATTGTGTCAAAAATACAATGGGTTTGCTGAATTTAAAAGGCAAAGCTTTTTAAATTCTCAAGAATAGTTAGCTAAGCCTCTTAATCATGTATTATTATTTATTTGATTTTGATCTTGCCCTTTTGCCCAGAGGGCAGCTTGTGGTCCAACATAACTGGAGAGCAAATTATTTAAGTCACTGATCAGTCTTGGTCAAAGGATATCTCCTTTTTGGTCCCATCAAAATTTGGGACAGTGTGAATGAATGAGCCAGTGGTATAGTAGTTTGGGACAGTTCTTCAGTCAGTTATAAATAGTTATTAATGAGCACATTTACAGCTGATCAAGCTGAATAGAGCCCATCAGTAGTAAATTTGGTGTAGTGGTTAAGGTGCTGGCCTAGAAATCAGGAGACTGTGAGTTTGAGGTCTACTTTAGGCATGAAAGCCAGCTGGGTGACTTTGGGCTCTCTCTCTCTCTCAGCCCAACCCACCTCACAGAGTTGTTGTTGTGGGAAAATAGGAGGCAGGAGTATTAAGTATGTTTGCTGCCTTGAGATAGATAGATGATAGATAGATAGATAGATAGATAGATAGATAGATAGATAGATAATAGATAGATAGATAGATAGATAGATAGATAGATAGATAGATAGATGATAGATAGAGATAGAAAAGGTGGAATAAAAATCTAATAATAATATTTTTAATTGCATTTGCTCTTGCTGCTGAATGGGCCCTGCAGATAAGAAGGATAGATATAGGGGCATATAATAGGAGGGTTAAACATGTGAGTGGTAAGTTACATGCAGCTTGTGGGTCAGAAGTAGTACAGCTTAGCAACAATTAAATAAAGATAAAAGCCTGGTTTAGCACATTATTATTCAAACATTATTTTTTCAAAACTGCTGAGATCCATAGAGTTGTCAAACTAAAGATTAAATTCAAAAGAAGGTTCCTAGTTTCATTGCCATTTAACATGTTTATCAACAACTTGAATAAAGGAACAGAGAGGCTGTTGATCATATCTGCAATCTAGAAGAGGTAGCTAATAATTTAGAAGATAGAAATGTAATTTACTTTAAATTTTACAATTGCACCCCATCTTTCCCCCTAGGGAATTCTAGGTTGGACACAAGGGATCTCCCTTTATTTTATCTTTGATGAATGACTCTTTGAGGCTAGATGGAGATATAATGTCTGGTCCAAAATCACCCAGTGAGATTGATGGCTGAGTAAGTGCTTGAATCTAGGACTTTCTGATCCGAGTTCATCACTTTAACCATCACATCACACTGCTTTGGAGCACTAGGTCAACACTTAGAACAGGGCTTTCCAAAGTGCCGCCGCTGGCGACACACCCAGCGGCGGCGGCGGCGACACGCGCGCGCACGGCGGCGCGCGCGCACGGCGATGGAGCGGGGGGGCGTGCGGCGGCGCGCGCGCACGACGGCGGTGCGGGGGAGCGTGCGGCGGCGCGCGTGCGCACGGTGGTGGCGCAAGAGGGGCGTGCGGCGGCGTGGGGGGCGTGCGGCGGCGCGCGCGTGCATGGCGGCCGCCGTGCACGCGCGCGCCGCCGCTTCCGGGTGGTGTGGCGACACACCACGCTGTGTGTGGCGACACACTTTTGTGTCGCGACACACAGTTTGGAAAGCTCTGACTTAGAACATGCATTTTTAGAGTTAAATGTAAACTTCAGCATTTATTCTTAAATACCCAATGTGATTTAGTAAATTCAGAAGCACTGCATTTGCAAAGAAACTAGAGATGTTAGTAGAGAAGAAGCTAAATATGAATCAGTGATGAGGTGTGGAATAACAAATAAATAAATAAATAAAGGGGTTCTATGCAATTTTCATTTCCACCCTAGAAATGTGTTCTATAGATTATGAGAAAGAGTGCTCCAATTCTGTTCTGCTTTAATCTGGTCTCACTAGAATTTTTTGTCCAGTTCTCTGCAATATACTCGAAAAGGGTTATTGACAAACTGAAACGTGTTCGAAGAAAGGCTATAAAAATAAAGACCAAATCCTATGAGAAGAAGGGGAAGGACTTGGGTGCATTTAGCCAGGAGGGAAAAGGGAGAAGAAGAAGTGACATGAAGACCATATTTAAAATTAAGGACTGTCACATTTTCTAATGTTTCTGCGGGTAGGATTTGAATTAATGGATTCAAATTACATGAACACACTGATCAGGAATGAAAATACAAGCTGGAATGGAACATGTTGCCTTGGAAGATTTTATTTTATTTTATTTTATTTTATTTATTTAATTTATATGACCGCCCATCTCCCCCAATGGGAAACTACCCCAACGGAGAAATTTTGGTTTCTCTTGCTCTCTCTTTATGAAATGTTTAAAATTTAGAGATCTGTAATTCTGCAATATCATTATACATGTAATTTTACAGGAACCTTACAGTGCAGTTCTCTCTATTGCATGGGACTTGATGGTCAGTATATTTAAGACGTTATCCTTAGTACATTCTTTCTCACATTCCCCCTCCCCATGCATATGCAGATTAGAGTTTGTTATATCACTTGCACCCAAATTCTATGTATCTTTACAATGGAAGTAAATCCCACTGAATTAAATAAGGATTATTCCGAAGTAAATATTCAGGTTAGCAATCTTAATCTTCCCAATGCTTCAGTTCTTCACGTTGGGGAGGAGGGAAAGGCTTTTCAAAGTTTGAACTGACTTTTTAGATGTAAGAAAATAATGTGAATTGGGTTAAATGAAGAGGGAAAAGAAAGTTTTCACAGATTATAACCAGTTGCCAACTTTTATAATATTGCCCTTACTCCTTGGGTCAAATCACTGATCTCTGGTGATTGGTCCTGGACCCTAAATATAAAGTGAAGGGACAGGAATGTTTCCTTTTTAACAGATATTTGAAGTTGCTCAGCTTAATAAGACTTGTGCAGTGCCTTGAATGTGCAAAAGTACTTTTGAAAATGTGAATTGTTGCTTCTATTATTAACAGTGATAAATAGCCAAGCATCTCAAATATAATTTGTTTCATTTTCTGTGTGTTTTTATGTGGTTTACACACAAACCAAGGCATGTATACTTATTATAGCCAGTTTGGTCTAGTGGTTAAAGTGCTGGGCTAGAAATCAGGAGTTCTAGTCCCGCCTTAGGCATGAAAGCGGGCTGGGTGACCTTGGGACAGTCCCTGTCTCTCAGCCCAACTCACCTCACAGGGTTGCTGATGTGGGGAAAATAGGAGGAGGAAGGAGTATTAGGTATGTTCACTGCCTTGAGTTATTTATAAAAATAATAAAGGCGGGATAAAAAAATGAATAAATAAATAAAATAAATTACACACACACACATACACAATCATGCTGGAATATAGCTTCCTTCCTTTACTAGTGCATTAAATGATCTCTCAGACACATGGAACAAGAGAAACAGAAAACCAGCTTCAGGTGCCCAATCTGTTTTAGAATTATTCACAGTATTTGCACGACAAAACAAAAGTAAATGGGTATGTGTTTAATTTATTTAGATTGAGTGGTTCTCCACCGAGATTATCTGAGAACGAGCAAAGCCTCTGAATTCAGAGTTATCTAGGGCTGAACACAGACACACGCACACGCACACGCATGCACACACTCGTCCCTATTTCTCTTATACCGGGGAAACAAGTCTGGGCACAAATGCTGCTCTGATCTCCAGCAACTTCGCCAGGCGGAGCAAAGTCTACCTTTCTATCTCAGAAGAAAGAAAACAGCCCAAGTAGAAATTCAGCCTCGCAAGCAATAACACAGAGGGAGCAGCGTTAACCGAAAGGGTGGGTGTGTGGGATCGATCGGGGAAAAGCCGTTCCTGTCCGGCTGCAGCACTAGCTTAGTCTGCCTGGGAAATGTTACGCTGTCCATGGTGCTGAATTCTTAAATCAGCTGTGCAAACTAAAGGCAACTCGCCCGAACTCTTATCAACCACAGGAACCGCCCCCCTCCCGGCATCCTTGCTGAAGATCTTAAATATTTATCACGGCTCCGGGAGCGTTGGTCCTCTCCCGGCCGCTACTTCGCCGCGCACATTCATAGAGGCAAGACCCCAGGCCTCTCTCCCTCCTCCCTCTTCCCGCCCTCGTCTCCCGCCATCCCTTACCTGACTCTTTCGAGGAAACTCATTGAGTACGATGCTGATCACTGGAATGTGCAGAGCGGTGGCGACGAAGTCCATCTGTAAGATCTCGCTTCTGCTCTGCGGGAAGGCAAGAATGGCCGAGACCCCTTGTACCACCACAGTGTGGCAGATGCTCTGCAAGAAGGAGACCGGGTCGTTGCTCCAGGAGGAGGCGCTGGGCGAAGAAAAGGGGAAAAGAGGTAGATCGCCCAGGCCCGCCTCGATAGCCATCACCACCTCCAGGGAAAGGTTGTAAGGCAGAAGCCCCTTGACGCGGTTGAGGTTCTCCACCGCCAACAGGAGCGCCTCCCTGGGCATCAGAGGCGGTTGTGGCGCCCGGTCTGGACTCCCGCTGCCGATCAGGTTCTCAGTGCCCAGGTGCGCTCTCCTTCTCACACTGGTCCCCGTTTTCCACCTCTCTGGCGTCCCGGAGTCCTGCCACCCGGATTCTTCCCCGGCAGGGTGGCTTCGGAGCGGGATGTCATTGTGCGCTGTCCAGCCTCCTGCCCCGCCTTGGGAGGTAGCCCAGGGCTGCAGGTGCGCCGCCCCGATCCTTACCGTGTGCCCGATCCGTCTGAGGATCCGGCAGGGCTGCGGGTGGCAAGAGGAGAGGGGCACCCCGGCCAACACGAGGGCGCAGGGCGGCGGGAGCAGCAGACAGACTCTGCTCAGGAGCCACCACACACTCAGTCTCCACATCACTGGAGAGCCAGATGCCCGGCACGTCAGGAGAAACCCCTTCTCCCCCGCTGCCTTCCCACCTCAGCCTCCTCCTCCTCCTCCTCCTCCGATGCTAGGCGCTGCTCTCCCAGCCGCTCTGCCACCGCCAGCCATACAAGTTGCGCGGCTCTTCAGGCGCCTCGGAGGCTCCCAACACACAGACAGCCGATTTCCTCCCACGGGAATCCCTGCTTCAGGAAGTCCCCCAGACTTCCCCCAGTGGCCAGCTCCCCAGACTGGGCTCTAGGGATTAAGAGCCATTCCATTCTACCCCTGGAGGGTCGTCGCAACCCTTCGGGGCGATCCTCTGGATCACCATGGCTCGAATCCACTAGAAGAACCGACCCGGAGATCCAGATTTCCAGACGCCTCTGAGGACAGCAAGAGGCAAGGTCCCACCCTCCAGAGATGCCTCATCTCCCTTGGGCCCCTTCCCCTTTCTCCTCGCCGCTTCTTTCCCCCACTCCGCCCTTCGCCTCTTTTCCCGTCCACCTGCCTTCCCCTTGCTGTTTCTTTCGAAAGCTCTCGTCAAAGGGAACCCAAAGTTGCCAAGCAGGAGGGTAAGCAAGAAGCAGGAGAGGTTCCTGCTCGTCCGAAGGGGCTCCAGTCGGTCGCGCGGCTGCCTAAACACCCACTGACTGACTGCCAAGGCGGCTTTGGAAAGGCGAACAGGTAGCGACCTGAGCGGGACAAACGCCCCGCGAGGAACGCTGGGAGTTGTAGTCATCCTGACCGGACTGTTGGAAGCCTCCCTAGCGCCCGGGCTTTCTCCAAATGCTTTGCCGTGACCCATATTTAGTGTATTAGCGGAGCCATGTTTTAAGAGACTTTTCTTGCCTCTCCTTTCCCCACTGGAAATGGTTTAGTATCTGAAGGGAAAAGAGGACGCAGTTAAGAAATTCTGCTCTCATAGCCTACCACCCCCCTTTTTTAGGATAGAGTAAAGGTGCATCTCCAAACATTTTGTTTATTGCTGCATATCTTCCAGCAAGGGATGTCCCTTTCCCTGATTCGTTTTCTTTTCCCAGCTGCACGATTAGAGGCAGACATTCAACAAGACCAGCCAAAGTGTTCACCTGCCCTCCCCTTTATTTTTTTTATCCCACCTTTATTATTTTTATAAATAACTCAAGGTGGAGAACATACCTAACACTCCTTCTTCCTCCTATTTTCCCCACAACCACAACCTTGTGAGGTGAGTTGGGCTGAGAGGGAGTGACTGGCCCAAGGTCTCCCAGCCGGCTTTCATGCCTAAGGTGGGACTAGAACTCACGGTCTCCTGGTTTCTAGCCCGTTGCCTTAACCACTAGACCAAACTGGCTCTTTTGCTTTTCATGTGCTTAATAAAGGCATGTGGAAGGGAGGGATGGTGGCGGCAGCAGTGGGGAGGGTCAACCTCAACAACTGTGAGAAGAACATGAGAATCTATGAAGCACCTGCTGCTCCATCAGCCCAGGAGGTGTCTTATCTCATTCAACATCCATGAGATCAGGTAAATGTCCATAAGCAGGGCAGGGTAGCAAGAACCTCCCCCAATATTTGACATTCTCCCACCAACTGCAGTATTCAGAGAAGAACATGATGCTGAAGGTAGAGCACTGTTCATATTTCACATGGGAGGCTTTGCAAGTATGCTTGAGCTATCCCTTCAAAACAGTGGTGTCCTCTAAACTGGTGGAGCCAAAGGGAAGTCTCCATAGTCATGGAACTGAGGGGTTATTATGGCAGAACCAAGGACATCACAGAGATGGAGCCAACTACAGTATATCCAATTTGTTAGTCCTCTCCTGTTGGAACACTGAGCAAAAGCATCCTATACTGCGGGACAGTGTTCCTTAACCTTGGCAACTTCAATTTCCCAAAACTGAACACTGCACACTGGCTGGGGAATTCTGGGAGTTGAAGTCCAGACATCTTTAAAGTCACCAAGGTTGAGAAACACTGCCACGGGAAGATGTTTATGTTCAGCTCCTCTAAGATCTTTTTTAAAAAAAGAAATAGAAACCCATTTCATCTAGCTGGAACCTGAGCAGCCAGGCAAAGTATTTCACAGAGAAAATGTTTGCTAGGAAAATTTGGGTGTGATGCTCATGATGCACAGAAGCAGTCATTTGCATCAGGAGCCCCTTGTTCAGGCAAGACAAACTGGGGCAATTTAACTTCTAATACTGTGAACTGAAATCAATGGATTTAGAAGAGAAGATTTATAACCAATGTAGCAGTAAGTTTGCACTCCATCCTTTGAATCCATCTAGTTTCTGGTTTGTTTCCTGCAAGCCTTTGTATAAAAAAGGCATGCCACAAAGTGTAGTTAAGAATCATGCATCTATAGCAAAGAGTTTGGAAAACAACTGAAAACTGTATTTTTGAACCTCTATTTCCTTATTCCACAAACTAATCATTTGCATAGAAAGGACAAACTGAGGAAAATTAATGTCAAGCTCACATTTGTTGTGTTCCCCACTTTTCTGTGTGTTGAGAGAGGGAGAGAAAGTCCAGGAAATGAATAAATTAGAGCAGAACTTTCCAAACTTTTCATGTTGGTGACACACTTTTTAGACATGCATCATTTCGCGACACACTCTTACAGCAGGGCACAAGGCAGGCACTAGGACTGGCGCGGAATCACAGCAGGTTTGGAGGCAGCCAGGCACAAGGCAGGCACTAGGACCTGCGTGGAATCCTGGCAGGGCTCAGAGGCAGCAGCAGCCGCGACACACCCAGACACTGCAGCCGACACACTAACGTGTCCCGACACACAGCTTGGAAAGCTCTGAATTAGAGTTTTGGACAAGGCCTAGGGAAGCTCACATTTACATTCCAACTAAGCTATGTAGTTCATTGGTTATCTTGCCACCACTCTCTCTTAGCCTATCCTACTTGCATAGTTTTGTTTGTTGTGAGAAAAAAAAATGAAAGGATGGCCAACTAGCTGCTGGAATTAAGGTAAATATAAATACCAAACAGACCCAATACATAGAACAGTTTCCTCAGTCTGAACCCCCAGGTATGTTGAATAACAATTTCCTTAATCGGCAGTCATTAAATTTTATACAGAAGTTTTTTAAATTATTTTTAATGAAGGTGCATTTAAGCACTGGCTATCCCAGACTTGAAATCTGAAGTGGTAGGCCCATTTAGCCATGAGTTTGTTCAACTAGTATAGCTCTGGTCTTTTGGTCTGAGGTATCAGCTTTTGAATCGTCTCTCCCAGCTTTATCAATTTTAAAAATAACTATGAAATAGCAGGGGATAATGTTTAATCTGTTGGTTTTCTTTTGCTCCAGCTGTTACAAAAGAAGGCACAAGAGGACCAGAGCCATCTTAGTTTCTTTTTGCCATATTAGTTGGATTTCTGCTGTCTTGCTGATTGGTGGACATTTGTCATTTGCTCTATAAATGAAATAAAGGTTATTCATAGACCTTAAAACAGCTATGTCCTGCAGGGAAATATAAACCCATGGGTGCAAAATGAATTGAAAAGGAACCAAGGAATGCACACACATTTTCATGTCAGACATACTTTTATTGATAGAGGGACCTGGTGTAGTACTTAGGACATTTAACAGAAGTCATGTGTTAGATTAACATAAGCCTTTTCTAATATGAGGCCAATTTGGAATTCCAGCTGATTTTCACTCATTTCTGACCTTGTAATCTTCTCAAACTAAGTAACTGCAGGACTGGAACTTCAACCACAGCCTTCTTATGAGATTTACCAAGGTCCCTTCCAACTCTATGATTCTATGATCTAAAGAAAACTTCCTAATATTCAATAGATTACTTTTTAATTTCAGATGATAATCTTAGAACTTAGTAAAGGTGCACCTATCCTTGTATTACAGCTGCAGCTATAATTGAAGTATCTATTAAAAAATAGCTTTTCAGAGAGCTATGGGGATGGAGGAGAAAGCATCATGGAGAAATGCCCACTAAGACTAAGATATGGATAATTTAGCATACAGGAAATACTTTTTAAAAATTTTATGCAAATAAATATATTCCACCATCTTACAGAGCAGCCAAAGAGAGAAGAGAAAGAGGGCTATTTCATTACCTGTCCTGGAAGATCAGCAGCTGTTAGCTCTCCTAGTATTCACATTTCTAAGAGAGAAGTAAGACTATTCCATTACTTTGGCTAAGATTCAGCTGTTTTTAATCTTCCCTTAGCTGCCACCTAGTGGTGGCCATTTCTAGCAAGGTGCAGAACATAAGGAGAACAGAGACAAGTGAAGCTCTTTCATGCTAGCTGTCCCTCCATCTTTCTCATTCCAGTTGCCCCCAAAGCATTCCTCCCCTGTATCTTCTCCAGCCCCCTTTCCTTATGTGTTATGCTTTTTTAAGTTATAAGAAGAAAGAGTAGGGACTTTGAAATTACTCACTGATAGTTAGCACCTGGAAAAAACATTGGATAGGCACATAAATTATCTGTTCGCAGTCTTGCCAATTTGAAGACACATATTTCTATATCAATTATATATTTCTTTTCCTGAATTTGTATCTATGCATATTTATTAAAAATCTATCTCCTGTTATCCTGGAGTCAGGAAGAAAGGTAATGGATTTTCTCTTCTCTGGAGATACTAGCCTTTAAGGGGAGAAATTGCAAATTCAGAGCTATAAAAATTATGATGGGAGTATGCAACAAATTGGTTTACCTTAATTGTTCTAATATTTTTAATCCATTCTTTAAAAAGCCGCAAAAATGGCTTACAATACAATTAAACAATATTGATTGATTATATGCCATTAAGTTGGTATTGATTTTTAGCAACCACATAGATTTTCTCCAGCAGGGACTGTTTCTAATCTGGTCCTTTAGGTCTTCCAATGGTGTACCCATCCCTGCTGTAATTTAGTCCATCCATCTAGCTGCTGGTTGTCCTCTTCTTCTCTTTCCTTCCACCTTTCCTATCATTAGAGCCTTCTCCAGAGAGCTAGGTCTTCACAAGTAATCATGTAATCAACAAAGCTGATAGAGGATAAGTGTACTGTAATCAGAAACCTGGTATATGCATTCTCAACTAACTAAAACCACCAGGAATGTGTATAAAGACACCCCACATAGAGAGCATTAAAATTGTTAGCTTCAAGATGTCCAAATATTTATTAGAAATTTTCACACAAGTAAAAAGTAAACATGAAGTAATACAAAGTAAGAAAAGGAAAAAGAAAAGAGGAAGGGATAAAAGAAAAAGTGTGAAAAGTAATACAGACAGAAAAAAGAAAAGAAGTATAAATAAGCAACTTCCAATTTCCTTTACTGCAGTTACTAACAAACCTATTGTCTCTCAACCCTCCTTAAAATTACATATGATTCCCTTCTTCCCATATTCAATCCTTTTTAATCAGCAAATCCATCAATCAACAATTCATTTTTTTCCCCATTTTCAGCAAAAAGTCCATAAGAGGTTTTCAGTCTTTTATAAAAGTACGTGTTGTCTTATCCTTGATTGAACAGGTCAATTTTGCCGTTTCCACAAATTCCACCATCTTCACAATCTGCTCCTCCATTGTGGGTATTTCTGTATCTTTCCCTCTCTGCGCATATAATAAGCTGTAGGAGCATTCCTGATATGTGATGCTATCATGACTACTGTGTCTTTGCATAAGTCAGATTTGTCCATGTCTTGAGCCAGGCAAGCACAACAATGTGTTTGAGCAATCCAAGAGTTAGTTTGATTTTTACATTAATTGCAAACCAGTCCAGACTGCCTGGTTTGCATATACCAAGATCTGTCTTCAAAGCAGTAACCCTTTTCTCTTAATAAAATGCTGTGTTAATTAAGTAGCATAGAGAAAACTGGAGAGCCAACCACGAATACAGTTTATTACCCTCAATAAAACATACAAGTCATTATATTCATCATCCTCAAATTGCACACATGGGCATCAGTTGGGATACTCTGTACAAACTTCTATTCCAATTAACATATTTTAAAGAAGGAGAAAACAAGGGTGGCTTAATAGGGAAGAGGAAAAAAAGAAATACAATGTATTATTAGACCAAACATATGTGGCAGAATCAAAATAAATGGTAGCATGGGGTACTTTGAAAGTTCTATTGCTATTTGTCTGGAAGTAAGGTATAATACAATGTACAATGTCACAGGCATTGTGCTTCCTCTTCTCCTTCTTCTCCTTCTCCTTCTCCTTCTTCCAGCTCTACATTTAGTTGGGTGCAAATTCAATAAATGCAGAGCAGACAAACCCAGCAAATATTTCAGCTGTTCTGGGAACAGGCACATTATAGATTTAAACTGGTTGAACAGTCATTCCATGTCCTAAGGGAACCTGAAAATATTGTTCTGAGTAAAGGGCAGGGATTTTATAACAGTTATTTCTTAGGATTATCGGGTACTTACAATTCATGTGCTTCTTTGTGGGATGCTGTGACATTTAAACTACTGCAAAACTGATATAGGCTTGAAAGGCAGATCAACTCCCACAACGCTCTGAATTAAAGAGAGGCTGTCATAATTTACAGCAGATCATTAGTGTCACTCCATTTCCATTCAAATAAACTCAAGTCAACTGTGAAAAGTGTGACAGAACTTTTTATTTATGCTATTAGCAGTCCAAAGAGAAACTTACCAGTCTATTTTAAAGATGAGCTGTAATTATATTGTTTCTTTTTACTTTTGCTTAGATAAAAAAATTACTCCCTGTTTTGGTGAGTTTTTAGAAATGTATCTTGAAAAACCTGGACGCCATGTTGTGACCTTGGCCTAATACCGAGATGAAGGAGTAAAAAGGAGAGCAAATATTCCAAATATTTATTTATTTATTTATTTATAAAATTTATATCACCGCCCATCTCCCTCCACCGGAGGGACTCTGGGCGGTTTACAACAGAATGATAAAAACAAAAAACATAAAATGTACATAAAATATAAAATACAATTTATAAAACAAGATTAAAATCCAAGAGGCAGAAGTGATAAAATGATCTTCCTAATCCAATGTAGGAGAGGAGCTCTCTAAGGTATTAACCACCCCCAAGAGTGGCTATTCCTTCCTTGGTCCCAGGCAAGGCGGCAGAGCCAGGTTTTCAGGTTCTTCCGGAAGGTCAGGAGCGAAGGAGCTAATCTTACCTCTGGGGGCAAGTTGTTCCACAGGGTGGGAGCTACTGCAGAGAAGGCACGCCTCCTGGACCCCGCCAGATGGAACTCTCTTATAGATGGGGTCCGTAGCATGCCCTCTCTGCATGATCGGGTGGGACGAGTGGATATAGTGGGGACGAGGCGGTCCCTCAGGTAGCCTGGCCCCATGCCATGTAGGGCTTTAAAGGTGATAACCAACAACTTGAATTGGACCCGGAAGCAAACTGGTACCCAATGCAGCTCACGCAACAACGGTGTTATATGTGCCGATCTAGGGGCACCAGCAATGGCCCGTGCAGCTGCATTCTGGACCAGTTGAAGCTTCCGGATACTCTTCAAGGGTAGCCCCATGTAGAGCGCATTACAGTAGTCTATATGCGAGATAGCAAGGGCATGAGTGACTGTTCGAAGGGCCTCCCGATCCAGGAACGGGCGTAACTGGCGCACAACACGAAGTTGTGCAAAAGCCCTTCTGGCCACGACTGCCACCTGCTCTTCGAGCAGGAGTCGTGAGTCCAGAAGGACCCCCAGATACCGCACCAGATCTGTCTGGGGCAGTGCAACCCCATCCAGAACCAAAGGTGATAATGTCCCAGATGGGGAAGAGCCATTAATCCACAGCCACTCCGTCTTATTTATTTCCATGTTTAGAGAATCCTAACTATGGGCACCATCTTGTTTATACAATTTTGCATTTAATAGCAATTTATACACAAAAAATGCAGGGATGTATAGCCATCCAAGAAGGCACTGCTTCTAGAGTGAACCCTATAAGGACACTTCAATACGAAGACACTGTGCCAGTTCAAAAGCAGCTCTGGACCTCTGTGATCCCACAACTTCGGTTAAATCTAAGCTGATTTATTTCTGGTTCAGCTCTAGTTTAACCCAAATCGTATCCTCATAGCTTTATAATAATGCAGCTGTTCAGAGTTTGTATGGGTACCCCATTGCCTCATTCCTTTTCCTGGTTCTTGAGTTTCAGCAGTCATAACAGGTCCAGCAAAGGGAATGCTGGCTTGATTTATAGTTGGAAAATGAATTATTTATTTATTTATTATTTAAATTTATATGACCACCCATCTCCCCCAACCAGGGGACTCTGGGCAGCTTATATTAGATAAATTATATCTATTTCCCTACTTCTTTTTTGCAGGTGATGAGGGGCATACAAAACACCAGTCTGTTTTAGATTTTCTTCCATTTTCTTCTTGTGAGGTAGGGCAAATTTTGGTTTCTCCAGTGGAATGGAAATAGTAGTGATGTAGAACTGTCCTTACAATGAATTCTAGTTCCTGTAGCTTAAAAAGTAAGCATTTTGTTTAACATTATCACTTCCCTCTTCTTCTTCTTCTTCTTCTTCTTCTTCTTCTTCTTCTTCTTCTTCTTCTTCTTCTTCTTCTTCTTCTTCTTCTTCTTCTTCTTCTTCTTCTTCTTCTTCTTCCTACAACCATGTTTAGAACTGTTGGGAAAGGCAACTGCTTGCAAAATTGATAACATGTTATCATGCTGTCTTCACAGCTTTCAATACAGAAGGAAGGACAGGTTGCGTAGTTTCACTCCATTACAAATCACTCAATTTTTAATTTCTTTGTGACCGATCAGCTAACGGCACATAATGTGTACAGTACTGGAATTCAGGATGGATGGGGTGGAGGAGGACACTAGTAATTCATTTATTTGTGTGTAGAGATGAATTGAATTTTTGTTGCTCCAGGACCAGCAGTAGCTTGAATGGAGCACTGATACAAAGATGTTGTTGCAGTTTCCTGTTGGGTGGCTGGAAAGAGCACTGACTTCTTCACTGTGTTCTCAGCAATACAAGAAAAGCAGGTGTGAAAATGATCATCAGGTCTGCTTCAAACTGCTTTGGAAAGATTGAGAATGGAAGTAGTGCCACATGGAAGTGTCCTGAGAAGCAACTTGAATTTTACACGACATGGCCCAGGATGGTGGAAGTTACAGTCCGAGAGCATATGGAGGGCCACATATTACCCATCCATACTAATGATGATCCCAGACTGCTGCCTATTACAACTCACAATACTTGTTGAAATATCATAGTCCAGAGCTTGAATACATGCTTGGCATTATAGAGGTCTTTGATTCAGTCCCTGCTCCTATTTTAAAAAGATCACATAACAAGTGGTTTGAAGGAACCCTGCCTTAAAGCTTTGGAGAACTGCTGGATTATATAGATAAATAATCTCACCTGGTATAATGCACTGCTTCAAATCCATGAATGAGTTGGCTATAGATGCTCTCAGATGACATTATTTATATGGCACATTACTAGCTTCTGCTTATTATCTATGTTTGTAAGCTATCTGTAAAGCAAGGTAATTTTAATAATAATAAATAACATAATAGAGATAATGTTGCTTATAACTATAGATTTTTTTTTAAAAAAACCTCTCTAGATAGGATATGTATCTCCTAATAAATAAACACCCAAATAAGAAATACATAATTATTGGAAATCATATGACAACTGGGGACCATGTACACTTCCATGGTCTGGTCCTAGCATGCAGCAGCAGAGATTACATGGATCACACTGATGCCATTTTGTGAATTATCTCTATCCCTGAGGCCCATCTAAATTTTCTGGAAACCTTGTCATGTACTGTTATCCTTCTCTTATATTTGTAAGTATGTCCCCATCTCCCTTCACTTTTGGGGCAACGTTCAGTGATTTACTGCTAGGATCTTGGGATACTCTTTGCCATCTGTATAATTTGGAGCATTAGATATGGGCTGAAAAATGCAGGCAACCATTAGATGGCAGCAGAAGGTTAGAGTTTGGTATCTCTTTGCAGCTATCGAATAGTCATATGAATTATCATAGATCGATGTGGCAGCCCTAATATTTTATTTTATTTATGTAGTGGCACGGTGCACCCTGTAGGGTAGAAGGGTAGAGAACTAAAACATCCTCTTCCAGAAGCTTTCTTGCTGAAGACACCAAGGTCCCACTTCCTGTTTCCAGACATGGTAGTTTGCTCTACTACCATCTATCTTCTAAGGAGTGACACACCTGACCCCCTGCCGGCCATAGATCAATCTCACAAGAGGTAAAGAAAAATAAAAAAATAAAACTTTATTATATATATATATATATATATATATATATATATATATATGTGTGTGTGTGTGTGTGTGTGTGTGTGTGTGTGTGTGTGTGTGTGTGTGTTAAAACTGTATTATAAAATAAAAAAGTTATTAATATCACTTTGGAACTTTAATATTAAAGTTGTAAACATGCATTGCTACAGGAGATAGCTTACATTTTTATTTATTTATTTATTTATTAAATTTATACACTGCCCATCTCACTATGGAAGTGACTTTGGGCGGCTTACAAAGTTCCCAAGTTCCACTCTACAGCAGCTGGCAAATTGGTTAAACTGAAAAATCTAAAAGAGCACAAGAGGGCGCTGGCCTATGATAAATGGCTATATTATTATTATTATTATTATTATTATTATTATTATTATTATTTGATAAAAAAGTTGTTACTGGAAAATAATATTCACATCCAATATCCAATTTCCTATTTTGACCACAGAAAGAAATATTAGACTTAAGCATATACCAAAATATAAAGATAAAAATCGAAAGGCAATTCTTCCTTTTGCTTCTGCATAGAAACCTGGGTCTGGGAGAAAACATGTTTTGAATGAGCTAGGATCTGGCTAGGCAGGGATGGAACTAGAGTCTCTGTCACCCAGGGCAAACATGGATTCCGTGCCCCCATGGGTTATTTTGTCATCTTGGCGCACCCCTGGGCATCATTTTGGCACCCCCCTCAGCGCGGTGCTGTTGGATAAATGCTGGCTTATAGGGAAAAATCAAGGCGCAGAGTAATCACACACAGAGTGGAGCTTTTCAAAGCTAAAATGGCTTTATAATAAATAAAAGCAGAGCTGTATATACAGTTACAGCGTTGCAAAAAGGTACAGACAAAGCAGAGTACATCTTCTCCACTGACAAGACAGGAAAGGAGCTCACGCCATGGCAATCACTCACATAGCCAGGCATAGCTACAAACTTCCCAGTCCTCAGCAGAACACACATGAAGACATGGCTAAAAGATGGCAGAAGTCAAGAAGCAAGGAACCATGGTTCACAGCTGGGATATACACTTGTTCCAGCTTTCTGATTGGCTGACAGCTAGCTAATGTCAGTGTCAATGGCTGACAGCTCAGAGGCCATAGCACATACTATAGCCTGTCAATGGGTGGCAGTGTTGCATGTGAGCAAGCATGTGATCTCCCCCTCCCTCTGCTCTCCAGAGCAGGGCTTCCCACGGATCAAGGAGGAATTGTTCCCATGCGAAGGTTTAGAGACTAGACATAAACAATTTGCATAACGTGGTACCTTGGCTGACCACCTGGACTGAGAAAGCTACAGAAAGTATAGAAAACAATTTGCTAATTTCACACAAGAAATCTGACAGGTGCCCGAGGCACATGCCCCGCTTGCCCCCCCCTAGATGCGGCCCTGTGGCTAGGAGGCTCTGAAAGTCAGGGTTGAAGCCTACTTTTCACAACAGCTGACCACTGAAGTCTCTTGGGAGTTTATAATAAAGACAAACTTTAAATCATGACATTAAAAGTAATTAAAATTATAATTAAAACTAGTAAAAACAAGTAAAACTAATTAACAATTAACCAGTAGCTAAAAGCCTGTTCCAAAGTATGTGTTTCAGGGCCTTTTAAACAGCTAATAAAGATGTTAGGCTCCTTAACCCAGCAGAGAGTGCATTTTCAAGGATAGAACATCTATTCATTTCCCTAAACTCAGAAATCTAAAGGACAGCAAGGAACAGGTCATAAGGCTTTCTTTCCTGTGTTGCTAAATGTTATATAATTTATTTTGTTCTTATATACAACCCTGGGCTAAATTTTTACATTTTCTTGCCAAACATTTAGTTAGTGAAATCCAGCAATCCAGTTCAAGGTCTTTTGTTGTTGTTGTTGTTGTTGTTGTTGTTGTTGTTCTTTTAACAATCGGGGAACTCCTGCAGCAAAACACAGTGAAGTCTGGTTTTATACAAGTTGGATAAAAAAAAATAACCTTGAGTTCTGTAATGAGATATATTTCACATTCTTTCAGTGGCTGTCAGTCTTCTTTATAAATAAGAGATCTCAGCCTTCTCTCCTAATGATCTGTCACCTTTGTAATGTGATGGCAGAAGCACACTTAATGTTAATGGCTGAATCACCTGCAACCAGGTGAAATGGTTATTTAAGGTATTTCCAGTGCAAGTATAAGATTGGCAATTAGGTGCCAGCCAAAAAACAGCCATTGTAAAAAGATGCAATAAAAATCAAGCACTGAAACAGCTTCCCTCTCAAAATCTGAAAATAGTAATAAAGGGAGAAGAAAGCATAATGAAAAAATAATGGCAGCAAAGTTCAGAAGTAGACCTAGAACAACCATGCACTCTGTTTAGTTGAAGTGGTATATAAAAATACTGGGCAAGGGGTGTTTGAAGCAAAGCAGACCTGCCAATGGGTAGACTTCTTTGTGGAAAGCATTCTAAAAAAAAGCCCCTCCCATTCATGAGTCCTGTCACTGAAGGCAATTTTACAATTAGGAGTTCAGGGGCTTGGTATGTCAGGGCCATGAAGAACAAGAACTACAGAGAAAGGCAGAGTCTCTGTCTTTTGTGAATCTCTTATTCTTACATTAGTATGCTGATGAACAAAATGACATCACTTTGCAGAGGCTGCCAGTCACAATCCCTGCTTGAGAGAATGGTGTCCTGTCCCGACTAAGGCTCGAAGCAGGAAGGGGTTAAAAGTTCTTTCTTGACAAAAGTACAACACAAGTAACGAAGGCAAGAGGTTGTAAAGGGCCCCCAAATGACCACGTTTTAGGCTCCCGGTTTGTGCTCACGTGAGAAGCCACCACACGGTTGACGCAGTCGGGAGGTCCGGGGCTAGTGCAAGGCAAGAGTCCAACCCGGTATCCAACAGTTCCGTTGGGCGAGGGTCTGGCTTGGCGGGGCAGCAAGAAGGGCTTCAGGTGCGGGGTGCAATTGCGCTACAAGGCAGGGTGCTGGCACGGCGCGAGGCAAGGTGTCAAGGCGAGGTTCTGGTGTGAAGCGTGGCATCATGGCAAGGCAGGGTTCCAGCACGGGGCTTGGTAGGGTTGCAAGGCAAGGTTCCGACACAAAGGTGGGCGGACCGATAAGGCAGGATTCCGGCTGGAAGCTTGGCTGGGCGGCAGGGCAAGGTTCTGGCTCGGAGCTTGGTGGTTCAGCAAGGCAGGTTCCCGAGGGTCCTAACAAGGATCTGGAACGGTTGTTTCCGGCACTGGGTGCACGTTGCACGTGCCTTTTATCCCATCGATTTTTGCGCCGTTTGCGAGTGAAAGCCAATTGCGCCTTGTGTTGCTCTGCGCGCCTTTCCCATCTCCTTTCTCGCGTGCTGATAGGTGATGGCTCTACATCCTCTGGGCTATCCCCAATCAGCTGTTCAGCCTCAGATTCAAATTTTGCGCCCGAATGATGAACTGCTGTCCTAAGTTGGGCGCAGTCACGTGATTTTTCACTTTACATCACTTAGCGATGGAGTTGCCGGTCCCAATTGTGGTCAGTACATGAGGACTACCTGTACTGAGCTTTGCAAGCCATGATTTTTGGCAGTAGTGTGCAAATGAAGCTCCAAACTCTGAAACACTAATGGCAATTCTCAGAACCCCTCCAAAACGTACCCACAAATTGCATGTAAGAAATACATTGGGAGTAAGAACATTACCTGCATTTAATTCACTTTATATAATTTGAATTAAAATTAACTTTCATTTTTGTTTTGCTTCCACCAACTTTTTGGAGTGTAGTCCCCAGCCTGCTACCCCAACCTCCTTGCTCCCCAAAAGGTGTACAGCCCTGCTTTATGCCTTAGCATATTGATCAGACTAAGTGTTGTTTACTCAGCAAACCACCATTTAGTGTAATGTGTGAACCCAGTCACTGATATACTTTAACGGGAAAAGAACACAGCAAAACTACAGTGCTGAAGTGTGATACAACCTACAGAGAGGAGATAAAGCTTCTTTTTATATCTCATTTTCAGAAGAGTTCTCTTCTAATATTAGCTGTTCACAGCAATCACATCTCTCTCTTTCTCTCTCTCTCTCTCTCTCTGAACCCATCTTCTAAGTTATTTGGACTGCAAAAGGTATTTAGTTGAAATGGAATGGAATTTTAAACACCTTAACAGTCGCTAAGAAGCACTTTTTGTATATGCAGGATAATGGAAGAAAAGAAGCCTTTGAGCTTTAATCACTTTAAGTAGAGGTTATAGTATGGTTTCCAATATTTTCTTTATCATTCCCAAAGGGACATAAACTGTGACCTTGCTGTGTTTGGACCTCTTTTGTATTCTTTTGGCCAGAAAGCCAGTGATCACTGTACTTGTGCAGGCCAATAAAAGATGCTTCCTTTCATCTATCGCCAACTGCTTTGGTTCCTTATTTAGCTGGACATTTTCCCCACCACATTCTGTAACACATCAGAAAGAAAGTAATTTCAGAAATGTCAAAATAGTCTTAGCAGCAGATAAAGTTTTAATTGATTAATTGTTGGGATCATTTCAAAAGACCATACAGTAGACTGATTTTATTGCTGCTTTGGGAATGATAAAGAAAATTTTGTAAACCAAACTATAACCCCTACAACCAGAATGTAGCATTTGATAATAGTATGGGATGACCCTACGATGATTCCTCTCAACTAATGGGACTCTACTCTTACCCTAGTTACAGAAACTAATGCCAGGTACCATAAATAAAAAGTAAAGGTAAAGGTACCCCCCGCACATTTGTGCAGTCGTGTCCGACTCTAGGGGCCGGTGCTCATCTCTGTTTGTTAGCCGAAGAGCCAGCGTTGTCCGAAGACGCTTCCACGGTCATGTGGCCGCATGACATGCGCGGAACGCTGTTACCTACCCACCGAAGTGGTACCTATTCATCTACTTGCATTTGCATGCTTTCGAATTGCTAGGTTGGCAAGAGCTGGAGCTAGTGCAGGAGCTCACTCCCCACGCAGGGCTAGGGATTCGAACCTCCGAACTTGCAATCTTCCGATCGACAAGCCTGGCGTCTTACCCGCTGAGCCACCACGCCACCATAAATACCAGGTACCATAAATACCAAGTACCATGGGATGACATATCAATATGCTGATGATACTCAATTGTATATCACCATTCCAGGTGAAGTAAGTGATGCGGTCGCCACCCTATCTAGATGCCTGGGGGCTGTGGGGGTCTGGATGGGGAACAACAAGCTTCAGCTGAACACTGGTAAGACGGAGTGGCTGTGGATTGATGGCCTCTTGGGATCCAGGAAGTTGTCATCTTTGACCCTGGATAGGGTGGGACTGCCCCATTCAGAGCCAGTGCAGAACTTGGGGGTCCAGCCATGGCCAGGAGGGCCTTTGCACAGCTTCGAGTTGTGCGACAGTTATGCCCATTGCTGGACCGAGATGCCCTCCGAACAGTCACTCATGCCCTGTCATCTCCCATATAGACTACTGCAACGCACTCTACATGGGGCTACCCTTGAAGAGTATCCGGAAGCTTCAGCTGGTCCAGAATGCAGCCGTGTGGACAGTTATTGGTGCCGTAAAATCGGCACATGTGACACCTCTGCTGCGCGAGCTGCATTGGGTACCAGTTTGCTTCCGGGTCCAATTCAAGGTGTTGGTTATCACCTTTAAAGCCCCACATGGCATAGGACCAGGTTACCTGAGGGACCGTCTCATCCCCAGAACATTGACCCGCCGCACCCGGTCATGCAGAGAGGGCATGCTACAGACCCCATCAACCAAAGAATTCCATCTAGCAGGGTCCAGGAGGTGAGCCGTCTCTGCAGTAGCGCCCACCCTTTGGAATATCTTGCCCCCGGAGTTGAGGCGGGTTCCCTCGCTCCCAACCTTCTGGAAAAACTTGAAGACCTGGTTCTGCCGCCTTGCCTGGGATGGGAATGCCAACAGTTCCTCCTGGGGCTGGCTGATCACATGAAGCCCTCCCTAGTATTAATAGTTATTGCCCTTGGATTTTATATTTATTTATTGATGCTGTGATTTTTTATTTATATTTTTAACCTTGTTTTTATTGTGAACCGCCCAGGTGTCCCCCGATTGGGGGAGATGGGTGGTAATATAAGTTTAAATCATAAATAAATTAATAAATAAATAAACAATGACATTTATTATGCCCATATATTACTTCCCTTCATACCAAAGGAAAGACCACCGTCTGGTTTCTATTATCTGTCTCTTTTCTCTCCAAGGTCATCACACAGTTTTGGTGTGCCTGCTCTTTTATTCACATGCTTCTGCTCATACCAATATAAATAATCACACATGATATTAACCCTCTGCAGTTACCATTATGGAGAATGCAAAAAACCCACAAATAATGCCTTTAATGGAGAATAGTAGTTTGCCCTAGTTATACAAATTGCCACCTCCTGTTTCCTTCAGTCGCCTATACTGTTCTTTTGGTAACATGCAAATTTATTCATACTTAAACAGATAATGTGCCCACTTAGCAGTCACCTAGAACATCTGACAGCCCCTAGCCAGACTTAGCTGATCTTGAAAAGTTAAAAAGGGTCAGATTAGCATTTGGATGGTTAACTAGATGGAACATCCAGGGCAGTAGGATGAACTAAGAAGCCAAAAATTCATCTTGGAAGAAGGTGATGGCAAATTACATCCATACAGTGGCCAAGAAAATTTCATAGACATGACTCTGAAGTCACCAAGGGTTGAGCTTGACGTGAGGGGGGATTTATTTTATGTGGAGTCCTTGGTGCTCTCTGAGCTTGGTTGTTTGCTTGCAGACATTTCATTATCTGACTAGGTAACATCATCAGTGTTAGTGAGTGTGGGTTTTGCTTCCTAGCACTGATGATGTTACCTAGTTGGGTAACGTCTGCAAGCAAACAGCCAACCTCAGAGAGCACCAAGGACTCCACAGTTCAACCCTGAACTACATATATTCTCGTCTATTGGATTTATTTTATATTGAACACAGCAGGAATTCTGAGCAAACATTTATTGCCAGGAAGTTACAAATAAAATATGAGCCACCCCAAGCTAAAAACAGCCCCAGCCTTAAATCCAAACAAGCCATCAAATAGCAGCCCAAAGAGCATCGCAAAGACCTGATCAGCAGTCGGATCAGCACATCAATTAATTTTTTTAAAAAATTGAGTTGATTGATATTTCGTTAGGTTGCAAATGGAAACGTAAACTTAGCTGTTAATTGAGGCCAAACTTGCATGCAAGATATAGTTCTGATAAAAGCGAGGCTTTTCTATTGTCACGAATTAATAAATCTACCAGCCTGCCTGCAAATTAAAAATTTAGAGCAATACATCTATTTCTAAATGTTTCCAGCCACATCAGTCAATTAAACAAAAATTCAATAGATGAACATGGCAATGGTTTTGTTTGGTTCTGCTTGATTAAAACATTATGAAATAGTCAGCAAGTTTCGCAGGATTTTTGTTTAGGGTGTATTTTTCTACAAACTCTGGAAAGAGCCAGATAGGATAGGCCGTGATAGAAAAGGCCCAAAGTATTTTAAATTTAGTACATAGTGTTGCAGCAGATCTGAGCCTGTAGGGAAGTCTTAACTCTCCTCTCCCAGAAATCCTCTGGTTTTCAGAAAAATTGGTCCCCTTTCCTTCCTCGTTAATTATTATTGCCATTATCCATCTCCTTGGGGGATGACTTTATCTGGCATGTGACAGAGACAGCCCGTAGCCTTAATAGTAAATTAAAAGGGGAAAAGATGAAAGCAATGCATAACTTTTATAGCAACATCATCTGACCCTTGTAGCTTCAAGGCATGTGGTTAGAGAAAGCAGCTCCCACTTCTTTGGGGAGGTGGATTAGTAGCACAAGATATAATTTGTAATCCTCTGTATTAAAAATAAGAAAAAAGTAAATGTGAAATTTCTTTTAATCTTAAGTAGTCCCCTGCAAGAAAAACAACAACTAATGAGGGAAGTAAAAATTTAGAGATATTTGAAATCACCGACAGCATTTTTTTTTACAAAGGATCTCCCATAGGAATATATATGTTTGTATGTATACACACACACACCTACAGAAGAAATCCTAGGATGATACTGGCTTGCTCCTCTTTGAGAGCTCTCTGATATAAAAAGGTGCCATTTGGCATAAATCTCATAAGAACTAAGCATGCATAGAAGACATAAGCTATTAAGACAATAAATTAACCTTAAATACAAACAGAGCAAAAGAATAACCTTCACACAGTGCTAACCAGACATTTACCTATTGCTACCCAAGTAATATTTCCTTAAAGCAAAAATTCTTTTCTGATACAGTATTACCTGTACTTGTGTAGTGCTGGTGGTTTTACTGGAAGATTGGTGAGGAAGAATTGTGTACCTCTTTCCGTTAGGTGCATGGTACATAGAATTCTAATTGAAGAGAATATTTGTAGCTCAGGGTTGAACTGTGGAGTCCTTGGTGCTCTCTGAGCCTTGTTGTTTTCTTGCAGATATTTCATTGCCAGACTAGGCAACATCTTCAGTGCGAAAAGGGAGTGGGACTTGAATGAATGAGATTATGACTAAATGATTATGATTATGATTAAATGATTATGATTATATTGTAAACTGCCCAGAGTCCCCCATTGGGGAAAATGGGCGGTGATATAAATTTAATAATAAAATAAATAAAATTATGATTATGAAGAAAACTCCTTAATCTCACAACACATGGATGGACTCAACCATACTTTCAACTGGGAAACTGTGAGCATCTTAAATCAAGCCAAATCCAAAAATGCTAGAGAATTCCTGGAAGCTTGGCACTCAGACAAAGCAGCCATTAACAGACACATAGAAGTAAACAACATTTACATACCATTCATAAGAGACAATAGAAAAGCCAAAAGACCAGAACACCTTGCCAGCAATCAACACCCAGATATGCAAAGATTAACACCAGGATTAGCACCAGAGGAACAATCAAACAGCACAATATGCCCTAATCAAGGTACTATTAACTCAGTCAATCAACCAAGCAGCAAACAACAGCCCAATCAAGGAACTCCCAAGAGGAGAACAACACCCCCACCAACACAGGCAGGACAAGCCAGGGTATATAAACAGAGAGCAAGTCCCACTCCCTTTTCGCACTGAAGATGTTGCCTAGTCTGGCAGTGAAACTCCTGCAAGAAAACAACAAGGCTTAGAGAACACCAAGGACTCCACACAGAATTCTGTATGATTTTATATGTTCATATAATGGTTCAGTATGTAGTGCAGAATTAAAAAAGCATTTATTTCACTCAGTAATGGGTCAAATATGGGACATATTTTGTTTTACCCTGCCCTTGGTGAGACACTTGTGTTGGGTAGGATGATCTTTCTAATCTTTAGTCCAATTAACCTTGAGAAACTTTGAGAGGGTCTCATTGCCACCTTGTATAAAGAAAGACTCCTTAGCCTTGATGGCCTCATTCTTGGCCGGACTCCTGAACCTTGATCCTTGATGGGCTCACTCTTGGCAGAAGGGCAAAGCATTCCAAAATAAGATAGTCTTGTCCAGTGAGATGAGGCCATTGAAAAGCAGGTGTGCTTAATTAGGGTTCAGAGCCTATACATTTTTTTCTTTTATATATTTTTTCATCCTAGTGTTTTTCCCGCAGGTGCAGGGTCCACTTTTTTTGGATTAACTGAATGTTGATCCATTGGTTGCGACAGGAATTGACCAACCAGCTTGTTGCCTGAGCATGACATTGTGGGCTGAGAGATAGAGACTGGCACAAAGTCACCCAGCCGGCTTTCATGCCTAAGGTGGGACTAGAACTCTTGGTCTCCTGGTTTCTCGCCTGGAGCCTTAACCACTAGACCAAACTAGCTCTCCAGTTCAGAGCCTATATAAGCTAATCAAGCCCTCACCCCTCAGGATGGAAGTTTGATGCAGACCTAACCAGAAGGTGCTGCATATTTGCTGGCTTTGAAGGGATCCATCCACCATCATCTCTCTGGGGTTCCCTGACTGGCAGAAGTGGCATAAGAACTTTCTTTCTTTGTCTTATTGTATTCTTGAAAATTTTTAATCACTGTATTGTGTTAATATTCTTTGATTGCTTCACTGGGTTGTGTTATGTTCTTCAGTATACCTGCATATTCTCTGATTACTGTCTCATATTATGTGATTATGTCATTGTCCTATACTGCCTCGGAACAAAGCCTTAAGGACTCACATTGAGGTGGCCATTGCTACCCAATCCAAAAGAATCTAGAACCTGTGACCTAACCCTGCTGGGCTGGGAACAGAGCAATTCAACTTGCTTTTGGGATTTCTGGAAATTCCAGGCTGAAATCTGAGGCTAAGAGGAGAGAGAGTAAAGGCCACTGATTCCCAGCCTGTCCTCCTCCAACTTTTTGCTGCTTTCCCCCTGGAGTTCTGTCTTCAGTCTTTCAAAGATAATGGCCTTTCTTCCCTGAAGAGGAAGGTGTTTGAGGGAATTCTGCCTGCTTATGTGAGCAGGAATGTAACACTTAGGAAGATCCTACTTGAGAATTGTGTGTATTGGATCTGTCTGGGTTTGGAACTGATAGTCAGGAGCACTGTGAAGACAGTGAGTAAGGGGGAACGCTTGTCTCTGTCAGGATTGCACAACCAAATGAACGTAGTGCATTCGCTTGCCGCTTCCTGCCAGCAGAGCCAGCTAGACGAGAGAAAGCCAACGCGTGTCAAGCTTGTTTACGGGATGGGAGGGGGGATGGAAGCCAGACAGCGAGCAGCAGACGCTGGGAACCAAGGTCAATTGCAACTGCCTGAGCCAGGTGTGGGGAGGGGGGAGGTGAGCTCACCAAGGGAATGTTTTAATTAGAGGCTTTGTGCCATTTTAATCAGTTTCAGCTTTCTCTGGGATTCTTGTAGCTTTCTTCAATTAAATAACTTTCCTTTTCTACAATGAAACTGAGTGAAGTTGTTTTGCTTGAAGTTTAAGCCTAGCAGTCTTTACATTAAGCTGAAACTCCCAAAATTGTTACATGACCGCTTTGCCTGAGGATACTCCTTTACCTGAGGAGGTTCCTTCACCAGAAAGGCAGGTTGCACGCCTGTACGTATCGTTGGGACAGGCAATGGAGGGTGCCGGTTCTTCAACTGCGGGATCCAGTGAGATGAAAGGTGAAAGGCTCAAACAAGTCCAGGCCGTTGCATCGAAAGTACCAGGGGGAGAAGGTGATCCCCAAGAGGGCACTTTGAAACTGAGCAAGAGATTGAGAAAGATGAAGACCAAGGGAGAACCTGAGAAGTCGGTCACGATGAAAGGCGAGTTGAAACTGAAGAAGCGCTGGTCCAAAAAGATTGGCGGGATGCTCGAGAGTGACGCTACTAAAAACGTTACCACTAGACAAGGTACTCGTACTGATCAGATGACGGAATTAGAAGATTGGATGGGCAGCATGTCTTTCGAGATGGAGACCTTGTCACAACGCATGGCCACGTTGCAAGCATCTGTCGGGAAGATATTGCAGAAGCTAGAGGAACCCGGGATTGGGCCACGACCCAGGAGTTCCAGTGCTACTTCTGGATCAGCTGATGAGGAAGGGTCCAAAGACGAGTCCAGCACGGATGAGGAGAGCCGGCCAGCATCACCTCTGACAAGAAAAAGAGCAGTGCAAGAAGAGGTACCTAGGGTGCCGAGATGCCCAAACAGGCCACCAGGAGCACGCAAAATCAGGGTGAGGTTTGATGGAGACCCCAAATGCCTAGCGTGCTTCATGACCCATGTTAAAGGGTTCATGGATGAATTTGAAGATTCATTCATGGATGAGGAGGTGAAGGTGAGATACATCTCAGCCTATCTGTAAGGGGAAGCAGCAGATTGGCTAATTGAACTCCACGATGCCGAGGCCCCAGAACTAATGGATTTCAACGAATTCATGACAACCTTAAGGGACCAGTTTGAAGATACCTTATCCAAAGTGAAGGTGAAGATTGAGATGCAGACGATCAAGCAAGGGAACTGGTTGGTGGCCGAATATGCTTTGGAATTTAAGAGTCTGGCGGGCTGCCTCACGGATTGGCCAGAAACATTCAAAATCAAATACTTTCAGATGGGATTGAGACCAGAAATCCTAGAGACTTGCCTGAACCGAGGAGATCCCAAGACCCTGAAGGAGTGGGTGCTATTGGCCGGGATGGTAGAGAGCACCAAACTTTGCTTAAAGAAGCAACTACAACTGCAAGAAGCAGCAAAGAAAGTGAGGTTGACGGCCAGCCCGGCGGACAAGCAGAGTCAACACCGAAAATGGGACAAAGAGAGGGAATGACACACCCAGAAGAACTTGTGCTTCAGGTGTGGCAAGGAGGGCCATCGAGCCTCTGAATGCAAGCAACCAGCCAGCTGGCCGCAAGACGAAACAAAAAGGATTATAACTCAAACCCCTAAGCGCAAAAGCAAAGGGACAGCTGCCAAAGCTGAGGAGACATGTGAAGGGGGCTTCATAGACAGCACCAGCGACTCTGAAGAAGAGGAGTTTCAGTCGGCGGGAAACGCCAGCCGCCTACCCTGAAGGGCGCCAGTGGGCAGGCGGAACGTGATGGGTGCATCGATCCCATGGTAAGTGAAGAATGTACCTCAATGTTATTAAGAATACAACTGAAAACTCTAGAAACTAAACACAGGGCAGACCTAATGGCAATGTTAGATTCTGGGTGTACGTGCTATCTCATAAACCCAGCAATCGTGACTGGACTTGGGCTTAAAGTAGGGAAACTAAAGCAGCCCATAGTTTTCATGCAACTAGATGGCACAGAAGCTAGTGGAGGTCTGGTGGAGTTTTGTACCAAAGAAGTTAAGTTAAAGATTGGGACCCATCGAGAGACAATTAGATTCCTTGTCACCCCAATTGCCAACCAGTCAGTGATTTTAGGTTTATCCTGGCTAAGAAAACGCAACCCCCATGTCAATTGGGCAACAGCAGACATAGAATTTGAGGACGGGTCATATAAAGGTGAAACCTCATTGGCTGCAAATCCCGATAGCACAGTGTTTGGGATGATGGCGGAATCGGGTAAGCAATCACCCCGGAAGGAGGAAAGCCTGATACCCAAACAGTATAAAGATTTGCGCAGGGTTTTTGAAGAAAAAGAATCAGATCAACTCTCCCCCCCCAATAGGACTGTGACTGTGCAATTGAGATAGAAGCTGGGGAAAAATTGCCAAAGCCCAAACTATATTCAATGACTCTGAAAGAACAGGAAGCACTGAGGGATTTTGTGGATGAAAACCTGAAATGGGGTTTCATCTGACCAGCTACCTCGCCAATGGCAGCCCGTGCTCTTCAGACCCAAAAAGGATGGGTCCTTAAGACTGCACCGATTATCGGGGTTTGAATGCCATCAGTGCTGATAATAGGTACCCACTCCCATTGATGAAGGACATGCTTGCTCACCTATCAAAGGGGAAATTTTTTACAAAATTAGATTTGAGGGAGGCTTATTACCGTGTATGCATTCGCGAAGGGGATGAATGGAAGACTGCTTTTAACTGTCAACTGGGTTGTTTTGAGTTTCTTGTGATGCCATTCGGATTGAAAGGAGCAGGGGGGTGTTCATGCACCTCATAAATGAAGTTCTTCATGAGTTTCTGTATGAAGGGGTACTCGTCTATTTAGATGACATCCTGATTTATTCCCAAACCTTGGAAGAACATGTTAAATTAGTGTGTGAGGTTCTAAAGAGGCTTTTGAAAGCTCAATTGTTCATCAAGCTTTCAAAATGTGAATTCCATAAAGAGCAGTTGGATTACCTAGGTTACAGAGTCTCGAGCAGGGGCATTAAGATGGAGTTTCCTGGGGTTTGCGAATTTCTATTGGCAATTCATTAATAATTTTGCCCAAGAGGCTTTGCCTCTGACAGACCTACTCAACACTAAGGGGAGGGGAGACACCAGAAAAGTAAAAAACCGCAAGGCGGTGCTGAATTGGACTGATGAATGTCAGGAGGCATTCGAATGGCAGAAAACCTTATTTACCACCGAACCCATTTTAAAACATCCAGACCCACAAGAACCCCTAGTGGTCCAGGTCAATGCTTCAGACGTGGCTTTGGGAGGCGTGTTATTACAAAAGGACAAGGAAGGGGTTTTACACCCATGTGCATACTTATCCCGAAAGTTCAGTGAGGCTGAAGGCAGGTGGTTGGTGTGGGAAAAGGAAGCATTCGCAATAAAATGGGTCCTCCAGACATGGCAGCACCTCCTGGAAGGAGACATCCACCCCAGTCTGGACTGACCATAAAAACCTAGAAGCTTTGAGGACACCCCACAAACTATCACCAAAGCAAATCAGGTGGGCTCAATTTTTCAGCAAATTTAACTTCACGCTAAAATACCTTCCCGGGAAGAGAAATTTCCTAGCAGATGCTCTAGCTAGGCAACCTGAACACAAAAGTGAAAGAGAAGAAATTGTTGACACTGTAATCTCTTTACAACAATTGGGGTTAGCTACCGAAACCAGGAGCCAAAAGCGTGACTCGGCTTCGCAGATAGAAACCAGGCTCCTGCAGGAATTACAGAATGCATTAGGAAAAGATGATTGGCTACAAACTAACAAAGAAATTCTATCTGAAAAATAAGGGTTATGGTGGCACAGTACAAAGGTATACATTCCAGAGACCTTAAGGAAAAAGATCCTAGGAAGATGTCATGATGCTAAACCTGCCGGGCATTTTGGTTTTGTTAAAACACTGCATTTAGTAAGGATTCTGGTGGCCTTTAATGCACAAAGATGTAGAACATTATGTTGCTAGCTGTCCTGTTTGTGCCATGGCAAAAAAGGGGGGAGGCAAACCCTGGGGACTGTTGCAGAATGTAGCTGATCCTAAGCAACCATGGAAAGAAATTGCCATGGACTTCATTTTGGAATTGCCAGAAAGCAAAAAGAAAACGGCAATTTGGATGGTAACAGACCTTTTCTCAAAGCAAGCTTATTTCATGCCTCTAGCCAGCACACCCTCAGCCACTAAACTGGTAAAACTTTTCATCCAACTCATGTATAGGTTACACAGAGTTCCTGAACATGTGATCAGCGATCGCAGTGTACAATTTACTTCTGCTTTCTGGAAAACATTTTTAAAGTTAATTGGTGCAGGGCAAGCCCTGAGTTCGAGTCATCATCCACAGACAGATGGATTGAATGAACGATTGAACTCTGTACTTGAACAATACATAAGGTGCTATGTCAATTATCAACAAGACAATTGTGTGGATCTATTGCCCTTTGCCGAGGTGGCTTATAATAATGCAGTCCACCAAAGCACCGGCTATTTGCCATTCCATGTGGCCACTGATTAGGAATTTGCTCCAATTCCTGAGTTACCCCAAGGATCCACTAATGTTAACTCCTTGGAAGACTGGATTAAGCAGATGAATGAAACATGGCCAATAATTCAAAAAAACCTGCAATATCTAATCAGGTAGAAACACTTCCTAGACAACGAATGGGTAGCCAGCAACCATGTACGTGCCCAGAGACTTGTTAACAAGTTCCACCAGCGATACCCCAGCAAGCCAAAGTGAATCCTAATTTACATGTATTACATTTCCTTTCCTTACCTGTTTTAGATTTTCTCTTTTAGGAGGAGCGCCATGTCAGGATCCCACAACCAAATGAACGTAGTGCATTCACTTGCTGCTTCCCGCCAGCAGAGCCAGCTAGATGAGAGAAAGCCAACCCTATTCACTATAGAGCAGTATTTCTCAACCTCAACAACTTTAAGGCTGGGGAATTCTGGGAGTTGAAGTTCATGCATCGTAAAGTTGCTGACGTTGAGAAACACTGCTATAGAGAATAGACTATGTAGAGTGACTTTGTATAATGAAGAGTCTCACACCGTTTTATGTATGACACACATGGTTCCTGATTCACGCCATTTTATGTATTATAGGATCAGGATATAGATGGTTTATGGCTATTATCCCCAGCACTTCTGATTTTCAGATCTGATGCCTATAAACATGAAATACATGCTGATTAATAATTATAATTGAGAAGTATGCTTCATGGAGATAGATTTTTATTCTATGCTCATTTTAAAATATGTCCCCACCCTCAAAATTAGTTTTTAAAGGAAGTATTATTCTGTCCATCCTATCAAGCAAAATGATAATATACTGTACTACATGTTCCATTAAATATTTTACAGTCATTGCTAGATTCTGTGTGACCTCTAACATGTATGAATAACCATACTGCTATTTGCCATTCCTGGCAACAAATATCATGAATTTCGAAGGTTGTGGGATCTTAATAATAATAATAAAAAAATGTGAATAGCGTTTTTTGTTTTGTTTTTTGGATGACATAAGCAACCAAGACAGATTGTGAGGCTAATCTTGCCACTAAATTAATTAATTGTCATGTCTTTTCCCATCATTTCATATAAGAAGCATGATGTACCCAAATCCAATACTATGTGTTAAATTTTAGACCTGAATGGAATCTTTCCTAAACCTGACAGTTTTCCTAATTGCTATGAAACTTTTGCAAGATATACAATTTACATATAAGCCTTAACAGTATTCTAAGGCAATTATAGGCTTGTCTAAGCATTTCCCCTGCATGTAAGTTGGTGTCTTTATTTTCCTTAATATTAAAATTGCATTTCAGTGTTGTCATGATCCAGTCTGCTTTGCAGAAATTATGTGCTATTAAATGTATTTTCTAAAAGAAAGAAAGAAGTGCAACTATTTACAAAAAACCCCCATAGTTTTAAAAAAAGAGGTAAGAAAACAAGGTGATCTGGATTGATGCCAAAAAATCTACATGGATATGTTCACGAAGTCACTGAGATTGGAGTTCAACTCAAAGAAGAGTTTATCTTTACATCTTCTGTTGACTTCATTCCATGCTGCTGATGGCTTACACTTTTTCTCCATTCTTTTCCCCATTTCTTTAATTTTACTATGCAAAATGCTTTTGATTTTATAGTCAGGAAGGACAGAGCAAAGATAGTATTTGGGTATAATGCAGTCAATAATTTCAATTAGACTTCATAGACAAATTTTTAATATAGTGATTATCCAAGTTTATGGGGTCACTATGAGTTGACACTGACTTGATTGGCCATAATCAAATCAAATCAAACTGTGTTGATTAAAATTTGCTATTGCTTTACTAATATTATTTTGCTTATGTTTGTTTATTTACGTTCAGGTGTTCATGGAGATGTAGACTGTGCTCCCTCCTATTTTTTCCCCACAACAACCACCTTGTGAGATAGGTTGAGCTGAGAATTACTAACCCAAAGTCACTCAGAACACTTCTGTGTCTGTGGATGGACTAGAGTTTCTCAACTTTGGCAACTTGAAGATGTGTGGACTTCAACTCCCAGAATTCTCCAGCCAGCTGGGAGTTGAAGTCCACACATCTTCAAGTTGCCACGGTTGAGAAACACTGGACTAGACCCTGAGCTTCCCTGATGTCAGCGAAACACCTAAACCACTGCACCACATTGGCTCTCAAACACCATGTTCACTGATGTTAAAAGTGATAGCAGCAGGGTAGCAACAATGAAAGAGACGAGTGAATGCAACAATCTGATCATAGTTTTCCAGAAGCGTATTTGAGATTTAATTTATTTTTCACTTAACTTTATTTAGCTGGACAAGTAGACAGTCTTACAAGCTTCATAAAAAACCTCAGAGGGGGAAAAAAGCTTTACTTTGCTGGGACGCTTGTTTTATACTTTCAGATTTTGCTGGGAACTGTCACAATTGTCTAGGCCATTTTCACACATAAAGCAGAAAGCACTTCTGAGACTCCCTCAGTCCAATGGCATAGATTTTGCTAAAGTGAGATGGAAAGTAATAGTCGTTTTAAATTGAATATTTCTATTTGAATTGCAATTTCCAGCTGTGCCATCTTCAGCTTTTTAAATTCAGACATATATAGCCCCCAAAGCTGCAATCCTACTTTTACTTACCTAGAAATAAATAATTGAACTCAGTAGAATTTCTGAGTAAAGAAATTGTGTAGAATTGTGTTCTTACTCTCTTTTGTAAATATGGTTCCTAATTTATAGATTTCTTTCCCATATGTATCAGTCAGGATAATTAGGCAGCAAAATACAATATGTGACTTCCACATGTGCTGTATATTCAGTAACTCTGGTTGCAATCAGATCTTGGAAATTGGTCGAATTTGCCTTTTCCATAGGCAAGCAATTGGTTTAATTTGTACTCACAGATTGCTATTGTGAAGTTCAATAACAAAGAGCTTTATTGTACTTTTTTGGGGGGGCCTTCAAGTCAGTGTTGACTCCTGGTGATTGCTCGGATATGTCCCTGCAATTTTCTTGGCAAGATTTTGGAAGTGGTTTGCCCTTGCCTGCTTCCTAGGGTTTAGAGAGAGTGACTGTCCCAAAGTCACCCAGCTGGCTTCAGGCCTAAGGCGGGACTAGAATTCACAGTCTTCTGGCTTCCAACTGGCTCTCTTTGTTCTAATTTACTCTAATAATATCCACTGATTGAATTACATTCTTAGCCAGACCAATATTACAATCTCGCTAGTGAAATTAGCTATATCTATAGGAGGATTCTGAATAGACTGTGGACATGTTGAATTTCTGGCTGCCCATTTACCATAGAAGGAGGAATTTGGGGGAAGCCTTATGCTTTGTTGAGATTCATCAGGAATAAATTAATCAGAGATATCTTTGGAGACAAATGTTTGGAGACACTACACATGTAGAATAACTTCCTGGATCCATACTTCCCCTGTCCAGTGCTGAGCTAAAAGATCAAGGCAAACTTTGGGTATACATGGAGTCTAATTTGGGAGGCCATTGTAGTGTATGAAATTGAACATTTTCCCCCCAGCTTTCGTGGTGTCGAAAGTATGATGATTATCTTAGCTTGCAATTTCTGTGCTTTTTAGAGCATGAGTGAACGTTGTAACTGTAATCACAAATGAAGGGTTTTTGATTACTTATACTACCTAATTGCATCACTGTCAAACTGAGCCACTGTACATTCCTTGCCAAGGTCAGAATAAAATTATACTTATAAATACAGTTAAGCATTTTTAAAGTTTATTGATTTCAGAGGACAGGATGTACAGGCTATTTCTATCTGAGTTTATTCTAAGTGCCAGTCCCTTCAGTGGCTCTCAAGAACATCATCAAAATATTATATTCTCCTATGGAAATCAAGTATTGAACTTTATTCTGAGAGGTATGGGTAGTGGACTTCAGAGGGCTTCTGGAGTTCACCCCCCCAATCAATGTCCTCTAATCAGAGAAATAAACAAACAGAAAATTGGGGAAGAATCCATCACAATTATGAGACGTTGCTGCCCCTAAAATGCCTGATACCATGTGTTAACAATGAATTCTTTGATCATGTCAAAATAATTTTCACCCATCTGCTTCTGTTTTGTAGACATATGTTCCCAAGATGATTATTATCCTCCTCCTGAACCCTCAGGGGAAAATATACAACCAAGGACACTTTGCAGTCCTTTAAGACCTACCTTGAAATTTTTACTTAAATATTTGGTTGGGCTTCAGTTAAAAAGGTTATGAGTTTCAGGCTTTGATGAGGAATCCATTAAATTTAGTAACTGCTGTAATTTTACTGAGATACATCCTAGAGCATTTAAAGTGATGTGAACATTCTGTACACTGGATCAAAAGCAGAAGGTTAGCGCCAATTGTGACCTTTAATGAATGGCAGACTTGTTTTATGAATAGAAGGGGACCATTGCAGATCACTTTTTAATAGTTTGACATTAGCTTTTATGTGTTATGTTATACAGTATTCCATATATGATCAGTCTTTCTCATATACAAATCATCACTTAATATGGAGTAAGTAACTCAAATTAATGAGTGAAATTATAAATGTTGGTTTCTTTCAGGTTTTCATAGATATGAATCTGTAAATTTCTATTTCCTTTTAAAACATACACACACACACACATACACACATACAGTATGTGTGTGTGTGTGTGTGTGTGTGTGTGTGTATGTGTATGTGTATGTGTATGTGTATGTGTATATGTATGTGTATATATATATATAGTGACAGGGTGTCACTTATATACGAAATAGATTTTCCCTCCCATCTCTAGTTAAGTGGCCAGTAGTTATATATGAACTAATTCATAGAGACCACCTTAAACCCGCTTAAGAGGCTTAGGTGTTATATATTGGCAAGTCCTGTATCAATATTTTAATATATTAAAACATTTAAATGCATCTTTTTAAAAATGTATTTTAGAGGCTTTCAGTTAGAACAGTTTTATATGGTAGAGCTGCCAAATTCTCTTCAAACTGTAAGGTTGAATTCTGTCATTCTTGACATTGCTGTGATGTGAGAGACAGCACATTCCAAACACAGTCCCTTAGCTTAGAAACAGTGATTTCTGCTCCTGCATCCTTTGGTGACTCATCATTTTCGTTCTCATCAGGACCGAAGTTTTGCTTTTCAGTTTGAAAACCCAGCCAAGTTTAAAGGAAATATTGATAAAAGAACAAGAGAGGTAAATAGTGTGAAGAGAGGAGATAGAAGTTAAAATGAAAGAAGAAGAAAATAAGTTGCCTCTGTAAGTTCAAAAGGGATAGTGAGAGATAGAGTAGAGAGAAGAAAGAGGGGAGATTGAAGCAAGTTAGGAAGGAGAAATAATAGGTTGTTTTAAAAGAGGGTTGATGTTATATTAATGTGTAAGTAATGTTATTTTTGCAATGTAATGTTATTTGTGTATTGTCATGTCATTTTTGTTATGTTATGGCAGTTCTTGTTTTTGATGTAATTAAAAATTAAAAAAAAAAAGAACAAGAGAGGTGCTTTCTAACCCTCTTCCCATGTCCTGTCACTGAATGGTGAATTGGAGCCAATGAGAACTCTTAAATCATCTCAGTATTAATCCTTTTTTGTTGTCTCCCTAAATTTACTCAAATTCATGTTCGTTACATCGGTGATGCTATTTAACCATCTGATTCTTTGCCGTCCCCTTCTCCTTTTGCCTTCAGTCTTTCCCAGCATCAGGGTCTTTAATTAGTTAATTAATTAATTAATCCTTAGGAGCTGCTTTTCCTGAATGCCACATCAAGTGTTTTGAAATAATGAAGGAGGATTCTGGATAACATTTCATGTAATATTGGGTGAACTATTTCATTTATTATTCAGGCTACTAAACCAAAGTGAGACTTCCAGTTCTACACATCTCAAGGGCACAAGGCTGAGGAAGACTATTATAAGGTAATGCAATGTGATGCTCTACCTGGATATTTTAGAGTCTTAGGTGGCACATAAATCAATAAGATTAGGAGGCATATAAAGCAACATATAAATAAAGATTCTCAATCAAATTTTCAATGGATTTTCATAATTCATCCTGCTAAAAATAATTAGATGGTCCTGTACTAGTGTCAGAAGTTGTATCTGTTGGGTTCTGAAATGTTAGTAACAGAAAACCCAAGCAGCGTTTTTATCAAGTTTAGCAGAGTAGAAGCGTCCAGCAATAAACTTGCACAGAAGGCTTAAATTTTGGTTCAGAGAAATAAACAGTCTTCACACATTAGTCAGTGTAAAAAAAGGAAAATAAAGATTGCTTACAGTTTATTTGTAGATCTTGTTACAAGCAGTTTCATTGTAGAAACGGTCTGATGCATGCAAGCGAGGAATTCTGACCAAACCCGCTTTTGGCGGATTTGCTGGAGTGCGGGTCTATCCCCATGGAGGGAAAATGGCAAACTAGCCACACTCGGGCCTCGTGGAGAGAGAGGAGGAGGAAACAGGAAGTCAAGTGACTCAGACACCTCCCACACAAGTGCAGTAGAGTTAGGCTTAACAGAGAAGCCTCTCCTTCATGTTCATGTGAGACGTGCTGAGCTGAAAACCTGTTAAACCTAACAGTATCCAATAAACTTTGTGAGCTGCATAGAACTTAAAAAGGCTGTGATAGTTGGCAACCACATATGAAACTGCTTGCTTTGTAATGCAGCATTCATCTCACTTCATATGCAAGTAAGGTCAAACTGCCACAAGAGTAGGACTTCTCCAGGCACCTGATATGTGTTAGCCTTGCCAGGTAGTTGAGACAAGAAGCACACCCAGAAGTACTAGTTCTAACTTTATTTTAAAGTTACATTAACACAGTGTTTCTCAACCTTGGCAACTTGAAGATGTGTGGCTGGCTGGGGAATTCTGGGAGTTGAAGTCCACACATCTTCAAGTTGCCAAGGCTTTTCCTATGTTTAGAAAGCATGAAGCATGTTACCATAATATAACAACAACAACAACAACAACAACAACCATAATGTGAAGGGGTCCTTTACAGAGCATCCAAGCCTTTGAGAAGCTATTGCTTAAATGTTGAGATTTCTCTTCTCTGAGCAAGCAGGCCTCCCATCTTCAGAAGGTGACACCTCTGCTTTCTTAGTTTGATGACTGTATATCAATTATTCCATTAGCTTGTACTCCTTAGAATCTGAGGTAATGTGATGAAACCTAGATGAAATCTGTGTTGCCCTGGGAGAAACTGGGAACTGGGTGATGCATTTCTGTATTTATTTGCTAGCTTAATGATGAACTCTCTAGGTGTATGGAATTCTTCAGGTGTTTGGCTTTCTCTAGAGGTGAGTTTTCCCCCCAGAGTTTAATATTCTAATTTGCTAATTTTTACATCCTGCCAATGAAGTAGTTTGGTTCTCTGTCTTGAAGATGGTCTGGTAACAAAAGATGAGAAGCTTATGTGAATTTAGGGGAACAAGAGAAGAAAGGAAGGAGTGGCTGGAATTATTTATCAAATTTCTCAATTAAAAAAAAACTCTCGCTGTTTTATAAAGCAAGTGAGAAGATTTCCCTTTACTTAATTTATTTTAATGAACAAGATCCATTACACTTAGTGAGCTCTACTTCTTAGTAAACAGATTTAAGCTTATGCTTCGTGTTTTCACTGGCTCTGTGCTCTCAAGCTTCTGATAGCATTTAGAAAAGTATGTTGAGATTGTTGGAGTGTGTGTTTTCTTGCACACGCAGAGTATTAGAAAGCAATTAGCATTGGAGACCAATAAATGACACCAGTCATAGTAACTTAGTTGCAGTTATATTAGTTACTCATTTTGTTGTTGTTGTTCAGTCGTTTAGTCATGTCCGACTCTTCGTGACCTCATGGACCATAGCACGCCAGGCCTTCCTGTCCTCCACTGTCTCACAGATATTTACAGTTATCTTCCAGATCCCTGGAAGTATTACAATTACACATACCAGATAGTAGTAACTAGCAAACAGGAATAAACAGAAAGAAGCAGTGAGGAGGGCAAGGCAGGCAGGTTCTTTTACACTCTTCAGCCTGGATCACGTGCTGCCTGACCTTTTAAAGTTTGTAGGTGCTTACCTAATAAGGTTATATTGCTGTGACTTACTCCTCAAAAGAATAATACACCAACAGAGATGAGTAGACACTATCACAAAGAACAGTTCTCCTCTCCCCAAACGGTAAATACAACCTCAAAATTATTTATATGAGCTCCCGGATCTATGGAAGCAAATATTTTCCTCCCTCTAATAAAGTCAGACTATCTATGACTTTCTTCATAGTCAGAATATCATAAGCAAGCCAAGCCACTGTTTTTCTCTGTTTATACTCTTATCAGATTTGTTTTTTTAAAAAAAACTAAAACCAGATAGCAGAGATAGTAATGTATAGAGGATACCTCACATCTCATCACAATGAATACTTCTATCATCTCACAGTCACTGTTTGCTCAAGAGAGATACTGTGTTGCTCATATCGGACTTCTGGAAATAACAAAAATAATCGCTTGGAGATTGTGAGCTTTTGCTAGCCCAGTGATGCTGAAGCTGAATCAGAGTAAATCTCCAATTACATTCTATGCTTTATGCATCAAAGCTTTCCTATGGCACAATATATCATTAGTGGGGATGAAATCAGGCAAAAACAAAGCAACGGATATACAGTATTTGTTTCTTATAATACATTCAGATTTCTGAGGAGATGGAGATAATTTTCAAGAGATAAAAAGGGTGGTTATTTTTAATTTTTAAAACATAACTTTCTGCATTGTCAAAATATTGAGGCTGTAAAAATTTGGCTGGAAGCCAGTTAAAAAGAAGCAGAGATCTTAATGGGGAGTAAGAGTATACTTTAAAATGTAAGGGCCTTTCTGGATTATATTTAAGACCTATCAGGTACAACTCCCCTTCCCATGATGGCCAAGCAAATACCTATCAAAAATCAACAAACAGGATGAGAAAATATTAGGACCTTCCTGGTTATATTCTTGAGCACTGGTATTCAAATTATAAGAGATAATTGGTTTGAGAAAAATATGTAGCCATCAAGACTAATAGCCTAATATCCAATACTAATGGATATTACCTTCCATTAATTTGTCTAATTCACTTTGGTAGCTATGTAAGTTTGTAGTCATCCCTATTATCTTGTGGTAATAACTCTATAAACTAACTATGTACTTATATGATGAAGTACTTCATTCAGCTTCATTAGATTCTACTATTATACATTATAATTATAATTATAATGATTATTTATTAAATTTATAATTTTAAAAATTCAATTCATTTCGGTCCTCCAAAAGATATGTTTATAACTATCCTATTGTGTTCTAAGTATCATGTGCTCCAGAAAATGTAGAGATGTTGACTCTCTCCTGCTTGGTCTATTGCTCCATCACTCTTGCTCATTTGTCAATCTTGTTTTTTTCATACTCACTCATCCTTCTCTCCATTTCTTTCTTTCTCTCTCTCTCTTTTGATTTTACTTTCTCTATCACTTTGTCTAAAAACAGTTGCTGTGAGGAATATTGACAGATACTGGTGGGTGGAGTCTTTTGCTTCAGCCACCACTGCTCTGCCATGCAAACAGACTGTGTAGGTAAGGAGACCACATAATGCCTGGTTGACACTTTGCATGAGATGCCCAGTGCCTGATCACTCCTACTTTTTGATTGATTGATTGATTGATTGATTATGTGCCATCAAGTCAGTGTTGACTCTTAACAACCACATAGATTTTCTCCATGACTATCTGTCCCCAACTGCCCAAGCCAGAATGACCATGGAGGGAAATCACCAGTGATCAGAGGAGAAGGGGCTAAATCCCAGCCCCTGCCATATACAGTATCACCACAGTTGCTGTCAAAGCATAAGGTTGAAAGGGACTCTGGAAGTCTTCTCATCCAATCCATTTCTCAGGGCAGGGATCCCAGGCTAATGCTGACCAACCTTTGCTTGAAAACCTCTAGTGATGGAGCATACATGACTCCAAGAGGCTGGCTGTTCCAAATGATGCTTGTGTCAAAAGAAGGAAAACACCACTTTAATATTGGATCTGATCAGTGTCAAGTTGGGATGAGATAAAGGCTGTGTCATGAGGACACTTCCATAAAGAAGCTCCCACCTCAGCTAGGGAGGTCTTTACTTTCAGCTAACAAAGCAGTATGGTCTGCATACCTGAATTGTTAGTACCAAAATCTCCAATTTTGACTGCAGCTGTCATCTCTTCCAATCCTCCTATTTGTAAAATATATTCACTATTCTGTTTCTCCAAACTCAATTCTTATCGTCGTTCATTACCTATGAATAATCATGAGTTCTAGCACGCTCATTAGTCTTAATATATTCCATATTTAGGCATGATCTACATAATCAAAGGCCTTGCTGTAGTCAATAAGCATTCTCCTGTTCTCTCCATTATTCATTTTATGTAATCTCATATCTAATAACTGTTCATTTGGCATTTCTCCCTATTCTTCTAAAACCTTAAGCAAAATCTTTCTTGTGTGAGGAATTATTGCAGTGATTTAGTAACTTACACATTTTCTTGCATCCCCCTTCTTCAAAATATATACAGTCACTGATTTTTTCCCAATATCTAGACCACAGTCTTATTTCATATTTATTGGCATATTGCCGTTAACTCTTTAATAGCCTCTTTTCTTACAGCTTTAAACTTCCCATGCAGTGCAGTGTATCTATACTTAGTGTTTTCTTATCTGGCAATTGGTCTGTTGTGTATTGTACCTCTTACTGGAGTAATTTCTAGAATATATTCCATCTGTGGCAATGTTCCTGTCCTTCTATAATCCTGTTTGTAAAGGGAAAGAAAGAAAAAAGAAATAGAAATAGAAAAAAAAAGAATATTTAAGGAAGTGACTCCCGATCTTCTTGGCAAAAAGTTCAATCAAATTTAATATTTCCCCACCCCCTATAAAATTATGAATATAATCTACTTCTTCCCATAATTCCCCACTCCATTCACAAATCCAACAATTGTCGTCATTTCTGTCCAGGTATTGGCAAAAAGTCCATAAAGGGTTTCCAGCATTTTATTGCAGTACTTTTTATTTTACCCTTGATCAAACAAGTCAACTTTATATTCCTTTTTTGTTGTTGATGTTCTAACAATCTTGATCTTGACAGCTTGTTCCGAAAGGGACTTGGATCTGTTCCTTTTCAAAAATTCAGATATTTTTTCCTATTTTGGTTTTCACAATGTCTCTCATCTCTTCTCCAGAGATGGCAGGGCAGCATCTGGCTGAGCTTATCTGGGCTCAGAATCTGGGTAGTCCTTGAATGAAAGATCTCCAAGGACTTCCGGAGCTGTACACTAGACTGGAAACAACTGAAAAGGTAGCAATAGCAAACCACTTCTAGAACGTTGCCCAAAAAAATTACATGGACAAGTTGATAAAATCACTAGGAGTTGACTTCAGCTTGGAAACATTATTTTTATTTATACCTTCTCAGGTTCTCTTTTACGTAAGATAAATATACTGAAACTGTTTTGTACATTGATCTTTAATTCTGACTCTATGTTCTCCTGATTACATCTTGCTGCCAGAGCCACTATCTTTAATTTTCTATATTTAACTCATATTTTTGACACCAATAATTCATGACCTATTCCATTATCTGCACCTGGAAGAGTCTTGCCTAATGGGACTGCACTTCTCCATCTTCTATTTGCCATTATGCAGTCAGTTTGATTCAGACATCCATCTAGTAATGCTAGAATACAGAATCTGTGTTTAAGTTGCCTGAAGCAAGAAGGTGCAGAAATGTGAATACATTACTCGTCTGTGGATTATGAAAGCAGCTATTGCTACTTTTTTAAAGGATCATGCAGTAGCTTTCATAAGTCATAGGCATATGCTATGTTCTTACTACTGCATCTTCTAAAGCACCTCTTCTGAAACATTTCTGAGGCACCACACAGCCCTATTCACAAATCAGCCAGGATTTTAAGATGTTGTAGTCTTTATTTTGTAGCTCTACCAATAACAGTAAGTAAGCTGATGGGTATAAAGGTCAAAGAATTGTCAACAGTGGCCTAGACTAATGAAATTTGTTTCCAATTGGGGTGGAGTATCCTAGATTATAAACTCATCTGTCTACAGCAAGAATTAGAATTCTCTGAATCTCTTTGCTGGCATCTAGTAATCCTCTGGAGTTTTGCAGCACAGATATAGTAGTCTAGATAAAGAAGCTGAGTTCATTGTGCTATGATATGGTTTACTTTAACAATTGTTTTTTGAACAAACCACAGCAGGCCATGTTCACCTATAACCCTATGCTATAAACCATGATTTACCAACTGCAATGATGGGGTTCACACTTTAAATCAAAATGAAACAAACCACATTATAGCTTAGTGTGATATATGAAACCAGCCAGTGTGTGTTCTTGCAGTTAAGTGAAGGGAAACGTGCAGCTCAGGCTACCAGCTCTGGGATGCCAGCAACCAGACAACTACAGGTTATATAGAAAAATCCAGCTTTTTGCTGCCATCTTGCAGCTATATTGCTTTTTTGCACCCCAGATTTATTTTATTTATTTATTTTGATCCCGCCTTTATTATTTTTATAAATAACTCAAGGCAGCAAACATACCTAATACTCCTTCCTCCTCCTATTTTCCCCACAACAACAACCCTGTGAGGTGAGTTGGGCTGAGAGAGAGTGACTGGCCCAAGGTCACCCTGCCGGCTTTCATGACTAAGGTGGGACTAGAACTCAGACTCCTGGTTTCTAGCCCAGCACCTTAACCACTATCATCCGATACATGAAACACAATCATTGGCAGGTATATATGGCAGGAATATCATTAGACATTATTTTGAGGATTGCATGAGAAAAAGACGAGTGTGTATTTTACAAAATGCAGACAATACCATTTCAGACTTAAAATAAGGAAAATGTGATTCACATAATTGCATGCATGGGGTAGACTTATGGTATGTGAGCAAGAGCGGACCATGCTGAAGTCGTGACCTGGTAAAAGACAGCTTTTTTTGTTGTTATGTGTATTTTATTAAATTATTTTTCACTGTAAAACCTTTTTCTGCTTTCTCTTATTATTGCCATTCCTCTTAACAGTGTTTACTATTATATGTGTATGGATTAATGACCTTTTGCCCCAAAGCCACACAAAACAACATCTAATTCAAGGATGGATTTTTAAGGTTGAAAGCATGCTCAAATCAACTCATGTTTGTTTAAAGATGTCCTTGTTCTTGTACAGTATGTTGTTCCTTAATGAGAATGGATGATAGATTACGAAAATATCCCCTGAGAAACAATTGCCGTCAAAATGTGTTTGGCACAACATGCACTGTGTTGTTATGTGTCTTGTTATTTATTATGTCACTTGTCTGGTTAATTGTTCTAGTTAATTGTGTTTTGCAACTGACTGTCTTGATGACTGTGAGTGGGTTGGCCATGGAGCAACTAATAGGTAGCTAGGGACCTAAACAAAATGGTCCTTCACCTTTCTCCAGCCTTGGGAATGTATCACATCCTTCAGATTTTTGAAGGAAGGACAATGAGATGGTTAGAGTGTGATTCTGCATTATAGTTTGGGGAATTTGCACAAGTACCAGTGGTTTTGTTGGCTTCTGAAAGAGTATCTTGTTTCGACCATGCACAGCACACTAATTTGTAATCAGAACTAATATTACAAAGACCTCATGGGCCTCCAGTGCTCTTTTATCCAAAGGAAATGAAAAGATGATCTTCCACTGCACGGGCAAAGGAAATGAAGAACTCTAATAGGACAACATTAACTGTTATACCACTGTTTCTCAATCTTAGCAACTTTAAGTTGTGAGGACTTCAACTCTCAGAATTCCCCAGCCAGCATACTGACTGGGGAATTCTGGCAGTTGAAGTCCAGACATCTTAAAGTTGCCAATGTTGAGAAACTGTGTTATTCAAAGCTTCCCTGGCTATTGCCTAGATTCACAGGGGTCCCCAACCTTTTTGGTGCCAGGGACCGGTTTCAAAAGATGATTTTTCTGTGGACTGGGGAGGTGGGGTTTCTGGGATTTCTGCGGCCCGGGGGGCGGGGTTTGTGGGCAGGAGCCAATCACAAGCACTGGGGGGTGGGGTTTGTGGGTGGGAGCCAATCATGCAGAAGGGGGCAGGGTTTGTGGGTGGGAGCCCCGCGGCCCAGTTCCTAACAGGCCGTGGCCCACAGGTTGGGGACCCCTGGCCTAGAATACATGTTTGTCAAACAATATGCAAACTGTGAGATAATAATCATTGCCAGCATTAACCATGGGATGGTTCACGCACACTCAAATATTACTTGATTTCTTAGTGGTTATTGATCAATGGCTTGAATGTGTGAATTAGGGTTATTGAAAAAAATTGTTACAGCGATAATGGAGAATATAGAAGTTTTATCTGTGGATGTAGATCTGGGAGGGTGTATTCATAAATGCAAGATATCGCTTGATGCCTCAGTTAGTAAGTAATGAAGACGGATGTATGAACCAGCAGAAAGATTATAAAATTCACACTTATGCCAGAAAAAGATATATGTAAAACAATTTTCATCTGATTATAATCTGATGGGGAAGAACTTATTCTCCAGCTGGGAGATCTTGCTGGCCTGTGTGTGGAGGGCAGCAGTTGACCTGGAGACCTCATGGAAGGACATGCAAAACACAGTTCAGTATTTGAATTGATCAAATGGATCAATACTTTTCCTTCGACACAATAAAACCAATCAGCTAAAATGTAACCCCAAGAGTTATTTCATTATGTTGGGTTTTCCCCACACATTCTTGTACACTGGGCTATTGACTTACACTTTTCTTTATTGATTTCTTTATTACATATATTTCTGTACTACCCAGCATCCACAACTTTGTAAGTTTTTCAACATGAATTTCTTAACGTTTAAATGGTGAAAGCTTTTTTTTTTTCCCAGTAGAGAATATAAATATTTTGATTTGGGTACAGTGAGAAGAAGAGTGACAAGGAGCCTTTAAAAAATCCCCATTTCATTTGCTTGTGCCATTTTCTCAGAACATATCTTGGCAGGAACTTGGCATGTTTCTCTTTCTGAATGTCGTGGCACAGTAGCTTGGCTTGGGTGAGGTTACTGAGGCAAGTCTTTACTAATATATTCCAGCCCAGCAGTATTTCTATTACTGTATTTGCTTGGTCAAAACAAAAGGACTTCTTTCCACCTAGATGCTCTAGTTCAGTGTTTCTCAATCTTGGCAACTTGAAGATGTGTGGACTTCAATTCCCAGAATTTAGAAGTAGACTTTGCTTACTGACTGCCTCATGCAGTGACCTTTCAAAGGTATGGTGCTGAAAAAGTAACTTTGCGACCAATGCCTGCATTTATGACCTTCAGAGAATCTCTCTCTCTCAGTCACATGTTTGCCATTACAGACAGTCAGTATACATTGTCCTGTGCTTGACCCCTTTTTTTCTCCCTCCACCTTGCAGAGTAGAGAGATTGCCTAAACAAGCGATCTCTTTAGGCAATCTCTCCTGTGCCTGACCTTTCCCCCCCCCCTCCTCTCAGAGTGGAGGGATTGGAGAGGAAGGGATTATAAGAGAGTAAGGAGGCACACAATGAGGAATACACATTGAAAGGAATGTGCTAGCACCGGCTGTTTGCCTAGCACACTCGGGGCTGTGCACTAGGTAAACAGTTGGAACTAGTGCATTCCTTTTGATGTGTATTCCCCATTGTGTGCCTGCTTACTCTCTTGTAATTCCTTCCTCTTCAATGAATGTAAATACAAACATTAATTTCCTTCTTGCTAATTATCACAGCGTCAGGGTGAGCATTCCAAAGGGCAGGGGAGTGGGGAAAAGGGAAAGCTGAAGTAAAATCATAAGCACAGTCACTGGTCACATGATTTTCCCGTTGTTGCTTAAATTACATCACTTAGTGACCAACTTGTTGGTCCTAATTGTGGTCACTAAACAAGGAGTACCTGTATGTAGCACTACCTGCTAGTAAGAACAGCACAGTCTCTGGCATGGTCCAGCCCCTGCATCTAGCAAGGAGTAGATATTTCTAGCTGAAAACATTCTGAGTTCAAAACCTTTTGCACAACCTTATTCCAAACAATGCCTCTTTTCTTTGGAGAAGCTTTTTGGGACACAGGGGCCTATACTGGGAAAGGCAGAAGAGAATGAGACAGAAACATTTTCCTACTTGGAGTTTGCAAGATGTGAGCCAACACTTAATAAACACTATTTCTTAGGGCTGCTGAAATGGTAAATGTTTGCCAATATTACCAACCCACAGCAGCCATTCCTTTCACAATGCATGCAGATTTTTATTTTATTGCATTTTAAATAAACACAGTACATTCTTGCTACTTGCAAATAGAAGCTATATTTCTACCTTTTGCACAAATCTGAATTCATGGACAGTAGCTTCACGCAGATAACAGTGTTCATATTTAGTAGACAGCTGGAAGGAACAGGTGTGGCACAGTTTTTGGACACCATTTACATATCTAATTGAATAAATGTTCTTTAAAAAGGAGGAAGTTACTCTGCTACTTGTAAGAGAAACACTACTGGGAAAAACTCTCACTTCTGTGTAGCATTTTTACAATCTGTCATTTTTTTTAACAGTTATTCCAGATGGGAAAGTTGATTCAGTGCTACTCAACTCCGTCTCTTAAAAAATGCATCCTCTGGAGGTAGAAAGACTACATCGTCGATACCTTTGCCTCTGACTGAGTCACACCAACAAAACCAGAGATTCTCTTGCTTCCAGAAATATGACAGTAGCATGTAAGGTGGGCTGAAGATTTATTACATGTTGTTTCAGAGCAAAAAGGATAGCTGACAGATAAGCATGATTTTTATTACAAGTCAGATGGTAGTAAAAAAAAATGCCTGCTGGGATAACAGTGAACAAAGCACTTAAAAAACAGTCCCAATTGTTTGGTCATCTTATATATGGACTCAGGGTCAATGCAACGTGTGTTATGAAAAGAGGCGAACAAGAGGTCAAATGCTGCTCATCCAGCGTGAGTCCTGAGTCTCAGCTTCTGACAGATGGTTTGTTCATGTTGATTATTTATTTGTAAGCATAACCTCCCCAATACAGTCTAAAAACTCAACATAAATAAGAGGCAATAACAATAAGTAATATAAGTAAAAACACAATAATACTACAGTATAAAAGTAGGAAATATAAACTGAAGATGGCAACACCAAATCAGGGGAAGGGATGGGCAAATGGGCCTCCTTGTAATTTGGAATCATATGCCTAAGCTATGAATCAGCCCTAAACTTTCAAATGAAAGTGCTCCTACATTTTTAAACTTTAGAATCCTGGTTCAGTACATGTGCATTGTTGAAGAGCATCCTGGGAATGGGAGCTGTTTTTGTTTGTAAATTGCTAAATGTGGACCAAATGAGCAGGCCTGGTTGAGAGGGAGAAAGGAACAGAAGCTTCAATAAATATGTTGCGTAGAATACATCTTGATTTTAATTGCAAGCATACTAATTCTAGCACATCCGAGTTAGGGTCCAGGAAAAAATACCAGGGATTATGAACAAGTCTGCTGAACTAATCATAAGTTTTAATGGCATCACTTAATGTGATTAGTTATATCTTCATCCTTCATGAACAAACCTCACTCCCACAAACATTTTAACAAATGATTCCTAATTGCTGTAAGGATTAATTAATAGGAAGGTATAGATTAACTCTTAAGAATCCCTTGGACTGCAAGGAGGTCAAATCAGTCAATCCTAAAGGAAATCAACCCTGACTGCTCACTGGAAGGACAGATACTGAAGCTGAAGCTCAAATACTTTGGCCACCTAATGCGAAGAGAGGACTCACTGGAAAAGACCCTGATGCTGGGAAAGACTGAAGGCAAAAGGAGAAGGGGACGGCAGAGGATGAGATGGTTAGATGGCATCACCGATGTAACGAACATGAATTTGAGTGAACTCCGGGAGACAGTGGAGGACAGGAAGGCCTGGCGTGCTATGGTCCATGAAGTCACAAAGAGTCGGACACAACTAAACGACTGAACAACAACAACATAGATTAACTTATGTTCACCTCATTTCAGTTTTTCATTACTCAGCCATAAATGAATTCCACCAAATTTCCACTTCATTTTTCAAAAAGGAACAAGGAAGTTCAGGTTTATTTTCATATGGTTCTTGCTATAATGTATACACCCTTGTATATAACTTTCTCAATGTATGCATTTTTGTCATGTATAATTTACATTTAATTAATTAATTAATAATATAATTTAAATATATATTTTACATATTTGAACTGAGGACTGTAGTTTGTTTTATGTTATTTAAAGTCTGTCTTCTGGGTTCTTGTGATCTGTTTCTCTTTTTAACTATTCCAATGTTTTAAATGTAAGCAGAGTCATCCAGAGTCAGGTGGCCTCTAACTGAATGAATGCAATGCAATGCAATGCATAAAATAGCAAAATCCAAAGGATAGTGATGTTATCTGCACCGTAGTATGAAAATTAGTGGACTAAACAATATCCTGCAATATCTTCATTGGATAGGGTAAATTGGGGACATTATAAGAAGTAGCCTATCAGCATTTTTTACAACTGTATTTTCCCATTCAAGCTGAACTGACAAAAGCCGGCAGAATCAGGTGTAGATGCTGGGTTCAGCCCAGGTGTGCCCTGTGTTGGTGGAGCCAGCAAGCCTAGTCCTGCCTTGCTCTATGCCTGAACTCTCTTCATGGGTATAAGGCAGGAAGAGGGGTTTGAAAGATCCCAGCATAGAGAACTGAAATTTTATATCCGATGACTTGGCTCTTTAACTGATAGATATACCATTCACTCACATAGCTGGCAACCATGCCAAATATTTGGCTTTTAAAGAACATTCTCAGAATGGTTCTGAGTCTATTCTTTTCTCAAACAAAAGCAAGACAGTCAGGTTAGCTATTGTCTTTCCTGGCATGATACTAATCATAGTACCTAGTCCCACCATCTGTCCTTGCTCTAGGCATTGAGTTAATTTCCAGTCTTCCTTCTGTTTCTTTGAAATCCTGCAGTAAGAGCAAAAGAAGGCAATACTGTTCAGTAAATATGCCCAATACTTGGCAGCATCAGGCTGATCTTATCTGGGGTACAAAGCTGAACAGGGACAAACTTGGTTTAAACCTGGATGGAAGACTATAAGAGAATAGCAGGGCTGTAAGGCTTGTCGATCGGAAGATCGCAAGTTTGGAGGTTCGAATCCCTAGCCCCGTGTGACGGAGTGAGCTCCTGCACTCGCCCCAGCTCTTGCCAACCTAGCAATTCGAAAGCATGCAAATGCAAGTAGATGGATAGGTACCACTTCGGTGGGATGGTAACAGCGTTCAGTGTGCGTCATGCCGGCCACATGACCGTCGAAGCGTCTTCGGACAATGCTGGCTCTTTGGCTAACAAACGGAGATGAGCACTGGCCCCTAGAGTCGGACACGACTGCACAAATGTGTGGGGGGAACCTTTACCTTTACCTTTAAACTAGACCAGGATGTTGAAAGCATCCTGGATGAAAGCAGTGCAAACCATTTCTATATGGTTGACAAGAAACCTGCAGAAATGTGTCCACAAAATCCCCAACAGTTGAGCTTAACTCAGTAGAGACTTTAACTTTATTTTATTAAGACATAGAATAATTTAGTTGGGCTTCAAAAGGGTTGCTTCAGTTCCTGCAAAGAATTTCCAATTAGCAGTGATTTTCTTGAAAAATTAGAAAAAAGATAAGGCTCTCTTTTATGAAACAACATCCCTAATTTGGTGAAGTCCTTTTTAAATCAGCACCAAAGCAACCACACTGAACCATTATAAAGTACTGATTCCCGTTATAAGGCACAGGGGCAAGAATTCTCCAAGCATGCCATAACATTATTCTGCCTTTGTCTAATGTTTGCATTCCTTGAATCATAAAAAAGCAGGTATACACACACCATGGAAGACACAGAATTTTGTGGTTTTTTTTTCTTCCCCCCCCCTGACATACAGTGAGGGGATAACACTAGAGCCATTTATCTTACAACATCAAAGCTAGGGACATAACAGATGCCCTGGATTTTTATCTAATGCTGGTTTCAGAGTAATAAAGATGAATGCTACTGACAAGGAAGTCCCACCAGAAGACAGAAAGCTGCCATCATTTGAAAGCCTAGAGACGTTTGGGGTCAGGCTGGTTGACTGTGTTCTGCCAAATAGATGAAGGTTATGTTCAGTTGCTCCACATGCCTGGGGTCCCCATGGATGAGCCATTTCTGTCTAGTGCGGTAGCTAAGGCAATTTTGTATTTTTTATACAAAATAACTCTGCAGTGTTTGAGAACAACAACAACAACAAAAAGAGATACACAACAGAGCAAGTTTAATCATGGGGAGAAAGGGCTTGCTACGCAGATTACACATTTGTCTAGCATTGTAAAGGACCAAGGAAGGAATAGTCACTCTTGGGGATGGCTAATACCTTAGAGAGCTCCTCTCCTACATTGGATTGAGTTAGATCTTTTTACTACTCTTGCCTCTTGGATTTTAATCTTGTTTTATAATTTGTATTTTTATATTCTATGTATATTCTATGTTTTTTGTTTCTATTATTTTGTTGTAAATCGCCCAGAGTCCCTCCGGTGGAGGGAGATGGGCGGTGATAGAAGTTTGATTAATAAATAAATAAATAAACCCTGAGTAAAGGATCCCTTCCTATAGCCTGTCTCTGAGAATAAGAAAAAATAAGGTAGGTTGGATTTTAGAGCCACTGGAGAAGTCACTGTGGAGAGCATAAACTGAGAGAATGAGCATTTCAACCACCGGCTTAGATGTTATTAGGTCTGCTCACTTGGGATAGGTTTTAATCAAGAAAAACCAGGACAGAAATATGATCAATAAACCATTTAGTAAGTGCATAAATCAATCAATCTTGTTTTCTTCTGTTTTTCTTCTCTTGAAGGGTGATGGTCTCCCGGTTATAGAAATTGCCGATAAATGCAAGTGATCATTGTAGGTGTGAATGCTGCTTTGCTCAGAAAAGGAATATTCATTTCTGATGTCAGAGGTATCTAGTGGCTGAACCAAGGATGTGCAGCTATTTGGAACTGAAGAGGAAGAAGTGCACTCACGCTCCTCCTTCTGGCAAAGGCCTCATCTTTTCCTGGGTTTGCAAAATGGACACACGATCCCAGGAAAATGTACATTTGTGTTAAAGAGGCAGCAACAGCATGCAATAACATCTTGTTGACACCTCCTTAATTCAAACACATACTCACTTGTCTGTGTGCAGTTTCCCTGCAAAGGGAAGTCCTAAATAGCTGCACCTCCCTCGCCTGAACCATCCTCTCAATGACCTTCCGTTGAAATGATCACTGAGCTGAACCATTCATGATAAACGTCTTAACCAGTTTTTAAGCAGAGAAGATACTGTGTGAAAGAACTTGCAATGAGAGTTAGGAAAGACAGGGTGGGGGCACAGCAGCAAATAGTAAGGTTGGGCAAAAGCATTTGCAGTATTGAGGTGGCTGTAGAAACTCTGGAAGATTCAGAGGACAGATAACACTTCCTTTGGGACTGATGCCCAAGTGAAACTCATATGGCATTTGAATTTTGCAAAGATAATTATAATGTTGGCGGGATCATTTAGATGGAAGAAGAAATAGTTACCACTCTGTTCCTGCCCCCTCTCTCACCCTTTCCAGTTGTGATATTTAAAGCAGCCTAATGGGAAATCTGGATCTTTCAGATCGGGGTGGCTCAGTGGGTAAGACACCAGGCTTGTCGATCGGAAGGTCGCAAGTTCGGCAGTTCGAGACCCTAGCCCCACATGATGGAGTGAGCTCCCGCACTCGCTCCAGCTCTTGCCAAACTAGCAATTCGAAAGCATGCAAATGCAAGTAGATAAATAGGTACCACTTCGGTAGGAAGGTAACAGCGTTCTGCACGCGTCATGCCGGCCACATGACTGTGGAAGCATCTTTGGACAACGCTGGCTCTTCGGCTAACAAACGGAGATGAGCACCGGCCCCTAGTGTCAGACACGACTGTGTGGGGGAACCTTTACCTTTTACCTTTAGATTTTTCAGTCCAATGTTTTTAATTTTCATTGGCACTATGCTGGCTCTTCATTTAACTACTTAGCCATGGATACTCTATCATCTATCTATCATCTATCTATCACATATCACCTATCATCTATCTATCTATATCACATTTATATGGCTGCCAATCTTACAAGAAGTGACTCTGGGCAGTGTACAACAACCAATAAAATAACAAATATATCAAAAACAATTATACAAATATGAAAAGTCATTATTAAAAATGAAAAAAAAAAACACTATAAAGATTTAAAATATACAAACTAAACACAGAGAATAAAAAGATCATCCACAATGGTGCCAACTAATAACAGCTCTGGTTCCCTGGGACCCCCAGGCCGGGTGACATAAGTAGGTCTTGAGGGACTTCTGGAAATTAATGGTGGGTATGATTAATGGTCAGTGTGATTCAAACAGATTGCATATAGTCTGTAACCCAACAGAGCAGAAGTCATTTCCATATTGAATATATACTTCTGGATATAGTTCGGTAATGATGGAATTGAAAAGAAAAAGGAGATGAAAAATATCCCACAAAAGCATATATGGACTGGTTGACATAGCATGCTAAACCTCCATATTCCCGTAATATACTATGTCCTCCAACCCTCGCCAATCAACCATATTAAGACAAATGTGATTATGTGGAACATTCAGTGTGCTAAATTAAGGGCTGGGTTTCCCAAAATACAAACTGTCCTGGCCCATATTAGCTTAGTTTCGTATCTAGTGTGAATCTTTTTTTTTTTTTTGGTTCCTTTGAGTCAGTCTTGACTCCTGGCAACTGCCTGGATTAGTCCCTGCAGTTTTCTTGGCAAGATATTCAGAAGTGGTTTGCCATTGCCTCCTTCCTAAGTCTGAGAGAGAGAGTAACTGGCCCAAAGTCACCCAGCTAGGACTAGAACTCACAGTCTCCCAGTTTCGGGAACAATTACACACTCCAAGTACAGTGGACAAAGGGACTAATGAAAGTCTAGTGTTAATAATTCAGATACTTGGAATGGGTTGGCTGATATAATCACGTCAGGCACTTTGCCTGGGTGTTAATTGTATTTCTGATTTTATGGGAGATTCATTGATATCTGCAGAAACCACAAAAATGAAAGAGGCGTTCTGAAGCAATACTAGAATAGGAGTCATCATCCAGTATTACTGCATAGGGTTTAGAGCTGATAAACTGAGAATTTGGTTCACACAATTGTGCCATTAACTTGAAAAATTCACTGCAGTCAAATGCTATTACAATCACTAATTTACCTTGGCTTAGAAAAACATTGGAAAAATTCCTGGATAATAAGTCCATCAGCTATAAGATTATAGCCTTGTTCAAAAGCAGCTCGGGTTGTCATTTTCTTTCTGAAAACGGATCTTCCTCCCTAATCTCTTTAATAGCCTGACATGTCAGAATTTAGCAAATGATGTTTTTCCAGGGATACAGATCAAAGAGTGTGGAAAATTCATCTGACAATTTCTGCATGTCAGAATGAACTTAAAGGCATAAGAGAAGGCAATACTAAGGGGATAACCCCAGGGCCATCTCTACCAATAGGAAGGGTGAGGTAGCTACTTAAAGAACCAGATTTTAGGTATGAGAAAAAAAGACTTGATTGCCAGCTATTCATATATATTGCCTGTATTTTTTTTACTGACACACAGAGAGAAATGCTTATGGGATTTCCTACCTCAGACAATAGACTTGGATAGTTTAAGGAAGAGAGGATGGGCTGGGAGGAGTACCATGTTCACTGGAGCTCTTCTTTTTTCTCACCTCACAGGAGGTGGCAACATCTGGCTATACTCAGATGGTGGGCTGCTTGACAATTTCATGTCTATTGACTAGACTAAGTACTAAAAAAAATAATCAGAGAAGGCAGAAGTGGCAAATCACTTCCATAACACATGGATGAAGTTCTGTGAGGTTCGCACCGCTTACCTGGCTGCCGGCCGACATGCTGGACTCCGAGTCAGAAGAGGAGCCAGTCTCCGGAAGCAGCAGGCTTGGCGCGAACCCGACTGAAGAAACGGAGACGCTGATTGGCAGAGGCTCAGAAGGAAGGATGCCTCCACCAATCAGCGCACGCCAGAGAAGAGCAGAAAGGCGGGCCGAGCAACAAGAAGCTTGATTGGCCCCTGCTCCCCAATGGCGCGAAAATCGAAATAAAAGGCTGGCACTACGAACCTCGGTTGCTGGGGACAACCGATCCTACCCACGACCTGGACCCTTGCCCATGACTGATCCTCCTGCCACATGGACTACCCGAGCCGAGCCTAGCCGAGAGCCTTGTACCGAGTCAATCCCAGCAACCAGCCTCATTGCCGCGGAGGAACCCAATCTAGGAGATAGATCCACCTACCTGTTGTCGCCGAGAGCCGAGCCGACTCCTGCCACCGCACCTTTGTCCAGCGAACCTCCAGATCCCGGACGTCGCTTGGAGTACTCCCTGTCCCCTGCGGAAGAGGCCACCACCGGGGTAAGCGCCCCTGCATTGCCTGCCTGTTCCGCTACTGCCCATGCCCCGGATTCCCCGCTGATCTCCGAACAGGAGCAGTTTCCGCCCACGCCACCGCCTCCAAGTGCCACCTCCGGGTCACCTTCAACCGGGAACGTAACCAGTCCGCAACTGAGTCCAGCCGACGCTGGTTATCAGTGGGCTACTTTTGTTGGGCCCTGGTCTACCCAACCCCCCACCAGCCAAGCTAGCTCCACGCCCGCTGTTATCTTGTCTGCCACCTCCGGATCGCCGTCGGCTGCAGCAGTGACCACAGAGCCTGCAAACCCTTTGGTCCTCCCTGTTGGATCAGGAGTGTCACCCGGACTTGTTGCTATCCAGCCTGCAGGGGAAGAAGAAGAGGGCAGTATAAACTGGGCTGCTTGTGTAACTGTGTAAATAAAGTTTATTCCAGTAACGCTTCCCTGTCTGTCTTAGTCGGAACAGGACAAGTTCCTTGCCGTCAAGCTCAACCTGAGGTACGTATCTGTACCTTTACCATATGTCTCCCTTCATTGTATCCCAGGCCAAAGGAAGTTTTCTCTCCATTGCTCTTCTCCACTGAAATCAATGGCCGTGTGTGCAGAAACCTAAAATACTTTTATATGTGATTTATTAGCTTCACTTCCTTCAGTGACAGCTAGTGATCCATCGGATCATGGCTGCCCATCATAGCAGACAATTCCACCTGGATGACTGAGAATCTTCATCGACATATTACTCCAAAGTATTGCCTAGATCCTACAACTTTAAACAAGAATTCTATCTTCATCAAATAATATCCTTTTCTTTTTATTGTTGTTTCCAAAAAGACCTTCTAAAAAATTCTAGAGCAACTCTACAAAAGTATTTTTCCAAACAGTCATTCTACTTTCTATAGAAAACTCAGGGGTGTATTCTGGAGCAGAGGCTCCCAACTGTATTGTGATTTGGAGGGGAGCTACTATATTCTAATGAAAGTGTAAAATATGTCCATGTCAGGCTTTTCATTTTTCGTAATGTTTGCCTGGAAATTAAGTTATAGATTAACATTAATAAATATGTAAATGTACACAAATTAATATACCCTAGTTTTTACTCTCAGCAATCTAACACGCACAAGAGAAAAGCAGTGCCTGCCCTCTGGAATGAGGTTCCCCCCAAGATTCAAACAGCCTCCTCCCTACTGGTATTTCAAAGGGCCCTGAAGATGTGGCTCTTTGCCCAGGCCTTTGGCAAGTGCAGGTGAAGCCCACTTTTTTTCTTGTTCTTGGTTCCCATCTGGTTTTGTTTTCTCTGCCATCTTTGTTCCTTTTGTGTTGTGTTGTTTCCTTTTTTTTTCAATGTTTTTCACAATTTATAAACCACCCAGAGTAGCTGGTAGTTGGGCTGCATATAAATTTAATATATTATCATCAACATCAACATCAACATCAACATCAACATCAACATCAACATCAACATCAACATCAACATCAACATCAACATCAACATCAACATCATCATTATCATTATATATGAGCTTGAAATTTGGTAGCAATAGGGATGAATTCCATCTCCAGACAATACACTCCATTCAGAGATAATTCTTAGAGGGGAAAATAATCTTCCTATTGGGAAAATACAGTATTGCTTCCGCATCCCATTTAGTGAGCACTGATAACTGGCTGGGAAACTAGAGCTAACAGTTACAACCTCCCTTCTCCCCTACGTCTGTCCTTCATCCAGGTGTTTCCCTGAGAGGAAGATTTTGGGGCTCAATGAATTAAGCTGAAGACATTTATTATCATGGTATAACATAACTGAGCGGGAAGATATGGGTGCACCCATTAGTCCTGCCTTCCAACTTTGTATGCCTTGGGTCTTTATTCACGCAGAACAAAAGTCTAAAAGAAGCTACACAACCACTTTCAGCTGAATGGGTTGCAGATGGTTGGGATCATTTGTGAAGCCCCTTTCAAATTTTGGGGCTGAATGCATGAATAAGAAGACATTGGGACTGCAATTTACAGGAACACCCAACTCGCCAACCCTGATAGGTTTTTAAACTATGTGCAGGCAATCATCATTGGAGAAGATTCATGAAGTTCTGGTTTTCCTGAAAGTTGCTCTGATTCCATTTTGACATCTCTCAAATAATTCTGAATTAGCTCGGTTTGGTAAAGGATTGACCAACCCTGATACATATTCTTATATAAAACCACAAGCTCTGGAAAGAATATTTACATCATTTAAATGTGTCACATTAAAAAAAATAGTTCACAAAAATACTCAACAAGCTACCCTATTACTCCAAAGTAATAGTGATCCACTTGGGGATGAATAAAGGTTTTAGGAGTAAGACATCCCAAAGACTATCTACACCTCAATTGCCCAAATTAACAAGCCAATCAGCTGTAAGGTCAATACAGCCACCCCGGAAGACATATATAGGGTCCCCTCACCAACTTTTGCCCAGACTGAAGAAGCTAGTTGGACAAGCAGCGAAACGTTTCAACCAAAAGAAAGAAATCCAGTTGCCATGACCAGATGGGAACCAAGAACAAGAAAAAAAGTGGGCTTCAACTGCACTTGCCAAAGGCCTGGGCAAAGAGCCACATCTTCAGGGCCCTTTGAAATACCAGTAGGGAGGAGGCTGTTTGAATCTTGGGGGGAACCTCATTCCAGAGGGCAGGCACTGCTACAGAGAAGGAATGCTTCTGGGGTCCCAATAGGTAGCATTGTTTAATCGTGGAACCTGGAGCATGCTAACCCTGCCAGATCAAACTGGCTGGGCAGATGTTATGGGGGACAGGCGGTCCCTCAGATAACCAGGCCCTATGCCATATAGGTCTTTATAGGTAAACACTAGCACCTTGAATCGCACTCGGAAGCAAACTGGCACCCAGTGCAGCTCGTGAAGCAGAGGTGTTACATGGGCATACCGAGGCATGCCCATCACTCCCATGCCACTGCATTCTGGACCAGTTGAAGTTGGTAACCTCTGAACAGGACTCTCCTGTTTCTTTCTTTCCCAAAACCCTTCATGATTTTTCGTTTGCTTCTTTTTCTTGTATTTGCTGGTTTTATGTTTGCTTTTCTCTTGTGCGTGTTAGATTGCTGAGAGTAAAAACTAGGGTATATTAATTTGTGTACATTTACATATTTATTAATGTTAATCTATAACTTAATTTCCAGGCAAACATTACGAAAAATGAAAAGCCTGACATGGACATATTTTACACTTTCATTAGAATATAGTAGCTCCCCTCCAAATCACAATACAGTTGGGAGCCTCTGCTCCAGAATACACCCCTGAGTTTTCTATAGAAAGTAGAATGACTGTTTGGAAAAATACTTTTGTTCTTTAGGAGCATATCACAGAGCTGCGATTACAGCTGACCTTCAAGATAAGGAATGGTTTTAGAGCTGCCGATTCCTTTTGGTTTCTCTTTTCTGTCCAGTAGTTTTCATAATGGAGAAAATTCATTCTTCAGAGGCCTTTGTGCCAGGTAGACACTTGGCAAATGAATGAGAAGGCCAATATTTTTGAGGGTATTTCAGAGGAGGGTGAAAGCTTCTACTCATTGCTCATCTGCTGTTTTTTTCCCCCTTAGTTCCATTCTGCTATTTTATTAGCACAGTATTTCTTTACACCTGTCAGCTCCTCAAATCACTTTGTTTCATTAATTTTGCAGTTACAAACTGTGAAGGGTGCGCTACCGCTTCCCAGACAAGGATCTTGCCTGACCGGGTCCAATACAGCATAGGAAGTTCATTGAGCTGTGCCCCACAGTCCTCTAGGTGAGCAATGCAACTATCATAGAAAGCTCTAATTCTGGAACTCTTTGTTGGGTCTCTTGTTCTTTAAGAAGAGCCTGAACTGGCATCTCCATCTGCTCTTTTGACCAACTTTTCTTTCAGCTTCACAACAACATATATCACATTGGTGTTTACCTTTTTTTATAGCTCTAATTGAGTGGTTGAAGAGAGAGAAGTGATGGTGCACAATCAATTTGAACCAGGTTTCACCAAAAAGGTCCTCAAAACACACAGGAATTGCTGTTGGGATCAATTCTGATGTGGAGGAGGAGGAGGACTGGAAAGCTGGAAAGAGCTTCAGCACCCTGCAGGTATCAGAGAAAATCAGCGAGTTTACCTTGTGTTGAGTAGTTGATGAAATTCCAAATTGACAGAATTGCTACGGTCTTTCAACTGTGTGGCTCCAATAGTATAAATATGGAAGTACTTGTAAACCTTGATAACAAATGACTCAGTTTCATGGGGTTGTCTGTCAGTGGCAGTTTGTACTGCGCTGTGTACAATATGAGTTACACTCCCCATGCCAGTTAAAGAATTTTCAGGGATTGCTTCTTCCAAGTTGCAGAAAATGTTGTGGTATTTTTTCCTGCTCTTAGTTTACCACCAAAGATAATATATGTGTTGTCATATCCTGGGGGATAAAATCCACACCAATTCATAAGAGATGATCCAAACTCAGTAGTGGGCTTGGGCCAAGAGCCAAGAGCCTGGGAAAAGAACCAGGTTTTTCAGGGCTGGGTTGGGGCTTTATAGAGCTTATGCTAACAAAAACATATATTTTTTAAAAAAGTATATCAATATACCCTGCTAATTGTATTATTGACAGTTGGATTTAAATTTTTCAACCATTTTTGCTCAGAGGAGCAGTCTAGATAGGTCTCTGTAGCTTTCAGGACTATTATCCTATTTATAATTTATGTAATTTATATATAATTTATCCCACATAATTTATCCTCAATTATCCCATTGATTACCTTTGTCAGTAGTAACTAGCAGATTCAAAGAGGGCACTGCTGGCCAATGCAATGAACAGCGAGCACAGGCACAAATGATCACATTCTGGGAAATATTTCTAACAAATGTATTACATGGGGAGCACATGTAATGCTTATGCCTGACTGAAATGAATGCAAGCCTCAGGGGAATGCCATTTGCATAAGTCCCATTCATTCCAAGGGGGCTGGTTTGGGAGAAACTCTTGGTCTCTTCTGATAATTATTATAGTATATGAGCCTATAGGTATTAATGGAGAAGTACAATGAATATGAGAGCCAGTTTGGTGTTGTGGTTAAAGGCACTGGGCTAGAAACCAAGAGACTGTGATTGCAGGTCCCGCCTTAGGCATGAAGCCAGCTGGGTGACCTTGAGCCAGTCACTCCCTCTCAGTCCGAGGAAGAAACCAATGGCAACCCACTTCTGAAAACGTTGCCAAGAAAACGGTTTGGGCTTCTCCATGTAGTCATCAATGGTCAAGATGGACCAAAAAACATACACAAAAGAATATGGACACATCACAAATGTATTCATTATTTAATAATAAAACTTACATTTCTTCAAAACACCTGACCTCCACCCCTGCAACCACCCCCCCAATTAAACCCAGTATGTTTCCCCACTCCATCTTTATTAGAAAGAGTAGAAGGTAATGTCTGGAAAGGCTTCTCTGTGATGAAGCAGCCATCAGTACCTGCAAACACTTCCTGCTCCTTACTATGCTCTTACATTCTGTGCAAAATGATTACCACATCAAACCAAGTTAATGGGTGATTGACAAGCCAGAGGCCCCTTTACCTATCAGTCTGGAAACAGAAAATGGAGCAGATCTCCTCCTCCATCCCCATCTACCATTCAACCCAGAGATATCCCTGATTCCGATGAATGAAAAGAACCTAAGTCTAAATACCTGATTTAAGTTTCTATACTATTGCTGCCAGCTCTACTGAAAGTGCTACCTCAAGTACAGGCCCTGTGAGTGGTGAATGCAGAAGTTGTTTCCTGCCCTACAGCTCAGGACAGTGTGTTGCTCCTCTCAGGGCTCAAGATGTCTGCTGCTAGCATAAGGTGAGTCTCCTTTCTGAGACAATTTCCTAGAAATCAGAGCCCTTTTTCTGGTTTGGAGAGATGCGCCTTCTACCCTAGCTTGCCTCACCCAGTGTCAGTCCTTTGAAGTAAGCCAGGTCAAGAAATAAATACAGTAGGGATTCCAGGAATGCTACTTCATTGTTGTAGGGTATCTTAACGGAATCTTCAAAGTCTGTCCAAAACCTCTTTGCTCTTTCTAAGGCATAGCTTTCCAAACTGTGTGTCACGACACATTAGTGTATCGCGACAAAACCCAGAAGTGCTGATGGCATGTCGCTGCCGCCCCTGCAGTGGCATGCACGGCAGTGATGGCAGAGGTACGCCATCAGCACTTTCGGGTTTTAGCGTGACACACGAGGCCACCGCCGCTGCCGCCGTGCATGCCGCCGTCGCATGCGCCACCATTGGTGTGTCGCCAACGGCGGGACTTTGGAAAGCACTGTTCTAAGGACCACAAGGTGAAGCTGTTCTGTCATCCTTGCGAGGTAGTCCAGACATGAAGCACACCCAGGAGTACTAGCTCTAACTTTATTGTAAGGTTACATTAACAGAATCTTGCAAGTCTGAAAGTACATTTCTCCTCCATTGCCCTTTACAGCCCAATAAACTAGGAAGGGTCCCTTCTGAGACATTTGCCATGCCCCCATTCCTTCTACGAACTCAGCTGCTACTTGTCTGACCATTGTCTAGTCTGTGGCTCTTCCTCCTGTCTCCCAAGGTCATTCCCACATACCATTACATGTTCTGAGGCTCTTTCCCACGCTTTTTACTTTCCCAGGGTTAAACAACCATTTTACCTCTCCCATCTCCTTCTCAAGGCCAGAACTGAATTCCCTCACACCCACCAAGAAGCTCCCAGCCAATCCTGAAGAAATACATTCCTCAATATACATATTAAAAAAGGTTGCCCATCCTTTGTTTAGCTAGCAGTACAAAATAAGGATGGTCAGCTAGTGAGCAGAGAGGTTTTCTGGGGTCCTGGTGTTGATGATGCTGGAAACCTTGCCATTTATGCTGGCTCCATTGTGAGAAACCCACTGCTTCAGTGACTTTTTAATTCAAGCCCAAGAGGATGATTTCCAGGTCCTGTAGGTCTAGCTTTCATGCAGAAGTGCAACCCTTCTGCTTCAAATTTATTTATTGATTTGATTTGATTTATATCTCAATACATCTCATGACTCTTGGCAATGTACAAGATGAGAAAAAAATGAAAACATCCATAGTAATATTAAAACTCACCATCTAACTAAAAAGATTATAGTGAGGACTCCTATAAGTACATGTTCTTCCTTAGGGCCTTGTGCATCCCAGTTATGACGTGAGCTATACAGGGATCAGACAAAAATATTTAAGAAAATGGGAGGAAATTAGATGCAGTTAATGTGCTGTGTGCAGTTGTAAGCAGACATGGAAAACAGCGCTGGCCAGAGGACTGAAAAATATAAAGCTATAGCCCAACACAACCGCCACCGTCCCCACTAAAAGCAGTGCTAAAGAATGCTCAAAGTATTGCACAATAGCACTTATTGCACATGCTAGGTAAGACAATGATCAGGAATCTGAAATTTAAACTTCAACTGTAGATGGAATGAAAACTACCAGAGGTGCCAGCTGGATTCAGAAGAAGCAGAGGCATCCAGGTTCACATTGCAAACATTCAAAGGATAATGAAAATGGCAAGAGAATTTCAAAAAGTCATTTATTTTTGCTTTATTTATTTATTTGATTTATATAGCTGCCCATCTCACTTTGACGTGACTCTAGGCGACTTACAATATAATAAATAAAATACATAAAATATAAAAAAAATAAAAATAAAACTGATGGCAGCCAGGCATCATCCAACCAATTATCCACACAGCCAGGAGATGGGTTTATGGCGTAAACTGAGGCTTTTGACTGCACTCACTACAACAAATTGTGGACAGACCTTAAAAACTGGGCTGTACTAGATCGCCTTATCTCATATCAAAGAATTTGTATGATGTCCAGGAAGCAACAATTAGAATGCAATATGGAGCAATCAGTGGGTTCCAAATTGGGAATGGAGTAGGTCTAGGTTGTACATTGTCACCTTATTAATTTAACTTATATACAGAACATATCATGAGAAATGCTAGATTAGGAGAAACAGAAATTGGAATTAAACTACTGGAAGAAATATTAACCATTTCAGATACGCTGATGTTACCACTTTGGTGGCTGAAGTAACAGTTTTTGGAGGAGATCCCGATGCCTGGAAACATCTAAGGCAATAGAAGAAGAGGCCAACAGGTGGTTAGATACTATGCTAACACAAACATGAGTGCACAAGAATACAAAGAAGGAATTCTGCCAAACTGTTCTCCATGGGGTTACAAAGAGTTGGAAGTGTCCACATGACTGAACAACATCCAAATGATTGTGTTGCTACCTGGTGGCCAGCTGGGAGCCAATAGGCTTTGAAGTTGTTCTTGTTGTTTATTCGTTCAGTCGTTTCCGACTCTTCGTGACTTCATGGAACAGTCCACGCCAGAGCTTTCTGTCGGCCGTCACCATTCCCAGCTCCCCAATGGTTGAGTCCGTCACCTCCAGAATACCATCCGTCCATCTTGCCCTTGGTCGGCCCCTCTTCCTTTTGCCTTCCACTTTCCCTAGCATCAGCTTCTTCTCCAGGGTATCCTGTCTTCTCATTATGTGGCCAAAGTACTTCAGTTTTGCCTTTAATATCATTCCCTCAAGTGAGCAGTCTGGCTTGATTTCCTGGAGTATGGACTGGTTTGATCTTCTTGCAGTCCAAGGCACTCTCAGAATTTTCCTCCAACACCACAGTTCAAAAGCATCTATCTTCCTTCGCTCAGCCTTCCTTATGGTCCAGCTCTCGCAGCCATAGGTTACTACAGGGAATACCATTGCTTTAACTATGCGGACCTTTGTTGTCAGTGTGATGTCTCTGCTCTTAACTATTTTATCAAGATTTGCCATTGCTCTCCTCCCAAGAAGTAGACGTCTTCTGATTTCCTGGCTGCAGTCAGTGTCTGCAGTAATCTTTGCGCCTAGAAATACAAAGTCTGTCACTGCCTCCACTTTTTCTCCCTCTATTTGCCAGTCATCAATCAAGCTCGTTGCCATAATCTTGGTTTTTTTGAGGTTTAACTGCAACCCAGCTTTTGCACTTTCTTCTTTCACCTTCGTCATAAGGCTCCTCAACTCCTCCTCGCTTTCAGCCATCAAAGTGGTATCATCTGCATATCTGAGATTGTTAATGTTTCTTCCAGCGATTTTAACTCCAGCCTTGGATTCCTCAAGCCCAGCATGTCGCATGATGTGTTCTGCGTACAGGTTGAATAGGTAGGGTGAGAGTATACAACCCTGCCGTACTCCTTTCCCAATCTTAAACCAGTCCGTTGTTCCGTGCTCTGTTCTTACCGTTGCTACTTGGTCGTTATACAGATTCCTCAGGAGGCAGACAAGATGACTTGGTATCCCCATACCACCAAGAACTTGCCACAATTTGTTATGATCCACACAGTCAAAGGCTTTAGAATAGTCAATAAAACAGAAATAGATGTTTTTCTGAAATTCCCTGGCTTTCTCCATTATCCAGCAGATATTGGCAATTTGGTCTCTAGTTCCTCTGCCTTTTCTAAACCCAGCTTGTACATCTGGCAATTCTCGCTCCATTAATTGCTGGAGTCTACCTTGCAAGATCTTGAGCATTACCTTACTGGCATGTGAAATAAGTGCCACTGTTCGATAGTTTGAACATTCTTTAGTGCTTCCCTTTTTTGGTATGGGGATATAAGTTGATTTTTTCCAATCTGATGGCCATTCTTGTGTTTTCCAAATTTGCTGGCATATGGCATGCATCACCTTGACAGCATCATCTTGCAAGATTTTAAACAGTTCAGCTGGGATACCATCGTCTCCTGCTGCCTTGTTATTAGCAATGCTTCTTAAGGCCCATTCAACCTCACTCTTCAGGATGTCTGGCTCTAACTCACTGACCACACCGTCAAAGCTATCTCCAATATTATTATCCTTCCTATACAGATCTTCCGTATATTCTTGCCACCTTTTCTTGATCTCTTCTGCTTCTGTTAGGTCCTTACCATCTTTGTTTTTGATCATACCCATTTTTGCCTGGAATTTACCTCCGATGTTTCTAATTTTCTGGAAGAGGTCTCTTTTCCTTCCTATTCTATTGTCTTCTTCCACTTCCGCACATTGCTTGTTTAAAAATAATTCCTTATCTCTTCTGGCTAACCTCTGGAATTTTGCATTTAATTGGGCATATCTCCCCCTATCACTGTTGCCTTTTGCTTTCCTTCTTTCTTGGGCTACTTCCAGTGTTTCAGCAGACAGCCATCTTGCCTTCTTGGTTTTCTTTTTCTTTGGGACGTTTTTTGTTGCCGCCTCCTGAACAATGTTGCGAACTTCTGTCCATAGTTCTTCTGGGACCCTATCTACTAAATCTAGTCCCTTAAATCTATTCTTCACCTCCACTGCATATTCCTTAGGAATATTAGTGAGCTCATATCTAACTGATCTGTGGGTCTTCCCTATTCTCTTTAGTCTGATTCTAAATTTTGCAATAAGAAGTTCGTGATCTGAACTACAGTCAGCTCCAGGTCTTGTTTTTACCGACTGTATAGATGTCCGCCTGTTGGAGGAAAATTCTGAGAGTGCCTTGGACTGCAAGAAGATCAAACCAGTCCATACTCCAGGAAATCAAGCCAGACTGCTCACTTGAGGGAATGATATTAAAGGCAAAACTGAAGTACTTTGGCCACATAATGAGAAGACAGGATACCCTGGAGAAGAAGCTGATGCTAGGAAAAGTGGAAGGCAAAAGGAAGAGGGGCCGACCAAGGGCAAGATGGATGGATGGTATTCTGGAGGTGACGGACTCAACCATTGGGGAGCTGGGGATGGTGACGGCCGACAGAAAGCTCTGGCGTGGACTGGTCCATGAAGTCACGAAGAGTCGGAAACGACTGAACGAATAAACAACAAAAATAGATGTCCGCCACCTTTGGCTGCAAAGGATGTAGTCAATCTGATTTCGGTGTCGACCATCTGGTGAAGTCCATGTATAAAGTCGTCTTTTAGGTTGTTGGAAGAGAGTGTTTGTTATGCACAGTGAGTTGTCTTGGCAAAATTCTATCAGCCTATGTCCTGCTTCATTTTGTTCTCCCAGACCATGCTTGCCTGTAATTCCAGGTGTCGTCTGACTACCCACCTTAGCATTCCAGTCTCCTGTAATGAAAATAACATCTCTTTTTGGTGTATTATCTAGTAGGTGCTGCAGATCCTCATAGAACTGATCTACTTCTGCTTCTTCAGCATCTGTAGTTGGGGCGTATATTTGGATCACTGTGATGTTAAATGGCTTACCCTGAATTCGAATTGAGATCATTCTATCGTTTTTTGGATTGTATCCAAGCACTGCTTTAGCCACTTTATTATTAATTATGAAGGCTACTCCATTTCTTCTGTGGTCCTCTTGTCCACAGTAGTAGATCTGGTGGTCATCTGATGTGAAGTGGCCCATCCCAGTCCATTTCAGTTCACTGACACCTAAAATGTCTATATTTAATCTTGACATCTCACCAATAACCACATCCAATTTGCCCTGGCTCATAGATCTTACATTCCAGGTTCCTATGGTGTGTTGATCTTTAGAACATCGGATTCGTCGTTCACCACCAGCACCGTCGGCCGCTAGCCGTCCTTTCGGCTTTGAGCTAGCTGCGTCATCACATCTGGGGCTAGTTGAACATATCCTCTGTTCCTCCCCAGTAGCATTTTGACCATCTTCCGACCTGGGAGTCCCATCTTCCGATGGTATACCGACATATCTTTGGTTGTACTGATCCATTTAGTTTTCATGGCAAGAATACTGGGGTGGGTTGCCATTACCTTCCCCAGGGATCGTATTTAGTCTGACCTCTCTGCCACGACCTTCCCGTCTTGGGTGTCCCTTCACGGTTTAGCTCATGGTTTCATTGAGGTGCTCAAGCTCCAGCACCACGACAAGGTAACGATCTCCTTTGCTGGAGAGGCTTTGAAGACAATAGCTCAAACTAGGGAGAAAAGACAAAAAGGATTTTAGTGAATAAATATTAAAGCAATTACAGAGAAAGAAATGTATCTCAATCTATATCCCTTCAGCTTGCCAGGAACCCCAGAAATAGCAGTGGATAGACCTACTGGAGTCAGCAGTCGCACAGCACCCTTCTATGAATTTGGGTCCATGACAAGGTTCAAAGTGTCTGGGGCGTTTACCACCATTTTATATCTTCCTTAAGGCCAGGAAGTATAGACAATGGCTTGGTAGCACATCTTATTAGAAACTTGGTCACAATTTCAGACAGTTAACACTCGACCATGATATTTTAAATAAGGCATTGTCTCTAGCAGGCATTACCTGAGGATGATCTAACATCATATCTTGTCAATAACTTGGGAACTCAGCAACTGACCCTTTGCTAATAATACTTTATGGGAAACAATATTTCTAGTATGCAGCTGCTCCTCGTCCTCCTCCCCCCTGTCCAGGAAGTGTAGCAAGACGAGGTGGCGACTCAAGGCTTGGTGCGAAGGCAAGGTAAGACTCTGGTATGGGGCTTGGTGCGGCGGCAGCAAGACGAGGTTGTGACTCGAGGCTTGGTTTGAAGGCAAGGCAAGATTCTGGCATGGAACAACACAAAACCGGGTGCGGCGGTAAGACTAGGCTCCATCACAAGGCTCGGCTGGTCAGTGAGGCAGGGTTCTGGTGCGAAGCTGGGCTGAGCTGGAAAGCAGGGCTCTGGCGTGGCAGCAAGGCTAGGTCCGAGCAAAGGTGCTGGAGTGGCGACAAAATCTTGATTCACTCCAGGGCATGGTATGGAATGTGAACGGTTGTCTCTGGCAACAGTTGCCCGCTGTGCTCGCCTTTTATCCCTTTGATTTTCGCACCGTTTGTGAGCAGGGACCAATCGCGCCTTGCGTTGCTCTGCCCGCCTTTCCCACCTCCGTTCTCGTGTGCTAATAGGTGGAGGCGAGTCTCCTTCTGAGCTGCCTCCAATCAGCTGTTTAGAAGCTGATTCAAAATTCGTGCGATACTCGTCTTTTTCCGCTTCAAATGGTAACAGCCCTTCTATTTTGAAATCGGACTCATCAGACTGAACCTTCATCCTGACAATTTATTTGTACAGTGGAGGATTCATCATGTGATTCTCCTCATTGAATTCTAAAATATTACTGCCATGCTATTATCACCAAATGGAAATTTTGGCTTCTAAAGGAAAAAACACTTAACATGGACATAGTACAGGTAGTCCTCATTTAATGACAGAAATTGGGACTGGAATTTCCATCACTAAGTGATGCGGTCGTAAAGCGTGAAGTCATGTGACCATGCTGCTTAGCATTGGCAGGTCCAAGCGAGGACTGTGCAGGTCATTAAGTGAGGACCTCATGTGGCCATGATTTCTGACTTACTGCTGGCTTCCCCATTGACTTTGCTTGCGGGAAGCCAGCAGGGAAGGTCGCAAATCATGATCACGTGACTGTTGGACGCTATGACGGTCAGAAATATGGGCCAGCTGCTGAACGCCTGGATCACAATCACGTGACCATGGGGGCGGTGCAAAGGCCAGAACTTTGAGGGTCAGTTGTAGGTCCCACTCGTTCAGTGCTGTTGCAAGTTTGAACGGTTGCAGGACAAGTGGTCGTTAACCAAGGACCACCTGCACAGAGTCATGGTTAGATTGGGTGCCCTAAGTTCAGATCCTTCTCTCAGTGTAACCTACTTCTCAAGTCTGTTCTGAAGATAAAATGGGATACATCCAGCTGCACCGATATCCTCTAGTTTATTTGCAATACATTTGCAAATGCTTCTTGCTCCCCGTTAGCCAAAGAAATTTTTTTTCTGCCCAAAACATGTCGATAGAATTTCTGATATGCAGGAATTCAGGTGTAGATTAAGATTTGTAGATGCAGTTTATTTCAGCCCGGGGATCATGAAGTACTATTTGTTTTTGCTGGAACTCTCATCTTTCTATGTCAGCCTTGGTCTGGTTTTTGGATCTTCTTGGAATAAATTTGACAAACAAACAAATTTGAATGTTATGCAAAAGTCACAGACTCCTTTATATAATTCAGTCATTTCTAATTGTTAGTTTTTGCTGATGTCCTCTTTCTTTAAAGTAGAAGAACAACACATGGAATCCAGATGAATCATCTTCATTCCAAGCCTTTGTTTCCTTCTATACAAAATAGGTGCAGATAAGAGCAACGCAGGCTTAATTTGCTTCCAAACTTATCTTCCGTTTGAAAACCACCCTGCTGCGCCCCTGCGTGGAGACTGGAGAAATGTTGTTGCTTTAGCACAATCTCTTTCTCTACACAAAGAAGCAACCTGCCATTTTATTTGATCAACAGCCTGTGAAGAGAGCCTTAATTTTCACAGTTGTAGTTTTGTTATCCCACAGTGCTACTCTGATCGCCTACTCTGCGTTGACTGCTTTAAAGAATTCAGCAGGAGTTGTCTTCAACAGTGAAACCATTAGATGGGTATCATCAATATGCAACTCAGCAGAATTGCCAGATTCCTTGAATTTATCCAGAAAACTCCCAGCACCAACTGGGTGAGTGAAGGCATAGATTTTTAACGGAATGCAAAATGGAGAATGCTTGCAAAACCCTCTAGATTTCTCATTTCAGTATTAATCCCAAAAACTCTCTGCTTCCACACATATAATTGCAAACTAAGAGTGCCTGTCAGGGTGCCATCGGAATTGGAAGGGTGCCATCATCACCTTTCCAATTTCCTCGCCAAATTTATTGTCGTCATCCCACCAATTACTTCATAGAAATTGTAAGACAAAATGGTAGCCTCCCAATTTCAGATTAAACTGTGACATCAGTTATCTGGACCCATTTAATTTTCAACCAGGATATTGGCTGCAATTGCTTTGATCACCTTTGAATGATGACCTCCATCAGGAACTAGATGGCGGAAAACTGAACGCAGCAGCTTCTAATCCCACTGGTTGTTGCATCTATCCACTCTCATGAGTAATCAACAGTTTCTCATAGGTCTTCAGATGGTTTGAGATGAGTAATAGAAATCCAAATATTGGGATGGTCAAAAGAGTCACAGTTTGGTTAGCTGCTCAAGATAGAAGAAGCAGCTTCATTACATCCTCATAGGCATTGAAGATTGAATTGCCTTCTAATCCGGTATTCCATTTCCAATGGCAAACCTTTTTAGGTGAAAGATCTTTTTAGGTGCTCACAAGGTGACCTGAAGGCAATAGCCTTTTCCTGTTTTGAACAAGCTTATCATGATATTTATGTACATACTGGGTATGTAGAAATGCTGTTTTCTAACACTGTGCTTCAATTCCTGATCTGCAAAGTTTAGTGCAAATCTGCCCAACAAGTTAACTGTTTGCTGAATATTATGTATGTTAGCTTGTTTTCTATTTTGGACAAGAAATGCTGGTAAACACTTAGGCTGATTGTGCATCCAACTCAGATGGTTACTTGGCTTTTTCTGTTACTCTACAATAACCAGATTAAACCCCTCAAGGGATCCTGCAAATTTCAGCTAAAAAAGAATGAGTACTATTGGCAAACTGATAAATGTTAACCTTTCCAACTGAACACGTTCATCAGTGTTGTATCTGGAATATTTGAAAATTCAAAATCTGGAGCCAGAATTAATATAGAAATGTTTCCCAGTATTTTTTTCCCTATTGAGATGTAGGGTTCATCCACATAGCTCGCTTACCATGGGGTGAAGATGCTCACGTATTGTTTGTTGGGGATCTTCCATCTCATTTATAGCCTTCTGCTGAGGCAAGCTTTAGCTATATCCAAGTTGTTCTGGCATGGGAAAATGGAAGACCTTCCATTCAGACAATCCATAACAGATGGAGGAAGTGGCTGGTTGTGATTCAGCAGGGGGGAGAGCTCTGCTCAGCTACATTTGGCCCAGCAGGCCTGCTGTGGGACTGCCCTCTTCCATCTGGTTCCAGGTCTTGATGCTTGTACTACATTACTGTTTAGGCTGCAGGGGGAGACCAGAATCCTGGCTTCTCTAACTACTTTCTTTGGAAAAATAAAACAGATTGGCTGACCAATCAACTTAGAGAACGCAAAGCCCTGAAACCACCTATCCTATCCTTGGCTTAATGCATGTAATGGATGCAGCATACATACCTTACCCACAACATCCTGGCACACACTTTGCATGGCAGTTGGTGGTGGCTTTTCCCATAGTTGGCGATGCTTGAATTTCAGCCACGGAGAAGCAGCATGTCAATGGAACAGCATGGTCTCATTCCAGATGCACATTATGGTCAGGCAACGGGGGTAGTTACACCAACACGATTTTGTTAGAAGTAAATTTTATCTTACCAGATTTGTTCCTGAGCCGGGAGTAAAGAAACTGACAAATTGCATGAAGTTAGGAGTTTATTCACCCAAGAGCAAAAGCAATGACAGCAAGCTGTTAGGTGGGCGGCCGCGCAGGACCCCCTTCCTACAGCACATTATATAGATTCCATTCAACTCCTCCTTTAGAAGACCACCCGTTACTCAGTTACCCATACTCCACCTTACCCTCATTCCATGTTAGGAATTTCCTTCCTTCACTCCATATTAGGAACTTCCTTCCATCCTTGCTAGGGCCCCTTGACCGTTATTAAACAATATCTTTCCTCTGGAGAAGCTATCCTTGGAAAGTACACTTTATCTTTCTATGGGCACAGCTATCTATCAAGGCCTGTTAGAAAGGAAGGGTAAGAAAGTCAACAAAACTCTTAAAGGAAATACAAAATGGTTTCAGAGCCATAATACAAGTGCATATGTTTCTAATATATGAATATGAAATATATTTGTACTTATATATACAGAAATGTAAGAATCTGTTTACAATCCAACAATTTCCTCCCTGTTCTGGGATGGGAGGAAAACATGGCAAAGTGGCTGTGTGGATGAGCCAATACAGCTGCATACTATTTCTTTAAATCGTGTTTCCCAATTGGGGCAACATCAAGTTATATGGACTTCAACTCCCAGATTTCCTCAGCCAGCATGGCCACTGCTGAAAATTCTAAGAATGGAAGTACACCCATCTGGAAGTTTTCCAGGTTGGTAAACCCTGCTTTAGATGGATGAGATTACTGCCTATGATCTGAAGTACTACATGCCAAGACCAGAAAAATGAAGGGTTTTTTTTGCTGCACTTACCTATTTTTTCCTTGTTATTTGGAGGAAATATTCCATCCATTGCAATGACTTTCTCAGACTGCATGCTTTGCTTCTACAACAGTATTGTAACTGATATTTTTAACACATGTAACCCTTGAAGATACTAACTCTTTAAAGTCTGATATGACTTGAAGGAAGATAGGAAAAACTAGTGATAAAATTGAAGTGCATCTTTACATTAAAAATATTGTTTACTCAGTTGGGCTCAAGCTTGAGTAAGAACTGTTCAGATCCCTTTTTAATTGGCATTATGGTGAGAGTTGGAGAAAAGGATAACTTGGTTCCTTTCTGTACAGACAGTATACAATTGAAATGTAGAATACAGGTGGGAGAAGGAAAATAATGAGCATTCCAAAATAATGAAGGGAGGATTATTTAATACCAAATTTCAAAACTCATCTACTCAATGACACCCTGTATAGAAACAACAATTATGTAGAAGTGCTATATCTGATAATCTTCCTTCCAGTGGAGAAGCACCTGGTAGAACTGGCAGATTTCCTTGGCATACATTTAAATGTATGGCAACAAATCATTGCTTAACTGGTTCTGTGCTTGAAGTCACAGTGAAATTATCCAACTTAGGCAAGTGCAAGAGAGCCTTTCTCCCTTTGTATGACTTTGCGGATAAGAGGCCCAGTTAAATCACTTTATTAAGCTGGAGTTCATCCTCCTGTAAATAAAGCTGGGAGCCTTATATTAGCCATATCCATTCCCTTGGATATATTCAATCTGATTAAGTGTTATGTAATAATCACTCATTATCCTGGTGATGGTGAATTTGGAAACTACTGTATATTTAATATTGAGAGAAAATGAACTGGCACTTTGTTTCTGCTCTAGAGTGAGATAAAATAATTGAATCAATGGAGATACTTGTATGCCTGCAGAGTTTCATTCTTTCTGTGCATATCTATACTGCTATCTCCATTTTAGGATTGAAGTCAGATTAAGTATATAAAGAAAGTTCTCCATTTCCTCAGAACAAAGTCAAATTACCTTTGGGTAAATACCTTAGGCAGTGGCTGTTAACCATGAGGAGTTTCTCTTCCAACTTGTCTAATCTTTGGCAGGCATATTCATTTACTACTGCAAGTGTTAAAGGAATGATAAAGGTGACTAATTACTTTGTTGGGCTTGGCAATGAGAGCAATGAGTTCTCTGCTCCTTGGAGTTGGGGGTTCAGTTTTTCTATTGGAACTTTTTTCTGCTGTTTCCTTTCCTATACTAATAATCAGTGCTTCCTGCTTTTCTTGTTGGCTGGGCAAGAAACTAACAAAGGGCAAATGTGTGAGTTCCTTTCTTCTCCATACATGGAACCTTACAGCGATTCTCCTTACTGACATAACAGCAGATGATTTCTTGGTTTCATTTGTCAAAGGTAGGGGAGATTGAAAGACAAGTGAAATTAATTACAAAAATAGGCAGTCCACAGTTAAAGACAAAACCACAGATTCTTAGATATATTATCTCCCTCATTTCGGGGCTTGCAGGAATAGTCAGTGTGGCCTACAGCTGATCTGAGCACCTGATTTGTTCCAATTTGTATATATATATGGTGGAATGGTGGAAATAAAGGAATGTAACTGATCTTATACTTTACGCTGATGTTAGCTATCAAATTATGTGGTACTTTCCCTCTACATGTAGGAATGTTAATGTGGATGCTACATTATCCCTTTCTACTAATATCAGTCAGGGAATGCAAGTGGTGAAATAGCACCCATGTTCTTGGTGGGGCTTGATTGATTGAGCAGCCATTTTGATTAATATAATCTTATGTATCATGGCAGGAAACCTATAGCAACCTATTCAAGAAGTTCCTATCCCAGTTTACTTGACAGAAGCCAAATTCAGGCAGGTTGTCCTAAAAACGTTCCAAGTGTGAAATTCCTTGTACCAAATTACAACCACTGACTATTCCAGATCATAGGAGCAGAATCTGAGACTTTCTGCACATCAACATATATGCTGTACCACTCCATCCAAGTCCTTCCTTTTATGGATTGTACAGGACTAGATGGGCCATTTGGCAGCTTTGCAGCAAGACAGCTCTTAATATAAATGTAATTATAGAGATCCATGTCAATAACCTACCAGGGTAATAAACTTATACATCCATTAACATCTTACTCTGAAGTTTCACTCTAGTTAGAATGGGCTGTACACCATTAACTGCAACAGTTGCTGCTGCTTTGACACCCATTTCTGCTGTGTTACTGCATTTCTGTACCATCAGAGTGATCATCCAGGGTTTCAGCATAAGCAACTGAGAACTTATAGTGGCAAACCTGCTGCTAGTCAGCAGTACCCCCCAACTGTGTAACACATTCTAATAAAAGAAACAAATGTTAACAGAGTACTACTCAAACCATCTGCCCAAGGTCATTACAAAGCAAGAACCTCTTCATGAAAACTCAGTCCCTGGATAATTATAACATCAAGGAATGGCTTACATGTATGGAGATAAGCCATCAGTAGTTAACACTTCATCATGAATGTAAGTGCAATGTATCCATTGGAGAAAAAGACATGGCAAAGATGCTATTAGAAGACTCCATCCTGGTGTGAAAATCTCTTGCTTGTTATGATATGGAACATCTCCCATTTTTAGCAATTTTCACAAGGGATGTGAAAGCAAGGGCAGAAAACAACATAAAGCTATGGCATCCAATTTTTATACAGGTCTAAAGTATATTCATCTTAATATGATTGCCAAGCAATGATACATAGGATCAGCTATATATGTTCAGTTAAAATCAGCTACTAAGATCATGAAGCTTCTGTTGATATTTTGGTTCTCTAGTTTTGTCATCAGAATTGAATCGAATCATGAAATGTATTAATTATTCCTTCACTGTTGTACTGTATTGCAGAATGATCAAACTTTGTGTTAAGGCACCATAATGATAGACAAACAACAAAATAAGTCTCATTCAGTTCTTATTTCACATATTGTAGATATATGTATATACTGTGGAAGGCACATATGGAGTTTTGTGTATTTCTCAATTAAATGCAAAGTGCTGCTGGGAAAGACTGAAGGCAAAAGGAGAAGGGGATGGCAGAGGATGAGATGGTTAGATAGCATCACCGATGTAATGAACATGCATTTGAGTAAACTCCGGGAGACAGTGGAGGACAGGAAGGCCTGGCGTGCTATGGTCCATCAGGTCACGAAGAGTCGGACACGACTAAACGACTGAACAACAACAACAACAAATTGGGATCGTATAATGCTTAAGGTTGGATTTCCAAAAGTTGTTTGAGCATATGCAGGAGCATAAGCACAGCATTTGGTTTTGACTCATTAAAGCAGCTGTGCTCTTTTTCAGGAACACAGCCAAAAATGCCTGCCTTAATGAGTTATTATCAGGTGCAGTAATTATGCTTTTGCATATTTCAAAGCAACTTCTCATAACCAAATCTGAAATGCTGCACAGTCCTACATGGCCTTTTTGACAGTTGGGTCTCCATGCAAAGATTAATCTTAAAAGTAGTGTTACAAACTCAATTATCAGGAGCAACTTTATGTTCCCATACTTGTCTTAGTATATCTGTGAAGGAGGCTTAAATAGACATTGTGATACATCAACTTGGTAGTCTTGCTTCCAGTCACTTCATTAACAATGAAGTTATGAGGCAATCCATAAAATATCTACCCAGAAATCTTCCTAGGAGGAAATCCCACTGAATTCAGCAGTCCTTGCCCCTTGCCCACAAAGCAGACATAGCTGACCTTTAAGAGGTCTTGCAAATAAGGAGACAGACTACCTATTGAGCCCCTAAAGAGATGCAGCATTTCAAAGAAAATACTAATTTTGCTGTGGTTTCAAATATACTACAGCTCAGCCAGAAATAAATTCCCCTGTTGTAGGATCATAAAAACCTGGAGCTGTTTTTGGACTGGGGTAGAATCCTTATGTAGAAGTGCCCAAAGTGATGTCATTCATGCCATATGGGATATCAGCCCCATGTTCACTGCCAGAAGAATCAACTACAACTGCACAGAACATTTGGGTCCTGGGGTTTAAATACCTATTAAGGAAGAAATGAAACACCATATGCTGCATTTCTGATATGCATCCATCCAGCTAGGAGATTTGCCCCAATCCTCTCCAATTCCTAATGGAACCCAGATGGCTATAAAAAGTACATTAAGCAGAACTAAGGGTAATTGTGCCAGACTTCACTATAGCTAGTCAGTAGGTCTTTTCTAAGATTTGGATCCATCCATGCATTTCTTAATTGCATATTAAGTCAGATTGGCAGCCATGATGATCTCTTGTGTCCACAGGTTCAGCTGGCCTTGGCTTTCAGGTTCTTTTGCATAGAAACAAGAAGATACAATGGGCTACTATTAAAAAAGAGTGAAAACATTCATTTCAATAGAGGACAGAACAATACATCTCATACATTTTTGGGTGAAGAGTTCAAAATTCCATAGAAGATCCAGACTTTGTGAGTGAATAATTAACGTTAAGGTAATATACCTCTGCAAGTATAGTACTGTATATGTGCCTACTACTCTCCATATATTTCTAAAGATAGTCTAGATTAATGATAGAATAAGTCCATTGCGTTTTTCAATACTCACTGATACTCCAAGAGAGTACTAAATAAAATAAGTCCAGTTTGCCATGTTAAACCAGCTGATTCCAACACATTTCAGAATGCTCTACTTTTTCTTCTTTTTCTTTTGCAAATTATGGGAATTGGATTCTAAACAAATATGGAAATCATGAAATTAGGAAAAGTCATTGATGCCTTATGTTATTTTGATAAAAGTGTCAGCTTACAAATTCAGATGCAAGCAACACTATACAAACAGCGATATGGTTCCCTTGTTGAATTGAAGCACGAGAGACGACACACTGCTTTGATGCTTGCTTAATGGAAAACCTTTAGACATCCTCTTGGCCACCTTGCAACCAATTAGTTCACAAAGACTCACTCCATCTGTGAGATTTTTTTCCCCTCTTCTCCTTTGAAAGAAATTTTCACTTGGTAGGAAAAAAAATGTCAGGGAATTTCTGTGTTCAGTCTTATGCAAAAAGTTACTTGTGTGCCAAAGCATGAAATTTATGGAAAGTGATCACAGCTATTGCTTGTGAAAAGGTCCTGTCAATTTCTGTGGGCATTACTTCTAAGTATAAACTCATTTCTATTTACTAGAAAGTAAAGCCCGGTAGAATTCTCAACATGATTCTGGACATGCTATTTTAACCTGTTTGGTGGAGTAGGTCTGAACTAACATGCCTGACATTTTACTGCCCACAATCCAACAGGGAACTTAGGAGTGAGTTGCACGTACTTGGAAGTAAACACACATCTCATTAGTGCATGAATGATTGTGGTCATGGTTTAAATAGATTTCAACTAGGTTTAAGAATGTATAGGTTTGTGGAATAGAATTTCCAAATAAGGAAAACATCTGGGGAGTATCTCTGAGAATCTCAGTCAACATTTTGAACAAGAAAGGGACAGAGGAAGTTTAAGTAGGCATGAAGAATATAAATAGTTTGAAATCCAAATAGTAAGGGGAGAGATGTTTACGGGTAGCTGTGGCATCAGTTGTAGACTTTATAAAGTATTCCAGTGCCTTAAAGGGAGAAAGATCTGTACTTGTTTACTGAGTTCCTACACAATATTAAATTAAGGATACCATGCCTGCGCTACTAGAGCATGCTGGCTGGGGATTTCTGGGAACTGAAGTCCACACATCATAAAGACGCTGAGGTTGAGAAACACTGTACTAGAGTATCCTGATGATAGTGTAAGGCTCAGATCTCACGGAAGTTTCAGATTCCCAAATAGAAGCTTGAGCTGAGGCTTGGATTCAAAGTAAACAGCATTTATTTTGGCCAAGACAAAAGGCTGGGTGATTCTCTCTAGACACTGTAACAGCAAGCGTCCAGTGAGAAAACCACACCTACACATTGCAAGCATAGAGATTATATAGAGTAACAAGCTGGTAAGAAAGCATGGATGAACTCTATCCCAGTGACAGGGCAAAGCTCCCATATCTACATTTCTAGCCGACGTTCTGTCTCCTAGTATGCTAAACAATCCTTGCTAAGTGTTATCTGAATGAACTTATCCCTGGAGACAGCAGCAAGGTCTCTGCGTCCCTGCTAACCTAGTTCCCTTTAGCAAGCAAGTTCCAAAAGCAAGATGGTGTTGGTTATGCTAAGCTAACCCTAACAATAGCAGCAAAGAGTTAGAGTTCTCTGTATCTCTTTGTTGCCATCTGGTGTTCATCTGGGTTTTTGCAGCCCAGATATGATAACCTTAAATCAAAAAGCAGTTTGCTTGCTTGTGCCTTAGCAATGTTGCATGCATCCTGCCACTGTGGTTTGTAAATCAAGGTTTATCATTTAATAAGTTATTGAACCCGGCATATTTTGGTTTATTCAGTAAGCCGGGATTAACACACCATGGCTTTGGATATTAGTGTTGCATTTTTTATTTTGTGACCTAAAAAGAATCTGGGTCACAAGATTCAGTTTAAAAAGACAAGCTGGGGTAATTTTTTTCTCTCTCACCTGACAGGTGCCAAAAGGTCTGCTGGCATTCAAATTCCATTAACCATATAAGGTTTATCTTTGTGTTCTTAAGGTGTTTGTTACCATGTAAGGTATTCTGGTTTGGCTAGGCTGAATCTTGGGTAGTCACATGCTAATTGGTTACTATGGTGAATAATTGTTTTGATCAAGAAGTTAAGTGTATAAAGGTGATTCTTTGTTCTGCCTGCTGGCTCTGCTTATCTTTTTCTATTCAAATGAAGATGTTAAGCCTGTCTGTACCTGTTGTAGGTGAAAGAGATTTGTAAATATGTTCTTGTTTTTTGAATAAATGCAACTTTATTTTTTACTGCAAAAGTCTAGTTTATTGATCTCTCTATGCAAGCTTCTAAAACTCTAAAATCAGAATAATATTAAACTATTCTGTGTGCAGAAGATTTTTTTTAAAGTATATGCTTTTTAAAGGTTCTGTCCCTGCATCTTTTACAGGAACAAACAGTTCCCACTCTTTTTTTTTTAGGCGTTTCTTGGAATCTTTTAAAAGCTATTCCCGTTAGAAAAGTGGGTGAGAAATCTGTTTTCTTTTCTGCTTACTGGAGAAAATCAGCATGCAAGTTGTCTGTGTTGTCTTCATTTTCACAAGTTCACAATATGTTATCCTCTTTCTCTTTTCTTAAAAGAAAAGTTTGTGTATGGTTGTGACCAGGGCTTTCCAAATTTTTCCCGCGGTGACACACCAACCGCTGTTGGTGTGTCGCCGCAGGAAAACCCGGAAGTGCCACCGTTGCGGTAGCGCGCAAAAACCCGAAAGCGCTGCTGCCGCTTTCAGCTTTTTGCGCGCCGCGGTTGGTGTGTTGCTGTAGGAAAACCCGGAAGCGCTGATGATGATCAGCGCTTCCGGGTTGTGTGGTGACACACCAGACTGTATGTGGCGACACACTTTTGTGTCGCGACACACACAGTTTGGAAAGCTCTGGTTGTGACGGATCAATTCATTTTCTTCCTCAGAGCTGTGTCAGTAAAGCAAAATGAAAGGTTTCTAGCACAGTCCTAACACTGCCTCTTGAGAAGTAGGCCTAACATGGTCAGTGAGGGAAGTGTGCACAAAATTACAGCTTGAAGACATATAAAAAACACCCAGAGTGTTATTTAAGTTTTCATATCTCCTGAAAGTTGTTCTTTGTTGGAAAAGATTATCTTAGCAGTGATTAAAATGAATGTATTACCTAGAATGCTTTTCTTGCTCCAGACAATACCTACAGTATATTAAAAAATGATGTGCCCTTGGTACAATGGCAAAAATAAATTCATATGGTAAGACAAAAAACCACAAGTGAAAAAGGAAGTGCTAACAGGATGCTAAAGAGTGAAGAGATTTGGCAGTACCTAATTTGAAATTCTATTTTGCGGTAAGCTGTCTGGTATGGTTAAAGGAGTGGATCTTGTTGAGGAATAGATTGTTAAATTTGGAGGTGCACAACTTCAGATATGGTCTGCATGGGTATGGCTGGCATGATAAGTGAATGTTGAGTTTAAAAATCACTATGTCAGAGTAAAGTATATAAATATCATCATCATCATTGGCGATCACTCGTAGCCGAGTAAGATTGTCTTCCAAAGGTAAAATTTGAACAGTGGATCCTTAAGTGGCTATAAAGGCCAATTCTGGATCCGCACAACCTCCCACAGTGAGGCATTGAGTTCACACAGTGAGTTCAGCATTGAGAACTGGGAAGCCCTAACTCATGAGCGTTTCAATTGGAGGACAGCCTTTATTAATGGTGCTATGGACTTTGAAGAAGCACGAGTACAGGGCGAAAGGGAGAAAAGAGCTAAAAGGAAGGCACGTCAGGCAACCCTCATCATGACCGTCTCCCACCCGGAAACCTATATAAATATAAGAAGAGGTTGTCCCTGAGATTGTCATTATACACCTCAATCCAAGAAACTTTTCACAGGGGAGAGACAGCAGGTCAAGTAAAATGGTTAAATTATGAGGATTTGCTGATGTTTATAGGTGGGAAACCTGTACTTAAGACTAGAGCACAGTTAAGTACAGAAAGTATACATTTGTGATTTATGCACAAATAAAGGCAAATTTTGAAAAGGCTGTGAAACGAGGTATAGGAAGGAGTAGGAATGAAGTTGAAATAGAATTATGCAAAGATGACAAATATGGAATCACAAGAATTTATAAATTGCTGTTAAAATATGATACAGAAGCTGAACAAGTTAAAGAATGTAATATTAGATGGCTGCTAAATTTTGGGCACAGTATTGGCATGGATATTCGGGGAAAATGTGGACTAAAATATTAAATTTACTCTGCAATAATTTAAGAGAAAATTGTTATAAAATGATGTATAGATGAGATTTGACACCATTTGACACCTGTGAAACTATCAAAAACATATAAGAACATTTCAAATAAATGTTGGAAATATGGAAAAGAGGATGGAACCTATGTGGTAGACTAGTGAAGTGGCCAAAAAAATTTGGTTAGTGATCCACAGGACATTGATGAAAATAATAGGAATCCCTTTTCAGAAGAAGACAGAACTGTACAGGTAGTCCTCGCTTAACATCCACAATTGGGACCAGAAATTTGGTTGCTAAGCGAAGCAGTCATTAAGTGAATCTGACCCGATTTTATGACCTTTTTTTCAGCAGTTGTTAAGCAAATCACCACAGGTGTCAAATGAACCACATGGTTGTTAAGCGAATCATGTAGTTCCCCATTGATTTTGCTTGCCAGAAGTCGGCTGGGAAAGTAAAAAATGGTGATCACATGACCACGGGACACTGCGATGGTCATAAATCATGGAGATGGGTGGTGATAGAAATTTGAATAATAAATAAATAAAATAAAATAAATAAATGTGAACTGGTTGCCAAGCACCCAAATTGTGATAACGTGGCCGCTGCGAAGCTACAACAGTTGTAAGTGTGAGTACTGGTCATAAGTTGGTTTTTCCAGCACCATTGTAAATCCGAACCATCACTAAATGAGTGATTGTTAAGTAAGAACTACCTGTACGTATTATGGTTTATGGAAGAAGAACTGAGTAAAAAGCATGGTGCCTTGTAGTTTATGATCATGGCGGCAAGGTTGTTATATGTGCAGAAATGGAAAAATGAGCTCCAAATGTTGAAGATTGGATATTTAAAGTTATGGATTGGCAGAGATGGCAAAACTGACATGTCTAATGAGAGAGAAATCCACAGAGGCCTTTATTAAAGACTGGAGTCTGTTATGGATTAAATTATAAAAGTAGAGAAAAATAGCTTGATGATGAAGGGTTTTATAGATTAAATAAGGGGAGATAACAGAAAATTTAAATAGTGATTAGTAAAGGTAAAGGTTCCCCCCGCACATTTGTGCAGTCGTGTCCGAGTCTAGGGGCCAGTGCCCATCTCCATTTGTTAGCCGAAGAGCCAGCATTGTCCGAAGACGCTTCCAGAGTCACGTGGCCAGCATGACACACGCGGAACGCTGTTACCTACCCACCAAAGTGGTACCTATTAATCTACTTGCATTTGCATGCTTTCTAATTGCTAGGTTGGCAAAAGCTGGGGCGAGTGCGGGAGCTCACTCCGTCATGCGGGGCTAGGGATTCGAACCTCCGAACTTGCGATCTTCTGATCGACAAGCCTGGCGACTTATTCTAGACAAATAGCAATAGAACTTTCAAAGTACCCCAAGCTACCATTTATTTTGATTCTGCCACATATGTTTGGTCTAATAATATATTGTATTTCTTTTTTTCCTCTTCCCTATTAAGCCACCCTTGTTTTTCTCCATATTGTTTTCCAATATGTTAATTGGAATAGAAGTTTGTACAGAGTATCCCAACTGATGCCCATGTGTGCAATTTGAGGATGATGAATATAATGACTTGTATGTTTTGTGTGTGTGTGTGTGAGAGAGAGAGAGAGAGTTGTTGCATAACTAACACCATGATTGCAATAATATCCAAACTTCCTGAAAAAATACTTTATTTAAATCATCAAGATACACAGTCATTTCATTCCTATGACATATATAACATGGCCAGGGCAAGAGACAAGATACACCAATAATAACAAACTTCAGAGCTCTACAAACCTTGCCACCCAGGAATGCAGTGAACTGAGTTACTGTGTCTGACATTTGGGAACAGTGGAAATGCTTCTTAATGTGTATCTGCAACTTTATAGGGAAGACACTTAATGAGACTTTGAATTAAAGCTCCATTAAAAAGCTTAGCCTCAAGATGACAGTGAAACTCCTGATGCAGTAACAATGCTCCTTCAGCAGAAGAATTCCTACTTTTTAATAGCCCATTGCAGACCCAAGAAGTCACAGCGGATTGAAAGCTCAAGAGATCAGCGAGTAATTCTAAGATAAGAGCATAAGCACACTAGCTTAGTAGGGTTTGATATTACAACTTGTTCAGGATGGAAGGAGACAAGAAGGAGAAGTCATTTGTCCTATATGCTCATTTTGTCATTCTGTAAAAATTAAAACAGTCTCCTTCCTGTCCCTGCTACTAGCTATTAGGGGTGTGTAGAATGGCTATAAACTAGACTGAATGATTGATGCTGTGATTTCATATAATTCAAATCTGTTTGAAAAACCAATTCACTGTTAATGCTTTGATTCAAAGCACTAAATTGGGTTGAGTCAGCCTTCTGAACTGATTCAGAGGTATCAGAATCAAGGATTCAGTACAAATCACTGATTTGATTCGAAAGTCAATTCATTTGGGAGATTCATTCAAACTTCAATCAAATATCCAAACTAAAGCTTCTGCACATCTGAACTTTGCATGTTTTATAAACATTGTATATATTCAGACATTGTAGGGGGATGTAGGGAAAAGTAAGTAGAAATTACTTATACCCCTTCTTTTTTCAGGAAATGGCTTTAGAGTTTTCTATGTTCCTGGTACTTGAGATGGACCATACTTTTCTGGTTAATAGAGATTGACAGCTATTCCAGTTCACTGGAATGTATCTCATCACATCTCCCCTGATTAGGAGCTATAAGGAAAAGTTTCCAGTTGTTCAATTCCAAAAGTGCAAGAGCAGAAAAAAGCTCACATTTTGAAATGTGCTGAAGATGCATGGGTATGTAGGCATTGCAAGAGTGCTTTTCCTGTTTGGGGAAACTGAGGTTTTGAGGATCACGTAATTTCCCCACCAGCCTGTTCACTTACTACTTTCAATACCTCTCAAAATTCAGGAGTCCAGAGAAAACTGGCCAGTTTAGGGCAATAGATATAACACTCTTAGCCTGAGATTTGAACCTGGATATTTAAAAAAGATGCCTAAAATTTTATTAACTTCTGGATAATTGCCACCATCCTTTTATTAATAACTTAGTCTGAATATGTGGATAATTTAGATTTATAATGTAGGTTTATGGATGACAGATCTGTTTATAGGCTTCCTTTAATTTCCATTTAGTTCTGACATCTAATTTGCAGGTGTGAAATGGCCAAAGTGTATGGGCAAGATGAGTTTCTCTACTCAATGATTCAATACTAAGAATAGTTCAGAAATGGAAGATTTTTTTTAAATGTAAAGACTAGCTAATTGTTTAAACACTCAGTAAATAAATAAAAGCAATTTCCTATGCTCCAAGCAGGGCTTTCCAAAGTTTTCCCACGGCGACACACCAACCCCCGTTGGTGTGTCGCCACGGGACAACCCGGAAGTGCCGCCGTTGCGGCAGCGCTCAAAAACCTGGAAGCGCTGCTGCCGCTTTCAGGTTTTTGCGCGCCGCCGTTGGTGTGTCGCCACGGGAAAACCCGGAAGCGCTGATGATGATCAGCGCTTCCGGGTTGTGTGTCGACACACCGGACTGTGTGTGGCGACACACTTTTGTGTCATGACACACAGTTTGGAAAGCTCTGGCTCCGAGAATTGTTCCAGAAAACAGACAAGACACAAGGGATTTAACTTACTAAAATAGGTTTCAGTTGGACATCAGGAAAATGTTCCTAACCATAAAAACTGTTCAACAATGGAACAGACTGTCCTAGGAATTATTTAAGTGGAGGCTGGGTAGCCATTTGTAGGAGATGCTGTAGTAGAGGATTCCTGCGATGGGCAGGGGATTGGACTAATAATCTCCAAGATCCCTTCCAACCCTCATATTCTACTGTATGTCCTTCTGGGCCACATCGAGGGAGAAAATTGATTTAGAAGTGAAAAAAAGAACAAGAAGAAAAAAAGTAATGAGTAGGAAAGCAGAATCAAAGGAAGCATCCCACATCCTCAAATGTCCTTGAGGAATTCAAGATAGAGACTTTCAGAAAATCAAAGTCAAAGATACATTCAAGTAATAACATGTTTTTGCCCAGTGCTCCTGCCTTAGTTAACCTATGGATGAGACCTGTTGGGGTGAAGTGAAGGAGATGTATTTCTAGATCTGAGGTGTAGAATAGTGGTGCACATTTTGGGGGCCAAGGATTGAACTTGGCATTTGGTTGGCAGGCTTCAAAGCATTGGTAAATTCAAACAAAAGAGTTGGTGGGGCTAGAGCAAAACATAAAATCAACTTGAAATAAAATGACATTTGCTTAATTAAACAAAATAAATATGATCACTCCCCATGTCTTTAAGAACTCTCCTCATTTATTGCATGAAATGTTACAATTTGGTGTCAACTTTTGGAGGAGTTTGGGGGATTCCTCTCAAGACTTTCAGTGGCTGCAGGTTGTACCTTCTTGATGTTGAGGAATGCAGACTTTTAGGCCTAAAGATGATTGGGCACATCTGGGGGGAAAATCATATGCTGTGGAAGGAAGAGATGGAATTGACTTTTTGATACAGACTTCAAAATAAAGCTCCTTGCATTACACCTCATCCTGATCTACTTCAAAGAGCAGAATTTGAGGGGAGGCTTAAAACATGCTACAAAAGGGAGAAAAGCTTTCTAGGTATGGTAGCAAAGAAAGGTAACATAGATTTAGATGAGTATCATGGAGCACACCATTTATTGTTTTTACTTAAATTTACTGTTTTTATTTATTAATTTCATTCAAGAACTCAAGGCAACATACATGGCTCTCCTTCCTCTGTTCCTCCCCACAGCAACAACCCTGGGAGGGAGGTTGGGCTGGAAGCAAGTAACCCAAAGTTTCACTCAGTGAGTTTCCATGGCTGAGGATACCAGAGATCTACATGGTTCATGGGTGACAGCCATTTGCTGAAAAAAGAAGGGGGAGGGGAGGAAACCTTGCCTTTCCTTACTTATCCCAAGGATTTTCACAGAATGTAACCTCTTCAATCCCCTTGCCAAGTAACTTTTCCACCCCATAGAAAGTATTTTGATGTACTCTGGTTCAGTTTGTACCTTGAGGCTTTTTTTCTTATCATATAAGAGTTTTGAGAGAGAGAAAGTTTGATCCAGCTAAAAATACTCTTCCCACCTCCTTCGTAGTATTGACAGCTAGAAGTAACTGAAAGGAACCCCGTCTTTTTAAAAAAAATCTGCTTAATTTCTTGTACTCCCTGTTTACACCTTTTACCTACTGCTTCTCTCCCCTCCTCTGCTGAGCTGATAGAAGTTCATGTCACAGATACATCACTCACCATAGTTTTGATCACTATGGTAACAGATAGCCTATAGTGGGTTGCTATGCAGGCTCTCTTCTTTCAGGAATTAAAATGAGAACCAGCTTCTCGAAAGTGAGATCTTCTGCCTCCCATTGAGCTGAAAACCTTGTTGGGGATGTGGAGGGAATGGTATCCCTCCAACTTGCTTTTCTGAAACTGATTTAACAGGTATGAGATGAAGGAGCAATGAAAGGAATTTTTTAAAAATCAGCCTAGATGGTTTAATTAATAACATTTGTCATCAATTTTGTCTCTCAACTATAAAGTCCTCCCAGTGCTTTGGACTTCAGTTCCTTTCATCTCCAGCCAGCATAAACAGTGGCAGGGATTAGGAGAACATCTGAAACATACCCACTTGCTATTTTTTTTGGTTAGATTTATATCCTACCTTTTCTTGAGGAGCCCAAAGTGGTGTACAGAGCCCTCTTTCTTCCAATATTTTCCCACAACAAAACTATGAAGTAGACTTGGCTAAAAGGTTAAGACTAACCCAAAGTCACCAGTGAGTTTCCATGGCTGAGAACCTGAATTTCCCTAGCCTTAATCCAACACGATACCACCCTGATTTACACCAGATTTCTAGAATTCATGATCTTGTTGATCTTTCATTTGAGTAATTATTGTTGCTCAAATAATTGGTCTTTAACAGAAAACCAGGATTTTAGGCCTTGTAATTAAGTCAGTCCCAAATTCCAGGTGCAATTTCTCCAGGTTGGTTTGGTAAAGGTGATCTAAAACCCTCACCCAGCAGTCTCATGTAGATATTGATTTGGAGGAGAGAGAGCACCAAACTCGGAGGCACCCTACAAAGGAAGGATCTAGGGAATGACCTCCCACTCAACCAACATCAATTGTAACTGGGCTCAAAGGAAGGGAGAGAACTACTCTAGAACATTGTCCCCAGACTAAAAAGATGGCCCTTCATTGTCCATAAGTAACAGGTCCAGTGTGTTGTTATGCGTTCTTCTAGTAAGATTTCAAACTTTTCTCTGTCACCGTTGCTGAAAGTTAAATTCCCATCACTGAATCGGCTCTTACATTGCTGCCGCAATAAGGGTGTCTACAAGAAATGTAATGAATCAGCTCTGCAAAGTTACAGTAGAGCAAGCCATGCTTAATAAGAGTAACTGCACCAGTAAGGCTTTGAAAGACAGTCAGCCTAATTAAAAGTCCACTACTGTGCCCAGGAGTCTCTCAGAGATGGCTTTTCCCAAGCTTATATACCTTGACTGGATTCTCTTCAGGGGGTGAGTGTTTTGTGAAATGGAATGTGCAACTCACTTATTTCAGACAATGCAATAACATAACTCTAAGGTCACTTTAAATTAAATATGTAATTATATAGCTTCATGGAGTGTAATGTAGGGCTTGTAGCAGCAGGAACTGCATCATCGTGATTCCCTGAAGCTGTGACATCTATTGGATTCTCATTTATGGCACCATCCCTGCTGAAAACTGTAGGGTGGTATTGTAACTCCTGAGTCAGCACTGGACAGATAACCCAAGGAATCAATAGAGACACATACGATCCTCTGTATTTATGACAGAATTTTCACTCTCTCATTTATAAACTAAAAGATAAGGCAAAAAAGAAAGGGGGATAAAGAGGGATGAGGAAAATAGAAACTCAGGGACCAGGTCTGAAAGATAAAGTAGTTCTTATCAAACATACTGAAATAGAAGAGAAGTTCAGAAAGAGGAGGAGATGAATAGAACTGGTCTTTCATCAGTGTTGGTGGAATGAACCTGATTCCTGACTTTGTGTTAGCTGTAGATTGGAATCCTGATAGAATCACTACTGAAATACAAAGTTCAAGGATGATAGGAGTGCAATGGAGCTGGTTTCTCAGCATAGTTAACCATAGTTTTGTTTCTTTTATCTATGGCAACATTTCTCAACTCAGCAACTTTAAGACATGTGGACTTCAACTCTCAGAATTTCCCAGCCAGCATGCTGGCTCGGGAATTCTGGGAGTTGAACTCCGCATATCTTAAAGATGCTAGGTTAAGAAATACTGATCTATGGCATAGCACCTAGTTTGAACAATTCACTGTTGTTACAATGGTCTGATGTATAAATCATGCTAAACTATAATGTACCTTCTTAATTTTTGGGCATGTTTGAACCAGCCATTATAATTTTTAAACTATGTGAGAACCAGGTTAAAGCAAACCACGGCTTAGCATGCTGTATAAGCCTAGCCTAAGTATGCTAAGTATGTCTAGATACATGAGGTTTTTTTAAATTAAAATAAAACCCCGCTAGATGGAACTCTTTGGTCAATGGGGTCTGCAGCAAGCCCTCTCTGGCTGATCGGGTGGGATGGGTCGATGTTCTGGGGATGAGACAGTTCCTCAGGTAGCCTAGCCCTATGCCATGTAGGGCTTTAAAGGTGATAACCAACACCTTGAATTGTACCCGGAAGCAAACCGGTACCCAATGCAGCTCACGCAGCAGAGGTGTCACATGGGCCAATCTTCTGGCCCCAATAACTGTCCGCGCAGCTGCATTCTGGACCAGTTGAAGCTTCCGGATACTCCTCAAGGGTAGCCCCATGTAGAGCGCATTACAATTGTCTATATGGGAGATGACAAGGGCATGAGTGACTGTTCGGAGGGCATCTCGGTCCAGGAATGGGCATAACTGGTGCACAATCCGAAGTTGTGCAAAGGCCCTCCTGGCCATGGCTGCCACCTGCTCTTCAAGCAGGAGTCATGAGTCCAGGAGAACCCCCAGATTCCACACTGGCTCCGAATGGAGTAGTGCCACCCCCTCTAGAACCAAAGATGACAACTTCCTAGATCCCGAGCGGCCATCAATCCACAGCCACTCCGTTCTGTGACGTTTTGAAGGATCTTTACTAAAGCTGAATACTGAGCAAAATCTAGATTTGGTAAAACTTGGATAAAGGTGCTTGGGAAGTCAAGTTAAAAATCTTAAATGAATGTATAGTGATAAAGAAGAAAGAAGAAAGGACTGCAGTTCTTACAGGAAAAAAATGATTTTTCAAATGGCCCTAGCTATTGATTCAAGTGGCTGCTTGCTTATATGTTCATGCTTGAGTTGAATCATTGAAATGAAAAACAATGGGGAAAAAACCTGTCTCCAGTGGATCCAATAGAACTTTTAAGACAGTATTTTAAATCTATAGTTTGGGAATAATTTCACCAAGTATTTTTGTTAGTCCTAGCTTAATTAGAAAAGTAAGCATTAATATTCTGTCTTCTTTGCTAGGTCCCTCCTCTAAGATGACTAGAAAGAGTTTCTTCTTGTTTTTCCCAGGCTGGAACGGAGTCTCAAATATTGTGTCAAAAATATGTTGAGACAGTTCCAGGAGATTCAGCTGACTTTGAACTCTACAACAGTATTGGACAGTATTCATCCTCAATGAAGCTCTCGTCTCGTTTCATGTCAGAAATGCAGGAAATAAAAAAGGGAAAAATATTAATTAAAATTTAAAAAGTTAAAACATTTAATAAAAATATAGAACTTATATAACTCTACCCCAATGCTGGGCCACATTGATGGCAGAGGTGTTTCCAGCCAATAAGTCACTCTGTGTGCATGTCGGTCCCAAAGGGCACTGTAAAAGACGGGTAGTTGTCTGAATATTGCCGCATTTGCAGCAAGTATCCTTGCCCTCAGGGAGAAACCCCCATTTTTCCATATTATCTTTAGTTCTGGCCAAACCAGTGCACAATCTATTTAAACATCTCCAAACTGTCCACTCCTCCGAACCTTCGGGCAGCTTCTCAAGCAGTTCTATCCAATTATGAAGATGTTTTGCTTGAGATTTCCATCTTTTTAATCATTCTGTTTGAGGTGTAATAGCAATCTCCTCAGTGCAGTCTAAGAAGCTCCTTCTTGACTTCAATCTTTTCGTAGGAGGTACTCGTTCAAATAATGGGTTTATTATTTATTTATTTATTTTATGAAGCTACAATCCTTATTTTAGAACAGCATAATATTTGCTGATACTGTGTGTAGGACTACAGATTTGCCTTCTCTTGCTGACCTGGCCATCATTTCTGGGCATCATGGGAGATGCAGTCCAACACATCTTTCCATTACCAGGAATACAGTATATGACCTTTCAGTCTGCAGTGGGCAAGAAAAAAATCCATTATAGCAGTCTACAATACAAAACTAAAAACTCAGTGTTTAAGAATCACTTTCAGGGATTGATATCACTTTCACAGATTGAAATATTGGGTGATGGCATCTTAAAAGCAATATTCCAGTAAGGGGTTAGACAGGGAGAGTAATGGAAGGTTATTTTACCTTTATAATCCTGGGACAAGACTGGGTGCACTGCGACCCTCAAGTCAAATGTAGCTTATAAATAATGTGTTGTCACCTCTTAAGGCTTGAGAATGTCCTTAGCTTTACAGTGTGAGGCTGGTGCTAGAAGGAGGTTCATCCCACTTCCAGGGAAGAAATTATTTGTGGTGGGACCATCCAAGCTAATCCTACAATATGGCAAAAACAATAGCCCCATTAGTGAATTAATGAATGACCTCATTCATTAATGCCATTTTTGATAATTGAGAACTATTTTACTTATAAAACTTATCTGCATAAATATTTACATATTATAGCATTTTGGATTTGTTTCATTTGGAAACAGAAGTGTTCAGTTCTACAAAGGGTATTCAACAATACAGGCCCAAAGGTTGATAGGTTTTGCAGTTTATGGTGGCACTTCATTTTTCTACCCATGGTTTATGCCAGCAAATGCCAAGGTGATCAAATGTGTCAGGTGCGCCTGCCATATCTTAATATAAATAGGAAAACAGATTTGAATTTTACTGGCATGCTTGAGAACTTCCATGGAGAAAGGAACACAATTCAGTTTCCGTACCCTCAAGTCTGCCAACAATACAGCCAAGGGTCAATACTCACCAAAAATGAATAATGAAATAGCTTATTTAAACAGAGATGACTGTTTAAGGTTAATATTTTAGATCCCATGAAAGGATTTGGATTGCCATATGGATTCTTCTTTGAAAAAATATTTTATGACCAAGCTACCTTAGCTGGTGACTGTTCTGATCCATGCTATGCTGAGAACTGCAGCATGGCATAGAAAAAAATGGTGCTTCCATGAGTGGGTAACCTAAGAAGCAAGTAACACTCTTGATCTTCATTGTTGCAATGGCCTGCAGCACAAGGGGAACCGGTGCCTCTACTAGGTGGATATATCTACCTCCATGCTTTACCTTCAGAAGCAGAAGTGACATGATCCACCTCAGTACCAGATGCTAAGCATCAGGTGACATCCTCCACCTTGCAAAGTTTCCAGAGGGAGGCACTCCAGCTGAGATTTCGCTTCTGTCTGTGCTCCTGCCCTCTGAAGATGCTGGCCACAGATGCTGGCGAAACGTTAGGAACCACAACTTCCAGAACACGGCCACACAGCCCAGAAGACCCACAACAGCCATCGCACTCCAGCTTATTTGGCCACTTTGCTTATTGTATTTATAAGTTTCATAAACCACTTCACTCTGAAGCAATGTATAAAATAAATACAACAATAATACAATAAGTAAAACCACAATGCAATAACACCATCTTCATGCTAGTTGTACAATGTACTCCAAAGGCTGGCAGTCTCTCTTTGTTTGGGTAAGAAGAATTTGCCTAAGCAGTCTCAGAAACCTAGGTCCTGAGCCATAGTGTTTCAACCTATTTCATATTGTACTCATCCAAATAGAATTATCTTGAATCTTCAAGTTAAATATCCTTAAGTGTGAAAGGATGTGAAAGGAGATGTGATGCCACTGTTTCTCAGCCTTGGCAACTTTAAGATGTGTATGTTCTGCACATGTACTGAAGACCACTAAGGGAGCAGATAACTAGCCAAAGTGAAACAGTGTGGCTGCTCTAATCCAGTAATTAATAACCTGGGCTGTTTCAAATCATGGATTTGGTTCAAGGGGGAAAGTCAATTGAATTGGCTTCAGCTGAATCTTCTCAACAAAGCTTTGCACAGCTCAGGTGGGGAGATTCATCCAGTTACAGTAGATGCAAATAACTCTCTTGGCTTTAACAGGTTGAGTTTTCCCTATAAGGAGCTCAATAAGTCAACTGCCTTTGTTTTCTGCCTATGTGAAAATCAGAAGACATTTCAACTGAATTGTGACTTTTGTCATTATACTGTCTCATTACAAGGAAGAATTGGACTTCACAAACATCATTTTTTATTCCCATTCTGCTTTTGTTGGAGAAAGAAATTAACGTTCTTTTCGACCAGGAGAGCTTATGAATTAAGGGTGGAGAAGGTATCTTCTCACCTATCAAAGCCTCACTGTTCTCTCCCCCATCTCTAGAGGCTAGACCCTTATCTTTTTAAAGACATTTGCATAACGCTCTGTTTCTTATTTTTCCCCTTTCTCTCAGCTGCAGTAAGCTCCTTCTCTCCTCCTGAGCCAATCCAGATGCTGTTTGCATCTGTCTGTCTTCCTTTAAATTCACAGCAGCACCTACTTGCTCATTCTCCTTGAGGTTGGAACAGACAAATTGGGAAGCATGTGAAAGGAGATGTGATACCACTGTTTCTCAGCCTTGGCAACATTAAGTTGTGTGGACTTCAACTCCCAGAATTCCCCAGCCAGCATGTTGGATGGGGAATTCTGGGAGTTGAAGTCCTCACATCTTAAAGTTGCCAAGGCTGAGAAACACTGTTATACTGTCAGATAGAGCAGAAGCCTTGAGTACTGGTGTCTGGTTGGGGAATTCTCAAAGAGACCATTCACTGTGGGAAGATGGAAAGGGGGAATTTGTTCAAGGCAAATGGCTTTGCCATTGCCATGCATTAGGCAGAACAGGGCTAAGGAAAGTTAGTGCCATTAAGAACTACCACCTCAAGGCACCTGAAGTGTTCTGGAACAGTGGTTGCCAAACTCTTGTCCTGCAGGAGGTAAGAGAGGGATACAGTTCCTCGAGCATCTTGAAGCAATGGTTCTCAAAGGCTTACCTCAACATTTTAAAATCTAGAGTACTCTGAAATAGTGGTTCTGAGAGTTTCTCCTCCTTCTTGCTTTTTTGACCCAACCAGAAGGGAAGGGGTGGCCAAGATATCAAAGACTTCTATCTCAAAACACTTAAGCATCTTAAACTGCCTGTTCTCAAGGCTTTTCTTCTTTGTAGCACTCTGTTAAAAACCAAGGGGGAGAACAGATAAATACTACATTTTATCTTAGACAAAAGTTTGAGAAGCAAAAGTAAGTGTGTGTGTGTGTGTGTAAGAGAGAGAGAGAGAGAGACAAAGACAAAAAAACATGGAGATCCTTAGAGGAGTTTGGGAGACTATCCCCATAAATCCTAAATCCAACTTTTCCTTATCACCTGGCTCTCATTTGTTTGTGATAAAAAATAGCTGAGAAGCCACTAAGATATTTATAAAAGCCATGCTACACTGATCTCAGATGCATAAAGATAAGGAAGTACCGCCTCTGTATACACAGGAAATGAGACAGAGAATGGCTTCTGTCTCTAATTCTACCCTCTGTCTCCAGTTGCATTGCCAAGTGTCCACGCCTCTTTGATCAGGGGTTAGGGCAATTGATTCTTTTAGACCCAGAGATAATAGCACACCAGTGGATAAAGAAACTTAAAGCTTTATTATAAACAAACAAAGTTAAACACAGTCTAAACACAGTTTACAAAGCATAGCATACAGAAAGAAATGCATACATACATACCAAGCAAACAAGGTGATACCTAATCTCCTATAGGCTGCCAGGAGCCCTCTAATAAGGACAGCGGAGATACCCCAAGGTGGCAATTTTCACAGCACCCAACACTCAGGCCTGTGTGGACTCCCAAACTCCAAAGACAATCCTAAGGTTTTTATCAAAGCCTGGCTCCCAAACCCCGTGACCAAGTTTCCATGGTACGGAAGCTGCATGGCCTGACCTTGACTGGGATTCTTCATGTGGTCCAGCACCTGACCATGACATCATTCCAATAGCCTGGGAAACGATCAGATAAACCAGTGCCCAAGCAAAACAATTTCTTATTCATTCCCCCCCATTCCAAGCCGCTAAAGGAGTGGCTGGAGGAGTGAACCTATGCTTAAACTTAACAAGCTGGGGACTTTCTCTCCCCCCACTTCCCACAGAGATATGTTCTGAAGGGCTGTTGAGGAGTAAGCATATGCTTCTTCTCTCCCCCCTCTCATGCCAAACAGCAACAAAAACAAGCCAATTAAACATCAGTATAACTTAAAATAAACTCTAATCTCCTAGGTTTGGGGGAAGAAAAATCAAAACATGCCACCTAACTCCAAAATACAAAGGTCTTCCGCAGGTTGCCATTACACCAGTCCTACCCATACTTGGCTGCCCTGTAGTCTGCCTATGAACCACAACAGGTTCCCGCTGCTATTATATCTTCTCTAACTCTTCCATAACATTAATGGGACCGCGGTGGCTCAGTGGTTAGGACGCTGAGTCAGAAGCCATTAAGGCTAACAGCTCGGCAGTTTGAAACCCAGAGTGTGAGCCACATGCCGGAGTGAGCTCCCGGCAATTAGTCCCGGCTTTTGCCAACCTAGCAGTTCAAAAGCATGCAAATGCGAGTAGATAAATAAGGTACCACTCCGGTGGGAAAAATTACAGGGACATGAAAGGAGCCTCCTTGGGCGTCCCTTGGGCAACGGTGATGTCACCGGCAAATCCTTTCACTACAGAAGCGCCTTGGTGCTTCTGACACGAGAAAAAAAAAACATTAATGGACTGTATGTCTATGAAGGTTCTCAGTCATCCAGGTGGAATTGTGTCATGTCAACTGGATTTCTATTTTCTCAGTGGAAACGTTTCGCTCCTTATCCAAGGAGCTTCTTCAGTCTTCTTCATTAATGGACTGCAATTTGTACAGGATTAGACTAGCTTTTGCAGATAATTCTTTTTAAATAGGTATATTACATTTAATACATATTGTACAGGTGTCTTGCTGCTTCAAGTACAATCTGCCTTTTTTGAAACCTATTTGATTCAGAAATTCTTAGGTTAGATCCTGCAGTACAGTTGTGCCTATTTTTATTGTCTTGAATTACTAATGTGTTATATTATCATTTTGCAACACATGGAGAAAAAATAGGAGCTTCACTCATCGATTCCATACCATGAAGCATTTGCTTATTCCTGTTTCCTTACTGACAAACCAGTGCTCAGTCAGCTTATGTGATAATGAAATAAGCATAAGTACTTCCACATAAATAGCTGGTTCAGAAGGGGGCCATTTGATCCTAAAGGGAAAAAAATGATATTGGATTCTTCCTCTCGCCTCCCCACTTGCCTCAAAGACCAGTTCATCAGGATACTGCGAAAGATAAAAACACATCTAAAGGGAACATGGGATTGGTTGAGGTTCTGCTGGTTGTCATCAGTTTATTAGCACATATTTCAAACCATAAGAAACAAAGTGACAAACATCTGGCTCCTGATTTATAGTGAAGAGCTACATTCCTCTGCTTGCTTCTTTGCAGTATGTCCGTGTGCCTTTGAGTCAATTTTGACTCCTGGCAACTGCCTGGACAAATCCCTGCAGTTTTCTTGGCAAGATTTCAGAAGTGGCTCGCCCTTGCCTGCTTCCTAGGGCTGAGAGGGAGGGACTGGCCCAAGGTCACCCAGCTGGCTTTGTGCCCAAGGTGGGACTAGAACTCACAGTCTCCCGGTTTCTAGCCTGACGCCTTAGCCACTACATCAAACTGGGTCTCTCTTACTTGAAGTAAGCAACAGTGAATTCAGTAGGACTGATTTCAGAATAAACATCTGTAAGATGAGGCTATTTATTAGTCATGTCCCTGTGAACATAATAATTTATTAAAATTGTATGCCACCTGACTCCCAACAACTCTGAGTGGCTTACAACAATCAAACAAAGAAGTTACAATAAACCAATAAAAGACGGCAAGCGTGACAGACTGGATGGAATGAAGCAAGGGGTCTCACTCTCCCTCGCCAAAGGTCTGAGTGAAATGAATGGAGTGAGTCAGTTGAATGGAAGGTAGAATCACAATAATCTTCACAAGATGTAGATGTGAACTGTGGCAGGAGCCATTCAAATGATATCACTCAGTGAGTCTATAAATCTGTTTTGAAAGAAGGTGAGTGAGGGTGGGGGCAAAGAAGGGAGAAATGGCTGATTTAATCTGTGGCTTTGATTCTCTCTTGGGATCCTTGGTAGGAATGCCAATATGAGAAATGGATCCTGGAAGAGAGCCCAGGGCAGGTAGGTCAATGAAAAGAGATGCTGAAGGAAGCAGGGCCACGTTAGAGGAAGACTTGTTTTCCCAATGTATTATTGATAGGGTCACAAAAGCTCAGGGGAGGCAATGAAATAAAATAAAACTTGGAACAAAGCTGCTAACAAGAAATTAAAGGCCATTCAGAAAATGATAGATAACCTGGGGTTTGCCATTATGGCTGGCTGATTGCAGAAACTTGCTGAACTGGAAGGACAACACACACACACTACAACAACAACAACTGGAGAAAATACACTCAGAACACTATGTGGCTTAGAGATCTTTAGTTTGGAAAGAGTCTAGAAACTTTGGAGCTATAGATCTATTTAAGCCACTATAAATTGGCTATTGTTAGATATAGAAAAAATACTCAATTTCTTCTCTTTAGTACTGCTCTCTAATATTGGTTCATGCTCCTGTTTGAGATCAAGGTAGTTACTTTTCAGCATGGCAGGTTCCTTGTCCTGACTGACCTTAATTTTTCTGTTAATATTCTTTTAATTAAAACAAATAATATAAGACAATGTCATGCTGCAGGGTCAAGTACCAGCTTTTGGCTTCACCTTTATTTCCAAGATGCCCCTGGGTCCCACATAGGTTGTACTCGGGAAATTTCTGGAAAAGAAAAATAATGCATCTCAGGGAAATTTGCTTGGAAATGTTGTCCACCTGTTTCAAGGAGACAGGAAAGGAAACTTTGTTGCTAGGGAGTATCTTGTGGAGCTAAAGGGGATGAATAGGGAGTACCCTCCTCCAATTTTCCTTCTGATATACCAGTATTTTGTGATCAGCCACACAACCCATGGCAGCCATTTTGGGCAGAGGCAAATCCCTCATGTTATCCATTTTGGCATTCACAATTCCATTGGCCAAAAAAGTTGTTTGTTACAGTTTTAAAATGTTCTATGACTCTCTATTGTTTTAGAGCAGTGTTTCTCAAGCTTGGCAGCCTGAAGATGTGTGGACTTCAACTCCCAGAATTCCAGGAGTTGGCTGGGGAATTCTGGGAATTGAAGTCCACACATCTTCAAGCTGCCAAGGTTAAGAAACACTGTTTTAGAGAAAAGCTGCATGGTTTCAACAAATGATTCTTCATGTACTTTCCCTTGATCTAAGTGTCTATGTTTCAGTTCCCCAGCAGTACTGAATTTCTGACTATGTGTGATCCTCTGATTTACTATCAATCTTTTCAAGTTATTGAACTTGGGCGTATTAGTGTGTCTGTCAACTTATTTTCTAACACTATTGTGAATGTCACAGTCTGAGAAATATTTTTATTTATGGGTGTCCCAAAGATGACAAATTGTGATAGGGTTTTCAAAAGCTATCAAAAGTATCTTTTCAGAATGAGATAAAGAACAGCTGCAACCGACCTTGGTTGAAAGGAGGGCAATCATGACAAAAGTATCATAATACTTATGGAAAAGGACAGTGACTTCATGACAATGATGCCTCCAAAGAATATGACCCTTTTCTGAATGGGTTGCAATTTCCTTATTTGTCTTCTTCCTCCAAACACACATAATTTCTCCATACGTGTATGAATTATCACGCCATTAAAGGGTTCCTGGAAGTTAGAACAAAGCTGTCCTTGGGTCGATGTGCAATAAATACATAGGAAAATGGTGTATGCCTGTCTAAATTACAGCTGAATTTGGGGTCAATATTCAGTCAAATTTTTCTGTCCCGTTACTCTGTAGTACTCATTAAGGTTTAGCATAATATATCTTCACGCTTTGATATTCATTTATAATGCGTTTTAAAAACTTTCTTGCAGAGCCACCTGAGTTTGAGACAAAATGTTTTCTGACACAGAGTTCAATATATATCATTCTGTATTCCAACTCAAGCTATTACGAGCCAGACTGTATGCATATCAAAATTATTGGACTTGACAGGATCTTTTTCTCAGCTTTATGGGCAGATAAATTCCATTTGGACACTATCTTCTTTTCCCCATAAATATTACAGAATGTTATCCTGCTGTATCTCAATTAGGTCTTTTTCCAGAGGTCATCCTTAACATACAAAAACTTGCACTCCGTATGAAGCAAAACAAAATCATGGGCAAATCTAGAACTAGAAATAAAAAATTGAGGAACTCAGCCTTCACAGATGTTAGATCCTGCACAAAGAAAGTTGCCCATCCCTCTATCAAGGCATTGGTTCAACAATTTAATTTGCAGTTAGCATGTTTTTCTTTCTGGACTTGGCTGTTGACTGAGAGTGTAGTCAAGTCTGAGGCTCTGAAGACAGGAAAAGTTATTATGTATCTTAGGAAGATCAAAGATTTATCATTCAAAAGGAATTAATAACAACAGCTACAAGAGGCCCTGATTCAGCTAAGGCTCTGTCTCTCAGCCCTAGGAAGGAGCCAATGGCAAACCAGGAGCCTGAGAGTTCTAGTCCCGCCTTAGGCATGAAAGCCAGCTGGGTGTCCTTGGGCCAGTCACTCACTCTCAGCCCAACTCACCTCACAGGGTGGTTGTTGTGGGGAAAACAGGAGGAGGAAGCAATATTAGGTATGTTCGCCGCCTTGAGTTATTTATAAAAATAATAAAGGTGGGATAAAAATAAAATAAATAAAATAATAATAAAATAAAATAAAATAATAAAATAATAATAAATAAAATAAAATAAAATAAAATAAAATAAAATAAAATAAAATAAAATAAAATAAAATAAAATAAAATAAAATAATAAAATAAAATAAAATAAAATAAAATAAAATAAATAATAATAAAATAAAATAAAATAAAATAAAATAAAATAAAATAAAATAAAAAACATGTGTATGTATGTATCTTGATTTATTTCATCCCTAGCTCCCAGGTAGCCAATAGGTTTGTCTGGAGGTTGGGAGTAAAACTCTTCTACATCAGATGACTGGGAAAAAAATGGTAAAATGGTAAACCCTAGATTACTACTACTAATGATGATAACAACAACAACAATAACAACAACAACTAATCTGGGGGGAAACCAGTCACCCAAGAAGAAAAAACTCATAATGTAAAAAATAAATAAAATGTTATAAAATGTTTTAAAACAAAGCATTTCCCCCGTTTTTTTTAATCTAATAAACTTCCCTATGCTAAGTTAAGATCTTAACAACTGTGTGATTTCTGGAGTCCTTGTAAAGGGATTTATAGAACTCATTAGAATACATGATGAGCATTGGCTCACTTGAAGGGACATTCCTTCTTTTGCAGTGTGATCAATGAACTGCTGGAATTAAACTGCAACAAACTAAAACTCAAGGTGACATAATAGGGAAAAGTGTACTTCAGAAGTAGAGCGGAAAAACATATGCTAAAATTGCTTCAAAGGGACCAATACAGGATAACAATATCTGTTTCTTCTCTCCAGAAAGAGGTAAAAAGGTAAAGTTTCCCCCTGCACATTTGTGCAGTCGTGTCCGACTCTAGGGGCCGGTGCTCATCTCCGTTTGTTAGCTGAAGAGCCAGCGTTGTCCAAAGACGCTTCCGCGGTCATGTGGCCAGCATGGCGCATGCGGAACGCTGTTACCTACCCACTGAAGTGGTACCTATTAATCTACTTCATTTGCATGCTTTCAAATTGCTAGGTTGGCAAGAACTGGAGCTAGTGAGGGAGCTCACTCCGCACGCAGGGCTAGGGATTCGAACCTCCGAACTTGTGATCTTCCAATCGACAAGCCTGGCATCTTACCCACTGAGCCACCACCCGGCAACTGGGCAGTGTGGGTAAGTATACACACAGACACATATTTAGATTTTAAACTGGGAAAGTGTCATGTTTCAAAACAAAGCATCATCTTTCTTTCCAATAGTAGCACAAGGCCCTATAAGCTTTCTTAGAATATAATTAAATGAAACTAAACTAAGCTAAACTGAAGTACATTGCAGCTTAGTCCTATGTTCCTGTGCCTAGGAAAGGGATACAAATAAGCAGGTGTGATACTGAGAGTCCAGTGCAGATTGGAGGAAGGTGTAACTTTGGTATCAGGAAGCATTCTCTTGGTGTGTTAGGGTTAGGGTTATGGCAGACATTTTGTGAATGGGCAAACCCCTTCAACAGTCTGAACCAATCCCCCAAAGTTGGGGATTGCTTAATTAAAAGTCAATATGTATAGAGCATACTTTTAACATATAAAGGTAAAAAGTAAATGTTCCCCCACACAGTCGTGTCTGACTCTAGGGGCCGGTGCTCATCTCTGTTTGTTAGCTGAAGAGCCAGTGTTGTCTGAAGACACTTCCGTGGTCATGTGGCCAGCATATTAATTTTAATTTTAATATTTATTGTAAACCGCCCAGAGTCTACTACGGTAGAGATGGGCGGTGATAAATTTGACAAATAAATAAATAAATAAATGACGTGCGCAGAACGCTGTTACCATCCCACGGAAGTGGTACCTATTCATCTACTTGCATTTGCATGCTTTCGAATTGCTAGGTTGGCAAGAGCTGGGGCTAGTGCGGGAGCTCACTCCGTCACATGGGGCTAGGGATTTGAACCTCCGAACTTGCAATCTTCCAATCGACAAGCCTGGCGTCTTAACCACTGAGCCATCACACCCCTTTTTAATGTATACTTTCACTTTATTCATGTATAATGAGTTTTGACTCACTATACATTAAGCTATACATTAAGCTATACATTAAGCTCACCAGAGGTGAGACAGGCCCCCTCACTCCTGGACTTTCGAAAAAAAATTGAAAACCTGGTTCTGCCATCATGTTGCCTGCTGCTTCTTGGGTAAGATTCAGGTGCCATATTTGGACTCACAGCTGCATAAATGTTAGTTTACCAACTAGCAGGGATGGAACTAGGGTCTGTGTCACCCGGGGCAAACATGGATTCTGCGTTCCCCCATGGGTTATTTTGTCATTTTGGCGGCCCCCCTCCCCCAGTGCAGCACCTGGGGCACATGCCCTGCTTGGCCCACCTAGTTGCAGCCCTGCCAACTAGTTTATAGTTTATAAAGCCTTGGATGAACCATGGAACCCTGCAGGATTCACAAAGAGAAGAGCAGTTCCAATCTTGGCTAGTGCAACAGGGCCTTTTTCTATGCACAGATGAACAAATATCTACTATGAAAATACTGAGGTACCACTGTAATTAAAATATTTTTTGTTTGTGACTTCATGCATGCTTCATTCCATCCCAGCCAACAGATAACCAGGATGTCCTTTAGAAACTGAGAGGAAGAGACATTCCTCTTAAATGCAGTGAGATCAGGAATGCTGTGATTAGCCTGCTAGAATAGAATGGAAAATGAACAAAAGCAATAATGGCATGTCAGCTTTAATCATCTTGGTTTGGGATTAACAAAATGACATTGCTTTTCTGCTAATGGCACAATTAGGGCATTAGAAAATTATATCAGCCAAAGCCTTAGCAAAAAAATGGATGGATTGCTCCCCGTATTGGTTGTTCTGTCCTGTGAACTCAACAGGAGAACAGTTGCACTGGATTTCTTGTGCTTGAAAGTATCTGTGTAGCACTTCACAAAGTCAATTACTGGGGTCAAAAAAAAGGCTTCTCTGTGTGCTGGGGGAGATACACATTTCCATTTAGCTGGTTTAATTTTGCAAAATGGGTAAAGGCTGTTAGTCAGTGGCCAGCTTGGTGCCTGCTCATGGCCATAGAACAGAGAAAGGGAGACCAAAAGTTCTCGGTGGTTCATTTGAGCCCTCCTCTATCACTCATTCTTTCAACCTAATCCATTTCCTTTCATACATTTAATCAAAAGCAAAAAGGGACTGATGGTTATTGGAGCTTTTAAAGAGGCAGGGGTCCTTGTCTAATATTATGTCAAATTCTGTGCAGTAGAACTGACATCTGTTAGCCTCAGATGATTGTTCATTCTTCTTGAGGTGAATAGGCATTTTGGTAACATTAGAGGAAGGAGGAAATAGCTATCAGTAGCTACATGTTAATATTAGAAAGGAACAGTTACAGTATATACCATATGCACCAGCTTGGGATCTTGGTAGGTTTTTTATTTGATTTATATTCTGCCCGTCTCTGCTGGTAAGTATTCAGCACAGCTAAGAAAATTTAAAAATGAAAGAAGAATATGAAATGTTAAAAACTCAGATTAAAATTAGCAATGAAATTTGTACTAAAAGCATTTAAAATTAAATCATGGTGAAAAAGATGCATTCTTACAGATTTTCTAAATCCTAACAATGCATTCCATAGCATGGTAGTAATGCAGGGGAAGGTCCACTGCTCTGAAAGATGAATCTCTAACTCTATCATTTTGTCAATGAAGGTTCTCAGTCATCCAGGTGGAACAGTCTGTGGCTTGAATCATGTCAACTGGATTTCTATTTTCTCAGTAGAAACGTTTCACTCCTTATCCAAGGAGCCTCTTCAGTCTGAGTAAAGTTAGTAAGGGAATCCTTAAACAATCTATCATTTGTGTTTGTAGGATGTGTGCGTGTTCAAAATTGGCAAGAGGGCAGATGGGGAGTTGTTATGCAAGTCCTGCCCTTTTGAACATTGACGCTCTGTGTGCCATCTGGTTGATTATGAACACACTTGCCCCACCAGGACTCCACTGGTTGGGCCATCTTCAAAAAAGCCTTGCCTGCAGACCTTAATAGTCATATGGGTTAGTAATGGAAGAGACAGTCCCTTACTACAGATAGGGGAGCTTTAAACATTTAGCCCTTGATTGATGATTATGTGCCATCAACTCATTTTTTACTTCTAGTGATGACATGGATAACATAGATTTAGCCCTTACCATTGGCTTAAACAATTTCCATAAGCAACTGATAACTAATGCAGATCAGTCAGTACAGACATCATATTAGCCCCAAGCCTTGTACCAGTTAGCAAATTATTTTGCACCAACAGCAACTTTTCAAGGTTAGTTCAGTGTAGAGGAGTAGTCAAGGTAGAATGTGATCAGGGTTTGGAAAACCGTAATAAAATCTGTCCAGCTTGGGAATGATTGCAACTGGTACACCACCATGGCTGAATGTTGTTTGCCATGTCTGCCATCTGTGAATCTAGTGACATTCAGATCCCAAAGGAGCATTCTCAAACTTGCTCTTTCAGGGGCAGTGCTATCCTGCCCTAAACAAGCTGAACCTTAATCTCGGAGCCCACTTCTCTATTTACCAAAAGGATCTTGTCTTGTCGAAGGTTAATTACAGCCTGTTCTCCCTTATCCAGTCCATTACTGAACTTAAGTAACATTCAAGGATATCTATTGCTTTCTTGGAATTAGAAGGTAAAGGACAGTGGAATTAGTTGTCAGCAGGCAATACTGGACTGCTTTGTGCAGACACAATGGAAGCACAGAGTTTAGCAAACTTTCTGACTCTACTGCAGGGGAGTAAGAATTCAGATGGACCTCATTCCACATTCAACCTGACCTGTCCTGAGGTTCCATCACTTGCACTATACTTGATATTCCTTCTGCTTCATTATCCCTTCTGTGAGAGGGAAAAGGGTACTTTGGCGCACTAGTGTCACGTGCCTTGTTGTTGTTGTTGTTCAGTCGTTTAGTCGTGTCCGACTCTTCGTGACCTCATGGACCATAGCACGCCAGGCCTTCCTGTCCTCCACTGTCTCTCGGAGTATACTCAAATTCATGTTCATTACATCGGTGATGCTATCTAACCATCTCATCCTCTGCCATCCCCTTCTCCTTTTGCCTTCAGTCTTTCCCAGCATCAGGGTCTTTTCCAGTGAGTCCTCTCTTCGCATTAGGTGGCCAAAGTATTTGAGCTTCAGCTTCAGCATCTGTCCTTCCAATGAGCAGTCAGGGTTGATTTCCTTTAGGATTGACTGGTTTGACCTCCTTGCAGTCCAAGGGACTCTCAAGAGTCTTCTCCAGCACCACAGTTCGAAAGCATCAATTCTTCGGTGCTCAGCCTTCCTTATGGTCCAACTCTCACAGCCATACATTACTACTGGAAAAACCATAGCTTTAACTATACGGATCTTTGTTGGCAAGGTGATGTCTCTGCTTTTTAATATGCTGTCTAGGTTTGCCATAGCTTTCCTCCCAAGGAGCAAGCGTCTTTTAATTTCATGGCTGCAGTCACCATCTGCAGTGATCTTGGAGCCCAAGAAAATAAAATCTGTCACTGCTTCCATTTCTTCCCCTTCTATTTGCCAGGAAGTGATGGGACCAGATGCCATGATCTGGGTTTTTTAATGTTGAGTTTCAAGCCAGCTTTTGCACTCTCCTCTTTCACCCTCATCAAGAGGCTCTTTAGTTCCTCTTCACTTTCTGCCATTAGGGTGGTATCGTCTGCATATCTGAGGTTGTTGATATTTCTCCCGGCAATCTTAACTCCGGCTTGTGATTCATCCACCCCGGCATTTCTCATGATGTACTCTGCATATAAGTTAAATAAGCAGGGTGATAATATACAGCCTTGTCGTACTCCTTTCCCAATTTTGAACCAGTTGGTTGTTCCATGTCTGGTTCTAACTGATGCTTCTTGACCCGCATACACGTTTCTCAGGAGACAGGTAAGGTGGTCTGGTACTCCCATCTCTTTAAGAATTTGCCACAGTTTGTTGTGATCCACACAATCAAAGGCTTTAGCGTAGTCAATGAAGCAGAAGTAGATGTTTTTCTGGAACTCTCTTGCTTTTTCCATGATCCAGCGAATGTCGGCAATCTGATCTCTAGTTCCTCTGCCTCTTCGAAACCCAGCTTGCACTTCTGGTAGTTCTCGGTTCACATACTGCTGAAGCCTAGCTTGTAGGATTTTGAGCATAACCTTGCTAGCATGTGAAATGAGCGCAATTGTACGGTAGTTTGAACATTCTTTGGCATTGCCTTTCTTTGGAATTGGAACGTAAACTGACCTTTTCCAATCCTGTGGCCACTATTGAGTTTTCCAAATTTGTTGGCATATTGAGTGCAGCACTTTAACAGCATCATCTTTTAGGATTTTAAATAGCTCAGCTGGGATACTGTCTTCTCCGCTAGCTTTGTTGTTAGTAATGCTTCCTAAGGCCCACTTGACTTCACTCTCTAGGATGTCCAGCTCAAGGTCAGTGACCACACCATCGTATTTATCAGGGATATTAAGATCTTTCTTGTATAGTTCTTCTGTGTATTCTTGCCACCTCTTCTTAATCTCTTCTGCTTCTGTTAGGTCCCTGCCTTTTTTGTCCTTTATCATGCCCATCTTTGCACAAAACGTTCCCTTGATATCTCCGATTTTCTTGAAGAGATCTCTAGTCTTCCCCATTCTATTGTTTTCCTCGATTTCTTTGCATTGTTCATTTAAGAAGGCCTTCTTATCTCTCCTTGCTATTCTCTGGAATTCTGCATTCAGTTGTTTATATCTTTCCCTTTCTCCCTTGCCTTTTGCTTCCCTTCTTTCCTCAGCTATTTGTAAAGCCTCATCAGTCAGCCACTTTGCTTTCTTGCATTTCTTTTTCTTTGGGATGGTTTTAGTTGCTGCCTCCTGTACAATGTTACGAACCTCCATCCATAGTTCTTCAGGCACTCTGTCTACCAGATCTAATCCTTTAAATCTATTCCTCACCTCCACTGTATATTCATAAGGGATATGATTTAGGTCATACCTGATTGGTCTAGTGGTTTTCTCTACGTTCTTCAATTTAAGCCTAAATTTTGCGATAAGAAGCTCATGATCTGAGCCACAGTCAGCTCCAGGTCTTGTTTTTGCTGATTGTATAGAGCTTCTCCATCTTTGGCTGCAAAGTATATAATCAATCTGATTTCGGTATTGACCATCTGGTGATGTCCATGTGTAGAGTCGTCTCTTGTGTTGTTGGAAAAGAGTGTTTGCTATGACCAGTGTGTTCTCTTGACAAAACTCTATTAGCCTTTGCCCTGCTTCATTTTGTACTCCGAGGCCGAACTTGCCCATTATTCCAGTTATTTTTTGACTTCCTACTTTAGCATTCCAGTCCCCTATGATGAAAAGGACATCTTTTTTTGGTGTTAGTTCTAGAAGGTGTTGTAGGTCTTCATAGAATCGGTCAACTTCACCTTCTTCGGCATCAGTGGTTGGGGCATAGACTTGGATCACTGTGATGTTGAATGGTTTGCCTTTGATTCGAACTGAAAGCATTCTGTCGTTTTTGAGGTTGTACCCCAGTACTGCCTTTCCCACTCTTTTATTGACTATGAGAGCTACTCCATTTTTTCTAAGGGATTCTTGCCCACAGTAGTATATATAATGGTCTCCTGAATTAAATTTGCCCATTCCTGTCCATTTTAGTTCGCTGATTCCCAATATGTCGATGTTCAATCTTGTCATCTCATGTTTGACCACATCCAGCTTACCTTGATTCATAGATCTTACATTCCAGGTTCCTATGCAATATTGTTCTTTACAGCATCGGACTTTCCTTCCACTTCCAGACACATCCACAACTGAGCGTCCTTTCGGCTTTAGCCCAGCCGTTTCACTCTTTCTGGAGCTACTCAGAATTGCCCTCTGCTCTTCCCCAGTAGCATTTTGGACACCTTCCGACCTGAGGGGCTCATCTTCCGGCGTCATATCTTTTAGCCTTTTGATACTGTCCATGGGTTTTCTTGGCAAGGATACTGGAGTGGTTTGCCATTCCCTCCTCCAGTTTTGGACCACGTTTTGTCAGAACTCTCTGTCATGACCTGGTCAAGTGCCTTAGCCATCCTTATATTCCAAAGATTGGCCAAGACATTGACAGTATCACTTAAAAAATGATATGGGAAATTCACCAGAGATGTTCAGGAATGTATCTGGATCCTTCAGGCACCTAGGTCAAAACATTTAAACAGTCCTCCATCCCTGCAGATGTTTGTGCCAGCATTCAGTCTAAAGCTTATCCGGGAGTTATCTTTGCATTACAACAGGGTCACAGATGACTCTTCTACCTTCAGATTACCTGCTTTACCTTAACAGAAAACCAAATCCAATATATGTCCCACGTGGAGCAGAAAAGTAGCTGAAAACAGATCCATGTTCATCAATGGAAGATACAAAGTCCTGAGCCACCTTTCTCTCTCTCTCTCTCTCTCTCTCTCTCTCTCTCTCTCTCTCTCCCACCCACCCACCCACCCACCCAATTTCACAAGGCTCTGGGCAGCTTACCTTGAAACCTTTATTTGAGAACCAGATTAGTAAAAATGAAAATATCTTCTCAATTAGAATACCCCCCAAAAGAGGTCTACCTGGTCTATACTCTAATATAATTGTGATTTTAAAAAAGAGACTTTTAAAAAATCTAGTCTTTTAAAAATTCCCTTTAAAACTATCATGTTGCCTTCTAATCTATACTCTAGTAGAGAGTAACACAATAATTTTAAAGGGAATATTTAAAAGATTAGATTTTTTTAAAAAGTCTCTATTTTCCTTTTTATGTTATAGTGGATTTGGTACTATTATAATTTCTCTCTCTCTCTCTCTCTCTCTCTCTCTCTCTCTGTGTGTGTGTGTGTGTGTGTGTGTGTGTGTTTCAATAATTCATAGGGTATGGTTAAACTTTTTAATTCTGTGGGCTATTAAATAATTATATTTATTTAAAGAAATTACATATCTTGTCCTTTTGGTTTATTATACCCTGCACCGAGTGCAGTTTCAGTTCAAGGGCAAAGTTTCCTCCCATATTGTTCCTCCACACTGAATTAAAATAGGTCTTAAATATATTTAATACTTCTGAATCAAATGGCATCTATGTCATATGACTATGAACTGTGATGTTATAATGAGAAAACATTGTATGCATTTGAGCATAGAATGTCACAATGTGTTTCATTATATTTCTGTGCAAAACATAAGAGCATATAAATATCTTTTTCCATACAAGCTACAGCTGTGAATCTGATTGGTGCTAGATGCAATTGTCATGGATGGAGCTTTCTAAGAAAAAGAAATAAAATGAATGAACTGTGGCAAAATACTGGTATAGATGGATCTAGTGAGAAAATATTTTGTTGATATTTCAGTGAAACCTTATTCAACAAGCATTTCTGAGCTTATGGGGAAAGAAGACACATTAATAGGTTGAGATCTGTATTTTAATAGGTTGAGATCTGTATTTTTCTAGTCTTGACATTTTCTAGTCTTGATATTTGCAGTTTTAAAAAATACTGCAAATTAAACAGATATTAAGGAACAATGTGAAAAAAACTGTATAGGGAAGTTTGGCACAATCCCCTAATTAAGAGAAACAGCAGGAGAATCTATCTATTTTAGGTCAAATGCATTAAAAATGACTATACTGGAAGAAATGAAAAGGTATTCATGCTTTCATTGTTTGGGAATTCCGAAACTCATGCAGGAATGGACCAAATTGCAAATGTGTAAAAATGAAAGCATATTTATGTAAAATATGAGCTGTACAGATATGTAAAGCTAAAGAGGGAATACATCCTATCTGGCAGGGGTGGGTGTGGGTGGCACAGATATCTGGGGGAGGGGGTAAAAAAAGTCAAGATGGCACCTCTAACCATGTGATCGAAGCTCTTCCCCTTTTTAATGTGTGTCACTGCATGTAAAAAGGGGGAAGAGTTTTGATCGCATGGTTGACTTTTTGGTCCCTCCCTGAAGATGCCCCTGGCATGTGCAGTGTGCATCATCCTTTGGTTATCAGAGTTCTCCTCCTCCTGAATGATGACGGAATGGTACTTGTCTGCGAGGGAAAAGCAGAATGTATGTAAACATATTTGTTCTGGTTTATCTGTAGTTAAAGAAAAGCTAAAGAACCCTAACTGATCCTGTTGTCTCAGGATATACTTTGTGGGCTGTGACTTGAAGGGGTGTTAGTGGAATGGGATACCAGTAAGTTGTTTTACTGCTGTGTACAATGAAATATGTTTCTGAAGCAGTTATATCTGTCTAGCCAAACCTATAGTACAGCAACAGCAGAAGGAGAGCTGTAAAAGTACTGTAAAACTGTTCTTCATGATTTCTGAGAAAAGACCCTTTAGTATGCAGTCTGTGTCTGAAGTCACTAGCAAAATTCCTTTGAAAGACAAGACAAGACAAGACAAGACAAGACAAGACAAGACAAGACAAGACAAGACAAGACAAGACAAGACAAGACAAGACAAATATAAGAGAGCCAGTTTGGGTGTAGTTGTTAAGGCACCAGGCTAGAAACCATGAGACTGTGAGTTCTAGTCCCACCTTAGGCATGAAACCCGGCTGGATGACTTTGGGCCAGTCACTCTCTCTCAGCCCTAGGAAGGAGGCAAGGGCAAACCACTTCTGCAATATTGCCAAGAAAACTGCAAGGACTTGTCCAGGCAGTTGCCAGGAGTCAACAATGATAATACAATCAGTACAGTTCTCTTCGATTGGTACAATCAGTATAGTACAGCATAGTACAGCATAGTACAGCATAGTACAGCATAGTACAGCATAGTACAGCATAGTACAGCATAGTACAGCATAGCATAGCATAGCATAGCATAGCATAGCATAGCATAGCAACTATTGCTCCTGCTGGCTGAAGTTTATGGAAATTTGAATCCAATAATATTTGAAAGACCATGGCTTCCCCACTAGTTTGTTGTTTATTCGTTCAGTCGTTTCCGACTCTTCATGACTTCATGGACCAGCCCACACCAGAGCTTCCTGTCGGCCGTCACCATCCCCAGCTCCCCCATGGTTGAGTCCGTCACCTCCAGAATACCATCCATCCATCTTGCCCTTGGTCGGCCCCTCTTCCTTTTGCCTTCCACTTTCCCTAGCATCAGCTTCTTCTCCAGGGTATCCTGTCTTCTCATTATGTGGCCAAAGTACTTCAGTTTTGCCTTTAATATCATTCCCTCAAATGAGCAGTCTGGCTTTATTTCCTGGAGTATGGACTGGTTTGATCTTTTTGCAGTCCAAGGCACTCTCAGAATTTTCCACCAACACCACAGTTCAAAAGCATCTATCTTCCTTCGCTCAGCCTTCCTTATGGTCCAGCTCTCGCAGCCATAGGTTACTACAGGGAATACCATTGCTTTAACTATGTGGACCTTTTGTCTATGAAGGTTCTCAGTCATCCAGGTCGAATTGTCTGTAGCTTGAATCATGTCAACTGGATTTCTATTTTCTCAGTGGAAACGTTTAGCTCCTTATCCAATAAGCTTATCCAAAGCTCCTTATGCGGACCTTTGTTGTCAGTGTGATGTCTCTGCTCTTAACTATTTTATCAAGATTTGCCATTGCTCTCCTCCCAAGAAGTAGACGTCTTCTGATTTCCTGGCTGCAGTCAGCGTCTGCAGTAATCTTTGCGCCTAGAAATACAAAGTCTGTCACTGCCTCCACTTTTTCTCCCTCTATTTGCATCAATCAAGCTCATTGTCATAATCTTGGTTTTTTTGAGGTTTAACTGCAACCCAGCTTTTGCACTTTCTTCTTTCACCTTCGTCATAAGGCTCTTCAACTCCTCCTTGCTTTCAGCCATCAAAGTGGTATCATCTGCATATCTGAGATTGTTAATGTTTCTTCCAGCGATTTTAACTCCAGCCTTGGATTCCTCAAGCCCAGCACGTCGCATGATGTGTTCTGCGTACAGGTTGAATAAGTAGGGTGAGAGTATACAACCCTGCCGTACTCCTTTCCCAATCTTAAACCAGTCCGTTGTTCCGTGCTCTGTTCTTACCGTTGTTACTTGGTTGTTATACAGATTTCTCAGGAGGCAGACAAGATGACTTGGTATCCCCATACCACCAAGAACTTGCCACAATTTGTTATGATCCACACAGTCAAAGGCTTTAGAATAGTCAATAAAACAGAAATAGATGTTTTTCTGAAATTCCCTGGCTTTCTCCATTATCCAGCGGATATTGGCAATTTGGTCTCTAGTTCCTCTGCCTTTTCTAAACCCAGCTTGTACATCTGGCAATTCTCGCTCCATGAATTGCTGGAGTCTACCTTGCAAGATCTTGAGCATTACCTTACTGGCATGTGAAATAAGTGCCACTGTTGGATAGTTTGAACATTCTTTAGTGCTTCCCTTTTTTGGTATGGGGATATAAGTTGATTTTTTCCAATCTGATGGCCATTCTTGTGTTTTCCAAATTTGCTGGCATATGGCATGCATCACCTTGACAGCATCATCTTGCAAGATTTTAAACAGTTCAGCTGGGATACCGTCGTCTCCTGCTGCCTTGTTATTAGCAATGCTTCTTAAGGCCCATTCAACCTCACTCTTCAGGATGTCTGGCTCTAACCACTGACCACACCGTCAAAGCTATCTCCAATATTATTATCCTTCCTATACAGATCTTCCGTATATTCTTGCCACCTTTTCTTGATCTCTTCTGCTTCTGTTAGGTCCTTACCATCTTTGTTTTTGATCATACCCATTTTTCCCTGGAATTTACCTCCGATGTTTCTAATTTTCTGGAAGAGGTCTCTTGTCCTTCCTATTCTATTGTCTTCTTCCGCACATTCCTCGTTTAAAAATAATTCCTTATCTCTTCTGGCTAACCTCTGGAATTTTGCATTTAATTGGCCATATCTCCCCCTATCACTGTTGCCTTTTGCTTTCCTTCTTTCTTGGGCTACTTCCAGTGTCTCAGCAGACAGCCATCTTGCCTTCTTGGTTTTCTTTTTCTTTGGGACGTTTTTTGTTGCCGCCTCCTGAACAATGTTGCGAACTTCTGTCCATAGTTCTTCTGGGACCCTATCTACTAAATCTAGTCTCTTAAATCTATTTTTCACCTCCACTGCATATACATTAGGAATATTAGTGAGCTTATATCTAACCGATCGGTTGGTCTTCCCTATTCTCTTTAGTCTGATACTAAATTTTGCAATAAGAAGTTTGTGATCTGAACTACAGTCAGCTCCAGGTCTTGTTTTTACCGACTGTATAGATGTCCGCCACCTTTGGCTGCAAAGGATGTAGTCAATCTGATTTCGGTGTCGACCATCTGGTGAAGTCCATGTATAAAGTCATGTTTTAGGTTGTTGGAAGAGAGTGTTTGTTATGCACAGTGAGCTGTCTTGGCAAAATTCTATCAGCCTATGTCCTGCTTCATTTTGTTCTCCCAGACCATGCTTGCCTGTAATTCCAGGTGTCGTCTGACTACCCACCTTAGCATTCCAGTCTCCTGTAATGAAAATAACATCTCTTTTTGGTGTATTATCCAGTAGGTGCTGCAGATCCTCATAGAACTGATCTACTTCTGCTTCTTCAGCATCTGTGGTTGGGGCGTATATTTGGATCACTGTGATGTTAAATGGCTTACCCTGAATTCGAATTGAGATCATTCTATCGTTTTTTGGATTGTATCCAAGCACTGCTTTAGCCACTTTATTATTAATTATGAAGGCTACTCCATTTCTTCTGTGGTCCTCTTGTCCACAGTAGTAGATCTGGTGGTCATCTGATGTGAAGTGGCCCATTCCAGTCCATTTCAATTCACTGACACCTAAAATGTCTATATTTAATCTTGACATCTCACCAATAACCACATCCAATTTGCCCTGGCTCATAGATCTTACATTCCAGGTTCCTATGGTGTGTTGATCTTTAGAACATTGGATTCGTCGTTCACCACCAGCACCGTCGGCCGCTAGCCGTCCTTTCGGCTTTGAGCTAGCTGCGTCATCACGTCTGGGGCTAGTTGAACGTATTCTCTGTTCCTCCCCAGTAGCATTTTGACCATCTTCCGACCTGGGAGTCCCATCTTCCGATGGTATACCGACATATCTCTGGTTGTACTGATCCATTTAGTTTTCACGGCAAGAATACTGGGGTGGGTTGCCATTACCTTCCCCAGGGATCATATTTAGTCTGACCTCTCTGCCACGACCTTCCCCACTAGATCATCTCCAAAATCCAGAAAGACCTACACCACTTCCAGCTTTTGAGGGCCTTACCTATAATAAGAAGATGTGAAAGAAAATACAACAAATAAAAAAGAGCAAAACATAATTTGAAAATTTTAAATTCAAAGGAGGTGTCTAAATTTGAGGCTGAGGCTAAAGGGTTTCCTTGGCTCCCTCTCTGATGAGTGTTGTTTGCCTCCTCTGTTTTAGATTCTTTGATTTTGCACAATGTGTTAAACTGTGCATGTGCATGAGAGAAATAATGCACAAAGAAAATTAAAATTGTTTTGTTTTGTTTTGTTTTGGTTCAGTTAGAAAACCTAACTCACAAAATAGCAAAATAAAATCATAGGGGGAAAAAAAGTTAAACTGGTAGAAAGTATCTTCTACTGGGAAGATAAATGTTTAAAATGTACAATAGGAATAAGAAATAATATATTGTAGAGTTTCATAATGCTGGAATAGATGACTCTTGTGGACTTTACACCAATGTACATTAAAGGTTTGAACTGAATTAGATTATATGATGGGTTCTCTTTAATAACTTTATATAATCAACCTAGCAAGACTTAAATATATTTAGAATTGGAATAGTTATCGTCCATGAAATGGCCTTTTCTTACTGGAGAGGTTGAAGAGGTTGTCATTATTTATGAGATGAGACCAGTAATAATCTACAACATGGGGAAAAAAAACTTCAGACCTTGAATATAATTTTAACGTGGGGTCACAAATAATACAAGGCTGAATTAGCAAGCTATGCTCCTTATCAAATTCCATTCTGGAGCTCACTCTTAGTTTTATGAAGAACTTGATTCTTCTTTCTCACTCTCAAAACCTGGGCTAAAATGCTACTTCCATAAATTCTTACAGGGATAACAGAAAAGATGGCATCCCAGACCAATGTTGTCGAGAGAACTAGCAAATAGCAATGTAACCAGGATGGTCCAGCAAAGATTCTTAGAGAAACTTGGATGGAACATGACAAATGAGCATCAAAGCTCCTATAATATTATGACATTTTAATGAAAAGGATGTTAAAGGACTTTGACATGTTTCCTATTAAGTATGAAATAATGAAGCATCCTTTCAGGGTGGCAGATGAAAAATCAGATATGAGTCTACAAATAGATTTAGTGAGGGCAGATTGTCAGGTGGCGTTGTACAGTCTCACTGACTTTGTAATCTAGCAGAATCCAATAAAACTGAAAAAAAAATTATGAGTTGGTCTCATCTTAAGATCATAAGAAACATTTTTAATACTTTTAGAATACTGTATGAGACTATTGACTTGCTAAGATTGGGTGCTCCAATTCCTTTTTCCTATTTATTCTAAATTATCAATATTTATTTTTGTTAGTTATTTCCGTTGCTGATACAACCTGTGTTAATTTTTGGTTTGGCTTCTAAAATATTAATATCCTCAGAATTATGGCAATTTCCTATATCAAGATGGGACAAATTACAATTGTCACTGTTGGGTAGAATTTCTGTGATTAAGATGAATGTTTTACCTAGAATTTTACTTTTGTTTCAGACAATACCTGTTTTGATAACTGATGTACCATTTAAACAATGGCAGAAGGACATATCTAAATTTCTATGGCAAGGGAAAAAAACCATGAGTTAAATATAAGGTACTACATTATGTGAAGGAAAGAGGAGGATTGAGCTTACCAGATTTGAAACTATATTTTGCTGCCTGCTGTTTAGTTTGGATGAAAGAGTGGGTGTTGTTAAGAAACAGAAGGTTATTGGATTTAGAAGGTCATGATCCGAGATTTAGATAGCATGGATATCTATGGTATGATAAAGCTAAGATGAATGTAGATTTTAAAAATCATGTCAGACAGGCTATACTGAGAATGTGGAATAAATATAAATTTAGGTTTTTTCTGAGAAACCTTTGTCAGCGCAAGAAGCTTTTTATGGATGAGAAATGATAAGTAAACATAAATGGTTAACCTACCATAATGTACTAGAATTTTCTCAAGCGGATTGTAAAATGAATACAAGATTTGACAACAGGAGGATATTCATGTCAGTGGTTTTCTTATGTTCAATTATCAGAAAGGTTTAAAGTGGATAAAAGATTTTATGGTTTTGAACAAAGTAAGACTGAGTTAGTGTCAGAGGGAGCGCGGAGATGGAGCGGCCTGCCTTTCTCCTAGGCACCAGTGATCCACGTACTATGCAGTAAATAGACTCCAAACAGAAGTTATATCAAATATCCTATTTACTTTATATACATACGTATTTACAGATCACTTCCACAAGTAACAAATGATACACCATCAACGATACAGCTTTCACGAGGTAAAATGGGAATAATGGGAACTGAGAATGTCCCTGTATATATAGTGAACCTGACCAATCACATTATAGGTCACTCTCGTTATTCACCACACCCAACCTAACTCTAAGCACCTGTTGAATGAGTCACACATGACACATCATTCCTACAACAATGGCTGCTAATTGGGTGACTGTGCAGAATATTTCACCTTTTACCTAGAAATCAAGCCTCTCTGTATACTTTATATCTAGAAGTAAATTCCTGGGTTTATCAAACCCCAACAGTTAGAAATAGAATTATGTACTAATGATGACCATGTTATTGTTAAATTGTATAAACTTTTGCTGAAATATGAGACAGAAGAAAAAGAAGTGAAAGAATATATGATAAAGTGGGCTAAAAACTTTGGCCATAATATATACAGATGGATCAATGGGAGAATATGTGGTTGAAAGGGCTGAAATTTACATTATGTTCCAGTCTTAAATAAAACTTTTATATAATTATTTTGGAATAATTACTCCCAAATATTTAAAAGTATCCCAATGTTTGTTTGTTTTTAAAAAAACTTTTTAACACATTTCCCTAGAAAGCTTATTGCCAATTGGCAATATATTAGATTTGTTCCAATGTGTTAATTGACCTTTGTTGACATAATAGAAAAACTGAAAAATACCATTCTATGGGTCAAGATTTAATTCGTTGTTTAAATATTGAGCAGTATCATTTCTTAAATTTGCTTTATTTTATATAGTTCTTTTTTCTTTTTGTAATTTTTAAAACTCAAGCTTGCTTAGAGTCTTTTTTTCTAAGTCTTTTTTTCCCCTTCTTTTTGTATTTTGCTACTTTATATGTGTGTGGGGTTTACACTGTATTAAGTGCTCAGTAGAAAATCTGGCACAATCCACTTAACACTGAATATGGATAATGGGAAAGGGGGGGAAATGGTTACAACTGAAGAGAGCATCAGTCACTTTTTCCTGCCTGAATGTTGTGATTAGCCTATATAAACTGTCAGCACCAGTGCCTTTAAATAGTTCTTCAGTCATTCTGAACTCCTCCTGGTGCTGTTTTAAGTGGGTGTCTATTTATTTATTTAATTTTTATCCCACCTTTATTACTTTTATAAATAACTCAAGGCGGTGAACATACCTAATAGTCCTTCCTCCTCCTATTTTCTATGTCAGCCCTTCAGGGTAGTCCAGGTCAGGAAACAGATTCCACAAATTTGATTGGAATTATACCTTATTGTATAGAGTAAGGAAGTTGACCTTGATGAAGATATTCAAGATCTGTCACCAGGGCAATGTGTGTGTCTGTGTGAAACATATTTTAAGTCTACAACAGACAGATAAATATTCAGAAACAGACATAAGCCTCCCTAATTCACTGAACTATAAGAAGGAGGAGGAGATACAACACAATCAGACTTGCAAGATTCTGCTACTATAGCCAGTCTCAATAAAAGTTGTTTTAGCATTCCTGTGGAGTTGATTTCATGATCTGGTCATCTAGTGGGGCTGACATCAATTGATATAGGCTATAATAACAGAATCTTGAAAGCCTGTGTTTTCTCTTCCCTCCTTCTAATACCCCAGGGAGTTAGGGTGAAGACAGTCTGAGCTTCTTTTCAATGTTTTCCTCATTTCCCAGGCTTAAAGCATATTTTTGTAATCATCACTGCATAGTTTCTCTGAAATCATCTCTGTGGCTCTTTACAGTATATGTATATGTGGAAGGCAGAATGTAAGATCTTTCCTTGCATAAAGTTAACTAATAATTTTAGCACTGTAAACGTGGTAATAAAATGTGATACCACTTTGATGGCTGAAAGCGAGGAGGAGCTGAGGAGCCTTATGAGGAAGGTGAAAGAAGAAAGTGCAAAAGCTGGGTTGCAGTTAAACCTCAAAAAAAACAAGATTATGGCAACCAGCTTGATTGATCACTGGCAAATAGAGGGAGAAAAAGTGGAGGCAGTGACAGACTTTGTATTTCTAGGTGCAAAGATTACTGCAGACGCTGACTGCAGCCAGGAAATCCGAAGTTGTTTACTTCTTGGGAGGAGAGCAATGACAAATCTCGATAAAATAGTTAAGAGCAGAGGCATCAGACTGACAACAAAGGTCCGCATAGTTAAAGCAATGGTATTCCCCATAGTAACCCATGGCTGCTTGAGCTGGACCATAAGGAAGGCTGAGCGAAGGAAGATAGATGCTTTTGAACTGTGGTGTTGGAGGAAAATTCTGAGAGTGCCTTGGACTGCAAGAAGATCAAACCAGTCAATAGTAGAGGTAGAGGTTCCCCCCGCACATTTGTGCAGTCGTGTCCGACTCTAGGGGCCGGTGCTCATCTCCGTTTGTTAGCCGAAGAGCCAGCGTTGTCCGAAGACGCTTCCACGATCACGCGGCTGGCATGACGCATGCGGAACGCTGTTACCTACCCACCAAAGTGGTACCTATTAATCTACTTGCATTTGCATGCTTTCGAATTGCTAGGTTGGCAAGAGCTGGGGCGAGTGCAGGAGCTCAATCCGTCACGCGGGGCTAGGGATTCGAACCTCCGAACTTGCGATCTTCTGATCGACGACCCTGGCGTCTTACCCACTGAGCCACCACGCCCCTTAAACCAGTCCATACTCCAGGGAATAAAGCCAGACTGCTCACTTGAGGGAATGATATTAAAGGCAAAACTGAAGTACTTTGGCCACATAATGAGAAGACAGGATACCCTGGAGAAGATGCTGATGCTAGGGAAAGTGGAAGGCAAAAGGAAGAGGGGCCAACCAAGGGCAAGATGGATGGATGATATTCTGGAGGTGACGGACTTGAACTTGGGGGAGCTGGGGATGGCGACGGCTGACAGGAAGCTCTGGCATGGGCTGGTCCATGAAGTCACGAAGAGTTGGAAGCGACTGAATGAATAAACAACAACAAATGTGGTAATAATTAAAAGAAGAGAAGAAATTGAGTAAATAAAACTTTAGCTGATAAGAAGATAACTGCAGACCAATAGTTAGCAATTGGGGGGGGGGGAAGATGAGCAATAGCTAGAAAAAATATTCCTCTGCATTCTCTTTAAATTACATACAATATATAGTAATCAACACTAAGAGTACAGGGTATGGAATCCTACTGAGTTATGGAATGGGAGATCTCCTTGGAAATAAGTGATGGGATCCTTCTCATTCAGACCCGTTTTCAATTAATGGTGAATACATTAAAGAAAAAAGATCATTTCTTGCTCCCAGCAAGAAAGAAAAGAGGACGGAAACAGAAGGAAAACAAAATGAGGAAGGCATCATGGCAAAAGGCAAGGAGAAAAGAGCTGGATTTTGTTCACGTTGGATTCTCCCCAATGTGTGAATTAATGAATGAGCTTTTGCCCAAAAAGCAGGATGATTCCTAATGGCTAGAACTTCATAAATTCGGCATTCTAAGTTAGACTTAGTTGCTGAAAATCTCAATCTCTCTCTCTCTCTCTCTCTCTCTCTCTCTCTCTCTCTCTCTCTCTCTCTCTCTCTCTCTCTCTCTCTCTCTCTCTCTCTCTCTCTCTCTCTCTCTCTCTCATTATTTGAAAGTGAAAGGTCCTGCACACATTTAGCTGTCTATTCCACCTCCTTATTAGTGGGGAAGTGGACAATTACTGCCTCAAAGCTACTCCATCAGTTAAAGATATGCGTCATGCTTCTTAAGGAGAGAGTAATAATCCTGATAAAAATTCTGGAGGTGACCTATTCCCACAAGCGGTTGATCTGAAAGCATTCAGAAAACACCCAGCCAACAAGATTGAGGAAAAAAGCTGGCAGCTTCCTTTTCTGAAAAAGCAACAGCTCAAAAGCTGGCATCTCTTGCTCTAAGCACACAGACTGAATGATGACTAAGCACAATCCAACAGAGCTTTTAAACCTGTTTTTGCTAATGAGGTTCACAGTGCATTAAGATTCATTAATGGGAATCCAAAAAACAAGGGCTTGCATCCTGAAACCTCAATTTCTCAAAATTACTGCCTTGCTTTTTCTGCCAGAATGCTTATTACCTTGAATTTGCTGTGGTTAAATAACCATTCAGTCCATAGAAAAATGCCAGAGGAGACTTTATTTTGGAGAAACAAGGAAATTTTTCTTTAAATAATCATTTACTCCTCAGTTATCCAGCATGACCTGAAGCTGCTAATGCTTCCTTGCAAATTACTTTGTCTGCCTGTTGTCTAGCTTTGTAGACTAAGTTTTTGTTCCTTTAGCTATAGGCATGCAGAATTATTGGCAATTCAGATTCACCTATATACTAGTACAATTTTCATTGTGCCAGCCTACGCAGTAAAGAAACTACTGTAATGCCATTTCCGTGCTAGAGACTTACAGAATCTTCTACAGTCATCCAACCCTTGATGTGCCAAAATAACAGTAATGAGGACAGGCTTTATAGTGTATCATTTCAGCAATGGCTGGCTGATCCTAGAAGATGCTTTAAGTCAACAGTGGGGAAATGGCCTAAGCTAGTGTTCCAAAAAATGATTAGGACAAGCTTTCCTAGCATAGAGCCCTTCTGATGCATTGGATCTTAACTCCCAGAACACTCAATTCCCATATTGATTTGGAATTTTGGAAGCTGAAGTTCAGCACATTAAGAGGGAAGGCTGGTTTGGTAGATTCACAGAGGGAAGAATGAAGCCAATTAAATGTGACTGATGTCTTCTGGAGAATGGAGCCAACTCTTTTTTTCTCTTGCCAATTTTTTGAAAAAAGCTTATTTGCCCTGGAAGAATTGGATTTAAGAACTTCTGAAAGCAGATGGGCTGTGGGCCACCTTTTCCAAACAACAACAAGAATTAATGCATTTTATATTTTGATCTTTCTACTTTAATACTGCCCCCATTGATCGATGGGGGAAAGGGAAATGCAAATTTAAATCTTTAGTTTAAGAGAAATGCTTCAACCACAATTAATAAAAGGCTTACTATATCCAAATTCAGCTCAATATAGGACTAACAGATTTTATTCAGGATCTGTAGGTCAAACCTTTTGAGGCTGGCAAACTCAGGAAAGAAGGACCACTTTAGTGCTAGTTAGGTAATGTTACAGAATTTTGAATGCTGAAGAGGAAGAGGTAAAAGGTAAAAGTTCCCCCACACAGTTGTCTCCGACTCTAGGGGGCGGTGCTCATCTCCATTTGTTAGTCAAAGAGCCAGCACTGTCCGAAGATGCTTCCGCGGTCATGTGGCTGGCATGACGTGCGCAGAACGCTGTTACCATCCCACCAAAGTGGTACCTATTCATCTACTTGCATTTGCATGCTTTTGAATTGCTAGGTTGGCAAGAGCTGGGGCGAGTGCAGGAGCTCACTCCGTCACACGGGGCTAGGGTCTCGAACCTCCGAACTTGTGACCTTCCGATTGACAAGCCTGGCGTCTTAACCACAGAGCCATCACTCCCCCATGAAGAGGAAGAAGCTCAGAAATAATAATAATAATAATAATAATAATAATAATAATAATAATACCCAAAACGTTATTGCTGAGTTTTAAACTGGCAACATTTGACATTTACAGTACATGAGTTTTACTTACAGTGCTGTTAAAAATAGAGGTCCAGAAAGTACTAGAATGAATGGTTCGTTGTGTGGTCCCTTTAACAGGGCTCAGTGTGAAATGACTCAGCAGATTTCCTTAAATGTATGTATGTATGTATGTACAGTATATCCATGTTTGATGCAGGTGGTTGTTTCTCTTTCTTTACCATTGTTTCTCTCTTTTAGAAATACCGTCTTACAATACTTGGATCATCCAGTGCCTTGCTGCTGATAGACACAACATGGTGTCAGAAGTCAGAGCCTTGTGTGTATGGATTTTCTTAGGCTCCAGGCTCCATTAACACTACAGGGAAACTTATCTCAGAATCGGAAGCATTGGGAACCGAGTTTTTGTTTGTACTTAGCTGCATTCAGAGCAGACAACACTTCTAAGAAACGACAAGTTGCTAATTTGCTACACTGTGTGGGGGAGGCAGCTTTGGCTGTTTATAATACTTTTAGTTTCTCAGATGCTACAGGCCCTGAAGATATTGAAGATATTCTTTTGAAGTTTAGGACATATGGCACTCCCCATTGAAATGTTGTGTTTGAATCTTTCATTATTTATTTATTTATTCAGTTTATATAGCTGCCCATCTCACATTCGTGACTCTGGGAGGCTTATCATTAAAACATAAACAGTACCAAAAAGGGGTGCGGTGGCTCAGCGGGTAAGACGCCAGGCTTGTCGATCGGAAGGTCGCAAGTTTGGCGGTTTGAGACCCTAGCCCCACGTGACAGAGTGAGCTCCCGCACTCGCCCCAGCTCTTGCCAACCTAGCAATTTGAAAGCATGCAAATGCAAGTAGATAAATAGGTACCACTTCCGTGGGATGGTAACAGCGTTCCGTGTGCGTCATGCTGGCCACATGACCGTGGAAGCGTCTTTGGACAACAAACAGAGATGAGCACCTAGAGTTAGATGAGCCCTAGATGAGCCCTAGAGTTGGACATGACTGTGCAGGGGAAACCTTTACCTTTATGGGGAAGGCAATGGCAAACCACCCCACTCTATAGTCTGCCAAGAAAACGTCAGCAAAAGTGGCGTCCCTCCACAGGGTCAGTAATGACTCGGTGTTTGCACAGAGGACCAAAAAATCAAAAAATAAAACAGCCATGCAAACAATGCAAATATTCAATATTCAATATTAAAAACAATTCAACAATTAAAAGCCATACAATACAGTCACTGGGAGAGCACAGCCATTCAAGAACAGTACCACCATTTTAAGGGCTCCATGCCACTCTATGATCTCCAGGCCCAATGGCAAAACCAGGTCTTTGGGCCCTTCCATTATTCTTTTTGGAATTATTCTCAGACTTGTAGAGATACTGTTGAGAGTTCGGCTCTATGACTCGTGAAATTGTAAGAGATAAGATTGTATTTAGGGTTCATTCCTCACTCGCTGGATCGTCACCTTGTTGTGGTGAGTGGGCTTGTGTGTTCCCAATGAACCCTGTGAGCGAAGCCGTCAGGAGTCATGTACTCCTGGCAGGGTCACCCATGGCGGTAAGGTCCAGGGGGAGGAACCAGACAAAGTACGATCCAAGAAAGTCCTCAACGGCAGAACAGGCGGAAGATAACAAGGTGTATTGTTACAACGGCTGTGAAGGCGGATGAAGGCTGCAGCAGACAAAAGGTCACCAATCGTCATGGTATCCATGCCATTGGATTAGAGCCTTTTTCTGTGAAGGTTGTGTGCTGATCGTTGTGCACCGATCTCCACACATAAAACAAATTCACGCACAGCGTCTTCCAACCACACCAAACCCAAAACAACCAAAAGTCCCATGGCGACTGACGAATGGCAACGGGGGCAGGACTGTGAAATCCGGAAGCTCCTAGTCATGGACCAGCACATGGGCGGTGGATACGGATTCAGTCGCCCTGACTCAAGGATCGAGGCAGTTGAGTAGTTCGGCAGCTGTATCCACGACTGAGCAGCCCTATTTAGGATCCACTCTGCTCACCCCATATGGGGAGGGGGCTAGAAAAGGTGCCCTAAACATAGTCTGCCTCATTTTCTCCCTGACTGGATTACCGCGACCAGTGGGGTCACCATTTAGCGGTCGTAAAAAACACATGAATTTTGGAACATGGAATATACGAACACTGCAAGACAATATGGATAGTGAACGACCTGAACGTAGGACTGCCATTATTGCAAGGGAGCTGAGACGTTTTAATATCGATATAGCAGCACTCCAAGAAACTCGAAGAGCAGGAGAAGGACAGCTGAAGGAAGAAAAAGGAGGTTATACCTTCTTTTGGAAAGGACTGCCTGAACAAGAACGACGAATACATGGGGTAGGCTTTGCTATCAAAAACGACCTTGTGAAGCTCTTGTCAGAAGTTCCCACTGGGATTAACGAACGACTCTCAACTCTGCGAATAAAACTCGCCAAAAACCAACAGGCAACTATCCTAAGTGCTTACGCACCAACACTAGATGCAGATGAGGATATCAAGGAAAAATTTTATACCCAGCTGGACACCATCTTATCAGAGATACCAAAGGAGGATAAAATTATCCTCCTGGGCGATTTCAATGCAAGAGTTGGGCGTGATTTTGATTTGTGGCCAGGGATCATTGGGAAAGAAGGAGTTGACAACAGCAACACGAATGGAATCTTACTTCTGACTAAATGTGCAGAGCATAACCTTGTCATTACTAACACACTCTTTCGCCAGAAAAATAAATTTAAAACATCATGGAAGCATCCACGGTTGAAGCACTGGCATCTTTTAGATTATGTAATTGTCCGTGCTAGAGATCGCCGTGATGTACTTCTCACCAGAGCCATGACGAGCGCCGATGACTGCTGGACAGACCATCGATTAATTCGATCCACGATGGCCATAAAGATTGTCCCTCATCGTAGGCTCCAAGGAAGAAAACCAAGGCGTAAAATGAATACACTGGCCCTTCAAGATCCTATTAAACGAGCTTGCTTTCAATCAACTCTCAAGGAACATCTGCCTATGGAACTTCCTGAAAATGTTGAGGAACACTGGATTAAATTGAAGACTTCCATTATTTCAGCCTGTGAACAAACTATCGGATACCAGACTAAGAGAGATCAGGACTGGTTTGATGAGAACGATAGTGAGATTGAACATATTATTGACAAGAAAAGGAAAGCCTTCCAGATATGGCAAAAAGATATTAACTGTGCCGTTAAGAAAAAAATCTACGCCAGTGCAAAGGCAGAAGTCCAAAGAAGAACTAGAGAACTTAAGAACATATGGTGGATAAAAAAAGCCCAAGAAACCCAACATTTTGCAGATGCTCATGATGCACGGGGCTTTTTTAATGCCATAAAGGCCATCTATGGACCAACAAACCATGGTACAAATCCCTTACGCTCAGTAGATGGTGCTAAACTTCTAAAGGACAAAGAGTCTATTGCACTGTGCTGGAAAGAGCATTACTACAATCTCCTTAATCGTCACTCTACTGTGGCTGATGAAGTCTTCTTGCAAATCCCGCAAAAACAAATAAGAGATGAGCTTGCAGTACCCCCTAGTTTGGAGGAAGTCAGTAAAGCCACTAAACAAATGAAAAATAACAAAGCTAGTGGACCTGATGGGATTCCTGCTGAAGTCTTTAAAGAAGGCGGGCCTGAACTTACACAACAACTTCATAAGCTCATCGAAAAAATCTGGATGAGGGAGGAGATTCCAGCAGACTTTAGGGATGCCATAATTATCACTCTCTTTAAAAAGGGTGATAGAACAGACTGTGGAAACTATCGAGGCATCTCCCTTCTAGCCACAGCAGGCAAAATCCTGGCAAAGATCATTGCAAACCGTCTCCTATCTGTATCAGAAGACATCCTCCCTGAAACGCAAAATGGCTTCCGCCCTTCCAGGGGAACAGTGGATATGATCTTCACTGCACGACAGCTTCAAGAAAAATGCAAGGAGCAAAACCGCCCGCTGTACATGGCGTTTATTGATCTGACTAAAGCTTTTGATACTGTAAATCGTACTGCTCTCTGGACCATCCTTCTGAAAATCGAATGCCCTGATAAATTTGTGAACATCTTGCGGTTACTCCATGACGACATGATGGCAACAATCCTGAATAACAATGGCTCTCAAAGCGATCCATTTAAAGTGGAATCCGGCGTTAAACAGGGATGTGTTATTGCTCCAACCTTATTCGCTATCTTCATCGCTATGATTATGCACCTTGTTGAAGAGAAACTTCCTACTGGTGTAGAAATTATATATCGAACAGATGGAAAGCTTTTTAATCTTAGTAGGCTGAAAGCAAAAAATAAGGTAATTGCAACTTCTGTTATAGAACTTCAATATGCTGATGATAACGTAGTCTGTGCACACTCCGAGGAAGATCTTCAAACTATCCTAAACATCTTTGCAGAAGCATATGAAAAGCTCGGCCTCTCGATTAACATTAAAAAAACCAAAGTGCTTTACCAGCAAGTTCGAACCAATCCCTCCGCAGCGCCATCAATCCAGCTTAAAGGTGTGTCACTAGAAAATGTCGATCACTTTTCTTATCTCGGCAGCCATCTATCTACAAAAGCCGACATCGACGCTGAAATTCAGCATCGCCTGAGCTCTGCAAGTGTAGCTTTCTCCCGAATGAAGCGTAGAGTGTTTGAGGATCGGGACATTCACAGGGAGACCAAAATGCTTGTTTACAAAGCCATTGTACTACCAACCCTTCTGTACGCCTGTGAAACATGGACCCTCTACAAACGCCACCTCCAACTTCTTGAAAGATTCCATCAACGCTGCCTCCGAAAAATTCTGCAAATTACTTGGGAAGATAGGCGGACTAATGTTAGCGTATTAGAAGAAGCGAAAACCACCAGCATTGAAACAATGATCATCCAACATCAACTTCGCTGGACCGGTCATGTTGTTCGAATGCCTGACCATCGTCTTCCAAAGCAGCTACTTTACTCCCAACTTAAGAATGGAAAACGGAATATTGGTGGACAGCAAAAGAGATTCAAAGATACTCTCAAAGCTAATTTTAAAAAATGTAATATCAGCATTGAGAACTGGGAAGCCCTAACTTATGAGCGTTTCAATTGGAGGTCATCCTTTATTAATGGCGCTATGGACTTTGAAGAAGCACGAGTACAGGGCGAAAAGGAGAAAAGAGCTAAAAGGAAGGCACGTCAGGCAAGCCCTCATCATGACCGTCTCCCACCCGGAAACCTATGCCCTCATTGTGGGAGGTTGTGCGGATCCAGAATTGGCCTTTATAGCCAGTTACGGATTCACTGTTAAAATCTTACCTTTGGAAGACAATCTTACTCGGCTACGAGTGATCGCCAATGAATGAATGAATTTAGGGTACAAGATGGTTGAATAAAGGAAAGACTTTTAAGAAAGCCTGACCTTAAATATATCAAACTATTGATATATGTCGTGTAGCAGAACTAACTAGTGTAAAGCACAACTACAGGCTATGGCAGTTACTTCAGGACTTGTATACAGTATATGCTACAGAAAAAGGATACAATAAAGCCCCAGGAGAGGTATCTGAAACTGTGAATTTAACATCTAAAGGGAAACACAACCTGTACTCTTTTGGTAGAACAGTACATCAGCCTCAGTGTCAGGATGTGACATCCTGCCAGCATAAGAGTAGAGGTTTAGAAATGGGATTTGTAGTATTTGTAGTAGTAAGCCATTGTGCCTGGGAAGGAAAGGCAGGTGAAGATGAGCTGAGCATCTGCAAGGTCAAAGGTGTGGGTTATCAGTGCTCGTTAGTCTGGAATGTGTGTGGAGGAGGGAATGCTGCCTGAAGGTGGAATGGAATTTTTAGTTAAGGAAGGAAGGAGGGTTTTAGCTGTTTGATGTTGTGGGAATGGTTACAGCCTTTTGGGAGGGGTGAGTACTGTATGGGAGAGTTTAGTCTAGCTTTTGAGCACACATTTATTCAGCCTGATCTTCGCCTTGAATTTGATAACTTGCATTAATAGACAACTCTTTTATATCTGTTAATGGTTTGTAATAAGAGTTTCTAATTTAATGGCTAAAGTATCGGAATCATCACACTCGGTGTTGTCCTTCATTTGGAAAGGCTTGTGGTATGAGAAATCGTTTTGTTAAAATGTGTAAAAATGAGGTTCTTGGCTAGGCTCGGCTCGGGTAGTCCACGTGGCAGGAGGATTGGTCACGGGCAAGGGTCCAGGTCACGGGTAGGATCGGTTGTCTCCAGCAACTGAGGTTCGTCGCGTCGGTCTTTTATTTCGATTTTCTCGCCGTTGGGGAGCAGGGGCCAATTGAGCTTCGCATTGCTCGGCACGCCTTTCTGCTCTTCTCTGGCATGCGCTGATTGGTGGAGGCGTCCTTCCTTATGAGCCTCTGCCAATCAGCGTCTCCGTTTCTTCCGTCGGGTTCGCGCCAAGCCTGCTGCTTCCGGAGGCTGGCTCCTCTTCCGACTCGGAGTCCAGCATGTCGGCTGGCAGCCAGGTAAGCAGTGCAAACCTCACATAAACAACAGAAGATTAGAGTTTATTTTGAGTTATACTGATGTTTAACTGGCTTGTTTTTATTTCTGTTTGGAATGGAGGGGGAGATAGATTACCCCAAGATTGTTAGTTTAAGCGTAAATCCACTCCTCCAACAGCCCCTCCAGCGGCTTGGAATGGGGGGAGGAGATAAGAGATTGTTGTTGTTAGGCACTGGCTTATCTGTAAAGCTTCCCAGGCTCTTGGATGATGTCATAAACAGGTGCTCTAGACCCCGGGAAGTATCCCAGTCAAGGTCAGGCCATGCAGCATTGGTACCATGGAAACATAGTCACGGGGTTTGAGGGCCAGACTTTGATAAAAGCCTTAGGATTGTCTTTTGAGTTTGGGAGCTGTTTGTACAGACTCGGGATGCTGGGTGCTGTAGAACTTAAATCCATCCTTTTGGGGTTATTTCTGCTATCTTGGTCAGGAGGCTCCTGGTAGCAAAAGGGAATAAAGGTGTCAGCTTGCTTGGTATGTATGATTTCTTTCTTTATGCTATGCTTTTTTTGCTTTTGTTTAATCTGCCTAAACTGTGTTTCTGGTTAAACTGTGTTTCTGTTTAAATCTCTTTGCTTAAGTTTATAATAAAGCTTGAAGTTTCTTTATCCACTGGAGTGCTTATTGTCTCTGGATCTAAAAGAACCAATTGCCTGAGCACCTGATCACTGCTTGGACACTTGACAGAACAAAGGAGAGCAGGGAAAGTAATAGAGGGCAATGTCATCTGTTTCTACTCTCCAGCAAAAAAAACCAGAGGCCTGCCATTTTGGTGAAGGGGCAATTGGGCAAAGAAGGAGAGACTGGGCCCTTTTGATACTGCTCCCTGATGATTAAAATTGATTCCCTTTCTAAAACATCTTCCTTTGAGAGGAAGGAAAATTCCTGCTGAAAGGTGGCCGTGTCAAGCATCGTTGCTGAACTCCACCAGCTGAGCAATCATATCTTTCTAATTCTTGTTGCCCCCAGCTTTTTCCTGCATAGGTATTTTATTGACATCATCACTTTTTAATATTTTCCAGGAGCTTTAGCAATAAATAACTTCATCTTTAAAGAGCTAATCAGATGGAACAGCCGTCTTAAACTTGTTTTGTAAGTTTTTATCACATTGCCTCCCCAGGCAATAGTACAATGCAAGAGAGCTCAACATTGAAAGATGAGTGAAAAGGCAGAAGAGAGATGCTATTTTCTGTTCACATCTTTGCATCCTTGATTGGATCAAGGCAAAGACTTTCCACTGCTATTTTTTCCATTCCTGATCAAATCAAGGCAAGCCCTAGACCTGCTAAAAATAGCAGCCAATCATTAGCAAGCCCTGGAACTCCTAAAAAAAGCAGCTAATAGTCAACCAATCATGCTACTTCACATTGCACTCTCATTTTCTATTTAAACTTACTTTTTTTCTATAATAATGTTCCACTTTCTCTGCAATTTGGAATCTAACAATAGTTCATTTAATAAAGTGTTGAGCTCCAATTCTTCTTCCATGACAATAGGTATTTGTAAGCTGGGCACGGATTCTACTATGTGTTCTAATTACAGGCCTATTTCTTTCACACAGGTGGATCCTAAGGTTTTATTTGTACTGTTGACGGCCTACAGCAAGCTTATGACAAAGCTGTGGTGGTGGCTACATTTTGGCAGAGTAAAGTTTGATCTGGACATTAAATAAATAAATAAATAAATAAATAAACTAAGTAACTAACTAACTACTGTGGCCCATAGATTACAACTTGTTCTTCTGACTCTCTCTCTCTGAACTCCAATAAAACTTTTTAAGATGGTTTTCAAGATGGATTGCATTTATTTTGGATTTCCTCAAAGTTTTATGCTTTAAATTGATATGATTTATTCAGCTGCTAAATCATGAATGGGGAATCTTTGGTGCTCTCTGAGCCTTGTTGTTTTCATGCAGACGTTTCATTGCCAGGCTAGGCAACATCTTCAGTGCGAAAAGGGAGTGGAACTTGCTGTCTGTTTATATACCCTGGCTTGTCCTGCCTGTGTTGGTGGGGGTCTTGTACTCTCCTTGGTAGTTCCTTGATTGGGCTGTTGTGTGCTGTTTGGGTGATTGACTGAGTTAATAGTTCCTTGATTAAGGTCTATTGTGTTGTGAATGGTTTAATGGTTTAATCATGAATGGTTTAATGGGGCATCCTCTTTTTATTTAAACTGATGCTGAAATATATGAGAAGGATGCCCTCTTTCTGCTTCTTAAAATTAGTTTTAAATTTGGTTTTGGAACCTTTTACTTGTATTATGAAGATTTCTGAAACATTAATGGAATTATATAGCATGTGTAAGCAGAGCATAAGATTCTAGTATCTGCAGAAGTGAGCAGAGGGCAAAGCCCCCATGCCTCCATTCACATACAGTATCTAACAGTTTCATCCATGTACACCTCACATTCATCCATTCATACATACATGATCACTTTTGATTGCCCATTTGTACACATACTCACATAACACCACTTTGGATGCCATTTGAATGGTGAGATCTACATGTTCAATATTTCCCTCATGGGCAGGAGACCTTTTAAAAATATGAAAAAGAATCTGCACTTTCAGGGAGCTGTTCTGTCCTGGCTTGGGCAAAGATGAGGTTGCCTCCATCCTGTCCAGACAGATGACCTTTATCTGGGTCAGGTGCAGACTCCAGGCCACACTGGATTTGTTTAAGGGCTGCATGTGGTTTAGGCTTTGCAAGTTGCCAAACTCCACTTTAATTGGATACTGGGCAAAGACAAAGAGCTAATTAACAGGAGAATGGGGCAACATTTTTCTACTGGATGAATAAATGGTGAATAAATCAGATCTAAATTGCAAGGATTTCTTGGCAAGGTTTGAAAGACTGGTATTTTCCATTTCTATGCCAGCAATATTTTAAGTCTGAATGATGCAGCAGATTTTTTTTTTAAATGCTGCAGGGATAAGCCTTTCTAGTAGAAATTTAGTTTTGTGAATGCAACTTTTTTAGTCCTCCCTCTTTCATTTGGGGGAAGTAAGTGAGGACACGTTAGCTTAACACTGAATAAGCTGCTTATTAGAAATCATACTTGACCTTCCCGCTTCTCTTCTTTTCTGGATTCAGCGTGGAGGATTTTGATCATGGGAAATTATACCTTTATCAAATAGGCTCAAAAATAAATATGTGATTCAGTAAAAGTTCGTCAGTTTTGCTCCCTGAAAAATTGGGGTCTTGGCAGGGTTAAGCTGATTATCTACCCTCAGCCCCTTGTTCTTAGAAGCGTAGTTTTGCAGACTGTTTAAAAAGAAAAGTTATGAAGCCCTAGCAAAAGGGGAGAGCCGGACTGAACTTTCTTCTTCGAGCCATTAGACCCTGGCAGTTACGAAGGTGGTCAGAGCTAGCCTAAGCAGCATTTGCTTCCATTCCAGGACATTACAGACTTTAGCCCCAAAGGCAAATGTGGCCTTTCTGACTTGCTTTTTTTTATAGTTTAAACTTTATTGATTTTCAGAGTATAGCTAAAATACAAAACACAGAAAAGCATGAAAATAGAACTAAAGAAAAAAGAAAAAAACTATAAAGTGCAAATAGACAGAAAACAAAGACGGAAAAGTGACATCCGACTTTCTCCAATACAGATATAGATAAATTTACAAAACTAATCTCTTACCAGGGATTAAACCATAGTAACATTATTTCTATTAAAATAAACCAATTAATCATTAAAACCCAAAATCAGAACATCATTTTTTTTCTACCACAAGCAAGTACTCTAGAAGTGGTTGCCAAACAGATAAAAATCCAGAAACTGAATGTTCTCTAATTAATGCTGTTAATTTGGCCATTTGGGCCAGATCCATTAATTTAACAATCCAATCTTCAACCATAGGTATCTGTGGATCTTTCCATCTCTGTGCGTATAAAAGTCTTGCAGCTCTGACTTGCTTTTTTTTGTTTGTGTGTGTGGCTCTTGAAGGCACCTCCATCTGCATTACCAAAAATTGGTGATGCAAATTCCCACTATCTTGAGGTAGAAAATACAGAAACTTTGTAATGTAAGCTTTCAAGTAGGCTTAATACAGTTAAACAAATAAGAAATAAAACTCCAGTTCCCCCCAAAATTAACTTTAAACCATTCAGTCAAACTTGGCTCTTGTTTATTGCATGGACAAATGCTTGTTATGAGTCTGTCTGTGGCAGTATCCTTCCTGGGGGTTTTCCAAGAAAATCCTGTAGTCTCCTTGATCTCCATTCCCTTCTTCTACTTCCTTTGTCAAGCATAATTGTTTTTTTTTCTTTTTCCCTAGTACATAATCTGTTCACATCATTATTCAAGGAAGCAATTTCTGTTAGGTCCAGGTCTGACTGGATCAGAGTTTCTCAACCTTGGCAACTTTAAGATGTGTGGACTTCAACTCCCAGTTGTTGGTTGGGGAATTCTGGGAACTGAAGTCCACACATCTTAAAGTTGCTAAGGTTGAGAAACACTGGAGTGGATGGTTCTTGCAGTCCATGATACTTCTATTGATGGTCACCAGATTCACAGTTAGGCTTCTTTCTTTTTTTCTGTCACTCTCTGTCATTGTCCAGATTTCACAACCACTGCTTTAATTATCCAGATCTTTTTCTGTCATAGAAATATCACTGTTCTTCATTTTCTAGTTTATGTTTTTCATTGTTTTCCTAACTTGGATTATCTCATCTTTACTTCTATAACACACTTTTCATCTATCTATTTTTGAGCCAGAGGAAACAAAACTATCTATCACTTTTTCTTCTTTGCCATCACTTATAAGTTTACTAAATGTGCTGGTTGATGTTATCTTTGTCTTCTTAGTATTTATCATTCACCCAGATTTTTCATTTTCTATTTCTCTTTTCATAATTAGCTCTTCTAAGTATTCTTTACTTTTAGCTAACAAAATGGCATCCTTTGCATATCTCAAACTTTTAGTCTTTTGGCCTCCGATTTCAATTCCATTTCTTATCTCTACTGATATTGCCATTCTTATAATATCTTCACTATACAAGTTAAAATAATATGGGGACAGTATTCATCCTTGGGTTACTCCTTTCCTTATTCTGAACCACTCAGTTCTCAAAGTTCTTACAGTAGCTTCTTGTTCATAGTAAAGTTTCCTCAAAAGAAAAATCAGATGTTCTGAGATCAAGGTAGCGTATATGTTGACCTCCATTTTATTTTCAGGACAACAACCCTGTGAGGTAGGTTGGGCTGAGAAGAGAAGGACTGGCCAAAAATCTACCCAGTGAGTTTTTATAGCTGAGGGTGGATTTGAACATGAGTATCTCCTATTGTATTCCTACACATTCCATATTCTTAATACATTCCATATTCTGACATGGGTTATATAAATAGAATTATAAATAAATAAATAAATGGTCTACACAGTCAAAAGCCTTTTTGTAGTCAGTATAGCAAAAGTAAACCTTATATTTTCTTGCTCATCCCCTTATTCATCTTATATTAAGTATCTGATATTATGTCATCCTTTTATCAAATCTGGCATTTCTCTCTATATACTGTATATGGCTCTATTCTTCTTTGTAAGATTTTAAGCAAAACTTTTCTAAATGAGAAATTTGTGTAATAATTCAATAACATGTATGTGCTCTTGCATCTTCTTTCCATATATCCTGTCCATTTTTCTTTAAGCTCATTTGCCTCTATTATATTTCTTCCATGATTATATTGGTGTCATATCTTAACTATTTTTTTCCTGGAGTTACTCTGATCTTCTTAAATCACTCATTTTCCTTAGCTTGTTATTTTCTTCTACTTATCTGCATTCTTGATTGAGGTCTAGTGGTTAAGGCAACGGGCTAGAAACCAGGAGACTGAGAGTTCTAGTCCCGCCTTAGGCATGAAAGTCAGCTGGGTGACCTTGGGCCAGTCCCCGTCTCTCAGCCCAACTCACATCACAGGGTTGTTGTTGTGGGGAAAATAGGAGGAGGAAGGAGTATTTGGTATGTTTGCCGCCTTGAGTTATTTATAAAAATAATAAAGGCGGGATAATAAATAAATAAATAAATAAATAAATAAATAAATAAATAAATAAATAAAATTTTGTCCTTTCTTACTTGAAATTTTGGGTATGTGTAATCACCTCACCTACTTTCCAACATCTTTTCACCCACTACACCAATACTCCCCCTCCCCCCAGTAAGTATGTCACGCAGACACTAAAAGGATGCTTACATCTATTTTATTTCAGGGACGCACATTTGTCAGACAGAGGGCTACATCTGGCCACAGAAGGGTATATTGGGAAATGTACTCCACCGTTAGCCAGAAACAGAAAAAGTTTGGGTGGGACCAGTGCAACAGTAAACTGATTTAAATTTAAATAATAAAATTCTTTCTTGCTGAGCATGAATGTACTCATTTTCCCCCTCTATCCTACCAAAAGTTCAGAAGCAACTTCTGGGAAGGTTTTGAGACCCACATCCAAGCCTTTGGGGAGAAGATGTGGCCGAGATTCCATACGTTTTATGTCTCCTGTGGCAAATCTGTGCATTTGTGTTATAACAGTGGGTCTGGTATTTTTAAGATAAGTGTTTCTTCTCCTACTTTGTACTCTTTCTTCTTATCTATTTTATTTATAATTCGATTTATATCACTGCTCCATCTCCCCCTAGGGGGACTCTGGGCGGTTCTTGTCATTTCTTATCATAAAGTGATAATGATCACTCTCATAAGTGAGAGTCACGAGTGGGGGGGCCAAGATTGTATGTATTTGTGAGAGTACCTGACCCTGAGTGAGAGACAGGGCAGGTAGGAGTGACTGCCCCTCTGTGACCAGTGAGAGAAGCCACAGGGGGCATAATGAGTGATTGGAGGATGAATGTAAGGGGCTGTTGGGGCTTACCAGTGCCGAGAGCTTCGGTTGGTTGTGCTGGTAGCCTTCGACTGCCCAGGAGGATGGAGTGTGAAAGGATGGGTGTATGGAAGAGACCCCTGCCTAGACCCAGGTTTTCGAGGGATTCGGGAGTGGAGGCGACCGGATCAGGAAGCTCTGGGGACTACAATGTGGGCATTTCGATCGAGGTGGTGACGGGCAGGAGATATTGTGGCGGGAACCGGAGGACAGGCCATCTTCGGGGAAGGCGCCCCCGGTGTTTTGTACCGGTGGTGCGTTCCGGTCCTCCGAGTTCAACCCCAGGTTCTGGTCAGCAGATCCTTGAGGGCCCTGGCTTCCGGCTGCTGCTACTCAATGCCAGGTCAGTAAATAATAAAGCCCCTCTAATAAGTGAATTAATCACAGAGAGGGGGGCGGACCTGGCGTGTATCACCGAAACCTGGCTGGGCCCAGAGGGAGGAGTAGCCCTCTCGGAGATGTGCCCGGACGGATTTTGGGTGTGGCACCAGCCGAGAGACCGGGGTAGGGGAGGAGGGGTGGCAGTTATCATTAGAGAATCCTTGGTGGCTTTCAGGGGCCTTGCTCCACAAGTATCCGGATGTGAGACCCTGTTTTTCAAGTTGGGTGCCTGTGAACAGTTGGGAGTGTTGCTATTGTACCAGCCTCCCTGCTGCGTAGCAACCTCCTTGCCTGAGCTGCTGGAGGCCGTCTCGGGGTTGGTGGTGGAGTTCCCCAGGCTTATGGTCCTGGGGGATTTTAACTTGCCGTCCTTGGGGCGTGCCTCGGAAGCGGCTCGGGAGTTCATGGCTACCATGGCAGCCATGGGCCTGTTCCAGATTATTCGGGATCCGACTCGAGACAGTGGACTCACTCCGGATTTGGTTTTCTTGTCAGAGCAATGGCAAAGTGACCTGAGGGGAAAGTTAGAACTATCCCCGTTGTCATGGTCAGATCACGTCCTGGTATCCCTGGGATTCTCTTATGCCGCCCCTCTCCGCAGGGAGGATGGACCTATTCGATTGGTCCTCCCCCGGTGACTTATGGACCCATTGAGGTTTCAGAGGGAGCTGGGGTAATACCTGAGGATCTGCTGCACGGTCCAGCGGAGGCACTGGCCGCAACTTGGAATAGGGAGGCGGCCGGTGCCTTGGACAGGATCGCGCCGATGCGACCTCTCAAGCCCCATTCGACCCGTCACTCCCCGTGGTTTACGGAGGAGTTGAGGGTCTTGAAGAGGGTGAAGAGACATCTAGAGCACCGCTGGAGAAAGATGAAGACAGAATTCAACCGAACACAATCTAGAGCCGCTATTAAGGCCTACCTTGTGGTGGTAAGAGCGGCGAAATGTGAATATTTCTCCGCCCTTATTGCATCTGCAGAATGCCGCCCGACGGCCCTGTTTAAGATTACACGATCTCTCTTGGGTAGGGTGGTATCGACCACCCACCTGCAGGGCCGTGCGGAAGAATTTTCTGAGCATCTGCAGGATAAAATCGCTCGGATTCAGTCTAAGCTGGACTCCATGCATGGGTTGCAGTCTGGGGAGATGCCGGGAGAGCGATCTTGCCCTATTATCTGGGAACGATTTGATCCTGTTGGACCTGAGGAAGTGGACAGGATCCTTCAAATTGTTAATCCCACCACATGTCACTTAGATCCCTGCCCTTCCTGGCTGGTGAAATCGGCCGGGGAGGTGACAGGTGGATGGGTCCAGGCTATGATTAATACATCCTTGTTGGAGGGGGTGGTCCCAACTGCCTTTAAGGAGGCGTTGGTGCACCCCCTCCTCAAGAAGCCATCCCTGGACCCCACCATCCTGGACAACTTTCGTCCAGTCTGCCACCTTCCCTTCTTGGGAAAAGTGGTTGAGAAAGTGGTGGCATTGCAACTTCAAAGGACCCTGGATGAAGCGGATTATCTTGACCCTTTTCAGTCAGGTTTCAGGCCAGGATATGGGACGGAGACTGCATTGGTCGTGCTTACGGATGACCTCTGGCGGGGGTGGGATGGAGGTAGTGCATCCATCCTGGCTCTCTTGGATCTCTCAGCGGCTTTCGATACCATCGACCATGGTATCCTTTTGGGGCGGCTTAGGGAGTTGGGGGTGGGCGGTGTAGTTTTGTGCTGGTTCACCTCCTTCCTCCGGGGCCGCTACAGTCGGTGGTGATAGGGGAGGAGAGATCAAGCCCACGTTCGCTCCTGTGTGGGGTACCGCAGGGTTCGGTTCTCTCTCCTCTTCTGTTCAACATCTACATGAAACCGCTGGGCGAGGTCATCCGACACCATGGGATGAGGTATCATCAGTATGCGGATGATACTCAATTGTATATCTCCATCCCTGGTGAAGTAAGTGATGCAGTGTTCACCCTGTCCCAGTGCCTGGGGGCTGTGAGGGCCTGGATGGGGAACAACAGGCTTCAGTTGAACCCTGGTAAGACCGAGTGGCTGTGGATTGATGGCTTAGCGTCTTCTGGGAAATTATCATCTTTGGTTCTCGATGGGATAGCACTACCCCGTTCAGAACCAGTGCAGAATCTGGGGGTTCTTCTAGACTCACGACTCCTGCTTGAAGAGCAGGTGGCAGTCGTGGCTAGGAGGGCTTTTGCGCAACTTCAGTTGGTGCGCCAGTTACGCCCATTCCTGGAACGCGATGCCCTCCGTACAGTCACTCATGCTCTCGTCATCTCCCATGTAGATTATTGCAATGCACTTTACATGGGGCTACCCTTGAAAACTATTCGGAAGCTTCAGCTGGTGCAGAATGCGGCCGCGCGGGCAGTATTGGGTGCTCCAAGATTTGCACATGTAACACCATTGCTCCATGAGCTGCATTGGGTGCCAGTTTGCTTCCGGGTACAATTCAAGGTGTTGGTTATTACCTTTAAAGCCCTGCATGGCATGGGACCAGAATACCTGAGGGACAGCCTTATCCCCATGTTATCAACCCGCCCCACCCGGTCATCCAGAGAGGCCCTGCTACGTACCCCATTAATTAGAGAATGTCATCACATGGGGTCTAGGAGGCAGGCCTTCTCTGTGACAGTGCCCACTTTATGGAACATCTTGCCCCCAGAGTTGAGACAGATCTCCTCCCTCCCGACCTTTAGGAAAGAGCTGAAGACCTGGTTCTGCCACCTGGCATGGGAAGGAGGAAGGGATAGTCTCTCATGGAGATGGCTAATCCCTTAATTGATGTCCTTCCTTTTAACTAATATCTTACCCATCTGGATTATACTTATTTTATATTGTTTGTAACTTTATATATAGATTTTAATTATTGTCCTGTAAACCGCCCAGAGTCCCTTAATTGGGAGATGGGCGGGGATAAATTTGAATAATAAATAAATAAATAAATAAATAAATAAATAAATAAATAAATAAAGTCTTCGTCCTTTGAACATACCTTACATACAAAACTGGCTCAGTTGATGAAAACCCTGGTTCACTGAATGTAGGCATTCATTTTTGATGCAAGCTACAGTTGTCTGAATACAAGGAAAAGCAGTGCTTAGCCCTTTTCCAGTCCCCCTCAATCTGCTTTCCTAATGATAAATATCCTAGTTGCCCAAAGGGAAGACAACTCTGAATAAGTTGATCTTCCCATCATAAAAAAAAGTTTCATCCTTTTGGAGGGACTCCTCCTGCTCCAGTTCCCCCCCTCAAGTTTTCCTTTCATATATCAACAGGCCCAGCCAGCAAAGCTGCAAGAAAGACGCTCAGATGTGATAACATAAAGTACAGTTTCCCTGTTCCCAGGGCCGCAACTAGGGGGGGCAAGCGGGGCATGTGCCCCCGGCACCGCGCTGGGGGGGCGCCAAAATGACAAAATAGTATTTGTATACTGAATGTTTCCTGGGGGGGGGCACAGAATCCATGTTTGCCCTGGGTGACACAGACCCTAGTTGCGCTTCTGCCTGTTCCGATTGTTAAGTAACTACATGCTACTTTCTTTCCCCTGCTCTGATTATTCCCTCCTGCTTCTTTGCAGGTAAAAAAATTGGCTTTCTACAGAAATGTGGAAAATTCGTGAAAAGTTGGTTTTCTACAGAATGTGTAGGCCTGCCATTTATCTACTGGACCCTATGGATATTAACCTCAAAAGAGAAAGTTAACTTAAACAAGCAAGCTCTACGTTTAACGTGTGTATGGCTTAGTGCCAGGCTACCTACAAGACTTCATTTCCCTACTGAGGTCAACCCTACCATTACGATTGTGTCAGGAGAAGCTGACATTTGGGAGGTCAAGGGGACCATCGCTTGGAAGCATTGTGTTTTGGTGGTGGTGCCAGCTCTATGGAATGGTCTCCACTTGGTGATAGATCTGCTCCTACCTTGGCCACCTTTGGGAAGATGTTGATGACCAATCTTTTCTGGAGGGCATTTGGGTCATGATGCTTTTGTATTTGGCATTGTCTGCTTTATAGGTTTTTTTTTTTACTTTTTTCTGTAACTTTGTAGTTTTGCTTTGTATTGGGGTATTGTTGTATTTGTAAGCTGCTGAGAATGCTAGATTGCAATGTGGTAAAAATATAAAAGTAAGTAAGTAAAGTTGCCAGAGAAATTTGCCTTCTTTTCTATGTCTGTTGTTCTTGTTCTCACTGGATAGATCCATCTGCTGTGGTATTTTTGTTCTTGGACTAATCAGACCCACTCTTTTTGTGAAGGAGATAGATTGTGAATCCATAACTTTCATTCCACATGTAATCAGGTTGAAGCATGACCGTGTGATTAGTGAAAATGTATCACCAATGATTTAATGGGGACATCACATTCCAGGGACTGACATCTTATAAAGGGCAGCGTGTTCATATCATTTTTCGAACCATAAGTACCTTGCTGAATTCTTAATGTCCATATTAATCATGAACATTTCTCTCTATTCCAAGAGTTTTTGTGCCACAGAATTGTTTTATTAGAAATAGACATTTTGTTAGAAATAGACTTTTTGTTAGCAGAGCATAAGCTGCTAGCACAGGAAATAGGCTGCTAGTCTGTGCATTACTAGGTTGAGATTAGATAAGGAGACTGCTCAGTGAATCCAGATTAGTGATGCAAAAATGATCATGTGATATTACAGTGCTACACCATGCAACATGATCCTTTTACTATGGTGTGATTAAGTTTTTCTGTTTTTGTTTTCAAAGCAGCACATAAAAAGTCATTATCAGCCTAATGGGAGGCTAAACAAGGACATCTTTGGTTGTATTCTCATTGACTCTATAACTTTAATCTAATAGTGCACTGTACCTGCAGAAATTGCACACTGTTGATAATGTATGATGGTGGGAGTGACAGAAAACTATGAATATGTAACAATGTTTTGTAGCAATATTTAGTCTGCGTGTCTTGAATTTATGCTGCCAAGGAGTTTCAAACATTACAGTTTTGACACATCTGAAAGTAATCAGGAGTGGGAAAGCTGGGAACTGTAATACTTTAGTGGCACCATGTGGACCCTGTATTTTATTTTATTTTATTTTATTTTATTTTATTTTATTTTATTTTATTTTATTTTATTTTATTTTATTTTATTTTATTTTATTTTATTTTATTTTATTTTATTTTATTTTATTTTATTATTTTATTTTATTATTTTATTATTATTTTATTATTTTATTTTATATATTTTATATTTTATAATTTTATTTTATATATTTTATATTTTATATTTTATTTTATTTTATTTTATATTTTATATTTTATATTTTATATTTTATATTTTATATTATTTTATTTTATTTTATTTTATTATATTTTATTTTATTATTTTAATTAATTTTAATTAATTTAATTTAATATTTATTTTATCCTGCCTTTATTATTTTTATAAATAACTCAAGGCGGCGAACATACCTAATACTCCTTCCTCCTCCTATTTTCCCCACAACAACAACCCTGTGAGGTGAGTTTGTCCCTCTAGCTGTCCTGATTATGAGTGTAGAAATAACACGCTGAGGCTTGGAATCCAGTCTCTAGTGTTTATTAAGCTCTTGCTAACAGAAATCCAGCTAAACTAAATCAGCTTGAGGAAACCCAGAGACAGAGTTCAGAATCTAGGGCGGGGCTTTCTTGAGACGTTTGGGAGGGAAGGCTAAAGTCTCAGTACTACACCTGCGCTTCCCTTCCTGGAGGGAGCCCCCTCCATCGCTGCCCATTATCTCCCTGACACTACCTCCTCCTCTAGAAAATTTTTCCATAGAAACCCCCTCCCCTCCTGTGTCCTTGGCTTCAGCAAAATTCCCATGAGAGTCCATCTCCTCCGCGGAACCCTCCTGAGAACTGGGCAGAGGGGGCAACTCATCCATGGAAGGAACTTCAAAGGAGGAACCGTCGCTGTCTGCCAGATCAGATAACAGCTCCTGCGCAGATGTCTGTTCCTATAAAACATCTAGAGGTTTAGCAAGGTTTTCCCCCCTCCCCCCTGGGAACTGCAATCCGGACGTTGAAGGACGAGGTTCAGCCTCCTCCCCCCGCGCTGGTCCCGGGGCCTGCTGAGGAAGAGAAGGTTGCCAACTTACAAATTCCTCTGGTTGGTGGTTTTCTTCGTGTTCGGTCAAGTGATGAATTTCTGGTAGTTGGGGAGGCCGTGGCTTGTGAGGGAAAAGCTGATGAAACTTGTGCACTAGCAAAGGTGCATGCACATCCTTGGCATTTTCCCAGGATCATTCCGTCTGAGAATACCCCTTCCAGTGTATCAAGTACTGGATGCCCCTGCCCCTCCGCCTTGAATCTAAAATGTCTTGGACCTCATACTCCTCATCCCCCTCTACAAGAACTGGAGGTGGGGGTGGGGAGTCTGCAAACGCAAGGCACTTGGGGGGGGGGACTCCTTGACCAACAATGATCTGTGGAACACTGGATGGATTTTCATGGAGTGTGGAAGCTGCAAATGATAAGCTACTGGGTTTATCTGTTTTAACACTGGGAAAGGGCCGATGAACTTAGAGTCCAATTTTTTACAAGGCCTGCTAGAGGGTAAAAACTTGGTAGATAGCCAGACCTTGTCTCCCACAGCAATCTGTGGTCCTTCTTGTCTGTGTGCGTCTGCATTTCTTTTATAGGCTGTTTTCGCGATGTCAAGTTGCTCTCTTAAAAGCTGATGGGCCGCCTGTCTCTCTTCGATGAAGTCTGTGGCTGCTGGGACAAGTCCTTGTTGTGAGGAGAGAGGCAATACCTGCGGGTTAAAACCATAGAGTGCCTGGAAAGGGGACTGTGCCGTTGCTTGAGCAGTTGGAAGGCACTTGCAGGGAATAAAATGTGCCATCTTTGTAAAACAGTCCACAACCACTAGTATTGAAGTAAACCCCTGGGCCGGTGGCAAGTCAGTGATGAAGTCCATGGAAACGGTGTCCCAGGGCTGGGGGGGGGGGGGGCAGGGGCTTTCTTGAGACGTTTGGGAGGGAAGGCTAAAGTCTCAGTACTACGCCTGCGCTTCCCTTCTTGGAGGGAGCCCCCTCCATCGCTGCCCGTTATCTCCCTGACACTAGCTGAGACAGTTGTCATTTCTTTTATAGCTTCAGATGTCTGGCAAGGTTGCCCATAAGGTTGCCAAAATTGGACACAAAGCAGAACACAGCCAAAGTGATGATATTATTTTCTTTTTGCTTTGGGTTAGTTTCTGACAAAGCAATATGTGAAACTGTTTTTCCTCTTTCTTGATTCATATTTTGAATTATAGTACATCTTAGGAAGGCAATTGCAAGTATCCATCAACACAACATTAGATTTTTGTCTCCTAGAGCTATCCTAAGGATACACCCATCAGAAATAGCTTACTCAGGTATTGATTATGATTTTCGCCAGATTCAAGAACTGGCAAAATTCTTTTACCAGTTACTTTACTTCAGGATGATTCTGAAATTGCAAAAAACTCTAGGCCTACAAGATTCTTTTCCATTAATATCTGTGCCTGATACCCTAGTGGCCTCTATTTGCAATCACAACTTGTCTCATAAAATTGGGATTAAAACAGGATTAGCTTTAATTACACACATTTCTTTATGATTTATATCTTTAAAACATTTACAGGTAGCCCTCGTTTAACGTCCACTCATTCAGCGACCATTCAAAGTTATGATGGTGCTGAACAAGGGGTACTTATGACGGGTCCTTGTAGTTACGGCTGTTACAGTATCCCTGCAGTCCCACAATTGTGATTCGGGTGCTCGGTGACTGGCTTGCAATTATGACATCACAGCATCTTGTGGTCACGTGATTACCATTTGCGACCTTCACTGCCGGCTTCCAACAAACAACATCAATGGGGAAGCCAGCAGGAGGTCACAAATGGTGATCACGTGACCATGGGATGTGCAACTGCGTGAATTTGCCTAACAACGGCAACTGAGACTGCCGGAACTGCTGTCATAAGCTGGCATGGTCACGTGACGTTGTGCCTTACGACCATGTCACTTAGCGGCAGAGTTCTGAGTCCCAATTACCGTTGGTAAGCAAGGACTATTTGTATATCCCATACCTCTAATGCATGTTATATAAAATTAATATTTGTTAATTGGCAAGGATTCTCAGTTGTTAAAGGAATAGCTCACCTAAAGGTTGAACAACTGGTGAACCATCAAACCAAACAGATAGCTCAGTAATAGGTAGAATGGCCCAACATTTCTTTCCCAGTATCTTCTGTTTATTATTCCAAGGAATGTTTCCTTGTTTAGTCATACTAAATTAGGAACCACTACTCAGAGTAAGGAATAAATGGCTAACCTTTTAGTAAATGGCATCAATACCTCTTGCACTTACATAGCTTAGTAGGATACAATATTTGTCTGAGCCCAAGATTTCCTGCTTTGATGGATTGTGTTTTTTTACAATAGGTAGAAATAGATCTCCAGCAAAGGAGATCGTTACCTTGTCGTGGTGCTGGAGCTTGAGCATCTCAATGAAACAATGAGCTAAACCGTGAAGGGACACCCAAGACAGGAAGGTCGTGGCAGAGAGGTCAGACTAAATACGATCCCTGGGGAAGGTAATGGCAACCCACCCCAGTATTCTTGCCGTGAAAACTAAATGGATCAGTACAACCAGAGATATGTCGGTATACCATCGGAAGTTGGGACTCCCAGGTCGGAAGATGATCAAAATGCTACTGGGAAGGAACAGAGGATACGTTCAACTAGCCCCAGATGTGATGACGCAGCTAGCTCAAAGCCGAAAGGACGGCTAGCGGCCGACGGTGCTGGTGGTGAACGACGAATCCGAACACAACATAGGAACCTGGAATGTAAGATCTATGAGCCAGGGCAAATTGGATGTGGTTACTGGTGAGATGTCAAGATTAAATATAGACATTTTAGGTGTCAGTGAACTGAAATGGACTGGAATGGGCCACTTCACATCAGATGACCACCAGATCTACTACTGTGGACAAGAGGACCACAGAAGAAATGGAGTAGCCTTCATAATTAATAATAAAGTGGCTAAAGCAGTGCTTGGATACAATCCAAAAAACGATAGAATGATCTCAATTCGAATTCAGGGTAAGCCATTTAACATCACAGTGATCCAAATATACGCCCCAACCACAGATGCTGAAGAAGCAGAAGTAGATCAGTTCTATGGGGATCTGCAGCACCTACTGGATAATACACCAAAAAGAGATGTTATTTTCATTACAGGAGACTGGAATGCTAAGATGGGTAGTCAGACGACACCTGGAATTACAGGCAAGCATGGTCTGGGAGAACAAAATGAAGCAGGACATAGGCTGATAGAATTTTGCCAAGACAACTCACTGTGCATAACAAACACTCTCTTCCAACAACCTAAAAGACGACTTTATACATGGACTTCACCAGATGGTCGACACCGAAATCAGATTGACTACATCCTTTGCAGCCAAAGGTGGCGGACATCTATACAGTCGGTAAAAACAAGACATGGAGCTGACTGTAGTTCAGATCATGAACTTCTTATTGCAAAATTTAGAATCAGACTAAAGAGAATAGGGAAGACCCACAGATCAGTTAGATATGAGCTCACTAATATTCCTAAGGAATATGCAGTGGAGGTGAAGAATAGATTTAAGGGACTAGATTTAGTAGATAGGGTCCCGGAAGAACTATGGACAGAAGTTCGCAACGTTGTTCAGGAGGCGGCAACAAAAAACGTCCCAAAGAAAAAGAAAACCAAGAAGGCAAGATGGCTGTCTGCTGAGACACTGGAAGTAGCCCAAGAAAGAAGGAAAGCAAAAGGCAACAGTGACAGGGGGAGATATGCCCAATTAAATGCAAAATTCCAGAGGTTAGCCAGAAGAGATAAGGAATTATTTTTAAACAACCAATGCGCGGAAGTGGAAGAAGACAATAGAATAGGAAGAACAAGAGACCTCTTCCAGAAAATTAGAAACATCGGAGGTAAATTCCAGGCAAAAATGGGTATGATCAAAAACAAAGATGGTAAGGACCTAACAGAAGCAGAAGAGATCAAGAAAAGGTGGCAAGAATATACGGAAGATCTGTATAGGAAGGATAATAATATTGGAGATAGCTTTGACAGTGTGATCAATGAGTTAGAGCCAGACATCCTGAAGAATGAGGTTGAATGGGCCTTAAGAAGCATTGCTAATAACAAGGCAGCAGGAGATGATGGTATCCCAGCTGAACTGTTTAAAATCTTGCAAGATGATGGGAAGCACTAAAGAATGTTCAAACTATCGAACAGTGGCACTTATTTCACATGCCAGTAAGGTAATGCTCAAGATCTTGCAAGGTAGACTCCAGCAATTCATGGAGCGAGAATTGCCAGATGTACAAGCTGGGTTTAGAAAAGGCAGAGGAACTAGATTGCCAAATTGCCAATATCCGCTGGATAATGGAGAAAGCCAGGGAGTTTCAGAAAAACATATCTATTTTTGTTTTATTGACTATTCTAAAGCCTTTGACTGTGTGAATCATAACAAATTGTGGCAAGTTCTTGGTGGTATTGGGATACCAAGTCATCTTGTCTGCCTCCTGAGGAATCTGTATAACGATCAAGTAGCAACGGTAAGAACAGAGCACGGAACAACGGACTGGTTTAAGATTGGGAAAGGAGTACGGCAAGGCTGTATACTCTCACCCTACCTATTCAACCTGTACGCAGAACACATCATGCGACGTGCTGGGCTTGAGGAATCCAAGGCTGGAGTTAAAATCGCTGGAAGAAACATTAACAATCTTAGATATGCAGATGATACCACTTTGATGGCTGAAAGCGAGGAGGAGTTGAGGAGCCTTATGACGAAGGTGAAAGAAGAAAGTGCAGAAGCTGGGTTGCAGTGAAACCTCAAAAAAACCAAGATTATGGCAAGCAGCTTGATTGATAACTGGCAAATAGAGGGAGAAAAAGTGGAGGCAGTGACAGACTTTGTATTTCTAGGCGCAAAGATTACTGCAGATGCTGACTGCAGCCAGGAAATCAGAAGACGTCTACTTCTTGGGAGGAGAGCAATGGCAAATCTTGATAAAATAGTTAAGAGCAGAGACATCACACTGACAACAAAGGTCCGCATAGTTAAAGCAATGGTATTCCCTGTAGTAACCTATGGCTGTGAGAGCTGGACCATAAGGAAGGCTGAGCGAAGGAAGATAGATGCTTTTGAACTGTGGTGTTGGAGGAAAATTCTGAGAGTGCCTTGGACTGCAAGAAGATCAAACCAGTCCATACTCCAGGAAATAAAACCAGACTGCTCACTTGAGGGAATGATATTAAAGGCACAACTGAAGTACTTTGGCCACATAATGAGAAGACAGGATACGCTGGAGAAGAAGCTGATGCTAGGGAAAGTGAAAGGCAAAAGGAAGAGGGGCCGACCAAGGGCAAGATGGATGGATGATATTCTGGAGGTGACAGACTCAACCATGGGGGAGCTGGTGATGGTGACGGCCGACAGGAAGCTCTGGCGTGGGCTGGTCCATGAAGTCACGAAGAGTCGGAAGCGACTGAACGAATAAACAACAACAAAGAAATAGAACAATCCCAATCTACTACAGTCTGAAGCAGGCTAGGAAGACAGAAATCAATGCAGGTTGGCAGGTCTTTCCTGAATTATTCCCACTAAAGAAATACAGAAGGCTCCATGGGAGTCGGACTATCACTGGCCATTTTTCCAGTGGTGGCAGGTCCTAAATAAAACATTTAGGATTGAATAGATTGATGGTGGATTTGGATGTGCTAAACCAAAATTGTACTCCCCTTGAGCTATTAATAGACCTTGGACTGGGTGTGCAGCTAATACAGTTAAATCTCCTTCTGCCAAATAATATAGTGCTTTGGAAATTCTAGGACATGTTTAAATGAGGGCAGCGTGGGGGCTATATGGATCTCTGGGGGGATGCTATTCCAGAGGGCCAATGCTATGACAGACAAGACCCACTTCCTGGATCTGATCAGATGACACTGTTTAATGAATGGGACGAAAGCATGTCAACTCTGCCTGATTGTAGAGGACTGACAGAAACTATAAGAGATGGACAGTCTTTCAGAGAGCCAGGCCCTATGCCATGAAGAGTTTAATAACCAACACCTTCAACTTCACCCAGAAGCCATCTCGTAACCAGCGCAGCTCACAAAGCAGAGGTGTTATATGAACATATTGTGGCATGGCCCTAACTGCCCAGGCCTCCACATTTACAGCACACTGCAAGGTGACCAAGGCATGAATGACTGTCTGAAAAAGCTCCTGGTCCAGGAATGGGCACAACTGGTGCAGAAAATGAATCAGTGCAATGATTTTCCTGGTCACAGCTGCCACCAATCCTGAATAGGGAAGTGCAACCCCATTTAAGACTAAAGATGAAAAATCTCTGGGACTAGCTGTCCAAATACTAGAGTTGAACCTGAGTCTGTTCCTCCCCATCCAGACGCCCACAGCCTCCAGGCCTTGAGACAAGACCTTGACATAGTCACTTGATGTGCCAGGGATCTATAAAATATAGATATGCAACTATATATTATTTTAAATCAAGTGGCCAATTGCCACATGCATATTGGCTTCCTTCTATTGGAAGAGTTTCTAACATTTTGGTCTGAAGCAGAGGAAATTAAATGAGCTTGACCCTGCTTATTTCTTTGTCCTGGGACTGCTCACAATTTTTAGTTGGTATTATGGAGCTCTGGATGAAGCAAAAATGGATTATATTTTCAGAGAGGTCTGCATTATTCCCCTTTAGAGATAGGCTTGTTCTTACATATGCCACTGCTGAATTTATCATTGTTGCCATCTGAAATAAAGAAGAATTTAAACTGCATTGTAAGGTGTGGGGGAGGGGTACTTTAAATTTTGTTCTGTGAAATTTCCATCTTCCTAAGGATTACTTTTTTTTTTTTTTTGCTTGTGTGGTTCTGTAGTGCCCAGGAATTTACTGCTGTAAAATACTTTTGCTTTCAAGGCTTTTATTCTGGTAAATAGACTTTACATCCCTGAGTAAATGCTAGGTAGAGTTTTATTTTCAGGAAAGATTTGATCTCCCTTCAGCATTGTGTTGCACTTTTGTAGTGAGAGGGAGAAGAAAATAAACATAAACCTGTACTGGAGTACAGAAAACGAACATTAATAATTATAATGTGCTCAGTGAAACAATATTTAATGTATATGGTTGAGTAAAGGGCTCTGGTATAGTTATGAGTCAGTAACACTTTCACATCCTATAATACTAATGAAGAAACATAAGGCAAGCTACCAACAATTAACAGCTTCTCTCATGTCACTGAAAAGATCATAAAAACAGTTATTTATTCATTTGGAAGATTATTTCTACAGGTGCATGAATTTTGATTTTAGGAAATTTAGTGTAATTTATTTTTTAATTAATAATTCTTTATGTGTTCAGCTCAAATAAGTCAGGATCCCTTCCTTTACATTAAACTTCCAAACTAAATGGAGACAGTTAATCAGGAAAGGGAGAAGATGCAGCAAGGACAAATACTATTTATAAATTAAGATTAGAATTTTTTAATAAAGAGTTAGATGGAACAGAACTTCAGTTTAAGCTAATCAAAGAAAGTCTTGAATCAGAACAAAAGACAGCATGAGAGAGAGAAAATGCCCTCAATCCTCCCTATAATTAACTATAGCCAACAAAATATCCACGGAATGCTGCTCAATAATATTATGCACATATAAATATACATTATTTTTTTTTTGTGAATTCAAATTATTCATCTATTCCCATTTGGGAAGTTCTGCTTATTTTTGACATTTATATCCCATCATCAGATATTCCAAAGCAACCCTCTGGGGATATAAAACATAAAACAATCAATAAGAAAGCTGATAAAATGCATCTCATTAACAGCAAATAACAAAACAAAACAAAAAACAATAGGATGAAATGAAGTAAAATCTCTGTATGATTCAGGAAAACTAATTAAAGTCCCAAAACACTATGTAATTAGGAAAATCTCACCCTTAATATATATATATATATTAAAAATAATATATGACAGAAATGTTGAACCTGTCTGAGGAATGGGCTCCCATATGGGGGTCATGACTGAAATGGCTCCTTGTGCTGCCCAGTTGACACTAGATAGGACCAAAATTCAGAACAAGGACTTATCTGATTATATGCTGCACACAAGACATAATTTGCGTTATAGCTGAGATGAACCATTAAGATTTTCTCTAAAGGAACATTTAAATCAAATTCAGTAAGGGGTTCATCTCTTTCAAAAATTGTCTGCAACTTGTACCTTCAAAATAATATACTTAAAAAAGGCCATTATGAAAATTGCTACTAATTTCATATTGCACTATAACATACAGTACTATCTCTGATGAGCAAAAGGGTAAAAATATGTTTGCCTTGATGTCTTTCTGCCAAGGTGATGGCTGGGGATAGACATGTGATTTCTCAAGGGACAAGTTGGGGAGACTCTAGGATCACCCCTGAGGCCACTGTGGGGGTGGTTGGGCAGAGATATAGATGGTACACCAAGAAAATTATTTGGTTTTGAACACTTGCCTTTGGGTGCCCACATTCAAAACTGGAAATGGGGCATCTGGCTGGGGGAGAGAATTGTGATAGAGCAATATGTTCCCCACCCCAGACAGATCTTCCCTGCAACTGCACAGAATGCCCAGGTGAACAAAGAAAGAAAAGATTGTTTCCCCACAAGTTTCATTTAGTCTGCTCAAGCTGATAGAGGCCAGCTTGACAGATCCACTTGGGATCAGGCCCCAGATAGTTGTATTTTGTCTGTACAATGATCTGTCTTCTGCCATTTTACCTCCTTACCTCCTCCTCACAGCATCACCGTAGCGCACAAACCAACTAAAGCCCTCCAAAACATCTTAAGTAAACCAAAAGACCCAGGAGCCCAAGAAAAAAACACAGGAGTCATCTATCTATGAAGGTTCTCAGTCATCCAGGTGGAATTGTCTGTAGCTTGAATCATGTCAACTGGATTTCTATTTTCTTAGTGGAAACGTTTCACTCCTTATCCAAGGAGCTTCTTCAGTCTGAGTAAAGTTAGTAAGGGAATCCTTAAATATGTTTCTAGGCTGGCTGTGTGACCTTGCACCTGGGGCTAGGTCATGGTTATTTTTGAGATGTTTGTTTCTAAGTCCCTTTATCATCTAAAGGAGGATCGTTAAGATTACCCTGCTGCTGTTGAGCTTGCGAAATGGTCTTAATCTTCCTAGGCACAGAAGACAAAGCAGGAAGGAAGATAAAGCAAAGATGAAACCATCACCATTTTACCTGCTGACAAAGGAAGATGTACAGTGGTTCTAAACACTGCAGACTACCACAATAAAATTACCTCACTTTTGGAGGATCACCATACATATGAAAAACTGAAAAGAGACCCCACCAACAATTACAAGAAAAAGGCAATAGACAGTTTGAAACAATTGGAACATGATGGCTCCATCGATAGGATTACCTACCACCGTCTGTATCCTGGAGAAGCCATCCCCTGCATCTACGGACTTCCTAAGATCCACAAGGAAGGAACACCCCTCCGACCCATAGTCAGCAGCATCAATTCGGTAACATACAACATTGCCAAACACCTCTCTACCATACTAGCACCTCTAGTTGGACACTCTGAACACCACATCCATAATTCGGAAGAATTTGTTTCCAAAGCAAAGATCCTGAAACTGGATACAGATGAAACTATGGTCTCCTTTGATGTGTCCTCCCTTTTCACCAGCATCCCCACCACTCATGCTCTATCCGCTGTCAGGAAGAGACTAGAAGAGGACAGCACCCTGGAAAGGAGAAGCCATCTCAACCCAAACCAGATCTGCCATCTTCTGGACCTGTGTCTTAACACCACTTATTTCACATACAGAGGTGACTTTTACAGACAAAAACACGGCTGTGCCATGGGTTCTCCTGTGTCACCCATTGTGGCCAATTTATACATGGAAGAAGTGGAGAAGAAAGCACTCAACACATTCCAGGGAACGGTGCCCACCCACTGGTTTAGGTATGTGGATGACACCTGGGTCAAAATCAAGGCCCAGGAAGTACAGGCCTTCACGGACCATATAAACACTATAGATGCCAACATTAGCTTCACCAGAGAAGACACCAAGGACAACAGACTGGCATTCCTAGACTGTGAAGTCCTCATTGGGACCGGTGGCAAGCTAGAAATAGGGATCTACAGGAAACCCACACACACAGATCAATACCTGATGTTTGACTCCCACCATCCACTGCAGCACAAACTAGGAGTCATCAGGACATTGTCACACAGAGCAGAAACCATCCCCACCTCCATGGATTCCAAAAAGAATGAAAAGCAGCATCTGAGAACAGCTCTGCAGGCCTGTGGATATCCAAATTGGGCCTTCACTAAATCTAAGTCTACCAGACCTAAAACAGCGACAGATAGGGCTGAGACTCAGAGTAAACGGAAGAACCTGGTCATTCCTTACATGGCTGGCGTGTCTGAAAAGATAAAACGGATATTTGGCAAACACCACATACCTGTATATTTCAAACCCACCAACACACTGAGACAGAGGCTTGTACACCCCAAAGATCAAACTCCAAAACACAAGGAAAGCAATGTAGTGTATGCAATTCAGTGCAGTGAGGAGTGCTCTGAGCTCTACATTGGAGAAACCAAACAACCTTTGTACAGGAGGATGGCCCAACACAGGAGGAGCAACACCACAGGACCAGAGTCAGCAGTTTACCTTCATCTAAAGGAAAAAGGACACTCATTTGAGGACATTAATGTTCACATTTTAGACAGAGAAGATAGGTGGTTTGAGAGAGGGGTCAAGGAATCCATTCATGCCAACTTGGAAAATCCTTCCTTGAATAGAGGTGGGGGCCTCAGGCATAACCTTTCCCCTATCTTCCTTCCTGCTTTGTCTTCTGTGCCTAGGAAGATTAAGACCATTTCGCAAGCTCAACAGCAGCAGGGTAATCTTAACGATCCTCCTTTAGATGATAAAGGGACTTAGAAACAAACATCTCAAAAATAACCATGACCTAGCCCCAGGTGCAAGGTCACACAGCCAGCCTAGAAACATATTTAAGGATTCCCTTACTAACTTTACTCAGACTGAAGAAGCTCCTTGGATAAGGAGTGAAACATTTCCACTAAGAAAATAGAAATCCAGTTGACATGATTCAAGCTACAGACAGGAGTCATCTACAACAGGGGTCCCGAACCTGTGGGCCATGGCCCACTAGTGGGCCATGGCCTGTTAGGAAGTGGGCCGCGGGGCTCCAGCCTGCAAACCCTGCCCCCCGGTGTGTGCGATTACCCCTGCCCCGGTGCGCGTGATTGGCTCCCGCCTGCAAACCTGCCCCCCCCCCCGGTCCATGGAAAAATTGTCTTCCATGACCGGTCCCTGGTGCCAAAAAGGTTGGGGACCGCTGATCTACAACACAGAGAATAAGGACTGTAACAGCCACTCTTTAACTACCAATAACCAGAATCAACAGGCACAAAGAAACTTGGACAGTTGGTTGGGTTTTTGCATCTCCCCTCAGTGGCTTGGGGGGAGACTTTTATTTTACAAAAGGAAAGCTTACAAATTAAAAAAAACACAAAGGATTTGCAAATAATAAATGTCTTCAGTTAGTACAGAAATTAAACTTAGTAATAGTTTTTATTTTAACTATTTACTATAAGCTCTTTTTCTACACTATATTCTTTAAAGTCCAATTTCACTATATTTTCATATCTTTCTATTCAATATCTCCAATATATTTGTTTGTTGTTGACTTCTTTATATCTGCTATCTTAATCCTTGTATTGTCACTCTCTATAGAGCTATACGTTTTCCTGAGTTCAATCTGTCATTTATCTTTTTCTAGTTTCTGCTTCCTATTTCTGTCCTGTCAAAGTCTTTTTCTTTTTCTTCATCTTTTCTGCTTGTTTGTTCCTGGGCTTCTTGACTCTTCTCCTCTTCTTCCCAATCTTTGCTCCATCTGAGGGAAACGGCTTGAAGACCTTTTGATTGGTCGCTGTTTGATTGGTCACTGAAGTTTGATTGGCAGATGGGTCGTCCTGATAATGGGGGAGGGACAAGAAGGGAGGGAGCCCAGGTGCTTATAGTCTACTTAGACAGCCTATTCTTCCACACTGCTTTATTATTTTTATTCTTCTTCTTTATTTTTCTTCTTTTGCATGTTAAATCATGATTTTTTTCATCTGACGGTTGTCTCTTAAACCCATGCAAACAGTGCATATGAATTGGGACAATGAAGATTCACACTCAGCAGTTGCTGACTATGGAATCAAGGGTTTCTTCTGAATTACTTAGATAATGCCATATCTAATAGCAATACTATTTCTTAATATATCTATAATGGTAAAGCTACTGTTTACTTATGTCACAGACATTGGGCAGATGAAGCTTCAGAGGTAGATTTGTCATATGTCATATGTCATATGCAATACCGCCCCCCCACACACACACATACTGCTGTAGCCTTCATTAAAAATAAGGTCTATTGATCCTAGAAATCCTGCAACTGCTCCTGGTTCACTCGTATTGTATGTGATTCAGATGTATATGTAACCATTCCCTCAAGATCTCACTTCTCTGTTTTCAAAGCAAGCTGAAAAGTTGGCAAGCCACTTGGTCCATTCAGAAACATCTTATCTTTCCTATACTTAGTTCAATTACTGTGAGCATAAACAGCTATGCTAACAAGTCATATTTCATTTTACAAATGAAGCAGATATTTACATAAGGCATGCAATATATTACTGTATATCAAATCTTGTAATTGGCAGGCTTGATTTATGCTGGATAAGAGCTCTTTCCTGGAAGATTTGTATATGTGGAGAATTCCCAGGAACCTGGCAGAGCCCGGTAAACTGCATTCATGGGTACACAGTTCTGCTAAAAATAAAGCTGGCAGATTTTTTAAAAAAGAGATTGACTTGCATCTATCTTGTTAGGACAGGAGCCTGATAAATTTAGTCTGCAGCTCTGGGAATAGTTTTCTGTAAATTGTGGAAAACTTCCTAGTAAATATGTATTCGATAGCATTGCTAACTTCCAATGTTTTTATTACTATTTTCCCAAATTCCCTAAATTTTGGGGATTTATACACCACCTGTCAACAAAGGAATGTTATTGTTGACTGGGGAATGGCTTTTTATTTTCTATTTCTGTGTGGATTATTGTTGGAGGTTATTGTGCACTTTATTCTGGGTTTTTATTGTTTTCTTATACTATTTTATACAATCCTCCTAGAGAACATTTGTTATTAGATGGATTTATAATATAATAAATATATTATATTACAGACTTAGAAAAAGCTATTAAGGCCAAAGAGACTATTGCTCAGTACAAGAATTAAAACTGAAGCTTCCCCAACCCACGTCTGCCCAGCCTTTGCTTGAATGCACGTTGTGAGAGAAAGCCTACCACCTCTCTGGATATATGTCAATGAAGATTCTCAGTCATCCAGGTGGAATTGTCTGTAGGTTGAATCATGGCAACTGGATTTCTTTCTTTTGGTTGAAACCTCTGGATAGTTACAGCTACAGTAAAAGGTAAAGGTTCCCCCCGCACATTTGTGCAGTCGTGTCTGACTCTAGGGGTCGGTGCTCATCTCCGTTTGTTAGCCGAAGAGCCAACGTTGTCCGAAGATGCTTCCACGGTCATGTGGCCGCATGATGCACGGGGAACGCTGTTACCTACCCACCGAAGTGGTACCTATTCATCTACTTGCATTTGCATGGTTTCGAACTGCTAGTTTGGCAAGAGCTGGAGCTAGTGCGGGAGCTCACTCCGCACGCAGGGCTAGGGATTCAAACCTCCGAACTTGCAATCTTCCGATCGACAAGCCTGGCGTCTTACCCACTGAGCCACCACGCCCCTTTACAGCTACAGTACTAGAAGATTTTTCAGGTCTGCAACAACAGAGAACATGTCTTGATCTTCTTTTGTGAGATATCCTTTCAGGTATTTGAAGAGTGCTAGCAAAGCCTCCCTCAGTTGTCTTTTCTTGGCACTAAATATAACCAGCTCCTTCAATCTTTCACACAGGAATTGGTTTCTAGTCTCCTGACAATTCTTCTTTCCTTTCTTAAAGCTGTTCCGGTTTCTTTAAATCCTTCTTAAAGTGTGTTGCTAGAAATGGACAGGGTACTCAAGGTTGGGTCTGACCAAAGCAGAATAAAACAGAATACTTCCTCTCATTTAGGAACTATATTTTTGTTGATACATTTCCAGATAACCCTTAATTTCATCTCCAACTCCTCAGGAGCTACCTTGCTAGTATCCTAACTACTGCTACCCTGAATTTACTCAGTAATTTCCTGAATATAACCAATATACCAAATTACTCAGTAATTTCCATGTGTTGATCAGTACTTTCTCCAGCTGACCAAAGAGGAAATGAAAAAGTTGGCATTCAGCTTCTGTCCCAACTCTTCTCACTGCCTGTCCATGTTAAATTTCACAGTAAGGGGGAAAAAATCACTCAGTATAAGCATGGTGAAACAATGGTGAGGTACCACAGTGTCTTGATTTCAACAGGGAGAGAGAATGTTCAGAGAGTGGGAAAAGTTGTGATTTCTTGACAGAACGGCCCACTTTGTAGCTTTAGTTATAATCATGCAAAACCATCTTTGTAGCATTTTGCCTTAAACTGAACCAGGAGTTAATTGGTTTCAGAGTAACTAGGGTATGGTAAAAAATGTCAAGTTGGTGGCCATAATGGTGTGATCAAAGCTCCACCCATTTGTTATGTGCATGGCATATGCAACACACATGAACATGGGCAGAGCTTTGATGGCACTGTCACTGCCAACATCTTGGCTTTCTTTGAACACACTTGGCAGACATTTGGGTTCATTGCAAAACAGCTGCTGAAGAGGTCCAACTAACTTCAGACCAGTACCTGGAAAGATCCTGGAGCAGATCTGTAAGCACCCTGAACATAGTGTGATAATTATAGTAATGAGCATGGATGTATCAAGAGCCAAATCTTGCCAGACTAAATCTGATTTTATTTTATTTTATCTTTTTATCTGTTAATTTCAGTAATAGATTCTGGGAATGTTATATATATCATGTATCATGTATCATGTATCATGTATCATGTATCATGTATCATGTATCATGTATCATGTATCATGTATCATGTATCATGTATCATGTATCATGTATCATGTATCATGTATCATGTATCATATATCTTGACTTCAATAAAGAATTTGACATAGTACTCCATGAAATGCTGATTAGCAGACTAGTTAAGTATAGGCCAGATGGCTTAACAAGTAAATGACTATGTAGTTGGCTTGAAAATTGTACTTGTGAAAAAGATCTTGGAGTGATAGTTGATTGCAAACTGGATATGAGCTAGTAATTTGATGTGGCAAACAAGCATGTTTTCAAAATCACAGGAATAATTCCACTGTATTCTTCTTTGATCAGACACAACCTTGGGTACTGTATCCAGTTCTCAGCACCACACTTTAAAAAGGATTCAGAGAAATTGGAGCAAGTTTATGAAAAAGGCACATTAGGGGACTAGAAACTAAACTGTCATAGTGACAACAGCTATCGAAATCTGAATTTAACAACTTTTTAACATCTTTTCCCGACTGCTCTAAATCTCTATCAACTTGTTTGTGGCGATTAGGATCCCTCCAGAGTGAATGTACTACCCCCTTACTATTGTGAGAGAATGGGAGGGAGTAAGGTATGAATGGGAATGCAAGAAATTGAGTGTGGAAGAGTACCCCCTGGGTGAGAGGCAGGTGGGGCAGGAGTGATTGTGGTGAATGTTGGTACCTCTCCCCGACCAGTGAGAGAAGTTGGGGGAGAGGTACAGGGTGTGAGTGGGGTGGTGCTAGACCCTACCAGTGCCGAGAGCGGAAGCTGGTGCACTGGGGGGGTCTTACCACCGCCCAAGAGTGTATGGGAATGCGTGTTGGATAGTTCGGAGAAGGGATTCTTGATTAACCCTAAGAATTCCGGAGGCCTGGGAGTGGAGGCTACTGGGCCAGAACCGGGAATCTCCAGGGGCTATATGGCGGGCCATCTGATTCGGGTGGTGACGGGCAGGGGACGGTATGACGGGAACCGGAGGGCATGCCATCTTTGGGGAAGGCGCCCCCGGTGTTTGTTATCAGTGGTGCGTTCCGGCCCCCCGTGTTCATACCCAGGCCCTGGTAAGCAGATCCTCGTGGGCTCCGGTCTCCGGCTGCTGCTATTGAATGCCAGGTCGGTGAACAACAAAGCCCCCCTTATAAGTGACTTGATCACGGATGAGGGGGCCGACCTGGTATGTATTACCGAGACCTGGCTGGCACCAGAGGGGGGAGTGGCCCTCTCGGAAATGTGTCCAGCCGGGTTTCAGGTCTGGCATCAGCCGAGACACCGGGGCAGGGGAAGAGGGGTGGCAGTGGTCATTCGAGAGTCTCTTGTGGCCTTCAGGGGCGCTGCTCCACAAGTGGCCGGATGTGAGACCCTGTTTTTCAAGTTGGGTTCACGAGAACAGTTGGGAGTGTTGCTGCTGTACCAGCCTCCCTGCTGTGTAGCAACCTCCCTGCCTGAGCTGCTCGAGGCTGTCTCGGGGTTGGCAGTGGAGTTCCCCAGACTTATGGTTCTGGGGGACTTTAATCTGCCATCTCTGGGACGGGACTCGGAGGCGGCTCGGGAGTTCATGGCTACCATGGCAGCTATGGGCCTGTCTCAGATTATTCGTGACCCGACTCGGGACAGTGGTCTCACCCCGGACTTAGTTTTCTTGTCTGAGCAGTGGCAATGTGATCTGAGGGGAGAGCTACATCTTTCCCCACTGTCATGGTCAGACCACGCCCTGGTGACCCTTAAACTCTCTTGTGCTGCCCCACTCTGCAGGGAGGCGGGACCTATTCGATTGGTCCGCTCCCGGCAACTAATGGACCCAGTGAGGTTTCAGAAGGAGCTGGGAGTTGTTCCCGAGGACTTGCTTCACGGTCCAGTGGAGCTCCTGGCCGTGGCCTGGAACAGGGCCGCGGCTGGAGCCCTGGACAAGATCGCGCCTATGCGACCTCTCCGGCCCTACTTGGCCCGCCGCTCTCCGTGGTTTACCGAAGAGTTAAGGGCCTTGAAGAGGGTTAAGAGACGTCTAGAGCACCGCTGGAGAAAGACGAAGAATGAATCTGACCGAACACAATCTAGAGCCGCAGTTAAGGCCTACCTTGTGGCGGTAAGAGCGGCAAAACGTGAATATTTCTCCGTTCTTATTGCATCCGCAGAATGCCGCCCGATGGCCCTTTTTAAAATTACAAGTTCACTGTTGGGTTGGGAGCAGGGGGAGACCCACTTACAGGGCCGATCGGAAGAGTTTGCTGAGCATCTGCAGGATAAAACCGCCCAGATTCATTCCAACTATATATATATAGTTTCAGTTTGCATTACATTTTATACCTCATGGCTTTTTCTGTGTTATTAGAATGAATATTTTTGTGTTATTAGAATGAATATTTTTGTGTTATTAGAATGAATATTTCTGATTGGAGAATATATAGATGTATATATGTATATATGTATATATGTATATATGCATATATGCATATATGCATATATGTATGTATGTATATATATATATATATATATATATATATATGTATGTGTATATGTGTGTGTATGTGTGTGTATATATATATATATATATATATATATATATATACATATACACATATATATACATATATACATATACATATATACATACATACATACATACATACATATATATATTCTCCAATCAGAAATATTCATTCTAATAACACAAAAATATTCATTCTAATAACACAGAAAAAGCCATGAGGTATAAAATGTAATGCAAACTGAAACTCAATAGACCTTTTCATCACTACAGTGTGAAAGACATTTTGATTTAGATTTCATTAATAAATGCTTTTATACACATCCTAGTTATTAGCATACTAGATATTCTAGGGCTGGCAAGCAAACAGCATAATTCTATTGAAAAATGAACACGAGGTAACTAACTTCTGCCTTTCATGGGGATATGCACAAAGTGATTTTGCAGGCACAATGGGATTGTTGTATTGAGTTACTAAGAGTGTATCTCTACCTTCTGTATTGTCTTCCACTTCAGAGAGGTAGCTTGCTACCAATATTAGCTAACGAAGTTATGCCTAAAACTTTAATAAAAAGGTCTGCTTTGTTATTAGAAGATGTAGTTAAATAGAAAACCTTGTAATTGAAGTTGTTATGTTGCCTAGCAAGTCTCTTGATAGGCAACCTTTAAGATTCCCCTTCTTTCCTGAAATGGATGCATTCATTTGTTTCACATTCTGATTAGGGTTGTGCAGGGGGTCAGTTCAGTTTAACAAAGAGCTCCTTGAATCACCCCCATCAGAACAGATTTAAGAATCAAAAGCAGGACCCAGTTCAAGGTTGCAGATCAAGCAGGTGGCAGCAAAGATTCAATGGATTTCAGCTGCCTGGAGTCATTACCAAGAACTTACACTGCAGCTGCAGCAACATCACTTCCATATATGAAAAATACTGAGGAGGGCTGAGTGATGTGATGGACTCTCTGATACTAATCTGAGTAGCCAGCCAATGAATTTTATCACCAGCTTGAACCCTGCCCATCAGAGTTCTTTGGGGCTGACAAGTTTGGCACTTTGGGCTTCACTTTCTCTGAAGTTTCAACTTCATTTTCTCTGAAGTTGTCTCTTGACAATGAATACAGGGGTGCCAGAGTAAAGTTTGTAAGTAGTCAGTGCTTTTAAGAATGGCATGTGGCAAGGCTATGAGTATTATAACCTTTGTCCCCACTTGCTGTCTCTGTAGCCTGCCTCTCTCAGTGATATTTCATTCATTAAACATGCAGTAGCCCCAGCTCTTGCCAACCTAGCAATTCGAAAGCATGCAAATGCAAGTAGATTAATAGGTACCACTTCGGTGGGTAGGTAACAGCATTCCGCGTGCGTCATGTGGCCACATGACCGTGGAAGCATCTTCGGACAACGCTGGCTCTTCGGCTAACAAACGGAGATGAACACCGGCCCCTAGAGTCGGACACGACTGCACCAATGTGCGGGGGGAACCTTTACCTTTACCTTTATTGCCAGCAAGCCACATCCTTGACACAACTGAGTCTTGCACACATGGGACTACATGTTGCCAATGTGCCCTGCCCAACCTGGCACCCCACCAAAAGGCCCTTCCTAGGAGGTGCCAAATTTACTAACCAGCTATGCTACTCGCCCTGGCATCTCAGAAAAGCTAATAATCAAAGGCAGCAAACCTTACCCTAGAAGGGCAGGTTAGTGAACAGTCTTCAGTTTGATGTCAAACTTGGAGCACCAGGAAGTAGAAAAATAAAAGCTTACTTTATAAACATTAAAAAAAAAGTTTAAACTGGAGTAGGATATTTTCTGCATTGGATCAGCATAATTTAAATACTTTTCTGGACAAATTGGAGGCTGCTGGGCTGTCCTTTCCTCATCCCTACTATCTATGACTTATATAGCTGAGAACCTTTATTGGCTACATATGGCGTATTTTTATTTGTACTGGTCTATGACTGTAATAAAATTGATTGATTGATTGATATCTATGACTTAAAAGAAGTTAAGGAAGACTAGTTTTAAAAAATTGCTGACATTTCAAACCATTGAAAAAATCCATCTGACACTTGGCAGAGCTAATGTCATCGAAAGGATCAAGCATCATTGACAGCTTCATCAAATTCTGAAAAACATAAGCAGCAATCTCAACAACAGCAAGGTAATCTTAACAATCCTCCTTTGGATGATAAAGGGACTTAGAAATAAACATCTCAAAATAACCATGACCTAGCCCCAGGTGCAAGGTCACACAGCCACCCTAGAAACATATTTAAGGATTCCCTTACAAACTTTGCTCAGACTGAAGAAGCTTCTTGGATAAGGAGCGAAACGTTTCCACTGAGAAAATAGAAATCCAGTTGACATGATTCAAGCTACAGACAATTCCACCTGGATGACTGAGAACCTTCATCGACATAAGCAGCGGAAAGCATTTTGTGTTTCCTAATGATGAGATACACACACTTTTTAAAACTGAATCTTGAATGCCTTAAATCAAACTGGTTTGCCCTTGAATTCAACAATTTCCTCTTTGAAACTCGGCCTTCCAATTCAAACAGAGCAAGTGCTTATTCATGTGTACAGTATTACCCAGTTTCATATTTTGGGACCCAAACTGAAATTCATAGTCCTCTGAATTTTGCAAAAGAGTTCTCCAATGGGTACAAAATTGCTGCACTCAGGGGTGGTGATGGTGGTGCTCTTCAGCAAGCACGGAGGAAAGGAGAAGGGTGGAAAATGGGAGAAGAACAGGGAAATAGGATTGGCTGGGTGGAGAGAGAGAGAGAGGCAGATAGGAGGCGAAAGAGGTAGGGATTGCAATGGAACTTACTGGTTGAGAGGCTGCTGTGGTGGGACGCAGCAGTGCAATGCACAGAGATTACTGGTGGGAATAGCAATCTCATGAAAGGTATTCAGTGAGATTGATCTTCCCCTGATCCTAGAAAAGGAAAAAATAAAATGGTTGCCAGGAGCCCTGTGACCAGATGAGAGGGGTTAGTTCTTCAGTGGTCCAATTGGAGCCCTGCAGGTCAACAACATCCCTCATGTTCCTCCTCTGTGTGACCTAGAATGTTTGCATAGGAGACCTTGTTCCATTTTGCAATGTAAAACACTAATTTCCTGCTGGTTTACTTGAGTCTGGTTTCAGCTTGCCCCAGGCATGTCCTCAGCAAATATAAAGCAGACGATCTCTGGTATGTGGATGAGCTCTTAATTTCAAGGTTATGTGATCTCTGAATCAAACTGACTTTCTGAACTGACTTGGAAAGTCAAATCAAATCACATACTTTTTCCAAACTTTTCATGTTGGCAACACACACTAATGGTGGCAGCGGCGCAGCCTGCAGTGTCCTGGTGTGTTGCTCGCAAATCCAGAAGCGCTAATGGGGGGAACCGGAAGAAGCAGCACCCCCGCCAATCAGCACCGCCGCTGCAGTGGCGCTGATTGGCGGGGGTGCCACTTCTTTCAGTTCCCCCTATCAGCACTTCCGGGTTTGCGCGCGACACACCAGGACACCGCAGGTGACACAGTAGTGTGTCATGACACATACTTTGGAAAGCTATGCGATAAGCAATTAAGATAGATAACTTTAAAAGGACACAAGAAGTATTAGGATGTGTAAAACTCTATGAGAATGTAAAGCAAGGCTAACTTATATTGAGTCTAATACTTGCTGAAGCCCTACTATGGTATGCTGGGACTATGACGGTTATGATCCAACTGACTACAACAAAGAAATAGCAAAATAAAAGATAGAATGGTATGTGTATATTTAAAAGGAAAAGACAGAGGGAAACTCTGGCAGTCCTTCTGTTATTATACCCTACAACAATAAAGTAGAGTTCCAATAGTCATTGTGGTGTCTGTTTCCTGAAATGGCCTACCTTGAAGGGCTGACACCCCACCACTCCCAGTGCAATTACCCTTTCCTTTCCCACAGCTCCAATGTGTTTCCTGGGGTGGGTGGGTGAAGAAATAGTGTGTGTTTTTTCTTCTTTTAAAATTAATATTTTACAGTACATATTCTCAGTTTATAAGTATGTGAGAGCACAATCCTGTACATACTGTATCTCAGAAGTGATCCAAAGTAACTTTATTTACAATTGCAGGTTAAATATTTAATTTGCCAGCAACCATATTGCAATATGGGGCGTGGTGGCTCAGTGGGTAAGACGCCAGGCTTGTCGATCGGAAGATCGCAAGTTCGGAGGTTCGAATCCCTAGCCCTGTGTGCAGAGTGAGCTCCCGCATTTGCCCCAGCTCTTGCCAACCTAGTAATTCGAAAGCATGCAAATGCAAGTAGATGAATAGGTACCACTTCGGTGGGTAGGTAACAGCGTTCTGCGCGTGTCATGCGGCCACATGACCACGGAAGTGTCTTCGGACAACGCTCTTTGGCTAACAAACGGAGATGAGCACCGGCCCCTAGAGTCGGACACGACTGCACAAATGTGCGGGGGGAACCTTTACCTTTACCTGTATTGCAATATCTGGAAATAATTAATTCAATCACCAGATAATTCCCATGTTTCAATATCCTATTTCCTTCCTTACCCTTTCATAAAATAATAATTGGAGGACCCTGAGATCCATATGGCTCCCACCTTGATGGTGTTCTGGAAGGCCTTAAAAACATGGTTCAGTTCCTCCAGGCCTTGGGCTAAGGTAGATGGCTCCCCTTGTTGGTTGTGGTTTGCATCTGTTTTTTCTGTGTTGTCTGGCTGGATTTCTCATCTTGTTTATTATTCATTTATTGTGTATTCCTGTTGTGTGTAGATGCAGAAATAACACGCCGAGGCCAGGAATCTAGTCTCTAGTGTTTATTGCATACCTACAAGCAGAAATCCTGCTAAACTAACAGTGCCTGAAGATTCCCAAGTATATCAGCTCAACCTAGGGTGGAGCTTTCTTCTGACGTTTGGGGAAATAGGCTAGGATCTCTGAGCTGCGTGCTCGCTTCCAGTGCTCCGCCCTCCTCTCTGCTTCCCCTGACACCACCCCCCTCCCCATCCAAAAACTCCATAGCAACTCCCTCCCCCCGTTCATCCTTGGTGCCGGGCAGGATCCCGTGTGAAAAAGTGTCTATCTGCTCTTCTTCCTGGGAGATGGGCAGTGAAGGGAGGTCATCCAGGAAAGGAATGTCGGGGGAAGGCTCGCGTCTCTCTGTTTGATCTGATAGTCCGGGTGCATCTGGCGTCTCCTGAAAAACAGCTAAATCGTTAGAAAGGTTCTCCCTCCCCCCTCCTGGGAGCTGGCAACCAGAGGTGGAAGGATGCGAATCCTCCTCCTCCCCCCTCGCTGGGTCTGACGGGGGGAGCAGGAATGGTTGCTGGCAACTCACGAAATCCTCCGGCTGGTCGGCTTCCTCGTCTTCAGCCGGGGGCTGTAGCTCTGGGAGTCGTGCTGGCCGTGGCTTGTGAGGGAAAATCTGATGAAACCTATGCACTAGGAAGGGTGCATGGACATCTTTGGCATTTTCCCAGGAGCGCTCTGTCTGAGAATACCCCTTCCAGTGTATTAAATACTGAATCCCCCTGCCCCTCCTTCTGGAGTCCAAAATCTCTTGCACTTCGTACTCCGGTTCCCCTTGGACCAGTACTGGAGGTGGGGGGGGGGTATGCGACCGCAAGGCACTTGGAGGGGAATCTTTGACTAACAAGGACTTGTGAAACACCGGGTGAATCCTCATGGAATGTGGAAGCTGTAAACGATAAGCCACAGGGTTTATTTGCCGTATCACTTGAAAAGGGCCAATAAACTTAGAGTCCAGCTTCTTGCAAGGTCTGTTAGTGGGCAGAAACTTTGTAGAGAGCCAGACCTTGTCTCCTGGTGATATGGGGGGGTCCTTCCTGTCTGCGTTCATCTGCGTTCCGTTTATAGGCTGCCTTTGCCAGCTCTAGCTGCTCTGCTAACAGGTGATGGGCTGCCTGTCTTTCTGCCAGGAAATCCGTGGCTGCAGGCACCGCTGTTTGTTGTGAGGAAAGGGGCAACACTCTCGGGTTTGTGCCATAGAGAGCCTGGAAAGGGGACATCTTGGTTGAGGAATGTACTGCATTGTTGTAAGCGAACTCTGCCATGGGGAGAAGTTCTGGCCAATTGTCCTGCCGGTAGTTAATGTAACATCTGAGATATTGCTGCAATAACTGGTTAGTTTTCTCTGCTTCGCCATTACTGGAAGGATGATTCGCAGAGGACAAGTGTATTTTGCCCCCCAATGTCTGGAAAAGCGCCCCCCAGAACCTGGAAGTAAATTGCGAACCGCGATCTGAGATTAAGTGGTTAACCATACCTCTATATCGGAAGACATTGTCCAAAAAGAGCTGTGCTGTAACTTGTGCTGTTGGTAGGCCCTTGCAGGGAATGAAGTGCGCTATTTTCGTAAAGCAGTCTACCACCACCAGGATGGAAGTGAAACCCTGTGCCTGTGGCAAGTCAGTGATAAAATCCATGGAGACAGTGTCCCAAGGTTGGGGGTGTGTGGGCAGGGGCTGCAAAAGGCCTGCTGGTTTCCCTGCAACCGTTTTAGCGCGTCTACACACGTGGCAAGAGGCCACGTAAGTCTTGATGTGTGCTGCCATCTTGGGCCACCAGTAGTCTCTGAGTGTTCTGTGCAGCGTTTTGAACACCCCCCCCGTGTCCTGCCGTAGGGCTATCATGACAGAGCTGTAATACTTTTTCCCTCAGGGTCTTGGGAACATAAAGCCTCCCACTATGCCAAAGTGTCCCTGCCTCCGCTGTGAAAGGGGACGGTGTACCATGCTGGGTCCCCTGGAGGTCATCCAGCCTAGCCCGTGCGTAGGGGTCTTGTTGCTGCTGCGCCTTGATTCTTACAAGGAGATCGTCTACTAGTCTGACTGCTGCCAAGTTCTCTACTTGGACCCCTTCGGGAGGCTTCTCAAAATTTTGAGGGTGCAAGATCATGGCTTGGGTGGCTTGGTCAGGTTCTGCAATGTCCTGCGGCTGCCTAGACAACGCGTCAGCCAGCTTGTTTTGTTTGCCTGGCAAATACGAGATGACGAAATCGAAGCGTGAAAAAAATTGACTCCATCTGACCTGACGGGGGTTGAGGGATCCCGAGCTCTGCAACAGTGCTAAGTTTTTATGGTCTGTGTAAACCTTGATTGGCAAAGCTGCTCCCTCTAACCAATGCCTCCATTCTTGAAAGGCTGATTTTATGGCAAGCAGTTCCTTGTTAAAAACATCGTAATTCCTCTCTGCTGGTGACAGCGTGCGAGAGAAATAGGCACAGGGTAATAAATCTTCCCCCCTTTCGTCCGCCGCTTGGAGTAAAATGGCGGCGACGGCAAAGTTAGAGGCGTCGCACTGGACGTGGAACTGTTTTGAAGGGTTCGGGTGCCTCAGGAGTGGTGGGGAGGTAAACAGCTGTTTAAATTCTTGAAAGGCCGCTTGCTGCTGTTCCCCCCAGCAAAAACGTCTGTTTTTCTTTAACAGCTGAGTAAGGGGACGCGCTTTCTCCGCATATGAGGCAATAAACTTGTGAAGAAAATTTGCATACCCCAGAAATTGTTGGAGCTCCTTGACGTTACGGGGAGGCTTCCATGACATAATTGCTTGGACCTTTGCAGGATCCACGGCTACGCCTTCTGTGGAAATCCTGTATCCCAGATAGTCTAATTGCGTTAAGTCAAAAGCGCACTTTTCTAATTTCGCAAACAGCTTGTTCTCTCTTAATCTCTGCAGAACATTACGCACATGGGTAATGTGGGAGGTGGGGTCCTCAGAATAAATCAGAATGTCATCCAGATACACAATGACATATTTATCTAACAAGTCTGAGAAAATGTGGTTCATGAACCTGGAAAATACTGCCCCACAATTACTTAGTCCAAAAGGCATGACTAAATACTCAAACTTACCATATCTGGTGTTAAAAGCCGTTAAGTATTCATGGCCTGGCTTTATTCTGATCAAATTGTAGGCATTCCTGAGGTCTAGCTTGGTAAAAATGTGAGCCTTTTGCAGGCGATCTAGCAACTCCGATATCACTGGAAGAGGGTAGTGGTCTCTAACGGTGACTGCGTTGAGTGCGCTGTAGTCATGCACCGTGCGCATGGGGGGTCCCTTATCGCCAGCCTGTGCCACCGGGGCGAAAGGATCGGGCTTTTTAGGCACGAAGAAGGTAGGGGCAGATGCCGGTGATGTCGATGGCCGAATGAAACCCTTTTTTAGGTTGGTATCCAAATATTCCTTCAGTATAGCTAGCTCCTTTGGGGACATTGTGTAATGCCGTGCCGCTGGGATCTTGGCCCCAGGCTTCAAATTTATGGTACAGTCGAAAGATCTATTGGGGGGCAACACTGTGGCCTCTTGCTCTCCGAAGATGTCTGCAAAATCTCCATACTTTGTTGGTAGTGGAGCCTTCCCTGCTTCCCGGCTTGCAGCTGCCGGCTGGGCTTGGGTAATGCCCTGCAATTTGTGGTGCCGACAGTCTTGAGAGGGAAAGGAAACTGCTCCGGTCATCCAGTCCAAATTGGGGTTGTGAAGTCTCAACCAAGGTGCCCCGAGAATGACTGGGACTTGCAAGGAGGCAGTAACGTACAGTTGGATCCACTCCGAGTGATCTGCGATGTTTAGCTGAATCGGCAGGGTGCAACGTTCGATCGCGCCGGCCTTGAGAGGTTGCCCGTCGATGGTTTCAACCTGCATGGGGCTTGGTAGTGCAATAGTTGAAATGTGAAACTTTTCCACCGCTTCCCCATCTATAAAATTGGTTGTCGCCCCGGAATCAATCATAACATTTACCGGTAATAGTTGCTTGGAATCTGTAGTCAGCGTGGCTGGAACAATATAAAAATCTTGGTTGTGATCTGCCGTCTGAGCCCTTCTTAATTGCTGGATGGCCGCCCTGCAGGGCTCTGATGAGGGGGGCCGTTGGAGTTTAACTGCTGAGAAGAAGCGGCTGGAATGTGGGCCTGCTCCGTGCCTTGGGTTGTAAATCTTACCGGGGCTGCCTGGCGTCTGGTCGGGCACACCCTTGCAATGTGCCCTGGCCCCCCGCAATAAAAACAAAGTGCACTGTCCCTTCTCCTTTGCCTCTCGGCTTCAGAGAGCCCCCTTCTTGTGGCCCCTATCTGCATGGGTTCTTCCGCGCTCAGGGGAACAAATGTGTTAGAGGGGGTAGCAAAACCTGGAAAAGCCGGTCGGGTTCCTGCCCTGTTTCTCCCTGGCCGAAGCTGCTTTAACTCCTCCAATCGAGCATCTATGACGACTGTTAACTGGTATAGGTCTTCCAATGTCGCTGGAGTGCCCTGCCGCACTAACTCCATCTTAATCTCTTCGTCCAGTCCTTGTTTAAACTGATCCTTCAATGCCACCTCATTCCAGCCCAAATCTCCTGCCAGCAGTTTGAAATCTGTGATGTACGCTCCTACTCTCCTGTTCCCCTGTCGGAGCCGCCGGATCTCTCTGCTGGCAGTGACCTCTCTGATTGGATCATCAAAATGGGCTCTGAAACGGGCCATAAAGTTCTGGTAGTTGTCCAGAATTGGGTCGTTAGCTTCCACCATGGGGATGGACCATCTTGCGGCTGAGCCTTTCAGCAAACTTAAAATGAACGTGACTCTGGACCTCTCCGTCGGGAACTCAGCTGGTCTGCTGTCGAAAAACATGGTGCACTGGGCGACGAAGGTCCTGAGCTGTGCCGTCTCTCCCCCAAATTTCTCTGGTAAACACCCTGGGGATCGCAGAACGACTGGTGGGGGTGGTGCCACTGGTGCTGGCTGCTGTGCCCCTGGCGCTGGTTGTTGCATCTGCTGAAGCATCGCCGCCTGTAAGTTATTAATCTGGTCGTCGACTTGTTGCTGGTGTTGTGTCAAGGCCGCTGCTAGCTGGATTATGGCCTGCTGCAATTCCTGCGTCTGAGAAGCCATTCTTCTGGTTTATGTGTTCCTCCCTCTTTCGATGGGAGTTTTGGTTTAGCAGGATTGATGTCGTGTGTAGATGCAGAAATAACACGCCGAGGCCAGGAATCTAGTCTCTAGTGTTTATTGCATACCTACAAGCAGAAATCCTGCTAAACTAACAGTGCCTGAAGATTCCCAAGTATATCAGCTCAACCTAGGGTGGAGCTTTCTTCTGACGTTTGGGGAAATAGGCTAGGCTCTCTGAGCTGCATGCTCGCTTCTTATCCAGTGCTCCGCCCTCCTCTCTGCTTCCCCTGACAATTCCTTTTTAATCTTCATTTATCATATTGTGAGCTGTCCAGGGTTGGTCTGAAGTTATGTGCCCCTGGAACTGAATGAATGTATATGTATATGTATATGTATATGTATATGTATATGTATATGTATATGTATATGTATATGTATATGTATATGTATATGTATATGTATTTAGTTTGCCAGCTCTTGAAATCCTTTTCACTTTTCAGTGTTCTAAGCTGCAAAATCCTCTCTCATTTCCAGTTGGGAGGCTGGGCAAAATTTTGGAATGGGTGCCAATGAGCATCATTTATTGAACGAGTTTATGTGATAGATACTGGGCTTGCATGTTATCAGTTTGGCCCTACATTGGACTCCTGAAGAAGCAGCCCAGATAAACAAATGGTACCACATCTAAATGAGGTGATGCCAGCTCTGCATTAGGTATGTAATAACTGGATGCAAACTGTTCTGCCTCTGTTAATCATTTAAAACATTCATTGTGTAATTATTTAGCACTTATATTCCTGACAGGCATATTTGTATGAAACACTTTTAGTCTTGCGGCATGGTTTAGTGTATCTGCAACCTACCCTTTGCTGAAATATTGCCAGCTTGATTTGTACAAAAGCTGAAGGTGCAAAACTCAGCAAAATAACATGATCTCCTCATGTACATTGGCTGATTATAGATAGGATTGTCAGCTTTTGTCTTGATTTTTATGCACACAGAACCACACATTACCAGAATTCATCATGTTCTTCCAACACTCCAGGGTTGCTTTTTCATTGACTTCAGTTGAATATTTGTGGGTACACAAGTCCTATACTATCTTTCTATAACCCAGATCTTCTTGTGACCTCTGTACATTCAGCAGAATGGAAGATCTGGAAATGGTTCCTAAACATCTTCATGGTAATTCGGAATCCAGCACTCTTTCAGCTGGAGAACTGTTCTTTGGAGGAAAAGCTGGAAGACGAATGAAACAAGTTGCCACTTTAGTTTGATTAGGGGACTTATGGTTCTTTGAAGTGTTATTGGACTTACCTTCTTGGAATTAAAATTATTTCTTGTCTGATTCTGAAAAAGGAGTTAAGCTACCATCCAATCATAGAAAGCATACAGGTTCAGTGATTTGTGACCAGGCAAAGAAATGTTCATAAACAGAAGTAAAGAAGTTTCCAGATATTGCTGAACTACAGCTCCAGTAGCCCAAACCAGCATGACCAATCCTGAAGGATGTTGGTAATTACAGCTTAGCAGAATCTGAAGAGTCACTGATTCCAGTCTCTGGCCAATAACAAACCATAGACTGAAGTCATTGTAAGAAGTAGAACATTTTCACAGCTAATGTGGCCTATATTTGAGCCACAGAAAGGTTTTGGAAATTTTAGCTTTAGAAGTCCTGATCAGGGGAAGGTTAATTACAACCTGGATTTGCAACTCTGCTGGAGTCCCCCACTCCCACCCCCCTATCTGATTGTTAAGCTGAACTAGATTTTTCAATCCAATATCTGGTTCTCATGTCAAGGCTGGTCCTCCATGGCTTGATCTGATAGAGTCTGCAGTCCTCAGAAAGTTGAAGCAGTGGAAAATCTTCTGTTATAGGAAGCATGGATTTGGAATGTGGAAATAATTCCCAGTGAGTGCAATGCTCTTCAGTGTACCATAAACAAACAAACAAACAAACCTTGGGAGGTAACTGTCCAATGTCTTCTTAAAAACCTCCAGAGAAGAAAAAAATTACAATCTCTGTAAATAGACTGTTTCACTATTGTAAGATCTTACCATCCGGGAGTTTTCCTTATAGTTAAACAAAATCTAGGTAGCTACAACATGTACTCATAATTTATGGTTCTAGTTTCTGTGGTAATGGAGAATAGATCTTGACCACCTTCACTATGGTACCATTTCATGACATGAACACTGATATAATGTGTCCCCTCAGTCGCCTTTTTTCTAGACTGAAACTTTCAGTTTCTCCTTATAATGCATGTCCTCAAGTCCCTCTATCATCTTTGTTGGCCTCTTCTGAACCTGTGTTCTTCCGGCAATGTGATGCCCAGAATTGTTCACAGTACTCCAAGTGTGGTCTCATCATTGCAGAGCAAGAGGTGAATATGAATGTTGCACATCTTTGATACAATGCTCATTGGCCCCTCTTGCAGCTTACACAACTGTTTTACATTCAGCTTGTTGTCGGTGTTCACACCCTTGTCCTTCTCCAATGTAGTGCTTCCAAGCCACTAATTCCTCATCTTGCAGGTCTACCTATATTTTTCTTCCCTTCAGCCCTTTCAGCATGTCCAGATTAGATTGTAGTCTTGTTCTGTCCTCTTGGATTTGGCCACTCCTCCCAATACTGTGTCATCTGCAAATTTGATAAGCAACCAATCACCCCATTAACCAGGTCAGTGATAAAAAAAGTTGAATGATACTGGCCCCAAGATAGATTTCCACATCATGCCACCAGTTCCTGTTTTCCCATTTGATGTAGCCACTAATGCTGACTTAGCAAGTAGGATTATATCCACAGCCTTGTCCACTAAACCATTTACCTTGTCAAAAAAGGACATAACATGTCTCACATAATCTGTTTTTGATGAATCCATGGTAATTTTCAGTAATCATGGCATTGTCTGCAAGATGCTTCTTCTTTTCTGCTCTTACATCTTTCCAGATATTGATGTAATAATGATGGGTAATTATTAGGATCCTCTTTTTTCCATTCTTGAGAGAAGACCACATTTACTCATCTCCATTCCTCTGGCACTTCCCTAGGAATGGCACTTCCCTCCATTCCTCTGGTGCTTCCAAAACTGTTTGAAGATAATTGATAAATGTTCTGACAATTCTTCAGCCAGGTTTTTTTTCTCATGCTAGGGTGCATTTCATCAGAGTCGGAGGACTTGAAGACATTCATATTAGCTACAAGTTCCTTTACCTCATCCTTACTTATTTGCATCCTCTCTTGTGTTTGTTTCCTGTCTATGCTCCTCAAATCATCATTTTCTTTGGATATAATGATAGAGGCAAATAAGAGTTGAGTTCTTCTGCCTTCTTTTGGACTTAGTCATCTGATAAGAGAATTCTCAGTTACTGCTTTTGTCTTCCCTCTACTGTTGACATATTTGATGAAACATTTCTTGCTGTTATTCTACCTCTCTTGCTAGCCTTAGCTCATTTTCTGCCTTTTATTTCCTGACCTCATCCCTACATTTCTGATCTGGAGCTTTGTAGACTTCCTTGGTATTAACTCTTTGCTCCACTTCTAGTAAGCATCCTTCTTCAATCTCAAATCCTACACAGGATGTCTCCTAATTTTCTTCCTCATTAGTATTGTTTGAGACTGCACTATCCTTAATTTTGTTTTCAAGAAAGCTCAGGCAGCTACAACGCTTTGCCTTATTATTTTTCATATTTATTAAAATCAGCCTTTCTAAAAATCATGGTTTGTGTTTGACTATTTTTTACCAGACTTTTCTCAAATCAAGGACTCTAATAATGCATGGTGACTTGCACCAAAGTTCCTACCACTTAAATAGCTTCAGTCAATTCCTCCCTGTGAGCAAGGACCAAATTCAAGGTCCTTAGAAATCCCCTACTGCACACCTTAACCTTTTCAAAGAGAAAATTATCACCAACATAACTCAAGAATGTATTTGACATCTTGTATTTGGCAGAATTAGTCTTTCGGCAAATGTCTGGATAGTTGAAATCTCCCAACACAATTCATTCATGGTTTTTTGAGGCTTTGGTTATCTGCTTAAATAAATTTTCATCTACTGATGGTCTGTGGCAGACTCTTTAGCAGGATATCCTTTCTGTTGGTTTGCCTTTTAATCTTAACCCAGATGCTTTCAATGCTCATGTTATCATCAGTTCAGTGGAACTCTGGATTCATTCCTGATACACATACCTTCTTTGTTGTGTTACTTATTCTTCTCAAGCAAAATATATAAGATATAGAGGATAGACTTGCAATTTGTACTTTTGACCTTCTTTAATTGCATTGGCTTAGGTATAGAGTAGAAGTTTGTGTATTGGCCATGGTCTCCAGAAGTTACTACACTCAATGATCATCCTTTCCATTGGCCATTTGTTCAGTGTTAATGAGAGAGACCTGAACTTATTTTTTGAGTTAGATGGAAATCCCTATTCCAATATGCAGTATATACTACATAGGACGCAAAAGGAAGGTGACTTTTTGTGATCTCGTGGGGTGAATATTGCATGGAAGACATTTTTATTATAAGGATGGACAGATATTTGGTTGAGTCAAGTATCTTGATGATTGGTTCATTTTATTTTATTGCATTCGTATGATCATTATTGGTTTAGTGTCACTTGGACTGTGTGCAGTAATGTAGTAATGTAGTAAACTTTGCCGCTGTCAGCCTTAATGAAATTATATCTACTGAAACTGATTTAGGATGTTTTTCTTTAGGATCAATGTGAATTGGTTTAGGAAGAGAAGTTGCCTGGAAGCCTTAGGAATAGCTTGTCCTCACTGTGTACTCAAAGTTAAGCTTTGAACTATTTGATGAACAAGTTGTTAGCATATGGCTTACTGATGAAGATCTGTCTGTCCGTCTGTCTATCATCTATCATCTATCATCTATCATCTATCATCTATCATCTATCATCTATCATCTATCATCTATCATCTATCAATCTATCTTTGAGATTCTGGAGGAAAAGTGGGCTGTAACTCTTACAAATAAATAAATAGCCCTGTTGAGAGCTATGTTGAGGAGATGGGGAAATGCCAACTGTGAAGGTGGAAAAGGTGACTCAATATGCTGGTCAAGTCAAAGGCTGTTTATAGGCTTCTTGTAACAGGCTAAAAGGAAGACTCCACCCAACCTATATGTCCTTCTGTGTAGCTGATCAGCATGCTTGTTTTTACTGAGCTTTCTGATATCTTTTTTTTAGCTTTTCTTTAATTGATGCAGGACTTCCATCAGAACCTTGATTAAAGAGAGGTGAAATCTGATCTGTGTGAGTAAAGAAGAAAGAAATCCAATCACAGCCCCCATCCCAAATCATGTCTATAGATCCTTGCTAGCCTACACTTGCTTGCAGTTTTCTTTGCAAGGCCAGATTGCTGAAGAACTTGACAGACAACCCTCTTTGCACACAGACTGGATCATCCTGCTCCCTGCACTAAAAGAAATGCTACCCTGGCGGACTTCCAGTTTGGACATGGTGGTCTGAACAGCTGTGCCCCCAGGCTCAGCGGGCAGAACTGACAATGCAGCAGTTTTTTCGGGCTCAGGCAGGTTTTTCCTGAAGCCCAGGAGTGTTTTCATGGAAAAAGGAAAATTGGAATTTTCCTTTTCCACCTGGAATCACCCCATCTCTCCTCCAGATGGCTGCTTGCAGCCAGAAGATCGCAAACAGCGTTCGCGTTTGACTGGTCAGAGCTAGCCAGGAGGCTGGGACATCACGATTTCCAAGCTGCACTGTAGCCTTAAAGGGACACTAAGACTGGCCACCCCATTTCTAAATCACCCAATTTATATTTCTTTTAAGTATGTGTACCCTAAGAGAGGCTTTCTACAGCAAGGAGAAGCAGGTTCTCTTGGTGCTTATCATTATTTTTGGGATCAATTTTTAATCTTTTTTTTAAAGTTTTGGACTTTGTTTTCCCTCCAAATATTAAAGAGGATTGAAAGTAAATAATAGTCTCCCTGTTATTATTTTTGTACTAAATTTGAAGATATTAGCATTTTCCTACACGTTGAATCAGCTCTTTTGAACTTCTGCTTCTACTTTCCCTGGGGAACTGTCTGCTATCTCACTTTCACTTGTGTAAACACATTTCGGAATTCTTTCATATCTTTGACTTTCTCTGGTTAAGCTCCTAGAGGGCACCATAATCTACTGCTTGAGACATGGAGGATTTTAAACAGACTTTCTCTGACTTCCAACAGGATTTTAAACAGATTCTTTCTGATTCCTACCAAGTTTTTATGCAAGGCATTCAGGACATTGTGGAAAATATGAGGTCTAAAATGTGTCATCTGGTTGGGGATGTCATGGATGAAACTGAGGAATATAACAGCAACAGAAATGTCTCTTCTAAGAGTGAGATCGGGATTTCTGTTGAAATGCTGGATGAAGATCGAATAGTCAAGTTGAAGAAATTATTTTATTTATTTATTTATATTTCACATTTTGCCACCGCCCATCTCCCCCCAAAAAGGGGGACCATGGGTGGTTTACAATAGCAAATACTTTAAAACAATAAAGATAAAAACATTTAAAATATAAATACAGTATTTCCAATATAAATATGAGAGTAAGAATAAATATTAAATTAAAGGGAGAGATCAGGTTGCAAGCCATAAGTGAAATTGATCTTCTGATGGAACGTCATGGAAAAGAAGGGGTTATTATGTATGGGAGGTTTTTTGAGAAGTTGGAATTTTTGAGGGGGGCAGTTGGGCTGTTTGATTTTTTTTAAGAAAAAAGCTTTGTATGCATTGTGGGGATATGTAAATCCTCTGGTTTATTTTGAAGTGGGATAAGGGTTTAAGAAAATTTATCTGGATTGCTTTTAGGGTTTGGCTGATTTCATTTATCTTTAACAATTTGGATTAAGATTATTAAGGTATAATAAAAATAATAAATGTCTTATCTGGATGGTTTTGGGTTTAATATGATTAAGATTATTAAAATTGTTGTATTATTAAGTACAATGGCAGACAATTTATATGTTTTTTAGTTTGATATTTATTTTAGTAGACAGGAATGTATAGAATTGTAGTAGGAAGGAAATAATTAAGTAAATGTCATGTTTTGGGGGGGAAGTTGATTAGGAGGTGTGTATGTGTGTGTGTATGTGTATATGTATATATTCCTTTTAATATAAGGGGAGAGAGCAACTGTATTTAGTGATTTTTATAATGTGCCAATGGAATGATTTACAGAAATAATATGATTTTGGTTTAATATAGAGTAAGGGATTGATTATGGAAAATTGTTGTATATCCTTGCTGTTAAAAGTTGGAAGTCACCTCTTTTTGTAATTTTGAAAAAATTTCTCTTGTGTTTCTACACTTTTTTAGTTGTTTCTTTTTTGTCTCTGTAGTTTTTTGTTTTTCTGTAGCTTTTATCTTTGCTTGAAACTTAATAAAATTCTTATATAAAAAAAGAAATGCTACCCTGGCATGGTAGGGTCATTGCCAAATGGGTAGCCCAAAGGGAGTTGTCCTTTTAAGTAGTGGATTTATTTGTCCTCATGAATGAACCCTGGGAGAAAGTTTGGACACTGACCTAGGAAAAATGGTCTCTGCTGTTGTTTATTAATTGAGAATGGAGAAGAGAGTTGGGCCTGGGAGCAAGCAATAATAGTAACCGGCAAGGGGAGATAAGTTTGGAGGCAGCAATCTGCCCATTGTTGGGAAAAGAGGTAGGTAGGCTAATGGCTGCCCTGTGGCTTTGTAGTGACTGGCCCAAGGTCACCCAGCTAAGGCAGGACTAGAACTCACAGTCTCTTGGTTTCTAGCCTGGTGCCTTAACCACTACTCCAAACTGATTTTCTTTGAATGTATTAGAGAAGGCTTTTATCAAGGCTAATAAGAAAGATCTGCACTGGCTATCAGTTGCCCATTGGGTAAAATGTAAGGTGCTGGGTAAGGTAAAGGTAAAGGCTCCCCCCGCACATTTGTGCAGTTGTGTCCGACTCTAGGAGCCGGTGCTCATCTCCGTTTGTTAGCCGAAGAGCCAGCATTGTCCAAAGACGCTTCCACGGTCATGTGGCCGGCATGACATGTGCGGAACACTGTTACCTTCCCACCAAAGTGGTACCTATTAATCTACTTGCATTTGCATCCTTTCGAATTGCTAGGTTGGCAAGAGCTGGGGCTAGTGTGGGAGCTCACTCCGTCATGCGGGACTAGGGATTCAAACTTCCAAACTTGTGATCTTCTGATCGAGAAGCCTGGCGTCTTACCCGCTAAGCCCCCATGCCCCTTACAAGGTACTGGGTATTGACTTTAAAGCCCTAAATGCCTCAGAGTTTGATTATCCGGGGGACCTCCTCTCTTGCTATAATCTGCCTGGCTACTTGGATGAGCAGGAAGGGCCCTTCTGAAGACGGATCTCAATTTAAGAAGCTTGACAATCAGGGACACAAGAAAAGGGCTTCTCGTAGGCTTTGGAATTGTTTTTTAAGGAGATGCATTTGTCTCTTGCTATTTAAGAAAATAGTAAAAAGACATATTTTATTATTATTTCAATGCATTGGCTTGTATTTTAATTGCATTACTTATGCTGGTCTTTTACCATAATAAAGATTTGTTTGTTTGTAATTGTATTACTTTTGTAATGTTTTATACTTAACAAAAAAAAAATTAAAAATTGAATCCTGACTGGTTTGGGAATGAACAGAAAGTCAGGATATAAATTTAGTAATAAATGCATAAAATAAAATAGACATTTTATTTTCTCAAAATCATGTTCTCACATTGCCATTCCGTCTTACCATGGCCATCACTGGTTGCCAGTGACAGAGCTAAGCAATTATTTGATGGCACACTGGCACTGACCCCTTGATAATATGACATGGACTATCTTTTTGTTTTCCCGACATCATCTGGCACAATGGTGCTTGCAGCAGGTTTTGAAGACAAGATTGTGTTCTTGTTTGTTGAAAAAGTGTTACTTTGCAGGGAGAAGTCACAGGGACCAGCCTTATTGTGAAAGATGCATGTCATGCTCTAAATGGTCCGTTTCTAAAAGCCAATGACAAGGTGTGACTAACTGTACTTTGCACCAGAAAAGCCTTAGTTAAAAATTGATTTATGCCCTTGAATGGCAATGGAAAGATTATTAATATAATTGCCTGTAAACAGTGTTGCATATGGAATTGGTGAACTATGTCATGTTACAAAGAGAAAAGTGTGAAAGGCAATAAACATCTCCTCAGTTTTGATGTGAAGGACTTGGCTTGAATGAGATTGAATTATTACTCACACTTGACGTGAGTGAAATTGAATTATTACTTGCATCTCTCAAAGGCACATGCCACAAACCTTTTACCAAATGGCCACAAGTTTCTTTTGACAGATGTACTAAAAGTATAATTGTGAGAGTACAGAAAGTATTGTTCCAGATCTGTTGTGCACACATGCAAGTGTATTCCCCAAGAAAGCTAGCTACTTATTGACATGCATACATACATACTCATCATGGTATTCTCTTTCCTGCAGATTACAGACAAAAAGTAAATAGTAATAAACAAAAGAATGTAAAGACATAAGATATGAGAAAACTTATTATGCATTTCAACGTCTTTAAACCAATAGTGCATGAGTGTATAGGTGCTTTTGTGAGAACAAAACAGTAGATTTATTTGTTTCACATTCTAGTTCAAGATCCCAGCCCAATCTTGGTAAGCCAAACAGCTAGTCAGCTTCATCCAGATCTTGAAACAAACTGCAGGAAGCCTACTGTAATCACTTCCCTATGTTTCATAAAGTCAAATGCAGCAGGAAATCAAGTTTTCAAATAAAAATCAACTCTTGTTGTGGAAATATGCTAATTTATGTGGACATAGCAAGTTCTGCCCGCATTCTGCGTGCGTCATGCAGCCACATGACCGCAGAAGCGTCTTCGGACAACGCTGGCTCTTCGGCTAACGAACGGAGATGAGCACTGGCCCCTAGAGTCGGACACGACTGCACAACTGTGCAGGGGGAACCTTTACTTTACTTAGCAAGTTAATCCTGACAGGATGGAGAAGAAAGGTCTCTGCAAAAGTGGGATGGTAATTACTTTTATAGATTATTTTGGTATTACCATGTCTGTTGGTTTTAGAAGAATATGATCTGGTATGAATGAGCAAGAAGTATTTTGAAGTCCTTGGTGCTCTCTGAGGTTGTTTGTTTGCTTGCAGACATTTCATTACTTGACTAGGTAAGGTCATCAGTGTGAGTGAGTGTGGGGTTTGCTCCCTGTTTATATACAGTAGCTTGCCCTGCCAATGTTGGTGGGGGTATGGTTTTCTCCTTGGTAGTTCCTTGATTAGGGTATTGTTTCCTGTTTGATTGTTTGTCTGGTGTTAATCCCTGCTTATCTGGGTGTAGGCTGCAGCTACACCCAGATAAGGGATTGTATGGACTACAATATAAGCGGGGCATTGTATAAGCAGGGATTGTATGGGCTAAAGATACAGATAAGCAGCAGACAAACAATCAAGCATAAAACAGTACCCTAATCAAGAAACTACTGAGGAGTAGTTTAAGGAATAAATCTACTGTTTTGTTCTCACAAAAGCACCTAATCAAGTAGACAAGCTATGTTTATTGCACATAATTAAATTTCAGCTCAATTACAGATCAGAAAAACCTTACGATATTTTTTTTCCTTTCGTTTCTATCTGCTAACCTGCAAACGAAAACTGTGCCTGCCTAGGAAATCTGTAACCCCCACTTTATCCAGGACACTATCAGAGAATATGTGTTGTAAACTCATGAGAAGCAGGGCAGTTTGCATAACTTATTACAGGGTCTGGGGGCAGCACTGGCCACTTGGGGGCTTTTCGGTGGTTAAGGCACTGTCTGTTTTCTGTCCCAACACAAGGATCTTTTAAAATGACAAAAGACTTGGCTGTCTTTAGAAAGATATTTTAAAGCAGAGGCTGAATAGATGAACTGCAAAAATTAAGAACCAGTACCAGCTGCATTGTTAGACAGGATGAGGTTTTACTTCAAGGCAGCAAATTAAAGGGATGACAGTAGCAACTCTCAGCTATCCCTGGTTACGTTTCTCCCCAGCAAGGCTGGGTTCAATCTAATTAAACACATACACAAGAATCCAGGACAGCTTGCCCTGCCCCCTGTCAATAAAGGAGTTTTGGAGAAATAATTTATTGTAGAAAAGCTAAGAAACCATTATGAAAGAATTTCAGCAACCGCTGAATATAAAATTTTAAGTTTTATAGTAATCCGCCTTCTAATTTGTTGTGTCTTTTCTCTCACCTATTCTATATAAAGGGCCAGGAGTTATTCTCTTTAGGAAGAGAAAACCTGTCTCCATCTGTCCCTTCTTTGGATCATGGTATGTAGTATCTCTTGCCAACCTAGCAATTCGAAAGCATGCAAATGCAAGTAGATAAATAGGTACCACTTCCATGGGATGGTAACAGTGTTCCATGCATGTCATGCCGGCCACATGACCGCGGAAGCGTCTTCGGACAGCGCTGGCTCTTCGGCTAACAAACGGAGATGAGCACCGTCCCCTAGAGTCGGACACGACTGTGCAGGGGAAAACCTTTACCTTCTTTTTAATGTAGTATCAGGCTTTTGCTTTTGAAAGTGTAAGAACTAACTACCACATTCATCTCCCTTGGAGAAGAGAGTTGGGCGTCCTACACAGATTGCTTTGAATCCTTGGAAAGTGCCTGCTGATCTTAGGAAAATGGGGACACAGTTCTCTTGCCTGAGTCAAAACACATGGGAATGTAGGCTCCCTGATCTCACATTTAGGGCAGCAAAGCATCCTAGGCTGGTCCTGCCTAGAGTTAACATTGAGCAGGACATGTGCTTCTGGAGCAGGGGTGGGGAACCTTTTTTCTGCCAAGGGCCATTTTGATATTTATAACATAATTCGAGGGCTGGAGGGCAGGGTTTGCGGGCGGGAGCCAATCACGTGGAAGAGGGGGGGTTTGCGGGCTGGAGCCAATTGCGTGGAAGGGGTGGGGTTTGCAGGTAGGAGCCAATTGCGTGGAAGGGGGCGAGGTTTGAAGATGGGAGCCAATTGCGTGCACTGGGGGGCTGCCGTGCCCACCGCCACCATGCCTGCCGTGCCCCCACCACGGGCAAGACCAGTTGCTTTCACGGGCCTTATACAGCCCACGGGCTGGACGTTGCCCACCCCTGTTCTAGAGGACCCAACATCTAAAGGATAAATTAGATGTGTGAATGTGCCATTAGCAACAGTGTCAGGACTTTTCCAAAGTTTGTTCTCCTGCTCCCCTCAATCTTCATTAGATGTGCTGTGTGTTGAGAGGAAATGTTTAACTCTGATTAAAATGCATCCACATTGTTAATAACAGTTGCAAAAAAAGCAAGCTCTCCCTAGATTACTGATTGAAGTCATCCCTCTCCATGGGATGAAATAAATAATTGGGTAAAAACACCCTGGCTTAGTTGCTATCAACAAGTTTCAAATTTGTCTCTTATCTCATTGATGTGAGATAAAAAAAATAGCTTGTGTCAACTGGAGGATTTCAGTTTGCCAAAGCCACAGGGTGAACACAAAATTGTTTCTAAAGGACCTTTCAGAATAAATGAGGCTTTCCTGCCCAGCTGTTGTGATTTCCACTTCCTCTTTTTTTTCTCCCAAGTGCAGAATTTATCAATTCATTTCAAGCAGTAAAATGTCAGGAGCAGATTGAAGCCAGCAAACTATGACAAGGAGAGACTTGGCAAGATGAAATGTCCTTTTGGAATTAAGACATTTCTTCAGAAGATTTCTGGAGCACCCAGCAGTGACTAGGCACTTTACTTACTTTGTTTACAAAAGATACACATGGGTTAAACAAGCAAACAAACAGACAAAAATCAGAAGAAAAAAAAGAGAACCATGCAAATTGCTCCGTATGTCAGCAAATAAGAAGCATAAGGCTCAATTGGACAACTTAGATTAGTGGCGTAAGGGAAAAAAAGTCAATGCCATTCATTTTATTTTGACACATTCTGATAGGAATGCACCTGGCAGGCCGGCTTGTCATCGGATAGGAAGTGAGAGCTCTTGGTGGTTACTGCATGAATACCGAGTCATCAATTTGCCTTGGTGTTATTTTTGAGCTTGCTTTTTGTTGGAGAAGGTAAGAAGTGCTAATGCTATCATTCTTTTCTGATATACAGTACATCTTTCCCTTGTTTTGAAACTTCCTGGCAGCCCACATTCCCAATATGGAAGGAAAAAAAACCATATGTGGTTTGTTTGTTTGTTTATCTATTTATTTATTTATCTATCATATTTACATCCCACCCATCTCCCTCTCAAGGAGGGACCCTGGGTGGTTCACAATAAAATAGTTTAAAATCAATTTAAAAAACCATAAATAATACCAATAATCATTAAAATACATAGTTTATGTTATTTTCCCTTGGAATTTAATGGAAGTTATGGGTGAGATTCCCATTAAGCAGATTAGTTTTTGTAGCACTATAGGAGTAGGGTTGCTGAACCCATGTGATATGTATGGTGCCTATGATAACATGTATCATTCTGTGATGATGTGGTCATGCCCCTCTCCTGAACAACATCTCTTTAGAAGAAGATCTAAAGTTCCTTGCATTAGAGTAACAATTTACTCATGGAAACCCGGAGGACACAGGGGTATTAACCTTAAGAAGATTTGAGATAGTTGTATGAAATACTATTTTTTCTGCAGTTGCATTTTATGCTAATCCCCATTCTATTTCTAAATCAATGGATCTAAAACCAATAATATAAAATGTCCCTCAAATCAAGCTCCACTCTTAATAAGCTTGTGAACGTATCCTTGTGGGTTTCTTAGCAACAATATGGAAGTGGTTTGCTATAGCTTTCTTTCAGCGGGTTTTTTTTAACTTCCCAGTTAAAAGTTTAGTCCCTGAGACTTCTTGGTGATCTCCCATCCAAGTATGAAGCACATTCAACCCTGGTTAGCTTTTCAAAATCAGCCAAAGTGAGCTAAATGCTGTTGCCTCTTACAGGCCACCTTGAGGACTTGATTGAGTAGGAAGGCAGGGTAAAAACTGGGGAAGTAAATCCATAAATATGAGCTTGGGAACATATCCACAATTATCCTTTTATTCTGAGCATTATCAAACAAAGAGATCTGTCAGGTGTGCTCATAGAAACCATTGTGGTGGCCTTTCCATGACTGCATCTTGTCATATTATTGTTCTAGCAATTATGATTCTTCCAACAGAGTAAAAATAAACATTTCCCTACTTGCCTCCCTTTTCTGGGCCTGGCTTTTTTCCCCCCCTGAAGCATATGTTAAAAATTTCAAACTATTGACTGTTGACTAGGCCCCCAGGGTAACTTCAGACTAAATGGCTTGAGGACTGAAGCATAAATGATTAAGTATATTTGGCTTTTAGATGGGAAGATACAGTTTCGGCCAACCATTTTTCCTTCTGAAAATAAATTCTGCTACAATAAACAATGAAATACAAAGTGTAGAGGAAATATATAGGGGCAGAGCAACACATTTCACTGGCAATGAACTGTATCTTTCCTCCCTAGTGGATTCCATGAAAATACCCTCCTTTTCTCCTTGTACTTATATACTTGTAAGGTATGTCTGCGTTATTTAAGAGCATAAAAGCTTCTGGGGCATAGATTTGATGAAAAATGTATCAACAGAGCCAGAGGTATAAGGTTCAACTGGTCTCCTGACCTACTCTTCCATTCCTGGTTTATTAATCTCAGAGCTAAACCTAGAGAAAAATAGAGGCTACTGGCTGAGGTGTTGGGAGTGAAGAGATCCACCAAGCAAATGGTAAAGGAAATTCTTCCATCAGATCAATGCAGGCATTCAGATGAGCATGTGAGGACACAAACATTATACATGACACCCCAGTACAGAGCTTTCCAAACTGTGTGTCGTGTCTAGTGTGTTGCCACACAACCCGGAAGCGCTGATGATGATCAGCGCTTCCGGGTTTTCCCGCGGCGACACACCAACGGTGGCGGGCAAAAACTGAAAGCGGCAGCAGCGCTTCCGGGTTTTTGCGTGCTGCCGCAATGGCGGCACTTCTGGGTTGCGGGAAAACTTTGGAAAGCCCTGCCCCAGTACTTCTGCACATACTACCTCACCATTTTTAACTTTTGACCATCATGCACATAATGAGCATAATGTTCTGAAGAAAGATTTTATGCAGGTCTGCCACAAGGTATCTTGCACCTGCACAAAATGAGACAGGACTGGTACCTAAAAAAATTAGCTTAGGAGGTATAAGGTGCATCCAGCTTTGCTCCAGGCCAGTGGCGTGTGTGGGGGGGAGGGCAAATGAGGAAAGCAATGTTGGGCCAACTAAATGCAAGCTCTGCCTCTTTTGTATTGTAAAGGTTGTGAGCTTACCTCACAACATCACGACAATGCTTTTGTCATTTCGATGAAAGTGGCGGGTCCTGTAGGATGCCTCTGCTTCATCCTTCAAGCATCTAACACCTGATACAACTACTCTCTGCCTAATGGTAGGGCTGGCCCTGATTCCCTGCTTGTTCAACTAAACCTCCCTGTGATCTGGAATATTGCATTATCAGGGATCATAATGCTTTGAAGTCTTCTTAGTAGATTCAAGGATAAGCACACTGAATCCTTCTTCACAATTTGAACATATAAGGGCTCCAGCAGAAAGTGGGGCATTAAGGGCTGGACTGGTGCTTGCAGGCCTTCTGATTTTTTTCCCTGGTGTTTACAACAAGCTCCCAAATAAACATGTTAACCCCCCCCCCCTGGTTGATAGGGAAACATGGAAGAGCATGCTATCTATGACCACCATGTTGTCTTCTATCTGTAGACATTAACTGATTGTAATAGAACATTTCTTCTTACAGAGACTGTAGAATCCTAAAAATTCCATGACGGTGCTGTTGTTACCAAAGAGGGAGAGAAAGACTAAATGGTCTCCTTGCCTCAGCCAGCAGGTCCCCTTGGGCTGCTTCTCCTGGCTATCATCCTGATGTTCAGTGGCATCAAAGTCCATATGTTTGCAATGCGCTATTCCTTCATCTTTCATCACAGAGTTTGCTTGGATGACCCTGGCATCTAGTTTTAAGAGAAAGGGCTCGATTTAGAAAAATAAATTTGATGATCACATGTTCTCATGTTCTGAACTACTCTAAAGGTTCTTTGCTATGAAACAAATGCACTTTTCCCCACTGGCGTTCTTATGGTTGAAACTTTTTCCCAGAAAAGAGCATGGTGGTATCTTTTTCTCACCTGATATTTTCTACAAATTGTATTTGACTTTCAATGTGCTTACTACAGTGGAATGCAGATTATTTTATTTGCTCAGAGTCATATCTTGTTACTCTTGCTATACTTCCCTCTCTGTTCTCTTTCCCATTTCCATTAGGTTGTAATTACGTTGGGGCATGTGGCTGCCTTTTTTTTTCTTTTGCTATGAAATGCACTCACAATTAACAAGTGAGTTACATAAATACGGAAATAAAGTAAAACAGTCTGTTTTCCTGTTCCCCATTTCAATCAAACTGAAGGAAAGTAATTAGTGATAATATTTGTTATCACACTTAGCAATTGTATTTACTACAGAGGTGGAAAAGTATACATGAAATCATTCCTTTCAGCTCAAGGTTTTTAGCTATGGGTTATTGTAAATGGATAGAGATTTATAATCTTAAGATTTTATGTCTCCATTCCAGCCATGGAAGTAAGAAAAGAATACAGGGCTTTCTAACATGGCCAGTAATCTAAAAGAAAGCCATTTGAAATTCTTTGGGCAAACAATAGCCAAATTATATTAGACATAATTTGGTTCAGTAGCTGTGGTAAATATGTAGCCAGATCTTTCACATCTTCTGAAACTTGTCTGGAGTGAGCATTCTGTAAGAGAACATAACCTTTGCCATTTCCATGTAGCATTCTGCAGACTTAATAACCCCTGATACTTGAGACAACTGGACAACTGGATTTAATAAACAATCACTAGAATCATCAAGGTTTTATTTATGTCAGGTAGCATGCTTCATTGAGATAAATAAAATCTGGGGAGTATAGATAGTAACTTTGTTATCCCTTAGGAGGCATGCTCATGAACTGTTTCATCATGGTGTTTAGGCATGCTGTAATAATTTTATGTATGCAGAATACCCTATTATCTTTCATCATCATATTGAGGTATAATAATAATAAAATACTTTAAAATGTCAATAGAAACCATTGGAGTTCCTTTCAGGATCCCCACCACTGAAGCCTTCTAGAAACAAAACTAATCTCTAACAGTGAATTTATGCCTAATTTGCTATGCTATGATCACAATTTCTTAAGCGCTTAACTGTCAAAGATGATGAGTTGGTCAATATTTCTCAGTGGGTTAGCAAGCTTAGATTTTGTTTTCCTCCTCTGTCTGGATTGTGTGAATATAAGACTCAGCAAGAAAATGAGAAAAGAGAACAGATTTTGGTGTGGAACAGTTACAGACCAAGAGAGAAAAAGTAGTTTTTAGTGGGTCATGATTTCAACAGTTCCTTAAGGGCTGGATACTGGATATTAGTTGTTCAACTGACCAGTTTTTCCTTCCAAATCAACCATTTAAATTCATATCATGGTCAGCCTCTCAGCAGAGTATTCACATAGGCAGTTCCTGAAGCAGTAGACAAGATACTTCTGAAAGCAGCTGAGTGCTAAGCAGAAGGCATACTAATGCTTTGGTCTTCACTCTCGTACACTTTTCCTATATTTTGCTGCCTCTATTTATTAGGTGGATACAGTATTTCATGTTCTGGTACTGCCCTAGAAAATCATTTTTATGTTATGTCCCTATTTATTTAAAACGATGTACACAAATATTCACCAGAGGTCTTCAAGAATTAAGCCCTTTACTTAGCAAAAGATAAATCTCTGAACAAGGGTGGTTGCTCATTAATTTGGTTACTTCTGATCCTTTGTGACCTGAGGGACATACTTTCACCAAGATAGTGAGTCCCTATCTGCTTCTTTGAGTTCTTGCTAGCTTCTGTTTATGTCATCAGTGATAGTATCTAGCCACCTTATCTTCTGTCAGCAGGATAAGTTGCATCTTTTTGTGAGGCTGGTGAATAATATCCTTTACACCTCTGCGTTATCATCTCAGCAGATAATAAAAGTGGTTTTATCTGTTTTGAGCTGTAATTATTCTGTGAATGTGTGATGTTTGCAGGGAATTCTGATATGAATTGTCCTGATCTAGATCAATTAGATTCATTAGTAAAAAGGTAAAGGTTCCCACCACACATTTGTGCAGTTGTGTCCAACTCTAGGTTGGAGCTTAATTATCCATCCAATTTTATGTTTCCCTATCTCAATACAGTTCTGACTCAAGAATGTATGAACGGATATTTAAATCTGAATGCACTGTCCGAAAAGAGATCTGGAAAAGTGTTTTGCAAGAGTATATTTTAAAGTATATATTTAAACATGTAGTTCAGCATCTCTTGGTACACTAGCAGTACCTCCTCTGATGACCTCAGAGACCAACCAGCTCTGTAAATCAATACGTGTCTTGCTCCCAAGTTGTTTAAGAACCATCTATGCCATAACCCAAACACTGGCTTGGTAGCATAGGCATCCTATGGAAGTCACAGGGACGTTAAAATTATGGGGTATGTATCATAACATTTTCTTGTAAATGATGCAAATAAATAATTCATGTCATTTGTGTGATGATGCCATGACACACTCAGTATCTCTTTAACCCTCTGTAGATGCATATGCTCGGTAGCTAATTGGCAGCCAGTGCAGATGCTTCAGTAAAGATATAATGTGCACATTCAGGTGTTCCACTCAGTAATCTGACCACCACATTCTGGACAAGCTGCAGCTTACAGACCAAGAACAAAGGTAGACCCACGTAGAGTACATTGCAATAGTTTAAACAAGATATTATCTGTGCATGAATCACTGTAGCTGGGCTATCCTTGTCCAAGGAAAGGCATAGAGAGCCAGTTTAGTCTAGTGGTTAAGACACCAGGCTAGAAACCAGGAGACTGAGTGTTCTTAAGCATGAAAGCCAGCTGGGTGACCTTGGGCCAGTCCCTGTCTCTCAGCCCTAGGAAGGAGCCAATGGGAAACCAGGAGACTGAGAGTTCTAGTCCCGCCTTAGGCATGAAAGCCAGCTGGGTGACCTTGGGCCAGTCATTCCCTCTTAGCCCAACTCACCTCACAGGGTTGTTGTTGTAGGGAAAAGAGGAGGAGGAAGGAGTATTGGGTATGTTCACCACCTTGAGTTATTTATAAATATAATAAAGGCAGGATAGAAATAAATAAATAAATAAATAAATAAATAAATAAATAAACAAACAAACAAACAAACAAATAAATAAATAAATAGTTGGTATTCACCTGCAGCTGGCAATAGGCACTCCCAACCACAGAGGTCACTTGGGTCTCCAGGTGCAAGGATGATTCTAAAAGCATGGTCAAATTACATACCTTTTCTGAGAGATCTGAGCTACTTCTTTCTGAGATTTAGTAACAGGTACATTCCCCAATTCCCAAACCTGGGAGCCATCCACTCCAAAGTCTTAAGACAGAACCTGAGTTCAGTCTTAGTTTATTAAGACTTCGAATCTGAAGCTTAAATACATTTCAAAGATAGCACCATGTTAACTACAATACTATAAATTAAAGTACTAAAGAAAAGTTTAGTCATCCATACAAGCTGCATATTTTGATTTATTATATCAGACCAGAAAGTGAGAATCGCAGTCACATACAAAATGGATGTGGTATCTTGTAAGACTAACTGCTCTAGTAGAGCATCTCCTCTCTTTGTCATTTCTGGTACAATACTACAGAGAACTCTTATGTACATAGAAAACTGTTTTAAATTGAGTTGGGCCATTAGTCCATTCAGAACTGTGCTGTCTGCAGTAATTGTCCAGGATTTAATGCAAGGAGTTGTTAAGCACAATTGGGAACTGATCCTCAGACTTTCTCTACACAAAGTACTGGAGAGAGAATGGCAGAGAAGGAATGGGCCATTGTCCTGACCTTTCCATTGGTTGCTCAGCAGTGGACCTCTGAGTGTATCAGGTAAGATCAGGTATTTCAGGTATCCATCCATCCATCCATCCATCCATCCATCCATCCATCCATCCATCCATCCATTACACTCCTGGTCATGCATTTATAGCTTCTCCCTAGTCAACATCTGTTTAAGTAAAAAGGTAAAGGTAAAGGTTTCCCCTGCACAGTCGTGTCCGACTCTAGGGGCCGGTCCTCATCTCCATTTGTTATCCGAAGAGCCAGCGTTGTCCAAAGACGCTTCCGCACTCATGTGGCCGGCACAGCCATTACGTAGTCGTTTAAGAGCACCTGAACTTCTGATTGATTTTCAAATCTTGTTCACAACAGTTTTTATACTGCTAAATTGGCTGTAACTTATGAAGTCCTAAAATACGCATTTTTGGAAGGGCTGTTTCCTAAAAAGTTTTCTGGCTGTTGTTGTTCCTTTACCAGGAAATTCAGAATATTCTACACATGATTACAGCATTACCATGACCTAAAGCTGGGTGTCTAGTCAGCTCCACTTTTCTCTCATTGTCCTATTAATTGCTCTTTTGGAACATTTTAACCTGCCTTATTTTTAAAACACAGGATGCTTCAGGGATTTGACTCACTGATGATTTCATTATGGAAATCTTCAAAGGTCTCAAGAGAACTTGTAATCTTCAAAGTATTTTGGCTTGATGAAGGCTTTAGTGTTTAAACTTCACAAATCCAACTGTGAAACTTGAATTTGTTCCTCTATATCTCATGTGGAATAAATGTGTCTAAGGCAAAGGGGAAAAGTCTGGATGGGAAGGGAGAAACAATAAATAAAGAAATAAGGAGGGAATCTTTAGATGTGCAACAATTTTTATGTATAGTTTGTTGGGTAACCTTGTTCTTCTGAACCAGTAACCTTTGAACGATTTAGAGACTACTGTACTTAATAGAGACTATTAAAATTAGTGTCCAAAATCTGCTATTGAAGAATATTACAGGGATGAGTTTCAGGGAAAGGATTTTTAAGTAAATCTCACTTCCTCAGAAAATCTGCATACCTCTAACCTTTATTATTTGTAAGCATTTTAAAGAGGGGGGGGACCCTCTCCTTAATTTCCATGTTTTCATTTATTTTATGTTTGTTTTTAGAGATATAATAAGTATTAACTTTATTTTTTTTGTTATTTGGGGGGGTTAGAGTTTAACATGTGATGATGATTATGTGCCATCAAGTTGGTGTGGACACTTAGCAATGTTCTCCAGAGGATCTGTTGCCAACCTGGTCTTTTGGGTCTTCCAAAAGTGTACCAATCACCACTGTAATTGAGCCATCCACTTTGCTGCTGATCATCTACTTTTTTTCTTTCTCCTCCCACCTTATAGACTTCTCAAGAGACCTTCATACAATGTGTCCAAAGTAGAATAATTTCAGCCTGGTCATTTGTGCCTTGAGTGAGAACTCTGGGTTGATTTGTTTGATGATCCATTTGTTTGTTTTCATGGCTGTCCATGGTATTCTCAAGAGTCTTCTCCCACACCAAAGTTCAAAAGCATTAATATTCTTTCTATCTTTTGCTTCCATAGAGTGTCATGGGGAAAAACCGTTGCCTGCACAATTCTGATCACAATTCTGTGATCTACCTGACACATCACAGCATTTGAATATCTTTTCCTCTAATTTTAAAACCTTGCTCACCTTCAAATACAGCTTCCCTCAATATATATTCCCCATATAGGTTGAATAAATAAGGGAGTAACAAGAGAGTGTACAGTCTTGTCTGTTGCTGACCTCAAGTCAGTCTATTTTGTCACATTCCATTTCTGTATGACTTCCTGACTGTATATAGGTTTTGCATGAGGACAATGAGATGTTCTGGGATTCCCATTTTCCTAAGCACATTTCACAGCTTGACTTGGTCAACACAATCAAAGGCCTTTCTGTAATCAATTGTTACTCTATGTCCATCACCATCCTTTAGCATACCAGTTCAAGGTTGAAACCTCCTTCTGAGTTTGGAGATCTTTTGGAAGATTTTCCTTGTTTTTCCATATCTGTTTTCATCTTCAGTGCCTTTACAGATGCTGTTGTAATATTACTTCTTATCTCTTCTAGCAGCCTCTGAAAATTTTGGTTACATTCACCCGATATATTTGTCTGTCTTGGCTTTGGCTTTTCTTCTTTTCTTGGCAATTTGTACTGTTTCTTCAGACATATATTTTGTTTTATTTATTTATCAAATTTTTTAGTTGCCCAAATCCAATAGACTCTCTTCTATTTCTTGATCTTTGGCAGTCACTTTTCACATTCATTCTTAAAAATGTATCTGATTTCATCCCATAGTTCCTCTGATTCCCTATCATTGAGGTGCAGGACTTCAAAGTGATTCCTGATTAAAGGTAAAGGTTCCCACCGCACATTTGTGCAGTCGTGTCTGACTCTAGGGGCCGGTGCTCATCTCCATTTGTTAGCCGAAGAGCCAGCGTTGTCCAAACACGCTTCCATGGTCATGTGGCCAGCATGATGCACGCGGAATGCTGTTACCTACCCACCGAAGTGGTACCTATTCATCTACTTGCATTTGCATGCTTTCGAATTGCTAGGTTGGCAAGAGCTGGGGCTAGTGCGGGAGCTCACTCTGTCACGCGGGGCTAGGGATTCGAACCTCCAAACTTGTGATCTTCAGATTGACAAGCCTGGCTTCTTACCCGCTGAGCCACCACACCCCTGATTATCATCTTGAAAATGGTGGGTATATGTTCAAGATCATATCATGAAACTGGTTGGCTTTCTTCTTCTGCTTTAGATGGACTTGGAACTTCACATGAGCAGTTCATGTTCTGTTCCACAGTCAGCCCCTGGCCACATCTCTGCTGTTATGCTGTTGATTGTTATAAGACTGTGTTAACAATGAAGAAATCATTGGATTAGCAGAAATTTATAAGTCATTCTCCTGCTTCATTTTGGTTTCCTAGGTCATATAGTCCAACTACGTTTTCCTCCTTAATATTTCCAATTTTAGCATTCCAGTCTCCAATCACAAGCAGCACATCTTGCTTGAATGTTCTGCTGCTTTCAGACTCAGTTTGATCATAAAATTCATCAACCTCTTCTGCATCAGTGGTTGAAGCATAAACTTGGTTAATTGTCATACTAAAGTGTTACCCACAAAGTCTGACTAATATTATTTGGTCATTGATTGCATTGTAGCCAAGTAGTATCCTTGCTATATCTTCCCTATGAAAGAAACACCATTCCTTCTTTGTTTTTAATGTCCTGAGTAGTAAATGGTACGATCTTCTGACTGAAAGTGTGCATTTCAATTCCTGATGCTGAAGATATCAATGTGCAGTCAATTCATCTCATCTTTCACTGCGTTAAATTTTCCCATGTTCATGCTTCTTACATTCCATGTTCCCACTGTAATTATGTCTTTGCAGCTTTCAATTTTCTTTTTCTGCATGGCAACATCAGCAACCAGGCATTCCAAAGACTTTAATCTACCACATCCTAAACACCATTAGTACTCTGAAAGATCTTCAGTTCTTCCTCGGTAACTTTTTGAGTGCCATCCAACCTGAGGGGACCATCATCCAGCTCTATATCGTCGATCATTTTACGTTTTCTATCCATGTGGTTTTCTTGATAAAAATACCAAGATTTACAAAGTCTTATCTTTGCCTTCTCCTGTGCGATATGGAATGACGCCTTTGTCATAGTTACTAAAGTAATCATCTGCCTCCAGCATTTTCCTATATCACTGATACCCTGTATACCTGCTTGCTTTAGCTGGGCAGCTGGGATGGTCTTCATGCTTATGGTGACTCTGCTGGGATTATATATTCTCGGCATACGTTCCTGGCATTCTTTACCCGTTCCTCCCAGGAACAGCCCCCACCCTCAACAATAACGCAACAGAGTAGGGCTTGAGGAAGTTAGCACATGTGCAGTAGCTTTTCAAAATTCTCCACAAATTTGTGGCAAATTAATTTGCTGGTTGGTTTCCAATGTTTTCCAGGGAAACGAGAAATTCTCCAATAATTTCTCAAGTACAGGACTCTCTCTTGGTGGTGACAGCAGCATTGTATTATTTTCCTCCTGATGCCTTCCCTTGTGATGTATTTGAAGAATGGGAAGACTGCATACCTCTGGAGAGATTTTTGTGGAATGAAAAACAGGACATTCACACACATCCTTCAGACATATTGTAAGTAAGCTAGAGCAGGAGCACAATATATCAAACATATTCCCTTTCATCAGAATGAGAACAGAGAAGAAAAAAAAATCAGTACAAGTTTTATTGTGTCCCTTATACACGGCATTTCATCAAAGCTATTATGAGGCTGTGATCCCCAGCATAGTTCATGACACTCATCAGACAGACTGCCCCATATAATGTTTTCAAATTTTTAATAGAATATAAATTCATGAGAAGTTAACCAGTTCCGTCATTATTTCTTAGAGTGCCTCTGAATCCCACATGTTCTCACACAGGCATTTTTTAAACTAAAAATATTGCATGGCTACAGCTCAATGCTTTATTTGGAAGTGAATTTTATGGGAGTGCCAACAATTTGCTGTTAATGTTCCCAAACTGTCCAGTGCTCCCAAAGGAACCCTTGAGTGAAGTGACGACCTAGACATTCTTAAACAGTCAACGTAATGAGGATCTAGCGCCAAACAAAATAATAGCTATTACTTATGTCTGTTGTTTGTCTCATGTTTTGCTTGATTATTTAACCTTAGAGAATGCACCTGTTTAACAAGATTGGGGGTACATTGAAAAAGGCTTAGTTTTGCATTTGTTTTTCTGTTCCTGTGTGTTGATACAATGTCCTATAAGCTTTCTGCACAAAGCAAATTTATTTATTTATTTATTAGTTAAATTTAAATGACACAGAGGTGTGCTTCTCTCATTAGTCTTTGGTTAATTTTTGCTATTGGCATTTTTAAAGCTATATTCCTGTGTGGAAATAAGTAATTTGAAGAGTTTGGCACACCACAAAGGGAATGCTTCCATGGAGTTGTATCACATCTGGAGTTTGAGTTTCTCTTAACATGAGATTTTAAAATATTAGATCTTGCCTAATTCATTACTAATCTACCCTTACTTTGAAAACTCTTCTTTTTGTTCTTTTCTTTCTTTTTCTGCACTTTTTTTCTGGTTGTGCTTTCAAATACATACATACATACTGTGAGACTGATTTCACCCCCTACCGCAAAAGGGAGGGAATGTTTCCAAAGAAAGAAAAAGCTGTAAACAAAAAGTGAACAAGTTGCTTACAGTTGAAATGAGCCTGACTAGTTATTGGCGGCAGAAGCCAATGGCCGAATCCTGTACTACTACTAGACATACAGGGAACCCTGAAACAGAAATATAGATGCATAATTCCCATCATAGCCACCAGAAGGAATGCTGGGAAAATGTCCATGCTGCTGGCCGCTTTGGGAGAGTTTTACAAGCTGCTAAATTGGCCTCCTACTGTAGTTTGCAAGTCTCTAGGGTGATGGGTACCAAACCTCATAAATTCCCCTCCTTTTTTTGGTGTTGTGGTGGGAAAGAGAAGAATGACTTTACTGCTCATGATACAGCATGGGGAGAGATAAGTCACATTAAGGATATGCTGCTGGCCTAATGGTGGTGATGGAGAAGGACCTACCACAGCCTAAGTATCAATTCATACTGATACTTTAGCAGCTGGATTTAAAATGGCTCTCAAAGACCAGCACCAAATAGTTGGTGGCAATCTTTTCTAAACCATGACCTCCCTGCTAGCTATGTTTTCCTTCCCGAAAACAATGGTAGGCCATTAATGTTAGTTTCAATGCTTCTCAAATAGGGGTTAGTCAGGTTTTATTTCAGCCAGATTGAGGCCTTTAATAACTTTATGACTTGATAATTGCTCAATCAATTTTCCATTCCAACATTCAGAAAGTTTGTAAAGGATAGCCCTTCAAACAGGCCCTGGGGCCTTATGATGTTTGCCCTTCTGGCGGTGGAATTTGTTTTAACAGGGGTAGGTTGTTTGTTTTTTACTGCTGGAGTCTATATTCTATTCTATGTGATTTTATGGATTTCTTTTGCATGCTGTTATTTATTTGTACTATGGTAGCCTTCCCAAATCTGGTATCTTCCAGGTTTGTTGGACTTCAGCTTCCACAATCCCCCAAGATGGCATGTTCAAATGTTTTTCATACTTTCAGAACAAGAGCTAGTCCTTCCTTATTGAGATTTAGTGAAACATGGGAAGCCAAAGAGGTTGACCACCAAAAAGAGGATTATTTATTTATTATTATTTATTTATTTAACTTATATGACTGCCCATCTCCCCCAACGGGGAACTCTGGGCGGTTTACAATAAAACTGATTAAAATAGAATAAAGAATATAAAAATACAATCAAATAATACAATAAATACATTATAAAATCCAAATGGCCAGATAGTTTAATAAAAAGAAGGACATTATGAAATTAACCACCCCCATGAGGAACTATTATTTCCTCCTTCCCATGCCAGGCGGCAGAACCAGGTCTTCAGATCTTTCCTAAAGGTCGGGAGGGAGGGGATCTGCCTCAACTCTGGGGGCAAGGTGTTCCAGAGTGCTGGTGCCACCACAGAGAAGGCCCGCCTTCTAGACCCCACCAGATGACACTCTCTTATTGATGGGGTTCGTAGCAGGCCCTCTCTGAATGATCGGGTGGGGCGGGTCGATGATATGGGGATAAGACGGTCCCTCAGGTATTCTGGTCCCATGCCATGTAGGGCTTTAAAGGTGATAACCAACACCTTGAATTGTACCCGGAAGCAAGCCGGCACCCAATGCAGCTCGCGGAGTAAAGGTGTTATATGCGCTGAACTTGGCGCACCTAGAACTGCTCGCGTGGCTGCACTCTGAACCAGTTGTAGCTTCCGGATAGTCTTCAAGGGTAGCCCCATGTAAAGCGCATTGCAATAGTCTACATGGGAGATGACGAGAGCATGAGTGACTGTTCGGAGGGCATCTCGATCCAGGAATGGTCCTAACTGGCGCACCAGCCGAAGCTGTGCAAAAGCCCTCCTAGCCATGACCGCCACCTGCTCTTTGAGCAGGAGTCGTGAGTCTAGAAGGACCCCCAAGTTCCGCACCGGCTCTGAATGGGGCAGTGCTACCCCATTGAGAACCAAAGATGATAATTTCCCAGAAGATGCTAAGCCATCAATCCACAGCCATTCGGTCTTGCCAGGGCTCAACTGAAGCCTGTTGTTCCCCATCCAGGCCCTCACAGCCCCCAGGCACTGAGACAGGGTGGTCACTGCATCACTTACTTCACCTGGGATGGAGATATACAATTGAGTATCATCAGCATATTGATGATACCTCATCCCATGATGTCGGATGACCTCACCCAGCGGTTTCATGTAGATGTTGAATAGGAGAGGAGAGAGAACCGAACCCTGCGGCACTCCATATAAGAGTGGTCGCGGGCTGGATCTCTCCTCCCCTATCACCACCGACTGGGAATGGCCCTGGAGGAAGGAGGTGAACCAGCGCAAAACTACGCCGCCCACCCCCAACTCCCTAAGCCGACCCAAAAGGATACCATGGTCGATGGTATCGAAAGCTGCTGAAAGATCCAAGAGAGCCAGGATGGATGCACTACCTCCATCCCGCTCCCGCCAGAGGTCATCCATAAGCGCGACCAACGCAGTCTCCGTCCCATATCCCGGCCTGAAACCTGACTGAAAAGGGTCTAGATAATCCGCTTCATCCAGGGTCCTCTGAAGTTGCAACGCCACCACTTACTCAACCACCTTCCCCAAAAAGGGAAGGTGGGAGACTGGACGAAAATTGTCCAGAATGGTGGGGTCCAGGGATGGCTTCTTGAGGAGAGGGTGCACCAATGCCTCCTTGAAGGCAGTTGGAAACACTCCCTCCAACAAGGATGAGTTAACCATCGCCTGGACCCACCCACACGTCACCTCCCTGGCCGATTTTACCAGCCAGGAAGGGCAGGGATCTAAATAGCATGTGGTGGAATTAACAATTCGGAGGATCCTGTCCACTTCCTTAGGTCCAACAGGATCAAATAGTTCCCAGATAATAAGGCCAGGCCGCTCTCCCGGCATCTCCCCAGACTGCATTTCACGCATGGAGTCCAACTTAGACCGAATCCGAGCGATTTTATCTTGCAGATGCTCGGAAAATTCTTCCGCACGGCCCTGCAGGTGGGTCACCGACTCCACCCTACCTAAGAGAGATCGCGTAATCTTGAACAGGGCCTTCGGATGGCATTCTGCGGATGCAATAAGAGCAGAGAAATATTCACGTTTCGCCGCTCTTACCGCCACAAGGTAGGCCTTAATAGCGGCTCTAGATTGTGTTTGGTCCGATTCCGCCTTCGTCTTTCTCCAGCGGCGCTCTAGACGTCTCTTCACCCTCTTCAAGACCCTCAACTCCTCCATAAACCACGGGGAGATGGGTCGAATGGGGCTGGAGAGGTCGCTTTGGCGCGGTCCTGTCCAAGGCCCCGGCTGCCTCCCTATTCCAGGCTGCGGCTGGATTATACAGTAAAATAATGAAATATAAGGTCTTCACCAAAACCCAATGGTTTTGGTTAATTAAAGTCAAGAACTCCATACCCCATTATATGAATTTTACCCAAAATGTTCTTCTAAAAGCATTTAAAGCAATGTTGAATGAACTGAATGGGAACATTGGGGGGAAAGGACAGAAGAAATATTGAGCATAATATTATTTGGAATTTACATACATACATACAGTACATACACTGAGTTTGTAATTTGGTTTACAGATAACACACATACCTGCTACAAATATGCACACTGTATTCTGATGCTAGATTACTTTCCCCAACAGATAGATGGAAATTCACAATGTATGAAGCAAACTCTTTTTCTTTTAAAGGAACATTTGTACCCACATCTGAATTCCTATCTACATATGAAGCTGGTGCATTCTAATTCTGTCACTTCCCCTAGCAATTCATGTTTCTTTCTCCAGCACTCTTATCATGTAATTTAAACCAACCAAGGGATAGCATGACAAATCAAAAGCATGCAATATGTGCTCTGGTGTAATTTAGCAAACCAAATGAATATTTTTTACACCTATTCCATTGACATTCCTCTCCACTGATTATTTTTAATCACTACCTGAATTGGTACCTGTTGTTTTCTGGAGATTATTTGCATATTCTATATTTGAATTGATTTAATTGTTAACTGATTTCTTTTCCAGTGTAATAAAGAATAGTATTTAATTTTTTTCAACATTTTTGCATTACTAAATTTCCTTCCTAATTGGTCTTTGAACTGTTTGTTTATTTGTTTTCTAAATGAACATATTTTTTTTCTGGAGCACTCAGAGGTGAATTCACCTGGGGTATATGGCTTCATCTTGTCTTGGAATCTTTCCTCTGATGATCAAGTTTTCAGCATCTGTATAAATGCAGATGCTACACATTTGAGATTCCAGTTACTGGTAAGAATTGACAGAGCCTGAGTTTATTCTGCAGTTAAACCAATAGACAGGTTCATTGCCAGGTAGCAATGGATTAAAAGACTTAGAGAAGGCATCCCTGACATAAATACAGGTATCCCTTCATTAACAACCACAATAGGGACCAGAAAATTTGTCATTAAATGGTGTGGTCGCTCTGTCTGTTGCTGTGTGGGTTTCCTGTAGATCCCTATTTCTAGCTTGCCAACGGTCCCAATGAGGACTTCACAGTCTAGGAATGCCAGTCTGTTGTCCTAGACTGTGAAGTCCTCATTGGGACCGGTGGCAAGCTAGAAATAGGGATCTACAGGAAACCCACACACAGAGATCAATATCTGATGTTTGACTCCCACCATCCACTACAGCACAAACTAGGGGTCATCAGGACATTGTCACACAGAGCAGAAACCATCCCCACCTCCATGGATTCCAAAAAGAATGAAAATCAGCACCTGAGAACAGCTCTGAAGGCCTGCGGATATCCAAATTGGGCCTTCACCAAAACTAAGTCTACCAGACCTAAAACAGCAACAGACAGGGCTGAGACTCAGAGTAAACGGAAGAACCTGGTCATTCCTTACATGGCTGGCGTGTCTGAAAAGATAAAAAGGATATTTGGCAAACACCACATACCTGTATATTTCAAACCCACCAACACACTGAGACAGAGGCTTGTACACCCCAAAGATCAAACTCCAAAACACAAGGAAAGCAATGTAGTGTATGCAATTCAGTGCAGTGAGGAGTGCTCTGAGCTCTACATTGGAGAAACCAAACAACCTTTGTACAGGAGGATGGCCCAACACAGGAGGAGCAACACCACAGGACCAGAGTCAGCAGTTTACCTTCATCTAAAGGAAAAAGGACACTCATTTGAGGACATTAATGTTCACATTTTAGACAGGGAAGATAAGTGGTTTGAAAGAGGGGTCAAGGAATCCATTTATGCCAACTTGGAAAATCCTTCTTTGAATAGAGGTGGGGGCCTCAGGCACAATCTCTCCCCTATTTTCCTTCCTGCTTTGTCTTCTGTGCCTAGGAAGATTAAGAACATTTCGCAGTCTCAACAACAGCAAGGTAATCTTAACGATCCTCCTTTGGATGATAAAGGGACTTAGAAACATCTCAAATAACCATGACCTAGCCCCAGGTGCAAGGTCACACAGCCACCCTAGAAACATATTTAAGGATTCCCTTACAAACTTTACTCAGACTGAAGAAGCTTCTTGGATAAGGAGCGAAACGTTTCCACTGAGAAAATAGAAATCCAGTTGACATGATTCAAGCTACAGACAATTCCACCTGGATGACTGAGAACCTTCATAGACATTCTTCATTGTGGTTTTCATGTCACTTTTTCCCTGTTTTTTGTTGGGTCATCAGATTCAGGATCTGGGACCTTTTGATTCTTATGCATCATAAGTCCTTTCTGTATTATACTTTCATAATAGCTTCAACTTTCAGAATCCTTTCTGAAACTGTTTCTGACAGTGGCTCTTTTCTTTTTCTGAAATTTGGAGTTAGAATTCTTAGGGCTTATCTACCCTGCACAGTTGGTCCATTGCCTGAATGGGTCAGCAACTGCTTTTTGAGGGCAGAAATGGATGACATTGCTCGGTATTCCCACCTTCCCATTGCAGACATAACTTTTGTTCCTATTTTCCTGCTGGATGCAGTTTTAAAATACTCTTTCCCCCCTTTATGTTATTTTGTGCTGCTTCCTGTTTTGGCTGGTGCATTTTGTTTCATTACAGGCTAACCCCAACCCTTCATTGTCTATTTTGCAGAGGCAGGAATGTCCTTTCAACTGAGTAAATGGTTTCTGTGATTTTTAATGTTTTCTGGAGCTGCCTTTACAATAGCAAAATGTTTATAACACTTTGCCTTGTAAATAGAAGATCCCTAACTGCCAGAAACCTTCTATTTCCAAGGCTCGTATAATAATCAGGCAATAACAAAGGAATATTGATTTTAAAGCTAGTTGTTGTGCTTGTATGTATATGTGTTTGTGTGTGGGGGGGTGTATCTCTCTCTCTCTATATATATATATTTCAATTAACTTTGTATGTGTATGTATGCATATATACTGTGCATGTGTGTATATACATATATAAGAATATGCATTTCATCCCATCCCACAAGATCTGACAGGGTGGGCATGCTCTGGGTCCCGTCCACTAAACAATGCCATCTGATGGGCCTTAGGAAACGTGCCTTCTCTGTCACTGCATTTGTCTGTGGAATAACATACTCCCCAAGATTTGGATGTCCCCTACTCTAGTGGCCTCTTTAAAGACATTTTTCAGCCTTCCCAGGTGGACCAGATAAGACAGAAGACCAGATGAGCTAATGCTACTTTATTGTAAGGCTTTAATCACATTTTAATCACATAAAGCTTTTTAATTAGATTCCCCCCAAATTGAGCCTGTAGTGATGTCTTTGTCTCCATTGGAATCTGCACTAGGTCCAAATGGTGTTTCAGATCCAAACTGTCTAGATTCTGTAAAGTGTTACAGGATATTATGGAGGACATAAGGGATAAGACATTGTGGAGAACAGAAATATCATATTGCTCATCAGAAAAAGCCAAGCTATGAGAAAGTTTCCTTGGTGTTGGTCAGTGAGACAAAGAGGGGATATAGCATCAAGAAGGCATTCAAGAGTACCCAGTGGTTCTACAGCCAACTTAAGCTATACAAAGTCTCTATTAGTCCAGAAGCTTCTATCTACCAATAAATTCTCTTTCAGGGGATGGCCTGGATTAACGGGAATAGGAAGATCTGAATTCTACCTTGTTGAACTAGGTTGTATAGAAATTTGTTTGCAAGGCATTAGCCTGCAGCATTTAGATGCTTTGTCACCAATAGATTTTTTTATGTTCTGGGGAATTCTAGGAATGAGAGGCTGTCATCCTGTAAAGTCCCTTGTTGATCTATGGAATGGGGAAATACAGACGACAATTGACATGATTTCTCCAAGTGCTGTTTCCAGTTCTATGAAATCTAGGTTTCTCTGTAGCTTTCTGGGATGTTCTGAGTAATGAAATAAACTAGGAGACATCTAGAGAACTTGTGATGCCTGTTGTGTGGTAGTGAGGGCTGCTTTAAATATTTATTTATTTATTTATTTATTTATTTATTTATTTATTTTTCAAATTTATATGACCACCCATCTCCCCCAACGGGGGACTCTGGGCGGCTTACAATAAAAACAAGATTAAAATACAATATAATATTTATTAAAATACAATACAATATTTAATTTGCAGCCTGCTGTAGAAGATTTGCAAAGCACTTCAGGGATAAAATCATTTGTCTTCATGCCAACTTGAATTAAACACTGCTTTTGATATAGTAAGTATTGAGATTTCTACTGCAACACTTGGTTTAACTGTATAGGATCACTTTTAGTTTCTGAGGCCTGGGGCATGGACAAGATGTTTGTAGCTGTCCAAGTTATCCTATGCTATCTTAACTCGTCAGTTGGTTTATTCATGCTAGCTGAAGGCAGGGTTTGGCTGGGTGTATCTGAGGAGTCATGAATCTGTATCTCTAAAATGAAGCAGTGGGACGCATAACAGTGTAGCAACTACTTACAGTATTTGCTCTTTTAAGGTTTTACTTTTCACATATAAAGTCATAAATATCTTGTGGTCAGGATATCTGACAGATGACCTCTTCTGTTACAGAACTGGACAGTCAGTACGATCTTCAGAGAAGGTCTTGCTGAATGTGTCAGAACTTGAAGCAGGGTTTTTAAAACTGTGTTCTCTGGAACCTCAGAGTTCCAGAAGACCTTGGTGAGGCTCCATGAGAGACTAAGCAGTGAAGACCTGGCTTTTCTCCCAGGCACTGGGGCCAGGATGCTGATGGAGCTGGGGTAGTTGATTGATGAATGTGAGTTTTATCAGGGCCTAAGGCTTGCTCGAAAATTCAAAAGCATGCAAATGCAAGTAGATGAATAGGTACCACTTCCGTGGGTAGGTAACAGTGTTCCGCGTGCATCATGCCGGCCACATGACCACGGAAGCGTCTTCGGACAGCGCTGGCTCTTTGGCTAACAAACGGAGATGAACACCGGCCCCTAGAGTCAGACATGACTGCACAAATGTGCGGGGAGGGGGGGAACCTTTACTTTTTTAAAGGGTTGCTCATAATTTTTTTAGGGTACTGTGTTTTTATTCTGTTCATTAATTTTTACAGGCCTACACTTAGTTTCAGTGGATGACCTCGAGTTCTAATATTAAGAGGAAAGGAGAAAAATATTACCTACCTACATTATCTATGCTATGCATGATTCTATGTACCTCTATCTTGTCCATGCATGTCCTGCTTGTTCCAGGCCAAAAAGATCCAGTTGTGTTAGTCAGTCTTTATAGGGAAGCTGCTTCAGCCCCCTAATCCAGGCCCCTAATCATTTTGGTTGTTCTTCCCTCTCCCCCCCCCTTTTTTTTTTTTTTTGACTGGTACAATTTCCACTTTATCAAGTCAATTCTGCTATAGTCTTGCCAGAGATTTGAATAATTAACACAGTTTAAAATGTACTAAATAAATTCATAAAAATAACTGATTTATGTTTTTTTCTCATAGATGAGTTCCCCAGGCCCTTACACCATTAATAGAAAGCTTAAAGGGGAACTGAGCAGTTAAATAACAAGAATATGATTATTGAACATATATAATCCATAAATAAATTATATGATTAATCATGAAAAAGATTGGGAGGAGGCCCTTTCTAGAATGTAGGACTTTCAATAAATTTAGCATGCTGTTGAATACTTTCTGGGCACAATTCTATACACATCCATCCAAAGGAAGTCCCATTGGGTTTCATTAACTTACTCCCAAGCAAGTGGTTATAGGATTTATTCCTTGAAGTTTTCCCTGTAAGAAAGAGATTTTTTTTTACAGGATGTACCCATTTATAATCATAAGCACAAAATATTTAATCACTGAAAGCATATAGCAGCACAAGCCCCCCCCCCCCCCCGCAATATCTGCCTATGGTCTATGTATGCTTGATACTCTAATCAAAGATTGCAGAGAAAAATTGTATTATCTTTGTATTGTCGAAGGCTTTCACGGCTGGAGTTCGATGGCTGTTGTGGGTCTTCCGGGCTGTGTGGCCGTGTTCTGGAAGTTGTGGTTCCTAACGTTTCGCCAGCATCTGTGGCCAGCATCTTCAGAGGGCAGGAGCACAGACAGAAGCGAAATCTCTGTGCCCAGGTAGAGTGGCAATGTTTTGTTTGTTTTCTATTTATAGAGCTAAGTTATAGGAGATTAGGTGGGGTTTTTTGTTGTGTTGAAATGTTAACGAGTGGCTGATGAGCGTGATTAGCATGTTCATTGTGAGAAGTATTCCCATGTCCTGGTGGTTGGACTGAGTTCGTTGACCTTTTGCAGGCTGTGTTTTTCAGGACTGGTAGCCAGGTTTTGCTAATTTTTAGACTTTCTTCTTTTTTATTGTAACTGTGCTGGTGTTTGTGAATTTCAATGGCTTCTCTGTATAATCTGGTGTAGTGGCTTTTGGTGTTGTCCAGTATTTCTGTGTTTTCAAATATGTATTATCTTTGTTAAGTCACATAAGGTGGAGCACTGCCCCAAGTACAACCCTTGGATCTCAGATGTGGAGGTTCTGGATCTGCTTCTGCCCAAAGGTTTGGCAGGGTCAGCACTGACTGAAATGAAGGTGCACAAAATGCACAAAGGCAAGGTGGGTGTTGGATCTGAAGGGTATTGCAATAGTACTTTAGAGTCTGAAAGAGATATGAATACCAATTGAAGAGAATATTTGTAGCTCAGGGTTGAACTGTGGAGTCCATGGTGCTCTCTGAGCCTTGTTGTATTCTTGCAGACATTTCATTGCCAGGCTAGGCAACATCTTCAGTGTGAAAAGGGAGTGGAACTTGCTCTCTGTTTATATACCCTGGCTTGTCCTGCTTGTGTTGGTGGGGGTGTTGTACTCTCCTTGGTAGTACTTTGATTGGGTTGTTGTTTGCTGTTTGGTTGATTGACTGAGTTAATACTCCCTTGATTAGGGTCTATTGTGTTGTTTGATTGCTCCTCTGCTGCTAATCTTGCTCTTAATCTTTGCCTATCTTGTTGTTGATTGCTGGCCAAGAGGTGTTCTGGTCTTCTGGCTTTTCTATTGTCTCTTATGAATGGTATGTCAATGTTGTTTACCTCTATGTGTCTGTTGATGGATGCTTTGTCTGAGTGCCAAGCTTCCAGGAATTCTCTAGCATTTTTGGATTTGGCTTGGTTTAAGATGCTCACAGTTTCCCAGTTGAAAGTATGGTTAAGTCTGTCCATGTGTTGTGAGATTAAGGAGTTTTCATCATGTCTTCTGATTGCTAGTTGGTGTTCATGGATGCGTTCTGCTAGTCTTCTGCCAGTCTGTCCTACATAGTGGTTGTTACAGTCCTTACATTGTATGTTGTAGATAACTCCTGTTTTTTCTTTTTGGATTACTGCGTCTTTTGGTTTACTTATGATGTTCTGAAGGGTTTTGGTTGGTTTGTGTGCTACGGTGATGCCGTGTGGTTGTAACAGTCTATTAGTAGTTTCTGAGATGTTTCTGATGTATGGCAGTGTAATCCTTTTCATAGCTTCTGTTGGTTTTGCTGTGGTAATAGAGATATGAATACTAACTATTAGATATTACTAATATTAATATTAGTTATATTAATTAATATTACATTATTATATTATTATTATTAATATATTATTATTAATAATAATATTAATAATAATATAATATTATAATATATAATATATAATATATTATCATATTAATATTATATTATTATGGTTATAATTATTAATATTAATTAATATTAATTAATACTATTAGAGATATGAATACTAACCATCTGGAGCTCTTACTTTCTCAGTTAAGAGAACAGCGTCCTCACACAGGAGCCATGAGTAAGAGCTTTAGAACATCTCCACTTTAGGAACCTGGGAGAGAAATTAGATTCTAATTGGGGAAAACAATCTAGTTGCTGAGATTTCTGTAACCTTATCCTATCCTCTTTCAATAATTCTTGTTAAAGAAACTCTGAAAGAATCTTGCTTTCTGTGGAGGTGGAGCGGTTAAGAACTTGACAAGACCTCCAGAAGGTTTTGGTGTTGTATGCTTGAGAGACATACTCTGACGGAAATATGAGCTCTGTATTTAAGATCCCACTTAATACAGTCTGGCATTGATACAACTCTGCATGACAACCCAGACTTGCCTGCTTCGTACCCTGCTTTCAGTCATGCTTTAACTAGCTCTTGTTGAATCTAGTTCTTGCTGTGAAACTTGCTGAGAAACTGCAAGCACAGCTTAACTCATAAGATAAACACGACCTTTCCCTATGAACTTTGGCTACAGGTAGAAACTCTATTCACTTTGAACTTGGCCTGTATTTACAGCTATGTTTGCCTGCTGAATTACAGCTTGGCAATTGGTAATTAACTGACTTCAGCCCAAGGTAGGCGGGACACTGGGATGGGTGCACCTGGTCATTGCATGGTGCACAAATGGAGGCACCTGATATGCTTTTTGTAAGAGGCCTGATCATGATGCCTGCCAGTAGTTTGCTGCAGAGCATGCTCATCTCCTGGCTGTTCTTCAATGGCCTCTGGCTGGCTGTGCTGGTACTCAACCCAAATGGAGATGTACAGTAGGTGTGCCCAATAGGGCTGTGTAGATCTTTGTCAAGGTGATTTAGCATAACAGTCAATGAAGCTGTGTTTTACAGAATTTTGAATGGGAATTCTGCTCAGGAACATCAAAGTGGCAAGATGTGTAGCTTTGGGCCACTTTAACGCTGCACTTTGCAAGGTTGAGTCAGAGGCTGTGTTTTTTCCAACCAAAGTGCTACAGCAGAGCTTTCCAAACTTTTCATGTTGGTGACACACATTTTAGACATGCATCATTTCGCGACACACTCTTACAGCAGGGCATCATTTCACGACACACTCCTACAGCAGGGCACAAGGCAGGCACTAGGACCTGCATGGAATCACAGCAGGTTTGGAGGCAGCAAGGCACAAGGCAGGCACTAGGACCTGTGTGGAATCCTGGCAGGGCTCGGAGGTAGCAGCAGCCGTGACACACCCAGACACTGCAGCCGACACACTAATGTGTCCCGACACACAGTTTGGAAAACTCTGTGCTACAGTATTGATGAAGGGGATGCATTTGACCATTTTGTTAAATTTTTGCACAATTTACGTGTGCAGCAGAGGCTTGGTGAAAGAATGGGATTAACCATGCAAGACGACATCATCATCATCATCATCATCATAGTTTATTAAATGTGTATGCTGCCTGACTCTCAACAACTCTTGGCACATTAAGACTTCTTTAAAAAAATGCTCATGGACACTTACAAGTGTTCATAGAACATACTGATCTAAAGCATTTAATTCCATTTAAGCTCCCGAGCCAAGGTACAGGTAGCAAATGGCATGACATTTAATATTTACCAGGTTAGAAGTGATAAATGGCTGGGTAAGTGATCTGACATTTAATATTTCAAATATTGTATTTTACATAAATTCTATTTTACATTACATCTTCCACTTACCTATGGGCTTATCTCAACATACATCTGCCTGTCCTTATGCACTATTCTTGTACTGATAAAACCTCTGACATTAATTGATAGAGCATGTGCATCATAATAGAAGGGAAACTGTCCACTGATATTCCAACTACCTAATAAGGGAAGATGTTGAAATATTTGAAGCCCAGCTTCTGTGGAAGTAGGGAAAATATAATGTGGCTGAAGCTGTTCAAGGAGAGTCTCATTCTCAAATGTTTCATCTTCCCCCTCCTGAAATCCACTTCTTATCTGCAATAGTCTGATAAGAATATGTGCATAGGAAGAGGTAGACAGGGAATTTCAGCCTTACATATGGAAAAACCATCTATTTCCATTTTATTACCTACAAAGACAAAAGTACAGTAATTTCAAGGGTAGATTTGTTTGTTTGTTTAAAACATGTAATAAATTTAATATATTTATATACCATTTCCCATACATCTTGTGTTTTGATGTGTGCTATCATAACATGGACTGTAGGGAAAAGAACAAACAAGGTAGACTAGACCCTATTGGGCCCTTTCTTCCTATCATCATCAACTCTGTCATCAAAGTTATTTTTCTTGCTGTCATCAGCCACTAATACAGTATTTTTATATCTGTGATATTTATTAGTGATGTAGCCAATTTGCTTTACTGGGTAGCGTGTGGTAAGGCAATTAGGTTTATATTGGAAATCAAGACATCAGCCAATTCAATTGTTACAATTTTTTTTTGAAAAGCGGCAATTAAATCAAGCAACAGTTAAGGAAAATTAAGCCTAGCTGTCCATCATCTTAAATCTTAAACCTTATATTCAAAAGGGATGGAATCAAATTGAATCACTTATTTTGATCAAGGGCCATCTCAGTGAATGCAGTAGTGGCAGGTTTCAAAAGTGGAGAAGAGCACTGCTGATTGGGGAGAGGGGGGTATAACCCGTGATCTACTGTGATTGGGGATTCAATCCAGAAAGCTCTGTAGGTGTAAATGTATTGCATATATATATAAATTTACCTTGTGCTTGTATGCATGAATATACATATCTGCTTATATGTACTGGTAAAAAAAATGCTAGTATAGCACTGCATAACAAGTAGGGCAAAAACGTCTATGTCCAAATTACTATAGCACTGCATGTTAGGGATTGGGGATTCAATCCAATTCAATTTAAGGATTTGATCCAATACAGAAAGTTAATTTGATTTGCAGATTTAATTGACATACCTCTGAATTGAATCTCCAGATTGGAGTTTTGCACAGACCTACTGCATATATATTTATTCAGAGATGTCAGGGTACAATATCCAAGCCCTGGAGAGAAGATTATGATGCCTGCTTCACTCATGCAAGTCTGATAAAAGAGGCAAGTTTTTCTGTCTTAGAGTGTTATCTTAGAATAGGTGGATTATGTTGCTAAGGTTCTTTTATTGTAAAACTCTTCAGAGCTGAGTTCACAATAGAGGAATTCTGAACAGGGATGAATACCACCATATGGTGGGTTGAGGGACACTTTACAAATTTGTTTGTCTGAGGTCATATCATTTATTATTTAATATGTGGCATTACCATGTGCTACTTAGAGTCTGTTTTAGACTGAAGAGGTATACCGATTTTACAAATAAAACGAATATCTGGGGCAGTGGGGATGGCATTCTATAAACCCATAAAATAATAAATAATGTTTACATTGGGGGAAAAAGTAACTTAGCCAACTGCTGCTAATATGATAATTGTAATCCATATTGTTGTTTCATTTCTGAACATAGTATGCTCTTTTGTCCTCAATGTTACTGTTGCAGTCACCTCACCAGCTTACTGCATCCATCATAACTGACTGAAATAAGAGGTGGTAGAAGATGATGACGTTACGGCCATACTTGGTCAGTTGAAAAGTGTCTTGACTGCATCAGCTCCACAGTACGATCTGTATTGCATTCCAAGCTTGCTTGAATCAATGTGCTTTTAAATTCTGCTGAGAGTTTTTTCAGTGTCTGAAAGAGGTAGCTTTGGACTGCAGGGGTCTGCGTAAAATATCCATTTTGTCACTAAATATAGAAGCTCGGAGCAAATTTAACTGGCGTCAAAATTCTCAAAGTGATGTTAAATAAGAAAGATGAGTTTTAGGATGAGTAATCTCACTGCATATTAGTTAACTAACTGATAACAAAATTATTATTCCTTTAATAATTTTACTGCAAAGGGCACCACAAGACTTTTTCTAACAATCTCTTTGGAGATGAAACTGTGGTAATTGACAATTTGGTTTTTGCTATTTTGTAGGCAAGATGAAAAATCACTCTTTGAATCTTTGGCATTTTGTTTAAGAAAGCCAGACATTGATTTTCATGGGCTTCCTTTTTTTGCTTTGCCCTCTTGAATGTCTTTCTGCTTCTCAAAGTCTTGGAAATTTTCTTGCACCACTGCTCAGGATGGTTGCAAACAACAGTTAATACTAGCTGTTCCGTTACTCGACCACATTGTGTGCACTTCACAGCACAATCTATGGGGTTTTTGAGCATAAAATATTCCCTTTCTCAAGATATGCTGAATTATCCTTTCTTTGATTTATTCAGTCCTGTGTTTTCTGGTTATTTTATCAAATGGCATAATGAAATGCATATTAAAAGCTCATTTAGGCCATTTTATGACTGTTGCTTACTTCATGTTTCTGTTAGACATTTGGCAACCGAGGCAAGTGGCTGGCAGAGAGGAACCATCAGTTTCCCCCCTCCCCCCTCTCTCCCTCTGCCAGCCACTTGCTTCAGTTGCCGTATGGCTTCCTCAGTCCTGTGTCTGGGTGGTAGCTGAAGAAAGCTGAGAACAATCTGGTTGGTTCCAGACTACTCTTTAAAAACTGTTGCCTTTGTGTGGCTCCACCTAGTCCTAGTCTGTCCTAGTCTGCCTGTCCTAGTCTGTCTGCCTGTCTCTACTCCCCAGTCTCCAGAGTTTCTCGAACTTTGCAACACTGTGACCCCCTAAAATGATAAATGAGTTTTGTGACTCTAAATAATAACACTAAGTAATAAAAAATGTAACAGTATGGTCAGGGATGCAACTAGGGGGGGGGGGGGCAAGCGGGGCATGTGCCCTGGGCACCATGCTGGGGGGGGGGGCGCCAAAATGACAAAATACTATTTGACAGTCCAGTGCAAGTTCTTCCCCCCCCCTCCTCCTCCTTGCTGACGGGTTCGGCGGCTGCAATCAGACAGGCGATGCTGAACGTGTTGGCCTTGGGGGACAGGGGCTCACCTCGTCCATGGGGCAGGGGGAAGTGGGAAACCCACCCACCGGCGCTCTCCAAGCCCAGTTCAGCGCTCCATGGGCGGCTGGCTCAGACATGGCTGAAATGAGTGGCGAGTAAAGGGAAGCAGCAGTGGAAGCTTCTTTTTTTTTGTCATATATTTTATTTTATTTTCAAGTTATATATTTAAGATACAAAAAAGAAAGAACTATAGATTAGATAGAAAACAGAACTAAAGTAAAAAGAACAAACTATAAAGATGTGAATAGAAAGAGAAAATAGATTAAGGCGACTTCCGACTATCTCCGATACAGATATAAGATTAAATACAAAACTAATCTCTTACAAATAATTAACCTAACCTAACATTATTTCTATTACAACAAATCGTTCAGTCTTTAAAACCCAAAATCAAAACATCATTTTTTTCAATTACAAGCAAATATTCCAAAAGTGGTTGCCAATTTGAGATAAAAGTAGATATAGAATGCTCTCTTATTAAAACTGTTAATTTAGCCATCTGAGCCAAGTCCATTAATTTAACAATCCAATCTTCAACTGTAGGTATTTGCGGATCTTTCCATCATTGTGCATATAACAATCTTGCTGCTGTGATCATATACAGTAGCAGAACTCCATGTTGTTTCTCTGGTTGTTTTTCCATCAAACCTAAAAGAAAAAGTTCTGGCTTTCTTTGTATATTTACTTTAAGAATCTTCTGAATAACAATACATATTTGATCCCAGAACTTTTTAGCTTTCTCACAAGTCCACCAAAGATGGTAAAAGGTTCCTTCATCCTGTGAACATTTCCAACAAACATTACTTATACCACTATACATTTTTGACAACTTATCAGGAGTTAGATACCAACAATACATCATCTTATAAAAATTTTCTTTCAAATTGTAATTCAACGTAAATTTCAAACTTTTCTTTCACATATTCACTAGCCTCATACTGAGTCAATCCCAGCAACCAGCCTGATCGCTGTGGAGGAACCCGATCTAGGAGATAGATCCACCTACCTGTTGTCACTGGGAGCCGAGCCGCCTCCTGCCGCCTCACCTTCATCCAGCGAACCTCCAGATCCTGGATGTCGCTCGGAGTACTCCCTGTCCCCTGTGGAAGAGGCCACCACTGGGGTAAGCGCCGCTGCATTGCCTGCCCGTTCCGCAACTGCCCGCACCCCGGATTCCCCGCGGATCTCCGAACCGGAGCAGTTTCCGCCCATGCCACTGCCTCCAAGTGTCGCCTCCAGGTCTCCTTCAACCGGGAACGTAACCAGTCCTCAGTTGAGTCAAGCCGACGCTGGTTACCAGTGGGCTGCCTTCATTGGGCCCCGGTCTACCCATACCCCCACCAGCCAAGATCCTCAGTTGAGCCAAGCCGACGCTGGTTCCCAGTGGGCTGCTTTTGTCGGGCCCCGGTCTATCCATACCCCCACCATCCAAGAACCGCAGCTGAGCCAAGCTGACGCCAGTTTCCAGTGGGCCGCTTTTGTCGGGCCCCGGTCTACCCAAAGCCCCATCAGCCAAGCTAGCTCCACATCTGCTGTTACCTTGTCTGCTACCTCCGGATCGCCGCCGGCTGCAGTCTTGACCACAGAACCTGCAAACCCTTTGGTTCTCCCTGTTGGACCAGGAGTGTCACCCGGACTTGTTGCTATCCAGCCTGCAGGGGAAGAAGAGGGCAGTATAAACTGAGCTGCTTGTGTAACTGTGTAAATAAAGTTAATTCCAGTAACGCTTCCATGTCAGTCTTAGTCGGAACAGGACGGGGGGGGGGGGGAATCCATGTTTTCCCTGGGTGACACAGACCCCAGTTGTGGGCCTGAGTATGGTTGGCCAATAGTTTTGACAGAAGGCTAAACCTCCCAGCCAACATGGAAGTGAGTTTTGACAGTGTCCCAGCTTTGCCTGCACAAACCTGATCAGCTTTAAAACATTTTTGTGACTCCCCTTAAGTTGTCTGTGACCCCAAGGTTGAGAATGTCTGTAATATAGTACAGAAAAAGAAATACAAGAGAGAAAAATAAATGGGAAAAAAGAGGGGGAAAGGCTAAGAACACACATATAATAAACAAAACAAAAAAACAACCCCACTCAAAGCTTGTTTTTTAAATAAAGCATCATACCTTGACTGCATAGAATAATATTGCTTATTCTTTCACATTAAGTGAAAATGAAGCTCTGGAATGAAAAAGCTCCACAGTGTATAGTCGAAGGCTTTCACGGCCGGAATCCGATGGTTGTTGTGGGTTTTCCGGGCTGTGTGGCCGTGTTCTGGCAGCTTTTGTTCCTAACGTTTCTCCAGTAGCTGTGGCTGGCATCTTCAGAGGACAGGAGCACAGCTAGAAGATTCTCTCTGTGCCCAAGCTGCACAGTCTTCAGTTACTTTACAGCCTTCAGGACATATGAGAGCAGGAAATACCAGATTGTTCACCCATGGACACAGATGTCCATGACCAGATAACTTTCCTATCTCTACTCTGAAAATAGCATCAAATTGTGGTTTGATGCTGACAGTTGCACAACAACAAAATTGGAATGAGAGTTGCCATTAATTTTACATTTCAATGACAAGTCTTTTAAGGGGAAGAATATTATGGGTATAGTTAGTTATATAGTTAGAATATAGTGTTTTAAGAAGGGAAGAAATCTTTATTGGCATTAGATCTTCAAGAAAGCTTTCAATTTGAGACTCAAAAAAGAAAGTTTGGTTGAGGTTTTGTTTTTGTAAATCATAAGAGAATGATTTGCTAACTTTGTTTTTTTCATATAATTATTAAGTATTTTAAAAGAAAGATAAGAACAAGAACTAATATAAAGAGAAAGAAAGAAAGAAAGAAAGAAAGAACCAAAAGTGCAAAAAGAATGAAAAGAAATAGAAAGAAGTGGTTTCCGATTTTCTTTATAGCAATTAAAAGTACCAATACAAAGTTACCTCTTACTCTATGGTTACAAAAAAATGAAACCCTCTCTTTTTACTATTATCTATTTTTTCTAATCTTCAAAACCAGAAATCATAAATTCATTTTTTTCTGTTTCACACAAAAAGTCTACAAGAGATTTCCAATCAGCAATTAACGTAGAAGTTGTCTTTTCTCTAATAAAATAACTCCATTTCACCATCTCCGCACGTTCCATCATCTTCACCATCCATCCCTCCATTGTGGACAATGCCAAATCTTCCAGGATTTGCTAACTTTGTAGTAGATGTTCACCTAGATCAGAGCTTTCCAAACTTTTCATGTTGGTGACACACTTTTTAGACATGCATCATTTCGCGACACACTCTTACAGCAGGGCATCATTTCGCGACACACTCTTACAGCAGGTCACAAGGCAGGCACTAGGACCTGCGTGGAATCACAGCAGGTTTGGAGGCAGCCAGGCCCAAGGCAGGCACTGGGACCTGCGCGGAATCCTGGCAGGGCAGGTTTGGAGGCAGCAGCCGCCGCCACACCCAGACACTGCAGCCGACACACTAACGTGTCGCGACACACAGTTTGGAAACTCTGACCTAGATGCTACAAATAGGTCACTGAGTTTCAGTAACACTGAAGGATATGTGTTTTTAACAATGAATGAAAATAGTGATACTTGTCAGCAGTTGATATTGTACACATATTTACAGGTTTGTTTTTAAGACCACCACATTCTCCTTCACTGGCTTATTAGTAATTCAAAACACCTTGAAGAAGCCTTCCTAGAAGAGCTTTTTTGCCAATGATTTGTGTATTTAACTGGACTTTGTTTCTTAACCCCAAAAATATTTTTTACAAGTTTAGCTACATCTTCATAATTAATTTTTTATTTGGAAAATGCAGGCAGCATTTACTGTGATTATTGTTGTTCTAGATAAATCCATGTACTCATAAAATGGCCTTGTAACCATTTTTATTTTAATGTATTCATGAAATTTCTTGATAACATGCTTATAGAAATATCATTATGCTGGCATCCCATTAAGAAAATGCTTAAGGTGTTTCTTTATAGCCCAGTGTTTAAAGGCTTTCCTTGCCATCTAGTGAAGTAATTATCCTGCACTTTTTTATGTCAGACTTCTCATGTGAAATGGCAAATCGCTTTCTGTACAAAATAAAGCTTTCACATAGTGATAATGAAGCCAGGTGGCCAGTGATGTCACATGCTTATCATTATTATGGCTAGCCCTGAACCTTCTCGTGGGAAGTCTGCTCTGTGAGAGCAGAGAGAGAAAAGGCGGGGTGATGCATGCTTGCTTAGATGCAGCACTGCCACCTTATGGCAGGTTGTACTATGTGCAATGTTCTATGCTTTGTGCTTGGTGTTTTTCACACCTAAGTTTCAGCCAATCAGAGAATTGGTAAGTGTATATCTTAGCTGTGAACTATGGTTCCTTTGCTTCTTGACATTTGCTCGTCTAGTAGCCATGTGTTCTGCTTCTGAGGACTGAGAAGTGTGTAGCTATACCTGGCTATGAGAGTGTTGCCATGGTTTTGTGCCCCTTAAATGTCTATCAGTGGAAGCAACACAGAAGATTGTGTACACTGCTTGTAAGTTGTTTTTACTTCTGCAATGCTGTACCTGTGTATATACAACTTTGCTATAGTAAAGATTTTATAGCTTTTACAAGCTGCACTCTGTGTCTGTTTACTCTTCTCTAGCCTCCTCCCTATAAGCCAGCATTTATCCAACAGGTTATGGGCCCAGAGAGAAAATTACGTTTTCTTTGCTGCGTTTGTTCTGGCTGTAGAAGGGAGTTTGTTTTTAGAGGCTGATTTCAGAGTAAACGTGTTTTTCTTTGAGTGGTCAGCAATGGCTGTACAGAGTCTGGTTAGTTTGCCATTTGAGCGTTTCGATGGCACAAACTATCTGACCTGGTGTGTGGAGATTAAATCATTCTTTTTACAAGAAGATTTGTGGCGGTATATGGAAAACCCAACTCCAGAGGATCCCTCTGAAGAAGTGCAAGTGTGTTTGGACTGTGCTTATAGCATTTTGGTTTTGGGACTTAAATCCTCTGAACTGAATATCAGACACTTAAAGACCATTCATGAGTGCTGGAAAGTTCTTAGAGCCTTTAATTCAAGGCAAAACTCTGTTGCCCTTGTTGGATTGTCAAGACAGCTTTATAATTTGAAGCTGCAGCTGGGTAAGAATGTGATGACCCACCTTCGTAACCTCAAGGCTTTGTTTACTGCACTTGAACAAGAAGGCCTATTTTTGCTGGAATATGAAAGATCATGCGTGATATTGTCAAGCTTGGACAGCAATTTTGTTGTGCTGGTCAAGAAGACAGAGACGCTACCTCCCTGTGATTTTACTGTGGATTATCTTACAAACCGGCTCCAGGAGATGCAACAGGCTCATGTCCTCGAGGAGCTGCAGTGTAAGCCATCTGTTGTTGTTGTTCCTGAGAATTTCAAGCAAAGCATTCCTGCTGAAATGAGATCTGCATTTGCTGTGAAAAGGTGTGATTCTTCTCAGCATTTACTGGAAGGCTGTCCCCTGCCGTATAGGACAGTGGATGGTGCCAGTGCAAAAGAAGCCTGATCGACGAAAGGAGGGGAAGCCGGCTAAACAACGAATCCAAGTTTCTACTCTGCCTGACTGCTGTACGTAAGCAATCTCCAGAGACTTGGTTGTTGGACTTGGCTTGCCGCAAAGTTTTGTAAACATGAACAGTTATTGTTAACAAAATGCAAGCCTAGAATCCAACAAGTTGCTTTAGCTGATGAATCTGTGATTAAATGTGTGAAATGTGTATGTATGTGTTCCTACACTTGAGTTTTCTCTCCTCAGTGTTCCAGCCCTGGTCAAGTCTGGGTGTACTTGTTGTGTTCAAGGGTGCTGGATGTTTCATTGAGAAATATGAAACTGAGTGTGTTAGAGGAAAACTGTAAAATCAATTGTATGGGATGCTTCCTAAGTAGGAGATTGTGGCTGGAAATTGTGTGTCCAATGTTTCCCCACATTATAAATGCATCCATTATTTTCACAAAATACTGGGGTATCCCGGGTGGGGAAGTTTGTCTCAGATGGCCAAAATGCATCTTGAGTTAGAACCCAGAAAATGTGAAAAGTTTCCTTGTGTGTAAACCTGTGTGTAAACAATCTAAGATCAGGACTGCACCTGTTGCTAGGCAAAGTGAGAGTGTCAACTACACCATTTCAGTTGGTTCATAGAGACCTAGTTGGCCCCTATTCCCCAAGTAAAAGTGGGGTGCATTTCATGTTCCTTCTGGTAGATGACCATACCTGCTGTATGTTTTGCTACTTGCTCAGGTCTAAAGCGGAGGTCTTTGCTTGCTTTGAAGAGTTTGTAGCAATGGTGGGGAGAAAATATGGTTATCAAGTGGGTCAGTTCCAGTCTGATCGTAGTGGAGAGTTCCTAAGCCATGAGTTCCAAAATTGGCTTTGTAGGAAAGGAATCTCCCAAAGACTTGCCAATGTTGGAGTTCTAGCTGAGTGTTGGTGTTGTGAATACCATTAAACATAGCCTGATGTTAGTTGCTCAGGTGCCATCCCATTTCTGGGGTGAGGCAGCCTTGAATGCAGTGTTTCTAACTAACAGGTTGTGAAATCCAGCTGTGAAAGAAGTTCCTTATTTTCTTTTGTTTGGCAAGCGCCCTTCACTGAAGTACCTGCGTGTCTTTGGAACATTTGCATGTGTTCACATCCCCAGGTCTCAGCAAAGGAAGAACCAATCAAAAGCAACATGCTTAGGGTTGTTGGTTGTTCATTAAAATCCAAGGCTTATCGTTTTCATTAGGCCATGGTCAAATCCAAATCTGCAGAAGTGCTAATTTTGAGCAGCCTACTGGCTGGGAAAGGATACATGCTAGTTCAGAAGTGTTTCTGCATTCTAGTGTAAAACCTACTGTCCATGCTCCAGTAGATGGACAAAAACCAGTTCAGGTATCTTCTGTTCCCCAGTCTCCTAGTGTGGAAAAGGGCCCCTCAGGTGAAGGAAGTGGAAATTTCACCTGAGTAGGTGCAGGGCCTGGAGGGGAAGTCAGGTAGTGGAAAGGAAGAAGATGGTGATGAGGAAAGTACAGTGGTCATTCCTCATGGGTCCTTTCGTTCCACAAAGGGTGTGAAGCCTGACAGATTTGTGATTTAGCAGATGACAGTGTGTCAAATTACCTCTAAAACCAAGTCTTTTCAAGACGTGTTGCTCCTGCCTGTTGAGAAGCAGGAAAAATTGGAACACAGCTATGGATAGTGAATTTGAAACTGTGGTGAAGTGTTTAAAGTAACTGACCTATCCTTATCTTAGAAAGCTGTAGGTTCCAGATGAGTGTTCAGAAAGAAAATTCTTCCTGATAATACTCTGTAATGTAAAGCCAGGCTTGTTGCTCAGGGATTTTTTCACAAGAGAGGTTTGTGAACTGTGATCTCACTTATGCACCCACAGCTAGGCCAGAATCTTTACGTGTGGTACGTTCTCTGGCTGCATAGTGTGGAATGGTTGCCCATTTTCATTTTTAAAATGTTGACACAGCATATGTGAATGTAGATCTCCCTAACACAGTGTGCATGAGGCAGGCCTCTGGCTATACATGTGTGACATTCCCCAGATAGTCCATTGACTATACAAGGTGCTTTATAGGTTTAAAGCAGGCCAGTCATTGTTAGCACCAGTGCAGAAGATGCAACTCTGACAAAAACTGGGATGTAAAAAGTCACGTGCTGATTGTTGTGTGTACATAAGAGATTTTAGAAGTTTATATAGTACGTCTTACTTATGTAGTTGTTTTCAGCTTAGCAACTGGATCCTTCCACCATGTACAAGAATTTGTCAGTCAGCTGAGGCAGTATTTCCAGCTGAAGGAGTTAGGCAATCTCAAGCATTTATCTTGGTGTTGAAGTTTTTAGAGCTCAGAATGGAGAATTCTATGGTTCTTGAGTTCCTACAGAGTGTCACATGTGAGGAAGCTTGTCCTCAACCTGTTCTATATCACTCTGCAGTAGGTAGTTTGCTTCATTTAGCGCAGTGGACACGCCCTGATTTAGCTTACCCAGGTGCTAAGCTGGGGTGGGGTGCTAAGCCCGTAGAGTGGTCAAGCCATCTATGCGGGTCTGGCAAGGGTTGAAAAAGTCCTGCAGTTTCTCAATAGCACAGCAAACCTCTGTCATAAAAGCTAACAGCTAACAGGCGTGAAGTTCCTGTTATCTATGTCAGCTGTTTTCGCAGAGGAGGGGAACGAAAAGTCTGTGGGTGATTTTTTGCTTTGTCAATTTGCTGTTTCTGTTATTGCAATAAACTGTGTATTGTATATTGCAAATGTCTTTAACCATTTTTGTTTCATGAAATTGGTGTCAAAGCTGGGACTTGAACACTCTGATTGTTTAATACATGTACTAACTATGTTTTCTGTTTCTGTTAAAATGTATTTTTACAGCTTTGAAAATCCCATTGCTGCAGTGTTTCGAAAGCAATTTGGGAGGGGTGTCAGATTTCTCATGTGAAATGGCAAATCGCTTTCTGTACAAAACAAAGCTTTCACATAGTTATAATGAAGCCAGGTGGCCAGTGATGTCACGTGCTTATCATTATTATGGCTAGCCCTGAACCTTCTTGTGGGAAGTCTGCTCTCCTGGCGACTGCCTGGACTAGTCCCTACAGTTTTCTTGGCAAGATTTCGGAAGTGGTTTGCCATTGACTCCTCCCTAGTGCTGAAAGAGAGTGACTGGCCCAAGGTCACCCAGCTGGCTTCATGCCTAAGGCAGGACTAGAACTCACGGTCTCCCAGTTTCTAGCCTGGTGCCTTAACCACTACACCAGACTGGTTCCACTAGATGACAACATTTAAGGGAAGGGACCTGGAGCATGCCTACTCTATAGACCTGGTGGAACAGGAGAGGCAGTCCCACAGGTAAGGTAACCTGACCCGGTGACTTGCAGGGTTTAAAGTTGATAACCAGCACCTTGAATTGCATATGGACAAAAACTGGAAGGCAATGCAGCTTGTGCAGCAGTGCTGTAATATGAGCAAACTGAGGAGTGCCTGAGGCTGTGCACACTGTTGCATTCTAGACCACTTGTAATTTCTGGATGGTCTTCAAGGGCAGCCTCATGTAGAGCATATTTCAGTAATCCAACTGGAAAGCAACCAAGGCATGAGTGACTGTGAACGAGGGGTCCCTGTCCAAGAATGGACACAACTGGTGCACAAGATGTAATTGTACAAAGGCCCCTTAGCCACAGCTGTCACCTGCTTCTCAAGCAGGAGCTGTGAATCCAGAGGACCCCTAAATTGCATGCCAGCTCTGTCCAGGGAACTGCTACCCCATCGAGAGTCAAAGATCCCACAGGGCCAAAACCCAAAGCCAATCCATTTTACTATGGTTGAGATGGAGCCAGTTGTTCCCCATCTAGGCCCTGACAGCCTCTGGGTCAGCACCTGAACGGCATTGCCTGCTTAGCTAGGGGTGGAGATATATAGCTAAATTTAATCAGCATACTGATGATACCACACCCCATGCCAGCAAATGACCTCCTCCAACAGTTGCATGTAATTATTAAAGAGAAGTGGCAAGAGGCCTGATCCCCGAGGAACTGCACACTGCGGTGGCCTAGGTGTCAGCCCTACAAGGAAGAACAGGCCAAAAAATAGACTCCACCAAAGACCAAAAATTATTTTTATTTATTTATTTATTTTATTTTATTTTTTATTAAATTTATATTACCGCCCATCTCCCCCAACGGGGACCCTGGGGCAATTTAGATTGGCTATAGTAAAATAATCTTGCAAGTCTGACTGTTCTTCCCTGTCTCCCTCTTTTATATATATGTGAATTAGAGGAGTGTCTATTTCAGCCTATTGTTGGGGAAAGTGTGTGCTACAATAAAGCATTGTTTACCATTCTCTTCTTCACTGTGGTGTGTCCAGTCCTTGGAAAACAAAGAACCTCACAGTCTGTAAGTTCTAAGGAATGGATATTAGACAAAATAAGCAAAAAGGGTGGCTTACATAAATGTGCATCTGCCCACGTTGTTATATAGAAGTGAGAGTTGGGTATGTCAGGAGAAACCCAGAAGTAAACTGAATTGTGTGAGAAGTTACTTTAAAAATGTGCGTGGTACAAAAAGAAAAGAAAGAGTAAAGAACGAATGGTTGCTGATTGAATGTGGACTAAACACAAAAATAACTGACCAGTATGAAAGAAATATGTTGAAGGTGTTTGGTCATATAGAGAGAATGAATGAGGATAAAAAAAGAGAATGAAAAAAGAGTAGATGGTTGGAGAAGTTGGATGGAATTGATGAAATCCTCCAAAAGAAAGCGGTGAGAAGTTTAAGAAAGGAAACAAGAATGGAAACAAGAATGCTTTGTAAGAGTAGAAAGGTATGGAGAACTATTTATTTTTATTTATTTTTTATTTCAAATTTAGTCACTGTCCATCTCACTCAGAGAGCGGCTTTATACAATAAAAACAAGAGTAAATAATCCATAAATAATCATTAAAATACCATAAAAAGAATAAAAAGAATATTCTTAGATAAAAATATAATCCAGGTGGTGTTGAAAGATCTTAATTTATGGGAGCATCTTCAGGGTGCTAACCACCCCCAGGATTGGTTGCTCCTCACCACCATTCAGGTATCATGAATGGTGTTGGTGTAAAATAGACATAGCTAGATTTCCTTTTCTTTTTTCTTATCTCCTGCCTCAAATTCCTCTTCCTTGCAACTTTAATCTTTTTCTGCACATTGCACAATGTTGCTTACACTGAAAAGGAATAATGTGGGAGGTATATATTAAACTATAGGGGCATGGTGGCTCAGCGGGTAAGACGCCAGGCTTGTCGATCGGAAGATCGCAAGTTTGGAGGTTCGAAACCCAAGCGCCGCGTGACGGAGTGAGCTCCCGCACTCGCCCCAGCTCTTGCCAACCTAGCAATTCGAAAGCATGCAAATGCAAGTAGATGGATAGGAACCACTTCAGTGGGATGGTACCAGCGTTCTGCGTGTGTCATGCCGGCCACATGACCGTGGGAGCGTCTTTGGACAACGCTGGCTCTTCGGCTAACAAACGGAGAGGAGCACTGGCCCCTAGAATCGGACCCGACTGCACAACTGTGCGAGAGGAACCTTTACCTTTTTTATATATTAAATTACCTGTCAGGATAAATTGTCATCAAAGAGTTTTCCTGCCCCAAAAATAATACTTAACATTTGAGTGTCCAAAACGATGGAAAAATATTAATAAAAACAGCCCAGAAGTCAAACAATTTATAAATTAAAACAACTGGATAAAACCAGCAGTGATAAATAAAAAGATATCAAATAGTTGATATTTTGATTCAGGACCGTACATTTAAAAATTGGTTTTTATTTTTTTCCCCAATAATGCTTAGCTTCTCTAGCTTTTTTGTTGTTTATTCGTTCAGTTGCTTCCGACTCTTCGTGACTTCATGGACCAGCCCACGCCAGAGCTTCCTGTCGGCCGTCACCATCCCCAGCTCCCCCATGGTTGAGTCTGTCACCTCCAGAATATCATCCATCCATCTTGCCCTTGGTCGGCCCCTCTTCCTTTTGCCTTCCACTTTCCCTAGCATCAGCTTCTTCTCCAGGGTATCCTGTATTCTCATTATGTGGCCAAAGTACTTCAGTTTTGCCTTTAATATCATTCCCTCAAGTGAGCAGTCTGGCTTTATTTCCTGGAGTATGGACTGGTTTGATCTTCTTGCAGTCCAAGGCACTCTCAGAATTTTCCTCCAACACCACAGTTCAAAAGCATCTATCTTCCTTCGCTCAGCCTTCCTTATGGTCCAGCTCTCGCAGCCATAGGTTACTACGGGGAATACCATTGCTTTAACTATGCGGACCTTTGTTGTCAGTGTGATGTCTCTGCTCTTAACTATTTTATCAAGATTTGCCATTGCTCTCCTCCCAAGTAGTAGACATCTTCTGATTTCCTGGCTGCAGTCAGCATCTGCAGTAATCTTTGCGCCTAGAAATACAAAGTCTGTCACCGCCTCCACTTTTTCTCCCTCTATTTGCCAGTTATCAATCAATCTGGTTGCCATAATCTTGGTTTTTTTGAGGTTTAACTGGAACCCAGCTTTTGCACTTTCTTCTTTCACCTTTGTCATAAGGCTCCTCAACTCCTCCTTGCTTTCAGCCATCAAAGTGGTATCATCTGCATATCTAAGATTGTTAATGTTTCTTCCAGCGATTTTAACTCCAGCCTTGGATTCCTCAAGCCCAGCACATCGCATGATGTGTTCTGCGTACAGGTTGAATAGGTAGGGTGAGAGTATACAGCCTTGCCGTACTCCTTTCCCAATCTTAAACCAGTCCGTTGTTCCGTGCTCTGTTGTTACCGTTGCTACTTGGTCGTTATACAGATTCCTCAGGAGGCAGACAAGATGACTTGGTATCCCCATACCACCAAGAACTTGCCACAATTTGTTATGATCCACACAGTCAAAGGCTTTAGAATAGTCAATAAAACAAAAATAGATGTTTTTCTGAAACTCCCTGGCTTTCTCCATTATCCAGCGGATATTGGCAATTTGGTCTCTAGTTCCTCTGCCTTTTCTAAACCCAGCTTGTACATCTGGCAATTCTCGCTCCATGAATTGCTGGAGTCTACCTTGCAAGATCTTGAGCATTACCTTACTGGCATGTGAAATAAGTGCCACTGTTCGATAGTTTGAACATTCTTTAGTGCTTCCCTTTTTTGGTATGGGGATATAAGTTGATTTTTTCCAATCTGATGGCCATTCTTGTGTTTTCCAAATTTGCTGGCATATGGCATGCATCACCTTGACAGCATCATCTTGCAAGATTTTAAACAGTTCAGCTGGGATACCGTCGTCTCCTGCTGCCTTGTTATTAGCAATGCTTCTTAAGGCCCATTCAACCTCACTCTTCAGGATGTCTGGCTCTAACTCACTGACCACACCGTCAAAGCTATCTCCAATATTATTATCCTTCCTATACAGATGTTCCGTATATTCTTGCCACCTTTTCTTGATCTCTTCTGCTTCTGTTAGGTCCTTACCATCTTTGTTTTTTATCATACCCATTTTTCCCTGGAATTTACCTCCGATGTTTCTAATTTTCTGGAAGAGGTCTCTTGTTCTTCCTATTCTATTGTCTTCTTCCACTTCCGCGCATTGCTTGTTTAAAAATAATTCCTTATCTCTTCTGGCTAACCTCTGGAATTTTGCATTTAATTGGGCATATCTCCCCCTATCACTGTTGCCTTTTGCTTTCCTTCTTTCTTGGGCTACTTCCAGTGTCTCAGCAGACAGCCATCTTGCCTTCTTGGTTTTCTTTTTCTTTGGGACGTTTTTTGTTGCCGCCTCCTGAACAATGTTGCGAACTTCTGTCCATAGTTCTTCCGGGACCCTATCTACTAAATCTAGTCCCTTAAATCTATTCTTCACCTCCACTGCATATTCCTTAGGAATATTAGTGAGCTCATATCTAACTGATCTGTGGGTCTTCCCTATTCTCTTTAGTCTGATTCTAAATTTTGCAATAAGAAGTTCGTGATCTGAACTACAGTCAGCTCCAGGTCTTGTTTTTACCAACTGTATAGATGTCCGCCACCTTTGGCTGCAAAGGATGTAGTCAATCTGATTTCGGTGTCGACCATCTGGTGAAGTCCATGTATAAAGTCGTCTTTTAGGTTGTTGGAAGAGAGTGTTTGTTATGCACAGTGAGTTGTCTTGGCAAAATTCTATCAGCCTATGTCCTGCTTCATTTTGTTCTCCCAGACTATGCTTGCCTGTAATTCCAGGTGTCGTCTGACTACCCACCTTAGCATTCCAGTCTCCTGTAATGAAAATAACATCTCTTTTTGGTGTATTATCCAGTAGGTGCTGCAGATCCTCATAGAACTGATCTACTTCTGCTTCTTCAGCATCTGTGGTTGGGGTGTATATTTGGATCACTGTGATGTTAAATGGCTTACCCTGAATTCGAATTGAGATCATTCTATCATTTTTTGGATTGTATCCAAGCACTGCTTTAGCCACTTTATTATTAATTATGAAGGCTACTCCATTCCTTCTGTGTTCCTCTTGTCCACAGTAGTAGATCTGGTGGTCATCTGATGTGAAGTGGCCCATTCCAGTCCATTTCAGTTCACTGACACCTAAAATGTCTATATTTAATCTTGACATCTCACCAATAACCACATCCAATTTGCCCTGGCTCATAGATCTTACATTCCAGGTTCCTATGGTGTGTTGATCTTTAGAACATCGGATTCGTCGTTCACCACCAGCACCGTCGGCCGCTAGCCGTCCTTTCGGCTTTGAGCTAGCTGCGTCATCACATCTGGGGCTAGTTGAACATATCCTCTGTTCCTCCCCAGTAGCATTTTGACCATCTTCCGACCTGGGAGTCCCATCTTCCGATGGTATACCGACATATCTCTGGTTGTACTGATCCATTTAGTTTTCACGGCAAGAATACTGGGGTGGGTTGCCATTACCTTCCCCAGGGATCATATTTAGTCTGACCTCTCTGCCGCGACCTTCCCGTCTTGGGTGTCCCTTCACGGTTTAGCTCATGTTTTCATTGAGGTGCTCAAGTTCCAGCACCACGACAAGGTAACGATCTCCTTTGCTGGAGTTCTCTAGCTTAAAATAATGCATTTTTAATATGTGAATTTTGTTTTGACTGTTTTCATTAAGGTGGACCTCTATTTGAATGCCATTTTATTTTTAACCAATTTAAATGCCAGTTTTGAAAAAAAATGGATATAGACCTTTTTAGTAGTAATAAGAAAAATACTTGCCTCCTCTTTAAAAAGAAGGGTAACCCTTCCCTGATAATTTTTTTTAAAAAATTGTATTTCTATGGGATTTTTCTTTCTTTCACCTTATCCTCACACAGATGAAACATGTGAACTTCATATTTCAGTCCTGGTTTACCCAGAATACTTAGCACTGCCTAAATGCTGCAAGGAGATTCTTCAGAATATACTGTATGTCCAAATACAATGTTGTGTTGCAGGTAGAATATTTTAAAACACTGTAGTAATATATCTGAGTTGTTACCTGAGATGCTATTATGATCAGCTTCAGGGGAAAATCTGTCAAGGGAAATGTTGGCTTAGTAGTCGTCTTAGCTTCTTCTGGCAGTTTCTTTGAGTCTTATACCTTCAAAACCCAGAGAGAGTCAAAAGTGCATGTGCATTACTTGTCTTTCTGACACCCAGAATGTCAAGCAGAAGCCTGCATTTACTAATGAAAAGCCAGTGGTGAATCCCAATTGCGTGCAGATATATGGCAAAAGCATTCTTATCGAAGGTTGTCATTAAATCCTTGTACCTCATCTCAGTGTCCCATAACTGTTAAGTGGAGGATAAATGGTGTCATTAGCTAGTGACATTGACTGGCATATGACTTGCATTCTCTGTGTAGTCCTTAATTTTGTGAATGATCTACATATAGCACTAAAAGCCACTTAATCTGGTGTATCAGAATAAGGTGCAAAACGGAGAATGATAAATGAAGATGAGTTCTTGTTCACTTAACATTCAGAGCAACTATAACTTTTATGGCCACGACAGAATCAATTTACCGCATTTAAAAAGACGTTCTGTGATCTTTGAAACTGGAAGCAATTTGCCCTAAATGAAAGAGGCTGACAGTGCAAGTTTAGGGCAGGACACCTTTTGTTCGGAGCATAATAAACCCAACCCATTGTTCTTAGAAGCTGACCAAATTGTTGTTCATATATATCGATTGTGGCTTCATTATTACTCAACCCAACCCTAGAATAAAATGTGGCAATTCAGGCTAGTTTCTAACTCATTTGAGGATTCAAAATACTTAACTGAGTTTCACTGCCCCATATGAAGTTTGGGAGCTCGGTGGAATTGGAAATTCTGGCACTGTGTTGAAATTAGAATTTTTGGCCCTTGTTCACATTATACTTTAGTAGGGAAGGGGGAATAGGATTCAGGGATTCACTGTTCTATTCTCACATCAGTGTAGACCAGCCTTTCTCAACCTTTTGACCCTGGAGGAACCCTTGAAATATTTTTCAGGCCTCGGGGAACCCCTGCACATTCAGGCCCAAATATAGGCCACAAGTTACAAAATCATTATATTCATTTCATGTGTAGGCCTGTATATACAGTATGCATGAACAGTGTTCTTAAACTAAAAATAAGGAATGAAACTTACCTCTTTAATGTGAAGTTGCCCGAATTTGAAATGATTTTTTAAATAAATCGTGATCTCCCAGGGAACCCCTAATGACCTCTTACAGAACCCTAGGGTTCCATGGAACCCTGGTTGAGAAACCCTGGTGTAGACATTGTGATCCATTGCCCCAATTACAGTCATTTGAGATGAGTAGTAAGATAGAGAGGTGTTTGCAGGAGACAGGATGGAGAGATTGAGGCATACATTAGCAATCACACTTTATTTATTTATTTAAGTGCAATAATTTATATGCTGGCTCCTGCTAGGACATTAGGCAGCTCTCAATTAAAGAAAAAAAAATGCACCACCATAAAATGTACAGATTAAAAGCAAGATAAGAGCTAACCTGCAAATGACTTCCAGCTGTGTTGCACCTTCCCTTTGAAGACCTGCTGAAAAAGCCCCAACTTGATTGCTTTCCGAAAAGACAACCAGGAAGGGACCATCCTCACTTCAGGGGCTGTCATATCCTTCTCGCCCAGACGATCATTCTGAGTGTGATGGGGCTCTCACAGATAAACAATTAATTTATTTTTTATTCCCTTTCGGTAACTCAGCTTCTTCAGCTTTCTTTTGCAATATATTGTATTGTAAATAATAGTTAATGCTTCCCTAGTTCACTGAGACTTGCAAATTAATCAGCTTCTTTTTTTAAAAAAATGTGTAAAATTGTAAGTAATATGACAGCCCGGAAGACCCACAACAGCCATCGAACTTCGGCTGTGAAAGCCTTCGACAATACATTAATACAGGGCTTTCCAAAGTGCCGCCACTGGCGACACACTAGCGGCGGCGGCGCAGGGGAGCGTGCGGCGGCGCGGGGGGGGCGCACGTGCACGGTGCACGGTGGCAGCACGGGGGGGTGCGGCGGCGCGCGCGTGCACGGCTAAAACGCGGAAGCCGCGGCCGCCGTGCACGTGCGCACCGCCGCTTCCGGGTGGTGTGGCGACACACCACGCTGTGTGTGGCGACACACTTTTGTGTCGCCACACACAGTTTGGAAAGCTCTGCATTAATATGACTTGCTAGGTCTGCTTTCCTCCTGAGCTTTTTTTCATAAGTAGTATTCACAGCCATCCCATTCTGATCCTACTTGTGTACTTATGTGTATTAGGATATTAGATAGTGTCACTACAGAGATTGGGTTAGGTTTGGGACTGCTGTATCGAAAGGAGTATCTCTTCCCATCTGTTTCTCCCCTGTGGGGGAGATGGCGCGGTGATAAAAGTCTAATAAATAAATAAATATTCTCCTCATATTCATTTCTTGGGAGTTCTCTCAGCCTGATTTATAGTAAGTAGCTACTTGGAATAAATATCTTCTGTGGCCTTCTGTGGATTTTGCTATGAATTCCTCAGTAAGGATGACCTGTGCCGACTTTATTATATATTTGATGTCAAGCCAACAGATTTATATATTTCTGGACATTTCAATCAACCTACAGGTTGGTTTTCTAATATGTTGGTGCTTAGAAACTTTTTATTCAGGCTGTCCCTTTTACTGTTTTCATATATTAATGTAGTATTATGCTATTTATTTTAATTATTCTGTTTTATGGGATATTTTAATTGTTTTAGAGGTTCTGGGGATTCTTAGTCTATTGCAAACTTCCTTCTTGTAAGCCTGTTTTGAAGGGATGAATATCCATTTTACACAGAAGTAAATAAAGGGTGAGGTGCAGTTAGTTAAATTGTGCTGACAAAGAATTACTGGCAGATTTGGAGGCACTGCAGAACTATTATTTATTTATTTAACAAATTTATAAGGCTGCCCAACTTACACATGGTGATTCCAGGCAGCTTACAGAATTAAAAACCATAAAAACACATTCATATCAGTCACTTCATTGGCTCCGAAGCAACCTGGGGTCCCCAGGCCCGCTGACAAAATCACATCTTCAGGGCCTTCTGGAAAAGGAGCAAGGAAGGGGCCAATCTTATATCTGGGGGGATGATGTTCCAAAGGGAGGGAGCCACCACGGAGAAGGCCCTTTTCCTTGGCCCCATTAGATGTATTTCCCTAACTGAAGGGACCCGCAACGTACCCTGCCTCCCCACTCTGGTGAGCTGGATGGATGTGACTAGGGAAAGGCGGTCCTGCAAATAACCTGGCCATAATCCATGTAGGGCTTTAAAGGTGATAACCAGAACCTTGCATTGGACCCGGAAGCAAATCAGCAACTAGTCTGAGAAGGAGTTGTTATGGACAAAAGACTGTGCAACTTGATAACCTCCGGTGGTATCTTTGAAATTTGGCACATTTCTTTCCCTCAAAAGTTTGCTGTAAGTTTCACCTACTGTAGATCTGGTGAAAAGCAAAAAACCAAAACACAACAAAAGGGCAGGACAAAACATTGAATAAACCAGATTCTAAAGCTGTATCCCAAACTTCCCTGCACCAGTTTCTAAGAAATTTGTCACATTATGTCCTAGCATAATTTTCTAATTTTCCTACAAATGTCCTATTCTGATAAGAAGCAAAATAAAAAATTATAGATGTTGTTAGGCCTTTATGTTTTTCTCATGCTAGGCAGCTGGAGGCTGGAGGTCTGCTTTTCTTAATTAAAGCTTCAGAATTAGGAATGAATTGGAAAGGCAAACATCCCCCCATGGACAAGCACAAGGAGAGAGTGGCTACTTTTGGAGAAGTTTTCACAGTTCTAATACTGAACAAGTTCTTAATTAAAAATCTAAAATGTGCAATGAAACATCTGCCAATTTCAGGAGATAGTCATCCCTTTGGTATGGACTAGGTCACTCTAGTACAGTGTTTCTCAACCTTAGCAACTTTAAGCTGCATGGACTTCAGCTCCCAGAAGTCCCCAACCAGCATGCTGGGAGTTGAAGTCCACACATCTTAAAGCTGCTGAGGTTGAGAAACACTCTTCTAGCATATCCATCACTTAATTTCATGCTTGGTGGAGATGGACCATCACAGGGAATGCCACCTATTGTCTCAAGCAGCATGTATTTTAGTGGTGTCCATTTACACTTCCTACTTCCACCTGTTGTATTTTTTATTTTGTCATATAAAAGAATCTGGGTCACAAGCCTCAGTTTAAAAGGACAAGCTGAGCTAATTTTTTTTTTCTCTTACCTGACAGGCGCCAAAAGGTCTGCTGGCACTGAGATTCCTTTAACCAAATAAGGTTTATCTTTGTGTTCTTAAGTGTTCATTACCATGTAAGATATGCTTGCTTCAGCCAGGCTGACTCTTGGGTAGTCACATGCTAATTGGTTGCTATGGTAAATGACTGTTTATGATCAAGAAGTTAAGTTGTATAAAAGAAATCCTTTGTTAAAGCCTGCTGGCTCTGCTTATCTTACTCTTTCTACTGATCCTTCCATCCAAATTATATCCATCTCAACAATTTTAAGATGATTGGGGTAAGGTTCAATCTGCCACTGATGGACATATGGCCTGAGCATGTGGGACTAAAGTAGATCCTAGATTGTCTGATTGCTGTGGATATTCATGAAAAAATAATTAAGAGTGAAGAGGATTCAGAGTCTTCCTTTTTGCAAAGTTGAATTGGTATTTGTCATTTTACAGAAACACTGGGAATATTATCCTGTTGCCTTAGAAATCCAACTCTGAGTAGCCTGATCTTATTCTTTTCTGTTTTGGGTGGGTGAATGAAGTATCTTCCTTAGTAGTACAGGCTGTAGAAAAGTGATGTTTATGGAGAATAGATGCCTTAAATTTAAAACCCATCCTTCAGTTTTACAAAGAAGACTAAAAAAACAAAAACATTACCATCATGAAAGTAACTTATGAACATGAGCCAAGTCTGCATTAAGCCTGGTTGGAAAACAGATCCAGTAATAGAATATCTAGAAAGTATGGCGGGAGCAAGATCCCTCAGTTAGTAATAACAGGACAATCATGATAAAAGATGAGACTACAATAGTACTTTGGTGGCTGCAATCAAGCTGTTCAGTCTCAACAAGCCATAGGGCAGAGAAGTAATTAAGATGTAACTTTTGCTGTCTTGGACTATCCGAGTGATATTTTTTTTTCTTGGAAGTCAAATTTTATGATGAAATATTGCAGGCATTTCCTTTCCAAATGGTTGTTGATTTGGTTAGAAAAGGATAAGGAAAAAAACAAACAAAAATTGATTCCCCCCCCTTCTGTTGTTTAACAAATTTGTATGGAATGCTAGACATAAAATCAATGATGGAGTTTGCAATACACACACAGTCGTAATTGCTGTGTAATAGTATGGCATGTTTTAATATCTTTAGGGTGTTATCCAATTCCCACTGAATCTTTTCTTGACTACATCAACATTCAATCAACATTATTAAACCTTGTAACCTTCTTCACAGGAACAGAATAAGTAAACATAAGCAGGTAAATATGTCCTTTACTGGAGGTCATATTGACATTATGTTCCCTGTCACATCTCTTCAGAGATCTATATAGAAAATTATAGTAGATGTAAGTTTTACTGGCAGAGAGTATACGTAAAAATGAATTAGAATGCCTGTATGGATGGAGCTATTGATACAATTCCTAGGCCTCAAAAAAAAAAAAGCTCTTCATTTGGTAGAATCTGTGTTTCTTGTTGCAGCATAATATTAGATTGTAATTTTTCTAACTTGTTTCAGATTTGACCCCCTTTTTAAATATGAATTCATTTGCATTCTAACTGACTTCTTAAAATTCCATGCTTCTTTGTAGACAAAATATTTCTCAAGTCATTTTCCCAGTGTTAAAAGCTTCTCGCACTGTGATAAGCATCCTAGAGAACAAGTACATAAAAGAATAATGCTTAAGTGGTTAGTATGGATCTACATTTTTTAAAAAACCAACAGCCATAATACAAAAGATAAAAGCAAAAAGTCTCCATCCCTATGTTAATATTAAAAAAATATTAACACAGGACTATAGTGCTCCTAGAATAGAATTGCCAAAGTTTATGAAAGTCAGGTCTTATCTCATAGCAGAGTGTAGGAAGAATTTGAATTCTAGATGGGTCTTGTAAGTAGAATGAGACTTCTTTTCACATTTGCAAAGTACTTGTCAAGCACACTCAATCAGGACTCAGCAATAAATCAGATATCATGACATTTCACAGCTCAGCTCAACTTCTCAGCTTGACTAGGAAGAACTCACTGAAATAGATTGGCTTTATTATAGACAAAAAATAAGCCTCAGCACAACAGTTGATTACTCACAGCCAGTGCAAAGATGAAATTATATTTATATCCTCATGAGCTCAAACTTGAGGCTTCTTCTTCCCATCATTCCAAATTTATGGATACTCAACATTGTGCTTGATGGACTTGAAGCCAAGCAGTTATTGTATTTACATAATGGCCATCTTTGGCCTGGGAACTGCTGGAAGGAAGGAAGGAAGGAAGGAAGGAAGGAAGGAAGGAAGGAAGGAAGGAAGGAAGGAAGGAAGGAAGGAAGGAAGGAAGGAAGGAAGGGGATAGATGAAGATGAAGATTGATAGAGATAGATCTCAATCTCTCTGAAAATTATTTCTTTATACCACTCTGGGTGGTTTTAAAAGGTTAAAACAACAGTTTTATAATCCAAACCATAATGTCCAAAGGCAAACAATAGTCCCAATTTATAAAAACAGCATTAACTAGCAGGGCTGGCCTAACCTTCTGGCGCAGACTCCTGGGGGAACAGCCAGGTCTTCATTGCATTATGAAAGGCTAGCAGGGTGGGCCCATCTGGATTTCCAGAGGGATGCTGTTCCACAGGGCAGGCACTGCCACAGAGAAAGCATGACTTCTAGGTCCAACAAGGTTGCATTTTTTGATGGAGGGACCTACAGCATGCCCTTCCTGCTAGATCTGGTGGAGCAAGCAGAAACCATGGGAGACAGATGATACTTTAAATGCCATATATGGCTTTATAGATGTTAAACAGCAGCTTGAATCATACCCAGAAACCCACTGGAAGCGAGTACAGTTCATGGAGCAGTAGTGTTATGGGCATTATGCGAAATGCCAAAAACTGCCAACAGCGCTACATTCTGGATCGGCTGCCACTTCCAGATACTCTTCAAGGATGGCCCAAGTAGAGAGCATTATAGTAATCCGAACTATAATGACTAAGGCATGAGTCATCATGAGCAAGGCCTTCTGGTCCAGGAATGGGCAAAGTTGGTGCACAAGATGTATAAAGGTCCTCTTAGCCATGGCTGCCACCTGCTCTTTCAGCAGGAGCCATGAGTTCAGGAGGACCCCCAAATTGTGCATCAACTCTGACTGGGGGAGAATACCCTTAAGGCAGTTAAAGTTGAAAAATCTCTCATTTTGTATTTGTCCTTTGAAATGACAATATCCTCTGGAAGTTCGGTCAGAGAGGACAGAGAAGTAAAAAGGTAAGCTTTCTCCTTCTGTGGAGACCTTGGTGCTCTCTGAGCCTTGTTGTTTTCTTGCAGACATTTCATTGCCCAACTAGACAACATCTTCAGTGCAAAAAGGGAGTGGGACTTGCTCTCTGTTTATATACCCTGGCTTATTCCTGCTTGTGTTGGTGGAGGTGTTGTTCTCCCCTTAGGAGTTCCTTGATTGGGCTGTTGTTTGCTGCTTGGTTGATTGTCTGAGTTAATAGTTCCTTGGTTAGGGTATATTGTGCTGTTTGATTGTTCCTCTGGTGCTAATCCTGGTGTTAATCTTTGCATATCTGGGTGTTGATTGCTGACTGCCAAAGTTTATGAAAGTCTTAAAACCCACAGCCACTCAGTCTTGCCAGGGTTGAGCCGTAGCCTGTTCTCCCCCATCCAAACTCTCACAGCCTGCAGGCACTGGGAGAGAGCCTCAGTGGCCTCACCTGGTCAGCCCAGGGCAGAGATGTACAGCTGGTTATCATCAGGGTATTGAGGATACCATACCCCATGTCAAAGGATGACCTTACCCAGTGGCTGAAGGATTTGTCTGAAGAATTTGTTCTTTGTAATTTGTTGCAAATCATTCTGATCAGAATTTCATCACCCATGGTTTACATTTTCCAAAGAGTCCAGTTTGGGGTACAAAATATACATTAACATGTGATCAAAATTTATATTTTAAGAAAATACATTTGAAAGCAAACTTTAAAAAATATAATATTTTTAAATATAAGCTAATGAAAGAATGGGATTGCATGAGTAAAGCCGCAACAAAATATATGGATGGGAAGAGCATCTGTAATTTTTCCATCCATAGTTCCTAGTGGTCTCCAAGCTAATAGGGGAAAAACACATTCAGAGCTTAGGTACATTTATTGTTGTTGTTCTTGTTTTAAAAGGGATTACTAGATGAACTTGCCATCGGTGGAATCTTTCCTGGACTTAGAGGTTGCAGGTAGGGTGCCTGGAACACATAGTTCCATCTTTCAGAACCATATCTATAGATTTCAGATATATAGATATAGATGCACATATGCATCAAAACCACCTTGTCTCTGAAGCAAAGAGGCTGGCTCTTTGAATTGAATTGTGCCCCCTTCCCCTCATTTCAATGTTGCAATTAGAAATGTCAAAGCAGAGTAACTTGAGTCTCTGAAGTGCTACTTCAACCTTGATCACCTTTATAATCCAAATTACAGCCGAGCTTCCCCTTCAATCACAACCGACAGAGGGGAATGGTACTGGAGATGTAGCTACTGTCTCTTCCAGAAACTTCTAATGGTAGCCCCTCCCAGTGAAAATTGAAATATAGATTTTAGATAAAATATTCCTGTGGAGTCCTTGGTGCTCTCTGAGCCTTGTTGTTTTCTTGCAGACATTTCATTGCCAGGCTAGGCAACATCTTCAGTGCTAAAAGGGAGTGGAACTTGCTCTCTGTTTATATACCTTGGCTTGTCCTGCCTGTGTTGGTGGGGGTGTTGTACTCTCCTTAGTAGTACCTTGATTGGGTTGTTGTGTGCTGCTTTGTTGATTGACTGAGTTAATAGTCCCTTGATTAGGGTCTATTGTGTTGTTTGATTGCTCCTCTGCTGCTAATCTTGCTGTTAATCTTTGCATATCTTGTTGTTGATTGCTGGCAAAGAGGTGTTCTGGTCTTCTGGCTTTTCTATTGTCTCTTATGAATGGTATGTCAATGTTGTTTACCTCTATGTGTCTGTTGATGGATGCTTTGTCTGAGTGCCAAGCTTCCAGGAATTCTCTAGCATTTTTGGATTTGGCTTGGTTTAAGATGCTCACAGTTTCCCAGTTGAAAGTATGGTTAAGTCTCTCCATGCGTTGTGAGATTAAGGAGTTTTCATCATGTCTTCTGACTGCTAGTTGGTGTTCATGGATGCGTTCTGCTAGTCTTCTGCCAGTCTGTCTTACATAGTGGCTGCTACAGTCCTTACACTGTATGTTGTAGATAACCCCTGTTTTTTTCTTCTTGGGCTACTGGGTCTTTTGGTTTACTTACGATGTTCTGAAGGGTTTTGGTTGGTTTGTGTGCTACGGTGATGCCGTGTGGTTGTAACAGTCTATTAGTAGTTTCTGAGATGTTTCTGATGTATGGCAGTGTAATCCTTTTCATAGCTTCTGTTGGTTTTGCTGTGTTGGGTTGAGTGGTCAGGCACTTTTTGATAAAGTTGCGTGGATATCCATTTTGCTGGAAGATGCTATATAAGTGGTCTGTTTCCTTTTTCTGGTGTTCTGGGTTGCTGCAGTGCGTTTGTGCTTGTCTGAATAGTGTTCTTACACAGCTCCTCTTGTGGGAGGTAGGATTATTGCTTTGGTAGTGGAGCACTTGGTTAGTGTGGGTAGATTTCCAGTATACTTGTGTTTCTAGAATGCCATCATTTCTTCTACTGATGAGGATGTCTAAGAAGGGTAGTGTGTTGTTGTCTATGAAGGTTCTCAGTCATCCAGGTGGAATTGTCTGTAGCTTGAATCATGTCAACTGGATTTCTATTTTCTCAGTGAAAACGTTTCGCTCCTTATCCAAGGAGCTTCTTCAGTCTGAGCAAAGTTGGTAAGGGAATCCTAAATATGTTTCTAGGTAGCTGTGTGACCTTACACCTGGGGCTAGGTCATGGTTATATTGAGATGTTATTTTAAGTCCTTTTATCATCTAAAGGAGGATCGTTAAGATCACCATGCTGCTGTTGAGCTTGTGAAATGGTCTTAATCTTCCTAGGCACAGAAGACAAAGCAGGGAGGAAGATGGGGGAAAGATTGTGCCTGAGGCCCCCACCTCTATTCAAGGAAGGATTTTCCAAGTTGGCATAAATGGATTCCTTTTGAGAGAGGGGTCAAGGAATCCATTTATGCCAACTTGGAAAATCCTTCCTTGAATAGAGGTGGGGGCCTCCTATAGTTTTCAATGCTGCTTCGAAAGCTGCAAAGAATTCTAATTTATTTGCATCCTCTGTGTTATAATTGAGGCCTCTCTGTAAGATTCTGTGTTCTGTAGTGGATAATGGGCAGCTGGACATGTTGACCACCCATTCCTGTTCCTGTACTTCTTTGTTTCTGGGGTTTAATTTAAGTAGTTTAGTTTGAAGTTTAGCTTTCCTTTTTTCTGCTTGTCTCAGTGATGTTATTAAATATTAAATATTAATATTCCTATCCTAAAATCCAAATAATTCCTTTACCTCAGCAGCAAAGACACATACAAAATCACAATGGATAAAAAGGGATTCTTCTGGAATTTGTCCATCTAGCATTTTAACAACAGCCATGAATAAGATGGGATATATGTTAATCATATCTCTGCAGGGAAAATCCTTCTCTGGGATGAAAAACTGCACAATCTGTGTTTATTTTACATCAGATAATGATGTTTTTCATCCAGCCAGCATGACCTATGGGAGCAGCTCAGTATTACTAACTTCTTCAGGGAGGACCATTTGACAAGGACAGCAGCACAATGCTTGCTAGGGTTACTGGAACAAAGTTCCTCTGTAAAGATAAACTGTCATTCACAGCCTCATTTTGCATTTGAAATGACAATTTCCTCTGGAAGTTCAGTCAGAGAGGACAGAGAAGTAAAAAGGTAAACTTTCTCCTTCTGTGGAGTCCTTGGTGCTCTCTGAGCCTTGTTTTCTTGCAGACGTCTCGTTGCCAGGCTAGGCAACATCTTCAGTGAGAAAAGGGAGTGGGACTTGCTCTCTGTTTATATACCATGGCTTGTCCTGCTTGTGTTGGTGGAGCTGTTGTTCTCTCCTTGGTAGTTCCTTGATTGGGCTGTTGTTTGCTGGTTGGTTGATTGACTGAGTTAATAATTCCTTGATTAGGGTATATTGTGCTGTTTGATTGTTCCTCTGGTGCTAATCCTGGTGTTAATCTTTGCATATCTGGGTGTTGGTTGCTGCATAGCAGTCTGTGTTCCTCACCCCAGAAAGTTTTCTGATGGTGTTGAGAAGTAACAAAGAAAAGAAGTAATGAAGTCCTTACATGGATATAAAAAGTCTAAAGGTAAAGGTAAAGGTTCCCCTGCACATTTGTGCAGTCGTGTCCGACTCTAGGGGCCGGTGCTCATCTCCGTTTGTTAGCCGAAGAGCCAGCGCTGTCCGAAGATGCTTCCGCGGTCATGTGGCTGGCATGATGTGCGCAGAACGCTGTTACCTTCCCACCGAAGTGGCACCTATTTATCTACTTGCATTTGCATGCTTTCGAATTGCTAGGTTGGCAAGAGCTGGGGCGAGTGCGGGAGCTCACTCTGTCACGCGGGGCTAGGGATTCGAACCTCCGAACTTGCGATCTTCTGATCAACAAGCCTGGCATCTTACCCGCTGAGCCACCACGCCCCTAGTGTAGCGGGAAAACTCACCTTCCCACTGACAGGAGACGAGACCAGCGAGGTAGAGAAGACAGGTTTATTGCTAGCAAAGGTTCAGAGTAATAGTTTGGCAAAGTCTGAACCCTGGGCTACTCCCAGAGTCTATCTTTTATAGGTTTTGTAATCAATGCAATCAGGGTATCACAAGATCAGCAGTTGGTATTACAAGATCAGCAGTTAATACATAGTACATCAAAACAGGATAGGAAAAGGGGAAGTTATCTTACACCATCAGCAATATTTTAGGGAACTTCCAGGGTCCATGTCGTACTGTTACAAAGGTCAGGAAGTTGGTAAGAACATTTGGGCAAGAGGATATCTACTGTTACAAAATGCAGGATTTGATTAGGTTTGATTTGATTAGACGTAGGATAAAGTAGGCCCATTTTGGTATAGAGAACTGTACTATTCTGGCCTGCCTGCTTCATTCCCCCCTTTGGAACTTCACCAAAATTCCCTAATTACAGTGGAGTTTCATATAATGGCTGAAGGTCCTGCAAGTTATAACCCTTTTTATATTCTCACCATGCCATGGCCTTGGCGGTTGCCTTCCTATCCACTAGCAAGGAGAGAGAAATCCCTGGGCAACAAAGCTGGCTTTACACTGCAGAGTATTATCAGGAAGAAATATCTTACTGAACACTCATCTGGAACCTACAGCTTACTAAAACAAAGGACAGGTTGGTTACCTTTAACACTTTACCAAAAGTCTCAAACTCGCTGTCCACAGCTGTGTTCCAATGTTCTTGCCTCTCAACAGGCGGGAGCAACACGTCTTGAAAAGACTGGGTTTGTTTCAGGTGATTTGACACACTGTCACCTGCTAATTCATAAATCTGTCAGGCTTCACACCCTGGAATAAGAGGACCCATGAGGAATGACCACTGTATTTCCTCATTACCGTCTTCTTTCCACTACCTGACTCCCTCTCCAGGCCCTGCATCTGCCCAGGTGAAGTTTCCACTTCCTTCACCTGAGGGGCCCTTTTTAACACACTAGGAGACGGGGGAACAGAAGAAACCTGAACTGGTGTTTGCCCATTTACTGAAGTATGGACAGTAGGTTTTACACTAGCAATGCAGCAACACTTCTGCAACCTTAGCATACAACCTTTTCCAACCAGTAGGCTGCTTAAACATAAAGCACTTCTGGAAATATGGATTTGACTATGGCCCAATGAAACAATGATAAGCCTTGGATTTTAATTAACAACCAACAACCAACAACCTGAAGCACTGTGCTTTTGGTTGGTTTTTCCTTCGCTGTGACCTGGGCATCTGAGCAACTAACATCAGGCTATCTCTAATGGTATTCACAACACCAACACTTAGCTAGAATTCCAACATTGGCAAGTCTTTGGGAGAATACTTTCCTACAAAGCCAATTCTAGAACACATGGCTCAGGAACTCTCTACTACAATCAGGCTGGAACTGACCTATCAGATAACCATATTTTCTTTCTACTATTGCTACATACACTTCAAAGCGAGCACAGACCTTCGCTTTAGACTTTTACAAGTAGCAACAACACAAAGCAGGTATGATCATCAACCAGAAGGGACATGAAACTCACACCCCACCATTACTTGGGACATGGGGGCTAACTAGGTCTCTATGAACCAACTGAAATGGTCTAGTTCAATGTGTGGTAGTCACCCACCCCACTTCCCCATTCCCCCCTTTCGGGAGCAGGAAGCGGTAAAGGTAAAGGGAGTTAATGATGACAACCAATACGGAAGGCAGGAGGCCCTTGCGGATGCAGGCGGTGTCTGTGCAACCTCTGGTGGGCAATCATCCCGTGGGCCCCCCTTTTTGCAACCAAATAAGAGAGGAGCCTCTTAGCCCGCGCGACGGGTGTTGGCCTCTGGAGCAACACCTGCAAGGGGTGAGATGTCTTGTCTTCGTCTCCCGTTCATAGAGGGACAGCTTCCGGAGTGTCACCAGAAGGGGAGACCTTTCATGTGGTTTTATGCAAGGGTAGCCTCAGGGGTTGGGCGGGGTCCCTCTCCACTCGCCAGGCTGATGGCGTAGGTTATGCTAAGCTAATCCTTACATTTCTCCCTTTGCATAAACAAGCGAAATGCTATTCGCTAGAGGCCATCCCACCAAAGGGGTGCACTCATAAGGAACACACCTGAGTAATAATACTCAGTAATTACTATTACTTTGGAAGGCTGGGCTCAAGCAATGTGTGGTAATTACAGTCATCCCATCAATGGAAGACATTTGGAAGCAAAGAGAAAAGAAGATTTCCCAGAGCAAGTAAAACCAGAAAAACAATGCATCTCTAATCAGTGAAAATATTACTGAACCAGTCCAAATAGCTTATAGTCAAATAATGCATTTAAGCATGTTACAGAAGCAAAAACAAATAGCTCAGGGTATGCAAAATCCTTAATCTCCTAGTATATGTTTCCTCTCCCCCACACATGCACTCACCACATCAGCAACTTCTGATGTGTGAGATAGAACATGCATAAAAATAAAAATAAAAATCCAAAAACATGCCTAGAAGGCTAGAAAATAAAAATGAGCATTGACATAATGTAATGTAAGGAGTAGACTGCTTTTGCAGTAAAAATTTTCAAAAATGGGAAAAAAAACCAAAACCTTCAGATAGACTATGCCAATCCATGGAGGCTCCATTATTGCCAAAATCTTCAGAAATAAAAAACTCTTCTTTCTTTTTGTTATTCACACACCACACAGTTCAACAAGCTGAAAACATACACACACAACCACACACTCATAAGTTAAGACTCAGATAAAATTCTAGTAAAGGGGTCCAAAGTTTAGCTGATTTATTATCAACCCCTTGTGCATCGGAAAATCCTTGCCTTTTCCCCTGTCTCCTCACCCATCTTCCGGAAAATTCCCAGTTCCATCTACATGCTTACTTAAGGCATTTTCTTACTTAAGGCATTTCCATATTCTAGGGAGCCAACACAGGCGAGAAGAGTTTTTGTGTGCATTTTCTCTGTTACTTCTCAGTATTCTAGTTTTGCTCATATCAGGGAGGCAGAGCTCTTGTGGGCTTTTTTTCTCCCCCCTCCTCTTCCCCCGCAAGGGTGGAAGGCAGAGCCTAGATAGTTACGCACACACACAGGAAAACAGCATTCAAACTGTACAAAACAGAGGCTTTTATTGAAACATGACAGGGGAGATTTGGGCAATGGGGAGGGAAAAAGACAAACTCACACAATTTCACACCGTTGCTTTACAACTTAAACACACCCTTTCAGGCACACACACACATTTTGGAGGCTTAGCTGACAGCAGTTGGATGGCCCCCGTATTCCTGATTTCGTGCTGAAGTGCAGCCACAAGATTGTTAGCCTGTTTATGCATTTTTCCTCCTTTTTCAGTGAATGCAGCTATAAGGGCTTGGAGTTTTTACAGTTCTCTCTAGACCTTTGGGGCACTTTTGGCTAACAAGGGCCAGTTTTAATATCACTTTGTTAGCGGGGGGGGGGGGGGCGGCGTAGGGACGCCATCCTCCTCCCCCTCTCCTTCTTCTGGAGGTGGTAGGGAGGTGCGGCTAAGAGCAGCTTGTTAGGAACAAAAATGCCACTTGTTCCAGTGAATCTGCTCGGCCATTGAGATTAAGTAATTAAAGAATGCTTGGAGATAATCAGAGTCCAATGTCCCATGGTGGGGCCAGTGGCGGCCGTAAATAGGTGGATAGAATGGCCAGACATTGGAGCAAAGGACTCCAAGGCGTGACTTGCAGGGGTCATGCCGCCTTGGGTTTTAAAAGCTTCCAGTTTCTTAAAAGGGGTTTATGGGGTTTTTGGGGTTTTCCTGTTCTTTCCATCCTCACCGGCCCCGCGTCTCCGCTGGCCACGGCAGCCGCCCCTGGCCAGCAGCGGAAGCCCATGAGGAGATCACAGGAACAGGAATGGATGGGTTGGGGGAGGAGTACAGTTGAGGGACCGCACAATTGAAAGTTGTTCTCTTCTGAATGTTATTTTCTCTTAGATCCAGGACCTCTAGCAAGCGCTGGATTTATTTAAGGTCCTTATTTAGAACCTCCAGCACGCGCTGGACTCGTTCACCAGATAAATTTAAGGTCCTGTCTCCCAATAACCCCCCAGCACACGCTGGCTAATTTTAAAGGTTATTGCTCTCCCACAAACAGCCTCCCAGCACACGCTGGCAGCCTTTAAAGGCTATTTATCCTACAGAACAACTATCTTGAAAGGGGTTTCCACCGAAGGGGGCTGAAATGTGTTGGATTAAATTGAGCCACACATCGATGTAGGGGGCCTGATCGGGATGGCCTTCTGTGGGATGGAATACCTTTTGCCTAATGGCTATGGTGGGATCAAATGTACCCTTGGCCGGCCACCCGACTTGAAAGGTCGGCCATCCTCCCTTACAATAAATCCTCAATTTCTGTCTGCTCCACTTAATGCCGTAGTCCTTGCTAACGTAGGCAAGTTTAAAATGCTTCATCATGCATCCTAAGGGGGTAGAGGGCACACTACCTCCTCCACCCATATTCCTCCCAGGGTACCAGACAAGACAATGAGGGGGGGGGGTTGAGAGGAAGGTAAGGGGTCCTTCACTCTCGAGATAACACGGAGGGACTGGTCACGCTCTCAAGCCTGACCCAGGGAGCCGGACAATTACGGTCTCCACTGGGAACTGCAGACTTCAACCGCTTCTCACTGGCCCAGGGTGCCGGACACTCGACGGTCACCATTGGGAAAGGCAGCAAACATCCACACAACAATCACAACACACAACCTCCCCTCCTTTTCCTTTGCACCTCGGTCTCACCGGTATATCCCCGACTCAATAGGGATTTTTTCGAGGAACCGCAGCCAGCCAACTCTGGCCCCTGTTAGCCTCGGTGGTGATCAACCCCTCCCATCTTCTCGAGTCGTACTCTATGGGAGCTCCCTTCCCCAATACTCGCCTGCAGGACTTGTCTCCACGTCTTCCAGCGCTGGGGTTCTGCCGGGTCTCGTTACCTCGCAAGTGGTTCTTGAAGGCGTCAGCCGGCGCCACAGGGAGCTGGCGTCACTGGGAAGTCCCTCGGAACCAAAAGTGTCTGATGGCACCTGGGAAATTCCCCTTGACTTACAGAATCCCCGTGAGCGTGGTGACCCTCCAGAGGGGCCTCAGGGCCCCGTCGTGTCCTGCCGCGGTCGCCAGAAATGTAGCGGGAAAACTCACGTTCCCAATGACAGGAGACGAGACCAGCGAGGTAGAGAAGACAGGTTTATTGCTAGCAAAGGTTCAGAGTAATAGTTTGGCAAAGTCTGAACCCTGGGCTACTCCCAGAGTCTATCTTTTATAGGTTTTGTAATCAATGCAATCAGGGTATCACAAGATCAGCAGTTGGTATTACAAGATCAGCAGTTAATACATAGTACATCAAAACAGGATAGGAAAAGGGGAAGTTATCTTACACCATCAGCAATATTTTAGGGAACTTCCAGGGTCCATGTCGTACTGTTACAAAGGTCAGGAAGTTGGTAAGAACATTTGGGCAAGAGGATATCTACTGTTACAAAATGCAGGATTTGATTAGGTTTGATTTGATTAGGTTTGATTTGATTAGACGTAGGATAAAGTAGGCCCATTTTGGTATAGAGAACTGTACTATTCTGGCCTGCCTGCTTCACTAGTATAAAAATATAAAAATATAAAAAGTCTACACACCCGTTAAAATGCCAGGTAAAAAAATCAGACTGTGGAAGGATGGGCTGTGTCCTAAATTGCAGGCAGCTGGGATAGCATTCCTCCCCTTTTCTCTAAAAACCCCTCAGCATAAGGAGGGCAGGGAGATGGTTAAAAAAGCCCTGTGTTTGGATCAGCCGTGTGGGTGTGTGGGTGAGAAACAGTTGACAGGAGGAAGCGAGGGAGAGTGCAGCAGTAATGGTTTGTAGAAAACCAGGAGCAAGTGAGACTTTGTATCCTGGAGTTAGTAGCAGTGTTTAATAGTTATAGTAATAGAATAGTACCCTATATGTATTAGTTAGAATAGGCATAGTTTACAGTAGTAATAGTGATAGGAATATAGTCTAGTTGGAACTTGTATTAATTGGTCACCTGGGTAAAAAGAGCACTTTTGTACTGTAACTGGTGGGTTTCTAAGTAAACTAATCCCCAATAGAAAAAGGGGAGAACTTACTCTTATCTTCTATTTTTTCCATGTGAGAATTGTTGATTTTGCCAAAGTACATTCTGCCCCCTTTTTTATGCAACATCTATTAAGAAAAGGCAGTATTATTTTTATTTCTTAATTTTTTATTGTATATGGAATTTTTTTTCTCTTCCCCTTTTTTCTTTTGAACTTTTAATAATTTTTATCCCTCCTCCTTCCCTTTTCTTTTTTTACTGTTTATAGTTGTTTTCTTTTGTCTTTTGTTATTTTTCTTTTCTCTTTATAGGAATACTATATACAACCTGGTTATTGCGGCTGCAAGAGTGAAGAGGGATAGAGATAAGGAAAAGGAGTCCATGGCTGCACCTTCAGAAGTACCAACATCAGATATGGAAAAAATATTGGATGCGATTACAGCACTGAACAAAAAAATGGATGATTCAACTACTGCCTTGGAGAAAAATATGGATGATTTAACTGCTACTTTGGAGAAAAATATGGATGACTTAATTGCCTCTTTAGATATAAAAATGGACAAAAAAATGGACAATCTTCTAGACAAACAAGTAGAGAAAAAAATGGAAGTGATGAAGGAAGATTTAAAAAAAGAATTTAGAAATGAAATACAGAATGTCAAAGAAGTTGCAAATACTCTATTAGGGGAATTTAAAGAGACACAAGGACAGGTTAAGAAATTGGAGATTAAATCAGATTCCATTACTAAAGATATGGAATATAATTTAGATGCTATTGTATCAGTAGAAATGAGAGAAGAGGAATTTTTTTTGAGATTGAGAGGAGTTCCAGAAAAATTAGATGAGAACATGAGAAAATATATAGTTGGTGCTTTAGCTCAATATTTAGAGATAGAACTATGGACTCTGAGATAGATAAAATCTTCAGAGTTAACTCACGCTACGTTAGAGATAAGAAAGTGCCAAGATATTTTGTGAGAAAAGTTATAAAAGAGCAAAATCTGAAGAAATATTATAGTGAGAGATCAAAAATAGCAGGGTTGGGTATAACTTAAAAGATTTAAACCAGAATTTTTTCTTTTTCTATTTGGAATTTGGGATGTACAAATAGAAAAACTTTTTTTTTACTTCTATATGTATAGTATAATAGCACGGTTGGGTATAAATTAAAAGATTTAAACCAGAAGTTTTTCTTTTTTATTTGGAATTTGGGATGTACAAATAGAAAAACTTTTTTTTTTACTTTTATATGTACAGTATTGGAAAAATTAAAGTGTACCAACAATACAGGAATGGATGTTGAAACTATTAGAAATGGCAGAAAATGACAAATTGATTTGTTTACTGAAAGAAAATTCAAATTATTATTTTTTAAAGAGTGGAAACTTTTGATGGACTATTTGCAAAAAGCAGGAGGAGTAAAGCTAATATGGGGTTTTCATGATTAGATTACATATAAATAGTATATAATAGACAAGGAAAAATATATGAATGTTATATGAATAGCCAGCATGTAAAAACAAACTATCTATTTTATTCTTATGACCATAGATGGATCGGAGGTTATCCAATTTCTATGTTTGTCTTTTTCTTTCTTTTTTTTTTTCTTTACCGCACTTTTCTTTTCTTTTCTTTTCCTTTTAATTTGTATTTCTATTTCCGTTTCTTTTTTTACTTTTAGATTTGTATATTTAAAAATCTAATAAAATTTATAAAAAAAAAAAGGGGAGAACAACAATTTTCATGTGCAGTGTCTCATTGGGAAACATCTGAGTGAGTCTGAGTAGACAACCCTTGGGTATCAAACAAACCTGTGACACAGACCAAGATAAATCACTTCAGAATTTTTTCTACCTTTAATATAACATATAAGCTGTACAATTCAGTTGAAAAACAAACCGGAATCTTTTAGGGGGGGAAATAAAAATAAAAATAAAAATAAAAATAAAAACTAGAATAATGTGCTTGCATGAGTGTGCACACCCTCTTATAAGTAGGGATGTGGCTGTGTTCAGAATTAACCAATCACATTCAGACTGATGTTAAATAGTAGTCAGTACACACCTGCCATCAATTAAAGTGACTCTGATCAAGCCCATATAAAGTTCAGCTGTTCTAGTAGGATTTTTCTGACATTTACTCAGTTGCCTCTTACAGCAAAAGCCATGGTCTACAAAGAGCTTACAAAGCATCCAGGGATCTCATTGTTGGAAGGTATCAGTCAGGAGAAGGGTACAATTTTTTTCCCCAAGGTATTGGATATACCATGGAACACAGTGAAGACAGTCATCAACAAGTGGAGAAAATATGGCACAACAGTGACATTACCAATAACTGGATGTCCCTCCAAAACTGATGAAAAAACAAGAAGAAAGCTGGTCCGAGAGGCTGCCAAGAGGCCTACAGCAACATTGGAGGAGCTGTAGGAATTTCTGGCAAGTACTGGTTGTGTACTACATGTGACAACAGTCTCCCATATTCTTCATATGTCTGGGCTGTGGGGTAGGGTGGCAAGACGGAAGCCTTTTCTTACAAAGAAAGACATCCAAGCCCAGCTACATTTTGCAAAAACCTACATCAATTCTGACAAAAGCATGTGGGAAAATGTTTTATGGTCTGATGAGACCAAGGTTGAACATTTTGGCCATAATTCCAAAAAGTATGTTTGATGCAAAAACAACACTGCGCATCCCCAAAAGTGCACCATACCCACAGTGAAGCATGGTGGTGGCAGCATTATGCTTTGGGGCTGCTTTTCTTCAGCTGGATCTGGGACTTTAGTCAAGGTGGAGGGAATTATGAACAGTTCCAAATATCAGTCAATTTTGGCACAAAACCTTCAGGCCTCTGTTAAAATGCTGAAGATGAAGATGAATTTCACCTTTCAGCATGACAACGACCCAAAGCATACCTCCAAATCAACAAAAGAATGGCTTCACCAGAAGAAGATCAAAGTTTTGGAAAGGCCCAGCCAGAGCCCGGACCTGAATCCAATTGAAAATCTGTGGGGTGACCTGAAGAGGGCTGTGTACAGGAGATGCCCTCGCAATCTGACAGATTTGGAGCGCTTCTGCAAGGAAGAGTGGGCAAAGATTCCCCAGGCAAGATGTGCCGTGCTGATAGACTCCTACCCCAAAAGACTAAATGCTGTCATAAAATCAAAGGGTGCTTCAACAAACTATTAGTTGAAGGGTGTGCACACTTATGCAACCACGTTATTCTAGTTTATTATTTTTATTTCCCCCCCTATAAGATTTCAGTTTGTTTTTCCAATTGAATTGTACAGCTTGTATGTTATATTAAAGGTGGAAAAAATTCTGAAGTGATTTATCTTGGTCTGATTTTTTACATCTCAAAAACCTGACATTTTAACAGGGGTGTGTAGACTTTTTATATCCACTGTGCTAGCAAATCTGGAGATTAATTTTAGTAATTCACTAGATACAAAGTCTGCTTGCTTTCTATCTGACAGTGGGATATTTTATGATATCTCTGAAAAGGATTTATCTCGGGTTTTTAAGAGCCAGTCTGGTGTGGTAGTTAAGACATCAGGCTAGAAACTGGGAGAATGTGAGTTCTAGTCATACTTTAGGCACAAAGCCAGCTGGATGACCTTGGGCCAGTCTCTCTCTCTCTCTCTCTCTCTCTCTCAGCCCTAGAAAGGAGGCAATAACAAACCACTTCCAAAATCTTGCCAAGAAAACTGCAGGGACTAGTCAGGCAGTCACCAGGAGTCAACACTGACTCAAAGGCATAAATAATAAAAAAATAATAATTGGAGTGGAAAGGCCCTTGCGGTTTGCTCTCAAAATGAATGGCCACTTCTAGCACAATATCACCTAATAAAATCCCCCCATTTCAATTAGTTACCAAAGTATTGCCCTCATCTGTATAAAGAAACTTTATTCCACAGATAAATGACTTGTAGGCAATTCTGTCAATGTGGGGCAAGCTACATTTTGAAATGGCTAGATTATTCAAATTTACTATAATTTATCTGTCATTTCAAAACACCCCTGTTTATTAAGGAAGAAGTGGAGGGATATAAACATTCCAAGTATTTTATAAATATGCCAGACATTAAGAAAATATCAGCCAAGATTAAATAAAAGTATACTTCATTCATCTACTTAGTTAAACTTAGGTTATCCATACAATTGTCCCCTGCATATTATGAAATGATTTAAAATAAATGTATTCCTGAAGTGTGAAAAGGAAGAAGGGACTTTTTATCATGCATGGTGGACTTGTATAAAAGCACACCCCCCCAAAAAAAAATGTTCGGTGTAAATCCATACAATGATGCAAAGGATAGTGCAGATTAATATTATGATGAAGCCAGAATTATTCCTACTGGATTTTATGGACAAGGAATTAGAAAAGAAATATGGGAAATTAATATTGTATATGGTAACTGCGACATGATTACTGTATGCAAAAAGTTGGAAAAGCAGTGAAATACTTACAGTGGAAGATTGAATTATAAAATTAACTGAACTTGCAGAAATGGCAAAGCTGACCAGTTTGGCCAGGGAAAAAAGAACAAAGACTTTTTTTGAAAGAGTAGAAACCTTATATGGACTTTTTTGTTGAAAGAAGAAAAAATCAAATTGATGATTTTGGGATTTGGGGGTTAAAGAGGGACGAAGAGGTTGGAGGAAAGATTGAGATGACAATTACTTTATAGAAAGAAGGGTGGAATACGTAATTGTATTTTTTTTCTTTTTCTTATTTCATTTGTTTTTCTCTATTTCTTATTTTCTATCTTTGCGTTATGTATATTTTACTACATTGAAAAATTCATGTGTATATTACTGCTCAAAAAAATAAAGGGAACACTGAAACAACACAATGTAAGTCCAAGTCAATCACACTTCTGTGAAATCAAACTGTCCACTTAGGTAGCAACACTGATTGACAATCAATTTCACATGCTGTTGTGCACATGGAATAGACAACAGGCGGAAAGCATAGGCAGTTAGCAAGACATCCCCAATAAAGGAGTGGATCTGCAGGTGGTGACCACAGACCACTTCTCAGTTCCTATGCTTTCTGGCTGATGGTTTGGTCACTTTTGAATGCTGGCGGTGCTTCCACTCTAGTGGTAGCATGAGACGGAGTCTACAACCCACACAAGTGGCTCAGGTAGTGCAGCTCATCCAGGATGGCACATCAATGCGAGCTGTGGCAAGAAGGTTTGCTGTGTCTGTCAGCGTAGTGTCCAGAGCATGGAGGCGCTACCAGGAGACAGGTCAGTACATCAGGAGACGTGGAGGAGGCCGTAGGAGGGCAACAACCCAGCTGCAGGACCGCTACCTCCACCTTTGTGCAAGGAGGGACAGGAGGAGCACTGCCAGAGCCCTGCAAAATGACCTCCAGTGGGCCACAAATGTGCGTGTGGCTGCTCAAACGGTCAGAAACAGACTCCATGAGGGTGGTATGAGGGCCCGACGTCCACAGGTGGGGGTTGTGCTTACAGCCCAACACTGTGCAGGATGTTTGGCATTTGCCAGAGAACACAAGATTGGCAACTTCGCCACTGGTGCCCTGTGCTCTTCACAGATGAAAGCAGGTTCACACTGAGCACATGTGACAGACGTGACAGGGTCTGGAGACGCCGTGGAGAACGTTCTGTTGCCTGCAACATCCTCCAGCATGACCGGTTTGGCAGTGGGTCAGTAATGGTGTGGGGTGGCATTTCTTTAGGGGGCCGCACAGCCCTCCATGTGCTCGCCAGAGGTAGCCTGACTGCCATTAGGTACCGAGATGAGATCCTCAGACCCCTTGTGAGACCATATGCTGGTGCGGTTGGCCCTGGGTTCCTCCTAATGCAAGACAATGATAGACCTCATGTGGCTGGAGTGTGCCAGCAGTTCCTGCAAGATGAAGGCACTGATGCTATGGACTGGCCCGCCCGTTCCCCAGACCTGAATCCAATTGAGCACATCTGGGACATCATGTCTCGCTCCATCCACCAACGCCACGTTGCACCACAGACTATCCAGGAGTTGGGGGATGCTTTAGTCCAGGTGTGGGAGGAGATCCCTCAGGAGACCATCCGCCACCTCATCAGGAGCATGCCCAGGCGTTGTAGGGAGGTCATACAGGCACATGGAGGCCACACACACTACTGAGCCTCATTTTGACTTCTTTTAAGGACATTACATCAACGTTGGATCAGCCTGTAGTGTTCTTTTCCACTTTAATTTTTGAGTGTAACTCCACATCCAGACCTCCAGGGGTTGCTTACATTTGATTTCCATTGCTTTTTGTGTGATTTCGTTGTCAGCACATTCAACTATGTAATGAACAAAGTAATTAATACGAATATTTCATTCATTCAGATCTAGGATGTCTTATATATATATATATATATACACTATATATATATGCTATATATATATATATATACTATATCTATATGCTATATATATATATACTATATATATATAGTGTGTGTGTATATATATATATATATATATATATATATATATATATATATATGGGTCCATATTCTGTACAATATGTGTTGGATGCATAAACAAACACACAGAGCCATATATATATATAGTGTGTGTGTGTGTGTGTGTGTGTGTGTGTGTATATGTACCACTGTATATATAAATATATAGTGTGTATATATATACAGTGTATGTATGTATGTATATATATATACACACACACACACACACATATATATACATACTGTGTGTGTGTATATATACATACATACATACACTGTATATATATACACACTATATATTTATATATACAGTGGTACATATATATACACACACACACTATATATATATATATATATGGCTCTGTGTGTTTGTTTATGCATCCAACACATATTGTACAGAATATGGACCCTCATAAGGTAAAACCAGACTAAAACAGTTTGTCTTTGTTTTATTTTATTTCCAATATCTACTTCTTCTGGAGTTCTAGGAAGGTACACAGGTTGGAAAAAGCTATTCTAAGCTCTCAAATCTATACCTCTCAAATATGAATCTCTCAAATATATATATACACCTCTCAATTTTTAAAATAATTTATATAGGTTCAAGTAAATACTGTATATTAGAGCAACCCAGTCTGCTGAGGGAATTTATAGCTTATTTTAGAACACTTCCACAAGGCATATATTTATTTCAGTCTGCTGCAATTCTCCTACTGGGCAAGGCAATGTTTCCGCCAGATTCAACCTGGCATGAAGCCAAAGCATCCATAGCTATTATTCACAAACCACAATGTAGCAACTTGCAGCGGCTCTTGGGCTACTGTATGAGTGTGGGGTTTTGTGCGTGCATGCATACATGTCAAGCTATAGCCCAGTTTGCGTTGCCTTGGCTTGACAGGCGACTATATAAAACCACCTAAGTGTTTTCTTTGTGTTATGAAGATAAACAATTTAGGGATAAGCATGTGGGCAGCAGTGATAAATATCAGCCCCAGACCATTAAGAGAAGGAGATAGTATTTACTGTGCTGTTAGTTTGTGTCTGGCAGACACTGTGTTTCTTTTCCCTTTAAGCATGACATTTTATTACCATTAGCTCTCTCTTAAAGAAAAGAACAAAAAAAAGATGCTGTAGGTTCTACAGTAACCTAGACACAATAGGTCACTGCTGTGAAGTTCATAATCATTTTAAAAATGTATAAGTAATGTTTGTTTTTTTAAAACTGTGAAGGGGTTAGCTTGAAACAAGGAGGTGTTACTCACATGGAAACCAAACTGAAGTGTGAATGGCAACTGGAACTGCTGGGTGGAATCATCATTCAAATATTATCTACAGTGCACAGGGTTATTTAGCAGCTAAGCTCTTAACCTAACAAAGGTCAAGGTAAATAAATGGCTATAAAGAGAAGTGGTCCGATTCTCAGAGACTGCCTGGACAAGTCCCTGTAGTTTTCTTGGCAAGGTTTTTCAGAAGTGGTTTGCCATTGCCTCCTTCCTAGGGTTGAGAGAGAGGGACTGGCCCAAGTTCACCCAGCTGGCTTCGTGCCTAAGGCGGGACTAGAACTCACGGTCTCCCAGTTTCTAGCCTGATGCCTTCACCACTACATCAAACTGGCTCAAACAGAAGTTACAACAGCATTATTTAGCAGCCAGACATGCATAAAAATTCATTCATTTTGTGTAGAATGTAAAGGATGGGAATCAGGGTCCCAATCTTCATGCACTCAAATGTTTCATATTGGTAAATCAGGCTTTATGGTGGGGGGGGGGAGTGTGTTTAGGCCCCCAAGCATCTTACAGCCAACAGAGTGGGGCAAAAATGCTGGCTAATATTTAAAATGATGAGTGTTATGTTGGTACAGCTCCTTGTAAGTATCCCTCCACCCCCCAAAACTGCTTTGCATCCACTCGGCCAAAATTTTCTTCTGAATATTCTCTCATTCAAGTTGACAGAAAGGAAACCACTTTCATTTTTTTCCAAAGAAAAACAAAAACTTCAGAGAAATGATCCTGATTGGGTAGTTTTTGCAGTCATGTAAGTTAGAAGATGGATGAGGAGCATATGCCTGCATTCTATCTTTCACTCTACAATCACCTCTCTAGCCATCGACAGCCTCTGGCTTTTCCCAATGGAAGACCACAGGAAGGAACTTCTCCCATTGGGCTTTTTTCAGATTAGGAAGCACGGACTGACGAAGGTGCAAAATGATGAAGAAGTGAGTAACAAGTATTACCTCAAGCCAATAATGTAAGCTCAGAGCACCCCTCCAAAAATCATAAAAATTCTTCTAAAGCAATGGAAAATGAGTTAGAAAAACAGAAGCTTGTTTCACAGAGGAGCAAAACTTCCAGAAATTTGGAGGACAAATCCTGGCACGGTTTTTAGAATGATCCCTCTTAGGAGCTATAAATATGTAAGGCTTTGACAGGCTCAAGGATAGGATGGCTGCTGACGTCTTGGCATCATTCCTTACTGCTAGTATCTTCACATCTCCTTTATAAGTTGTGTGAAGTGAAGTCTTCCAAGCCTGCTCTTCTGTCCATGACAGAGCGTCAGAGAATGGGTTGCAAAGGAACAAGAGAGATGGTCCAACTTTGCTTGACACCCATTATGGGGTGGGGCGGGAATTCAGCCATGGTAAAGGAAGCAGGCCAAGATCCACAAAACTAGGAGCTGGGCCTAGTTCCCGTGCAAATCAGACTTGGAATATGTGATAGCTAATGCTGGATTCTTCCCTTTTAGACCTTCCTTTTTCCCCTAATTTTAGCATCCATTCAGCATTCTTGGTACAGCTTATATTGAGGTCCTGGCCTATTAGCCTATTAACAAACCATCAGGGGTTTTTATAAGCAATGAATTAGCTGCAGCCAGAGCTATTCCATTTTGATCACTCTGCCAATGCTTTTGCTTGTCAGAATCAGCGGTTAGTTAACACTTGCTTTAGCACCTGCTAGTAGGAACTAAAGAGGTAGACCACAAACACCTCATAAGCAAGAAGTGTTGGACTAGCTGGCGGGTTGTGGCTTTGTAAGAACTTTTTACTGGAATAGAGGAAGGTAACATGGCATTTAGCTTAGCTGTGGCCAAGAATGTCCAGGTAAAGGTCCAGAGGTGAGACAAAGTTTATCATTAGCATGTTAGAAAAAACACCCAAAGGCAGAGAACATAGTTAATTAAGTGTACCCCCAATGCTTATTATGGGTAAAAGGTAAATGTTCCCCCTGCACATTTGTGCAGTCGTATCTGACTCTAGGGGCCGGTGCTCATCTCCGTTTGTTAGCCGAAGAGCCAGCGTGGTCCGAAGATGCTTCCACGGTCATGTGGCCGGCATGACGCACGTGGAACGCTGTTACCTACCCACCAAAGTGGTACCTATTGATCTACTTGCATTTGCATGCTTTCGAATTGCTAGGTTGGCAAGAGCTGTGGCTAGTGCGGGAGCTCACTCCGTCATGCAGGACTAGGGATTCAAACCTCCGAACTTGCAATCTTCCGATCGACAAGCCTGGCGTCTTACCCGCTGAGCCACCACGCCCCCTTTATTATGGGGTATTGGCCTAAACTAGGGGGCATGGTGGCTCAGCGGGTAAGACACCAGGCTTGTCGATCGGAAGATCACAAGTTCGGAGGTTCGAATCCCTAGCCCTGTGTGCGGAGTGAGCTCCCGCATTTGCCCCAGCTCTTGCCAACCTAGCAATTTGAAAGCATGCAAATGCAAGTAGATGAATAGGTACCACTTCGGTGGGTAGGTAACAGCGTTCTGCGCGTGTCATGCGGCCACATGACCACGGAAGCGTCTTCGGACAACGCTGGCTCTTTGGCTAACAAACGGAGATGAGCACCGGCCCCTAGAGTCGGACACGACTGCACAAATGTGCGGGGGGAACCCTTGCCCTTACCCTTATTGGCCTAAACTACACATATCTTCAATAAGTGTCAGCCTCGCATGTTCGTCTGCCATGCTTCTGACTGTTCTTATTGTTATCACAATAAGTCAGGAATAAGTGATGTAAAATCAGGAAATTGTGACATGTATTTGTGGTTTTATGGTATAAAAGAGCATGCTGAATTTTGAGAGGCGCACTTGATTTGGACTTGGGTCCCAAGTGTACCTCTTTGCTTCTGTGCAGAAATAAAGTGTTTGAATTCCACTTTCCTCGACACTGCGTGATTCATTGGCTCATCGCGCCGGGTGAATGAACCCAGCGTTGGGCTGGGTCAACAGTATGGTTATATTAACTGCAGATCCCTGCTTATATTTCTTTCTTTTTCAACCCAGGCATTCATAAATTGCCTATTAAGAGCTAGAGGGCATTGCACTGGGATGCAGAGTCAGTGTCGTGGGTGGATAAAATGTTGGGTGGGGATAAGGAGAATAAAATTCCGATTCCTATTCAGATAGGAAATTCACTCAGTAGCTTGTGTCAAATCAGCAACTTACTCCTGAGATTATAAAAGAAAACAAATCAACAATTGTCACCTAATTTGATAGACACTGACATCGTGTGTGTGTGTGTGTGTGTGTGTGTGTACAGGCTAAGCATTGTTAGATTTTACTTGTTTTGAAATAACTTTTTTTTAAAAAAAATGGGGGCTGTAGCTGGTGTTTTGAAAACATTTTTCTTCAGTAATTCCAAGATTTCATAACTGTTAGAAATGTAATGCTTACAACTTATTTACTAATAACAACACAATATTGATGTGAATAAGGTCGTACTCAAGAATTAGATAAGGTGTTTATTAGAGCATGATAGTTATTTATCAGGCACTAGGACCTGTGTGGAATCACAGCAGGTTTGGAGGCAGCAAGGCACAAGGCAGGCACTAGGACCTGCATGGAATCCTGGCAGGGCTCGGAGGCAGCAGCAGCAGCAGCTGCGACACACCCAGACACTGCAGCCGACACACTAATGTGTCCCAACACACAGTTTGGAAAGCTTTGATCTAGAGACTGGAAAGAGTAGGTTCAGATGAGGTGGTAGAGCTAGAGCAAGCAGTTTGGAAAGAGGAAGCCAAGACTCTGAAGGACTTGTTGAATCTTGGTCACTGATCTTTTTAGCTAAAATAAATAACTTCTTAGGTCAAATTAGCGAGGTAATACAGCTCACGCAACCATTCAGGACGAGAGAGTAGGCATGGAACAAATGGTAAAATCAAGGCGCCCTCTCAGTCTCCAAGTTCTCTCTGTTTTGAATCTTCTATGATTCAGGCAGCAAATGAGAGAATCACTCTGACTAAAGCAGACTGATTCATGTGGTCTTGATCTATAGTTCATTGCAGTTCAAGAGCACGAATCAGGAAAAATGAAACCCCATAGGAATATGTATTTCATTCCTCCCCCTCCCCACTTTCCTCTTTTTTTTAATTGAAAGCTATTATGATGCAGTCAGGCTTTTTCCCCCCCTAATGCTTCCCTCCTGGGCAGCTGAACATAACAGCTCTCTAACACAGGCTCAGGCCTGATATTTATCTGCCTCCACTGCACAGAAAGGGTGGAGACGAAGGGATGGAAAAGGAGAGGAGTGGAAAGGTCAAAGGAAACTAACTCAAGTGAGAATAGAAATGATGAATGCTATGAAAAATAAATCAGTCACTTCCAATCTCAGTTCACAAGGACAATGACATCCAATAGAACTACTGGAAACATAAGTCTGGGTAAAATGAGATGCGCTTTAGCAAAAAAAATGGACATAGATTCCCTTCTCTCTCCTCTCCTTCCACACCGAAATAGGTGCAATTGGGGCAACCAATTGGGGCAACCAATGGAGAATAGAATGCAAAGGTCACAGATAATAATTATCCTTATTATTTTATTCAGTTTATATGGCCACCCATCTCTCAACAAAGTGAGATTGCAACACAGCACAGTGCATTATTGGAGGCACAGCTTCACAGCTGATTTCAATTAAGGATACAATATGCTGCATTACATCCATCCTGAATTGAGTGAATTTAAAAATGCAAACCTACGCTATATTGCTTTGGTATATACTGCAGGGTGTACATTTTGCTTATGTTGAAACACAAGTCTTACATTTTAATTTGTGTGTGTGTGTGTGTGTGTGTGTGTGTGCATTTGTATGCAGTTGTTAGAGTATCATCTTTCATGTAGCTGGAGCTAGAATATCAGCCCAGCAAGGTAGACTAGACTAAGAAAACAATGCCATATAGGTCAGGACTACTGGGTAAGACGCCAGGCTTGTTGATCGGAAGATTGCAAGTTTGGAGGTTCGAATCCCTAGCCCTGCGTGCGGAGTGAGCTCCCGCACTAGCTCCAGCTCTTGCCAACCTAGCAATTCGAAAGCATGCAAATGCAAGTAGATTAATAGGTACCACTTCGGTGGGTAGGTAACAGCGTTCCGCGCGTGTCATGCGGCCACATGACCGTGGAAGCGTCTTCGGACAACGCTGGCTCTTTGGCTAACAAACGGAGATGAGCACCGGCCCCTAGAGTCGGACACGACTGCACAAATGTGCGGGGGGTACCTTTACTTTTTACTTTTATTATAAAGGTATAGTAACAGAATCTTCAAGTCTGAATGTACTTCCCCCTCCTTCTCTTTATCTTCATATGAACTTAGGAGGGATTTGTCTGAGATGTTTTCTCACATTATTTTCTTGGCCTGGGCTCAGGTCCCTCTTATCTGACCGTTGCCTTGGTAGCGGGTCTTCCTCCTGTCCTTCAAGGCTATTCCCTCTGCGCTCTACATAGAGAAGCAGTATAATGTTAGTTCTGGGATAACTAGCAAGGGGGAATTAATGTTTGTATTCACATACAATGAAGAGGAAGAGATTACAAGAAAGTAAGCAAGATATGCAGATGATACCACTTTGATGGCTGAAAGCGAGGAGAAGCTGAGGAGCCTTATGAGGAAGGTGAAAGAAGAAAGTGCAAAAGCTGGGTTGCAGTTAAACCTCAAAAAAAACAAAAACAAGATTATGGCAACCAGCTTGATTGATAACTGGCAAATAGAGGGAGAAAAAGTGGAGGCAGTGACAGACTTTGTATTTCTAGGCGCAGAGTTTACTGCAGATGCTGACTGCAGCCAGGAAATCAGAAGACATTTACTTCTTGGGAGGAGAGCAATGGCAAATCTTGATAAAATAGTTAAGAGCAGAGACATCACACTGACAACAAAGGTCGGCATAGTTAAAGCAATGGTATTCCCTGTAGTAACCTATGGCTGTGAGAGCTGGACCATAAGGAAGACTGAGCAAAGGAAGATAGATGCTTTTGAACTGTGGTGTTGGAGGAAAATTCTGAGAGTGCTTTGGACTGCAAGAAGATCAAACCAGTCCATACTCCAGGAAATAAAGCCAGACTGCTCACTTGAGGGAATGATATTAAAAGCAAAACTTAAGTACTTTGGCCACCTAATGAGAAGACAGGATACCCTGGAGAAGATGCTGATGCTAGGGAAAGTGGAAGGCAAAAGGAAGAGGGGCCGACCAAGGGCAAGAAGGATGGATGATATTCTGGAGGTGACGGACTCGACCGTGGGGGAGCTGGGGATGGCGACGGCCGACAGGAAACTCTGGCATGGGCTGGTCCATGAAGTCATGAAGTGTCAGAAGCGACTGAACGAATAAACAACAACAGGCAAGTACACAGTGGGAGAATACACATTAAAGGAACGCCTTCAAGTACACAGTGGGGGAACACCCATTGAAAGGAATGCCTTGGCACCGGTTGCTTGCTTAGCAGACTGGAGGCTGCAAGCCTGGAGCCACTTCACAAGCTGGCCAAGGGTGCTAATAAACCTGTGGCTAGCACCTTTTAGAGAAGTGCTGTGCTGAAGAGCAGCTCAGAAAGAGATAGCTTGTTTAAGCAATCTTTCCCTTCTGCATGGGGGGAAATTCTGCAAAGGTGAAAAGGGGAAAGGTAAAAAAGACAAAAAATACAAGTTAGGCAGTCGAAACAGGACAGTACTCCACCTCAGTTAAATGAGAATCAGTTCAGGTTATTGTGTTCTCCCTCATCATCTGGGTTTTGGTCATGCCGAGTTCTAATGTAACACATTTTACACGTACATTCACAGAAACCAAAAAAATATATGCAGTGATCATGGCCAGAACGTGCAGTTAGAATGTCACCCTGAGTTTGCATTAATTCTCCACTCTTTATTGCTTCTGAGAAAAGCTTATGGCTTGAGTAATACTGGAGAAAGTGATGTCTTGAGACACCACTGGAATAGAAATTAAGCCACAGTAATGAAAAGAATCCAACTTGCTTTTTTCTATATATCTGTGCTCTTTTAGCTATACAACCACAATCTTGATTTGCTCTATTGTGATATTATGTTAGGAATTTAGTTTTATGCAAGCCATTCATTTCTTTGAAGAAAGGCCGAGTGCCCAAATGCATGAAAATCCACTCTCTCACTTCCTTCAAAGTTGAATTACTATGAAGATTTTGAAATAACATCTAGTTCCCATGTTCCAGAGATGAATATTCCTATGTGAAGGCTCTTCTCTGTTGGAAGGACTTGGAAGACTTGTCTTATGGTGGTTGATATTGGGTACTTCAGACCATCCTTTGAATTTATAGTTGGCAATCCAACCCCTCCAGGATCCAGGGCCGCAACTAGGGGGGGCAAGTGGGGCATGTGCCCCGGGCGCCGCACTGGGGTGTGTGCCAAAATGACACCCGGGGGCACCAAAATGACAAAATAACCCATGGGGGGGCGTGGAATCCATGTTTGCCCCAGGTGACACAGACCCTAGTTCCATCCCTGCCAGGATCCAACAAAAGTGTCTTCTGTAGATAGTCACTATCTACATCTAGGATTGACTGACAGTGAAATCTTGCATACAGAAAACCTGCATCATATCAAATTGGATTTTATTCTTAAACTTGGTTCGGTTTACATGAAATTGGCTCCATGCTATATAGGAGGCCATGACTCTGAAGAGTGTGGCATAAGTCTCATTAAATGAACTGATTTCTGACACCACCTTCCCCAATCCTGGAATTATACAGAGATATGGAAATGATATTGCCCATACTTGCAAACACAAGATAGGACATTATGCAGCAATTCAAAGCACTGAGTCATTTACAAAGCTTCCCAGTTTGATCTGGGTCACTCCACTGTTTTTCCTTTGCCTCATGTAGTCACAGATTTGGTCTGAAATATTCTGCTTTGACTTCTTATTGGGATTCAGCCAAACCAGATACATTCCCTTTTTGAGGACTGTAGCCTTAGACAACTATGTGTATAACCTTTCCTGCCAATGCTTTTAAATCACCCAGGATGGCTTACAACCGTTAAATAAAAGCAAATCAAATCAAAATTGTATCAACAGCATTAAAATGAAAATATAACTCATAAAGGTGCTCTGTGAGTAATAAATTCTTGAAAGTTTAAAAAAATAATTCACTCTTGACTTGTGAGGGTTTTTTTTTTGTAAGATTATAATGATTTTAAATAATGTCAGCTTTCTGTTTTCTGTACTTTAGACATGAATCACAGTATTGAATCTCTAAGCTGTGGCATGACTCTCTGCTCTGTTTTAAAGCTGCCAACATCCTAATTTGGTTGTGTACAAAGTTTCTGTGGGAATGACTGGACTGATTTGAAAATAACACCAGTCCCTCTGCTTCTGCTGCTATGTAAAATGACTCCTGGCACAGTTGGGATTGTATGAAGTCTTGCCGAAGGAAGTCTTGATAGAAGCACAGATGCAGTCAAAATGGCAGGCCTCTTATAAGTAACCTTTTGATCCTTTCTGCAGCTCTTGCATTATAGATTTTTCATCATCTTTGTCTTGCTTTTGAAGGTGCAATAAGGAAGGGTTTCTATTTTTCTGTAGTACATCCCTGACTCCTTTCTCTTACCCAAATTCATCTATCTTCTTCAGATGAGGAGCGGGCTGGTCCAAGACATCTTGCTGCCTGAAATGAAGGGCAAAATGGCACCTTTCTCTCCCACTCTGTTATAGTGAAGATTACACCCTCTTTTCATTTAGTGACCGTGTTCTGTTCCAGCAAAATGGTCACTAAGTGAACACATGACTGAGAGTCAGAGAGAGAGATGTTGCAAAGATCACTGGCTGCTGCCATCTCATTCAGATACACTTGTCTCCTACAGTGTCCTGTGCCTGACCTGTTTCCCCCCCCCCTTTTTTTTTTGTCCCCTCGCAGGGTGGAGAGATTGCTTAAACAAGCTATCTCTTCCTGAGCTGCTTTTCTCCACAGGCAGCTTGTCCCTAAAAAGTGCTAACTGGAAGTTAACAAGCTCAGCTCTGTGACATTTATTAGTTGATTAGAACCCTCCTGCTGGCTGGCAGTGCTGCCTGAAACTGACCAGACCTTAATCAGTTTCACACTGAAGGCTTTTGTTGCATGAAATTTGGTTGTTAAGTGTGCACATTGGTCAAAAATTATTTTTTTATTACTGTTTATTACCGTTGTACTTGCAAATGGTTGCTAACCGAGGTAGTCGCTAACCGAGGAGTGGCTGTGCCAACAAATCTTGCCTAATGTTGCAGGACTGTAAAGTTACCACCAAAACTATCTTAGCATCATAACATTATCACTGTGGCAAGGCAGGATGCCCTGACTGGGACAGAACTGTAAAATGATCAAAAGACTAAGTTTTTTCTTCTTCGTACTTGTCAAAACCATGCAAAGTGTCAAAGAGACACCTGAAGCTTCCTACCTAATTAAGGCACCTGGAAACAGGCACGTCTGATAGGCAAAGGAGCCTGGTTGCTGGTGGCTGTTGGATATTGCTGGAGTTGTGTTTGAGCTGTGTGGACTGGAGATATCATGAATCAAGGAACAGTTGCAGAAGGGAGGAATCTGGAGACCAAGATTCCCGTGGAATGTTTTAAAGTCAAAGGTAAAGTTTCCCCTTGAATCAAGTTTGATTCCTGAGGACTGCACGGGCATATCCATGTAATTTTCTTGACAACAGTATCGAAATGGTTTGTTATTGGCTTTGGAGGGCTGTTTTTAACTTCCCAGTCTAGACAACAGGCCTGGAATTTAACAGTGTTCTCACCTTTGATGACTAACCAGTTCCAAGCCTGCTTAGATTTTCTAAAATCAGCCAAGGATGCCCAGTTTTTGTGACCTGCTCTGACTGCAATGCTTTAACTGAGCTTCTTTACGAAGGAAGGCAATTTTATAGACAATTTCCTTCAGTGAAGATCAAGTAGTATCAATATGAAAGTTGGTTCTCTAATCACTGATGATGCCATTGCCCACTTCAAATTTTTAAGATAGTTTCCCACTGCATTATATTTCAATCATGATTTTACATTTCAGTTCAGGAAAACTGATTGATGGTATTCTGAAATAAGGAGCATCGTAAACCCAACTCTTCTAGGCATCAGAAGAGAAAAAACAGTTTAGCCATCCACTTCCTTTCCCGAGGATAGCTTGCTTGTTAGAGAATTCAACCTTTTAATTAACTGGCTTCCAATTATAGTGCGAGCAGGATATGTCTGAAAACCTGCATCTGTACTTTAAAGAAGTAGAATTCTTGCAAGCTGTCCTGTTCAGTATTTGAGGACTTACCAGAAAACACACAGCAACGTAATACACAAATAAAGTATATGCTTATCTGGAAGCAACATAAAAATAGGATTAAGATAAATCAATATTATCATTTCTACAATTGTTTTACTCTCACACCTCCTGGTATATATTTCCAATCTCTGATTATTTTCATACAAGGTATACTTTTATTTACATAATGAATGTAAACCAAGTTCTACTGAAGGGTTAAATCTGTTTTGAAAACTAATCCTGGCAAAAATTTGATATTTTCTCCTAGAAGGGATTCCATGTGGAACTGCCACAGCTCCCAATACCCAGATCAAACTTCCATTTCACTTTGGCAGGCAAAATGAATGTTGTTATTTTACTTGTTTGAAGTAAGGTTGCAGCAAACTTCCTTTTTTGATTAAAAAGGAAGTTATTCAGTTCATATAGGTAATTGGAAAGTTGTCAGCTTTCGTTTCATTCATAGGAGAGTTGATAAAATGTGTTTTGTCTAAGTTATGAACTATATCTGAAAATCAATATGTTGGATACACACAACCAATTAAAAAAATGTACAACGTAAGGTTTGCCCTCAGTGGCCAATGAGAAATAACATGAAAGGTTTTGGAGAACAACTGCATTTCTCTCTTTTGCTTGCTGCCAAACTAGCTTATTGATTAAATGACAACAGCTGATCCATTTTATGGGTTAAAGTAATCATAATTGTTTAATCTTCAGTAATGGTGAGTTATCCTTTTCCTTTCCTTTCCTTTCCTTTCCTTTCCTTTCCTTTCCTTTCCTTTCCTTTCCTTTCCTTTCCTTTCCTTTCCTCTTTTCTTTCAGATGCATCTGGACCTTCTTGAGCTTGGGACAATTCAAGATGAAGGCCTGGGTTCCACCTACAGTTGAAAGAGGTCTTGAATAATCATACATTTTATGCATAGAATGTCTCAGTATAATTGTGAGAAGTTGGTCTATGGCAGTGATGGTGATCCTATGACACGCATGTCAAAGGTGACATGCCACAACATTTTGGGTGACACGCCAGCATTCACCAACACACAACAACTATTCTCCCTGGGAAGCCGCAGCCACCCCAAACCAGTCAGAGCTGCAGTTGCCCTTGCCCCCTCGAAGCCCCTTGCTGCCCTGCCCTCTGCCACCCCAGCTCATCTGGCCATCTTCTTGGTCCCTCTTGCGTGAACTTTAGAAGATGGCCAGGCTTGCTGAGGTGGCGAAGGGCATAATAATATTGCCCCTTCGCACAAAGCCAGCTTCTCCAGGAAGCCGCCCCAGCCCAATCCCAGCCGTAGTTGCCCTCACCACTTCTGAGCCATAATAATAATAATAATAATAATAATAATAATAATAATAATAATAATAATAATTCATTATTATTATTATTATTATTATTATTATTATTATTATTATTATTATTGCCCCTTCATGCAAAGCCAGTTCCTGGAGAAGCCACTTGCAATTTGCCCAAAAGGGTGCCTTTGAATGAAGGGGCGCGCTTCTGCTGGCTTCGTGCAAAGCTTTTGTTTGTTTGTTTTTGTTCCGGGGGGGGGGGGGCACTCCAGCAGAGGATTTTCCAAATTTTTGACATGCCGAGCCCAAAAGGTTCATCATCACTGGTCTATGTTGCCGTAGTGCTGAATTTCTTTAGCACCATGATTCTGAAGTCCAGGTGAAAGATATAAGAATATGCACACACTTCATCGAGCCTTACATCATGGGAGATCTGAGATGCATGGAATCCCAAATGTATTGTATTCCATGTAAGCTTCCTCTTGATCACACGCAACACATTGCTAGAGGCATGGCCAGTCAGGAACTCATTATTAAGGGTAGAATCACCCCCACCTTCTGCATGCTAGTGCTGCACCCAGGAATAAGAGGATTGTTACTCTACACCATTGTTTTCTTGTTATGGAAAACATTTCACTGGGATGAGAGAGGTGCCTCTTACCTGGGCATTTAATAATTACTAAGAAAATACAGAGCTTGACAAGAACCACACTGGGTCAGACCATCGTGGTCAGAATTCTTGGAATAGTTATGGGACGCCCATGCAGTTGAATGCAGTAATAACTTCCAGTTTGTGATGTATAAACTGGAACACAGAGCTGTCCTGTAGCTTTTGATATAATCCATCAAGAACCCTTTATTCCTGAATGTCTTCATCACTGCATAAACCATCTAAATTGATGAGTATCACTATATCTTATCAGGGAAAATTTCCACATTTGACTTTGCACAACCATGAAGTGGTTTTGGAGTGGACATGATATCTTGGGAACTTGGCACTGATGTGCATTGAGCTGATTGCAGCAAGTGAAGTTTTTGGAAGTGAACGGGGGAAGCAATAAAGAAAACATGACCCTAACCAGGGAACTTGTTCCATTTATTCATCACAAAGCTCAACCTTGAAATATTGCAAAGCTATCTTGGTTGTCTTTTTACAAACTATGCAAAAATTTGACTTTCGGTTTAAAGCGAGAGATTTTCAAGAGTCATTATTCAGTTCCTCCAAAAAATCCCACTTTTTCGGCAGCAAAAATGTCCTTTTAACAATCGCATTAATAAAAAGGGAATTCAGATATTATTAGCAAACTTGCTCAAAGAGGCTTGCAGGCATCTAAATAAAAATACTTCTCCACCTGGGCAATACAAAAAAAAAATCACCATAAATATAAATGCAGTAGCCATTTGGCCCTCTCCAGCTAAGGAAATTAGCCTGAAGGAAAACAATATAATAATAACTGGAAAGGTTAGAACGGCCTATAAATGTGCTCATGCTTTTCATAAATATTTATATATCTTTATAGGATTTTTTCAGCACCTTGGTATGATGAAATTAGCACCCTCAATTCAGTGCAATTTTCAGTATAATTTGCTGAAGAATAATTAAATATGTATTAATTGTTAATACTTCATTAAATTTATTAATTATAATAAACTATGTATGCATTGGGCATGCCCAAGGCTTTATTTTTTGTATTGTTGAAGGCTTTCACGGCCGGAGTGCGATGGCTGTTGTGGGTCTTCCAGGATGTGTGGCCGTGTTCTGGAAGTTGTGGTTCCTAACGTTTTGCCAAAGAGATTGCTTCTGTCTGTGCTCCTGCCCTCTGAAGATGCCGGCCACAGATGCTGGCGAAACGTTAGGAACCACAACTTCCAGAACACAGCCACACAGCCCGGAAGACCCACAACAGCTTTTAATTTATTTATTTATCATACTCCCCCTTTGGAGACTTTTTTTTAAAAAGCACTATCATTTCTAGAGAGGCCTATTAGTGATATGTCTTTATAGCAGACTTAGCTAGTGAGATGATCCACTCAAGATACTTAGCCATTTCTAAAATAAGAAACTAGTCTTTCTGAAGCATTATTTTTTAAAGTTATAAATAATTAAGCTTTTGTGGATCTGACCCAAAAGTGGGTGGGTGGGTGGGTGGGTGGGTGGGTGGGTTGGGTCTGTCTGTCTGTCTGTCTGTCTGTCTGTCTGTCTGTCTGTCTGTCTGTCTGTCTGTCTATCTATCTATCTATCTATCTATCTATCTATCTATCTATCTATCTATCTATCTTCATTTCTATGCTACCCAAGGCTCTAAGTGGGTGAACAGTCATAAAATACATCCATAAAAAGTAAGGAAGAACAACTCCAAATATACAGAAATCATACAGTACCCTACTGTACTGGATAATTTTCATCCAGTCTCCCACCTTCCCTTTTTGGAGAAGGTGGTTGAGAAGGTGGTGGTGTTGCAGCTCCAGAGGATTCTGGATGAAATGGATTATCTGGACCCCTTTCAGTCAGGTTTCAGGCCGGGATATGGGACTAAAACTGCATTGGTCACACTTATGGATGATCTCTGGCGGGAGCGGGATGGAGGCAGTGCATCCATTCTTGCACTTCTTGACCTCTCAGCGGCATTTGATACCGTCGACCATGGTATCCTTCTGGAGCGGCTCAGGGAGTTCGGGGCGGGCGTCGTCGTGCAGCGCTGGTTCACCTCCTTCCTCCAGGGCCTGTTCCAGTTGGTGTTGATTGGGAGTGAGAGATCCAGCCCGCGGGCCCTTTCTTGTGGGGTCCCGCAGGGCTTGGTACTCTCTCCGCTCCTTTTTAACATCTACATGAAACTGCTGGGTGAGATCATCCATCACCATGGGGTGAGGTATCATCAATATGCTGATGATACTCAATTATACATCTCCATCCCGGGGGAAGTAAGAGATGTAGTCTCTACCCTGCCCAAGTGCCTGGGGGCTGTAGGGGCCTGGATGGGGAAAAACAGGCTTCGACTGAATCCTAGTAAGATGGAGTGGCTGTGGATTAATGGCTCCTCAATATGTAGGAAATTGTCATCTTTAGTTCTGGATGGGGTGGCACTGCCCCAGACAGACCCAGTGCGTAACTTGGGGGTCCTCTTGGACTCACGACTCCTGCTCAAAGAGCAGGTGGCAGTCGTGGCCAGGAGGGCCTTTGCACAACTTTGTGTTGTGCACCAGTTACGACCTTTCCTGGAACGAGAGGCCCTTCAAATGGTCACTCATGCCCTGGTTATCTCACATATAGACTACTGTAATGCGCTCTACATGGGGCTACCCTTGATGAATATCCGGAAGCTTCAGCTGATCCAGAATGCAGCTGCGGGGACAATTTTGGGAGTCCCTTATCGGACATACGTGACACCTTTGTTACGCAAACTGCACTGGGTTCCAGTTTGCTTCCGGGTCCAATTCAAGGTGTTGGTTATGACCTTTAAAGCCCTTCATGGCACGGGACCAGGTTACCTAACAAAGTGTTTCCTCCAAAGTGTTCCTGATGGGGAGGAGTAAGAGGACTTTTTAGAAATCTTAGCACTAACGTCACCATCTCTATTATCACTCCTTTCCCTGTATCATTCTCACAGTATCTGCCTGGTCAATTCGATCTGGCAGGGTTGGCACACTCCAGGCTCCTTCGATTAAAAAATGCCATCTATCAGGACCCTGGAAGCATGCCTTTCGGCCTGTCCTCTGGAATGAGTTCCCCCTTGAGATCTGAATGGCTCCCACTCTGTTGGTGTTTTGAAGGACCTTGAAAACTTGCCTCTTTGGCCAGGCCTTTGACAAGGGTGACTAAAGACCCCTTTAGACTATGTGAGTTGTTTTCTTTTGTTCCCATCTGGCTTTGTCATCCTGCCATCCCTACCCTTCTTCTGTCTCATTGTTTTTCTTGTTTTTAGTGTTTTAAACAATTTGTAAACTGCCCAGAGTTGCTGGGAGTCAGGCAGTATATAAATTTAAAAAATCATCATCATCATCATCATCATTATCATCCACAGAGATGAGAATAGGGTAGGGTAGAATGTTGCTGAGAATGTACTGCTTTCCAAATACCAGTGCAATAGCAAAGTTCACCCCTTACATCCAAGAACCAAGTGGCAACATGAAGACGGAGGAGATTTGTTGTTTAATGGTTTGAAATTTAGGCTACAATAAATCAGTTGCTTTCCAAGGTGCTGTGCTGTTCTGTTGGCTGCTTAACAGCCAGGCGACAGCAATTTCTCCAGTTCATTTATCGTGTGGAAAAAGATAGCTTTGGGGCAGCTTTTTTCGAATTACTTTCGGATGGCAAATTTCATACCAGTCTTGCCATAAAATGCCTACTGCAAGTGGCAGTTCCTGGGGCTTGTGTAATTGTGGGGTTGCAACTAAATGCAATATGTTGGGGAAGGTAGACTTTGCTATAAGTCTTGTTGTCGAAAACCTCTCTGCACCAAGCTGTCTTTTAGGGCATTATAGCCACCCAGCATCCATTGGAGTGGCTATAATATATTTGAATAAATAAATAAATAAATAAATACAGCTAAAATGTTCAGGCTGGCTACAAGGGAAGACAGACCTTTCAGATTTGCCCTTTCCTCCCCTTCCTTTGCTTTTTTTAAAAAATAATAATCTGAAGTTCTCTCTATCCCATGTATGAAGAACTTTACATATAGTGAACAGTTCTAATTAAAAATAAGCGGTAACAACAAAACAGAATTCTAAAACATGGAAGAGGTAAATGAGTCAGTTTCTCTTTCTCACATATTCATAGTTTTTTGTTAAATATATACTCCTTTAAAGGCAAAAAATTAAAAATGAGAGATAGCTAAATTTAAACCAACATTATACCTCTATATACCTTTTCTTATCCTTGCAAACCATTCTTGCTTCCAAGACATTGATCTACTTCATACACTGACTTTTGCTCTTTACATATCTCACCTCTCTTTTTGAAGATCTCATCAACTCTAGCCAATTTTGACTTTCTCAGTCTTCTCCTTCCTCTTGACCCATTGACTCTTTCTTCATACATTTATGGGATTCTGTTTTCATCCAATCTCTCTGTATGACCAAACACCTCGATGTAGTTCTTTCATACTGATGAGTCTCTTTTTAATTCAGTTCACGTTCATTCAGCAACCATTCATTCCTGACCTTTCTTTTTGTTTTACCTGACATACCCAACTCTCAATTCCATATAACAAAAGCAAAAACATGCTCTTACACAAAGCCACATTCACTCTCACAACAGACCACATATTACCCACTGGTAGATTCTACCCACATTTGCACATCTTAAAATTTCTGCATTCATTTCTCCAACTTTAGCAAATATTCCACAAAGCTTCTCAAACCTAGTTACTATTTTTTTTACACTTTATGCATAATTTGAAATAGTTCATTCTATTTTCGCTATCAAACTCAACAATGTTTACTCCCTGAAATTTACTCCATTAAATTTCAGTTCCCTACTCTTAATTGCATCATAAAATCTATCTAACATTTCTTGGATATCATTTGGATTCTCCGCCAATGTCATGGCATCATCTGCATAAAGCTGTACACACATTCACACCCCAAACTGACATGTTTCTAATACAGGGTTACATCAGAGATATTGCGGGTTCAGTTCCAGACCACCGCAATGAAGCAAATATCGCAATAAAGCGAGTCACACAAATTTACTGGTTTCCCAGTGCATATAAAAATTATGTTTACACTATACTGTAGTTTATTAAGAGTGCAATGTAAAAAAAAACAATGTAAATACCTTAATTAAAAATACTTTATTGTGAAAAAATGCTAATCATCATCTGAGCCTTTTGCTGTTGGGAAAATGGTGCTGATAGACTTGCTCAATGCAGGGTTGCCACAAACCTTCAATTTGTAAAAAAAGCAATATCTGCAAAGCGCAATAAAGATAAGCGCAATATAACGAGGTATGCCTGTAATGCCACAAGCATAAATACATTAAACATCTAAGGGAACATCATATATCCATGCTCCTCAGTCTTTCAGTTAGAATGTGCTAGAAACTGAGAAAATTCAGGAATGCAACAGGAAACATTTGCTATAGTGGTCCATTTATCTCTATGAAATAGGTAACAAGAAACATTGAATAAGATTACTTTTATTTTTGGAATGTTGGTGCTGCTATTTAAGTGTTATGTTCCAGGATATATATTTCCAATAATTGTTTCACTGTTGCTCATTTTTCTAACTTTATTTGCCTTTTGCTACATTTCTGCATTCCCCCCTCCCCAAAAAAGAATTTCTGCACTAATATACATAGATGTTTTAATTTCTCCTGGATGAGAAATATACATGAATTTTAGGACACAGGGTTGACTTACACTTATTTGCCAACACTTTTCTCAAATGTCTACATGATAATATTTACTAATCTACACACTTTCTGTGAATATATTTTTCGTACACATGCACATTTTTCTGTTCATTTTATGACTGAATTGCATTGCCACATTTGAAAAATGTATAAACACATGGTGAATTCTACATTGGTTTGCAAATCCAATATAGTCACATTAAAATGCTAATCAAACAAATTTATCCACAAACAATGTGGGCACATTTTAAAATTGGTATAGTTTGAACTTCTGTGCAGAAAAAGAGAAAAAGAAAAAGAAAAAGAAAAAGAAAAAGAGAAGAGAGATGATTTAACAAAGCTCTACAAGGGGCAACAGAATGATGTTGCATACTTCTGGCCAAATCCAAAAGAAGGAAGCAAAATTTGGTTGTCTGATGGAGGGAAAAAAATGTTTATATAGAGAATGAGGCAATTGACAGAAGTCATAATTCTTCCACTTATATTGGCCAATAATTCATTACTATGTACAGATATGATAAATGTCTCCAATCTTTTACTTTTCAGCTCACCCTTTTTCTAACACCGAATAAGATGTCTTGTGTAGATAAGTGCCCACTGAAATGTGGCACTTAGAGTGGCAGTGTGTGTGTCAACCTTGAGCGTTACTCAAAAGCTACATTCAGTCTGCAAATTGAAAAAGTCTGTATAACAAATCTACAGGTTTGGAAGAAATATTCTGGAATGCCAAAAGCATAGAACAAAATCTAAATGTTCTCTTAAAAGTACTTCTCAGCCTTTGAAGTGGAAAAGAATACATAAAAATACTTTTACTGAACACTAATATTGCTTGATAATAGGTACCCAGGTTGAATAACCAAGAAAGCACACTTTGATATAAAAGGTTTTTGAAGATGCTGTTTGCGGTGCCTTATTTTGTTTTATTCTAAAGAGCCCCCATTTCAGTCTCTGAGGGCAGGAGAGGATGAACATTTCAGAGGGTTACTTTTATTTCTTTACTTCACTTCTAGAAAAGTCTTGTGTCCCTCTCTTTTAATGCATATGCACAACTCACAGTGGCTGCAGATTCTAAAAAACAGTATGACTTTGATTCATTTAAAAAAAAAGAAACTAAATGAAACTAATAAAGCAGTTACAGAAACCATCTAATACAAATCATCTAATAATGGCAGGTGAGGTCAAGTTAAAATTTTGATCCTGCCTGTGGAATAATGCCAATGGAATGAAGAAGGACGGATGGATGGTGTTTCAAGGTCTCTTCTAATAATAATGAGTCAGAGGTTCATTTATACTGAATGTCTTTATTAGCTAACAACTTCCACATCCAGCTTCCTGCTCTAACTACTTGTTGAATAGCAAAGAATGAAACTATTTCCTGGGCCAAAGGCCGTACTTCCCAGCAGAGGGCATGCTTCCTCAATCTCAGTCCTTCCTCTGTTACCAACTTTGTCCTCCTGACTCTACCACTTAATTCCACCCATTGATACATCTTTCCTCTTTTTTTAAAAAAAACTAACAAACAACAGACAAACCTTCTCCTTTTCACCCCCACTGCTAAACATAGTTTTGTAAGTGTTTTGATCTTTGTACTAGACAACCTGCCCAAGTTCTGAATTCATTTGTCATGGTGGTCATCGTTTTTCCTAGGTGTGATGACGCATCGCTCGGTCCCTCAGTCCTGGATGGTTGGATGGACTGATTATGTGCCATCAAGTTGGTGCTCACATAGATAGATTTTCTCCAGGAGAAAATCTGATCCCAACCTGGTCCTTCAGGTCTTCTGATGGTGCACCCATTACTACAGTAATTGAATCCATCCACCTTGCTGCTAGTCATCGTCTTCTCCTTCCTTTCAGGAAGGACTTGAGAGTTGGCAAAATCTCACTAGAGGGGATACCAGGTTGACATATTGAAGACAGGGAGGTGCAGCTACTGAGAAGACCCTTTCTGTTCTACCAAATGTGCCTCCAGGAGTGTGGGGACATAGAGAAGGACTTCTCTATTAGCTTTTAGGGGGCAAACTAGTATGAGAATCTCTGAGGTATCCTGCACCCAGGTCTTTTAATGCTTTAAAGTTCATCACTGATACTTTCAATTTGTGCTTGGAAACAAGTAGGATATGTAACTGAACAAAGACAAGGATGCTTTAATGAATAGGTGAACGATGCGATACCTCTGAAAGTTCTAAAAAGGTTTCTTCCCAAAGCATTTTTGAAGCATGCACAGCTGCACATTTCTAAAATAAGAATATTTTATAGAAATGCTTAAAGGACTCCAAACAATCCTCTCCTCACACTCCTTTGTTTGCCACAGGTGACATAATTGGTGGGGGGTGGGAGCAGAGGAATTTAAGGGTGTTTATTAGTCTTCACTATTTTTTTTAAGAAAGAAAGTCAAACCCTTCCTTCATATACTTGGCTTCCCTCTTTGTCTGTTTTTTAACCAGCCTTTTTCCTGCTACTTTCTCAGGAGATAAAGCTCAGAGTTTTGGCCACTTTAACTGGTTTGCAAAGCTGCAGGCTTATAGAACTTGATGCACATCATAGTATAATGAGGTACAGTAGCTGAAGTGCTTGTGGGTGTGTTTGTGTTTAAATATGATCTCCTTATTTCTTTAGTTCTGCATGTTCTCCAGAGCTTTATCATCTGACTGGCAGCTTATAGTTCCTAGAAAACCTCTGAGTTATGTCCATCATATCACTTCCCCCTTAGAGAACTTTCTACTTTGGAAATTTAATTAATCTCAGTGGTCTCATTCCATCTTCCACCTGTAGTTGGAAAATATGTTAACAAAACATGTTAACCTGTTTTAGAACCTTAATAGTTTTGGGCAACTGAATGTGTTGCATGAAGCCAGATGTTTGGTTAGGTTTTGGTTCAGCACATTGTACAAACCAAAAGATGGGTTAATGCAGTATCCAGGTTGAGCAAATTTGAAATGGCTTTAATGTAATGCAGAAAGCAAGTGTGTGTTGATCAGCCAGGATCTAATTCATATGTGGGGTTTGAAGGGATTGAATTTTGATCTGAATTTGAGATTCAAAGGCAACAAGATTTGATGTGAACCCATTCAAGATTGAAGATTTAATCTGATAAAAGATTCAACTGAAAGAACATAACAGGGAAGTAACAAAATGCCAGCAGCTGCTTCAATTTTTGATAAAATGAAATGAAGATATCAGGGTAACAGACATTTTAGAGGACATTGTCCTCAATATACTTAAGACTTAAGATTCTGAAAGGAATCAGAAAAAAGAAAGCTAATGGGAACAATTGTCTCAGCATCTCTTTCCCTGTAAGGTTAGAAAACCCTATGTTCTCTAATTGTCATTGAATGAACAGTGCAATAATAATATCTAGGAGTATGACTAATGTTAGAGTTAGGATTAAGGTTAATGTTAGTGTCAGTGTTTCATATATTGTTCTGATTCCCAGCAACACATTCCTGGATCTTTCCTGGTTTCAGAAAAGGTCACTTCTTGTCATGGGCTCTTTGACCCAAAAACTTGTAGTTTCCAAGAAAACTGAGAAAACCTTGTGTGAAATTTATGGCAAACTCTAAAGGTTTAGTTATTCAGAAATATACATATTTCCTGACCAAAGAAGGAAAGTGGCAGAGGCAAAACTTTTTCCCCATCATTTTGCTCATGAATTTTTTATTCAGAACTGTTGAGAAACATTCTTGTCTATTTTGTCTAAATTGGTCTTAAAAATCACTCAGATTGCCAGTACTAATAAACATGCATAGCACTATGCAGAGGTCATAATACACTCTGAAAGCCACGTAGGAACAATTCAGTCAAATTCTGTTTACTCTTTTCCAAAAATAAAAGTAGAGTATCAGTTTTTCCTCATTAAGAAATAAGGGAGAGGAGAAGACAATCTTTGTACTGCTATTGCCAGATTTCTCCCATGGACTGAAGGTGAGAATGGGAGTTTTCAGCATTTTGCCTTACACACATACCCCCACATCACAACAGAAAAATAGGAAAATGAAGGGTAAATCTATACTGATCTGCATACTAGTCCAGAAAATATGGATCAGTTTACTACCTAAATATAAGGCATAACCAAAGTCTTTGTGCATCTCTATTCCATTGGAAATTATGCAGTTAATTTTACCAACCATATGGTGCCAACAGAATTGATGCCTTTTTTCATTCATTCATTAATCACTAAATGAGATGAAATATCTGAATAAAATATAATTATCTAGCTTAACACACCAATCTGTTTATAATTGCATTTAGCTGATTAAATTTCATAATACTGTATACCTGTAATGTTCTTAACTTCAATGTCCCAATAAACACCTCTCCATGCAAAGCTTTGCAAGATAGTAAAATTTTATTAAGGTTACATGTAAGTCAAGACATACTGTAGGTTAAGACCTGAATGGCAGTTCCCACCAAAGAATTGAATTTTGACTTCTCCTCCCTTGGTACCAGCCCCTTCCAAACATGAGTCGTTGTCCATCTCCTTTTTCCACTCCGCACCAGGCCCTCCCAGCCCGTGCAGGCGTGTGACCTTGAGGAAGAACAAACAGGCTGTAATGGTCTGGCGTGAACATTCTGGTGCTGCAATCGGAATGCACTTTCCCCTCCTCTTTGGCGCGCTGTCTCTGGCTGACACATATCTGCCATGGACTTGCTCTCAGTAATAAAAAGGTAAAGGTTCCCCACGCACAGTTGTGCAGTCGTGTCCGACTCAAGGGGCTGGTGCTCATCTCCGTTTATTAACCGAAGAGCCAGCGTTGTCCGAAGACACTTCCATGGTCATGTGGCCGCATGACGTGCGTGGAATGCTGTTACCTTCCCACCGAAGTGGTACCTATTCATCTACTTGCATTTGCGTGCTTTCAAATTGCTAGGTTGACAAGAGCTGGGGCGGGTGAGGAAGCTCACTCCGTCACATGGGGCTAGGGATTCGAACCTCCAAACTTGCGATCTTCCGATCGACAAGCCTGGCGTCTTACCCGCTGAGCCACCACGTGTTGTATATATTTTATGATTCAGAAACGAATGTGAAAACTGAGTTTTAAAAAGTCAAGCCTCAAAAAGTTTTTTCCTGTGGGAGTCAGAAATGCTCTTGCTAACTCCCCCCTCAGGAATGTTGATAGCCGGTGCCTTTTTTATTTATTTATTTAGTTTATTTAGCCAATCAGAAAGGTACTTGTTTGTTCTTTCCCAAATTGGGAATAGGTTGCCTAGGTGAGTGGTCACATGCCTAGCTTGGTCCACTCAGGTACTGCCAAGTTGAAATTGTAAAAAGGCTTTATATTGTAAAATGTAAATCTGCCTTTTGTCCTTCTGTTTACTTCTTCTGTTTACTTCGAACTATGTCATTGGTGAGTGGAGAGGCAAACTGCCTCAAGCTATGTTAATTAAGCTATTGAGCTTCCCCGGCTGGGGAAGACTAAGAAGTTCCTGTTTGTTTGTTTTAAAATAAAAGCAGTGTCTTTTTCTACTGCAAGTTTCAGTTCATTTCTTTCTTAATATTTCTATAACTCTGATCTCACAAATTATTAAAACTACAAAAGGTTATGAGCCCAGCAAAGCTCTGATGATCAGAGATAGAGATACGGAAAGAAAGAAGATGAACAATTTTGTTTGCATTTGAAAGGCAAGTTTTGAAACCTGCTGGAAGGAGGCTTTTGTTTTTTGAAACCTGCTGGAAGCTGCTGGCCGTTTTCATTTGAGGAGGAGTAAAGCCTCGTGTTGTTTTACAAGCCTCGTGGATTATCCCAACAGGGGAGGAAGAAGAAGCAATGGCGACTGCAGCTTCAAGTTATCAAGGTATGCCTCTGGAAAAGCTTTCTAATACTAATTATTTGAACTGGTCTTTGAAAATGGAGAGTTTCTTGAGGAGAGAAAATTTGTGGTCTGCAATAGCAGAAGCAATTCCTCAGAATCCAGACCAAGCCTGGCTGAAGCGAGATGAGAAATGTAAAGCTTCTATTATTTTGGCTGTGGAGGATAATCAGCTTATTCATGTAAGAGGCAAAGAAACTTCCAAGGACTTATGGGACTATTTACATAATTTATATGTGAAAATCTCTCCTGGAAGCAAGGTTATTTTAACCAAAAAGTTGTACAAAGCCTACTTGCCAGAGCATGGAAATTTGCCAGAGCATCTTCATAAACTGCAGAACTATTTTGTGGAGCTTCAAGAGCGTGGGATGGAATTTACTCCTCTTATGAAAGCCTACATTATGCTGTCTTCGCTGAATGATTCCTGGGACACCATGGAGGGCATCCCTGAAGCTGATCTAACTCCATCATTTGTGTCTGCTTGTCTTCTTGCTGAGTGGGAGAAAAGGCAGGAAAAGGCTGTGTCTACTTCTTCATTAAAGTCTTCTCGTGGCCAACAGAGGGAGCAGAAAAGTTTTGAATTTCAAGCTGCTGCATTTTCAAGCAAGTGTTGCTTCCAATGTGGTTCTCCTTCACATCTTCGAAAAGACTGTGACCAGTTGCCAAAATGTAAGAAGATTTTTCAGAAGAAAGAAGCTACATCCAGGAAGAAGGCTTTGCAATCTTCTCATATTGCACAAGTTGTTGAAAGCTGTGATAATAAAGACTGTTGGATTTTAGATAGCGGAGCAAATAGCCATATATGTAATAATAAAGATTCTTTTGTGTCTCTGTCTAAAACTAACAAGCAAAGAGTTTCCTTAGCTGATGGATCTGTATCTAAAATTATGGTTCAAGGTGAGATTTATCTTCCATGTTTGGGGAAAACTGTTCAAAATGTTTTATTTGTGCCTAATTTTCAAAGTAATCTTTTGTCTGTGGGTCAGTTAGTAGCATCTGGGCATGTTATAACTTTTAAGAAAGAGGGCTGTGAAATTAGGAAGGATGGTAAAGTGGTTGCTAAATGTTTGAAGAAAGATTCTCTTTACATTGTGCAGAAAACTGAGAAGCAAACAGCAAAAACTGTGTTTGAGAATACTCCCATACATGTTCAGTGTATCCATTTATTACATAGAACGTATGCTCATGCTAGTTTTAAGTACATATCACAAATGCCTAGTTTTTCTGCTGATTTAAAATTGAAATCTTGTGATAAGTATTTGGATTGTTCAGTTTGCAAGGAAAATAAGACCACTAGGGCTCCTGTGCAGAAAATTGCTAATAGGACCACTTCTAGGCCTCTGGAAATAATTCATTCTGATGTGATAGGTCCATTTTCTCCTAGTCTTGGGGGAGCAAGGTACATTTTGACCTTTATAGATGATTTTTCCAGGTACACATTCATTCATTTGTTGAAACACAAAGATGAGGTCTTTGACAAGTTTAAAAGTTTTGTAACTTGGGCAAATGGAAAATTCCCAAGGCCTGTGTCTGCTTTGCAATCAGACAGAGCTGGAGAGTATCTATCCTCAAAGTTTAAAAGCTTTTTGTCAGAAAAAGGGATAGAACACATTTTAGCTAATCCTTACACTCCAGAACAGAATTCTGTGGCAGAAAGGAAAGGGCGAACACTGAAGGAAGCCATGATGTGTTTGCTGAAGGATGCCAGTTTACCTTTTAGGTTTTGGGGAGAAGCTGTTTCTACAGCTTGTTATGTTCAGAACAGGCTGTTTAACAGTGCAGTTCAGGATACGCCATTTCATTTGTTTTATGGTGTGAAGCCTAAAGTAAATCATCTCAGAGTTTTTGGGAGCAGAGCTTGGGTACACATTCCCAAGCAGCTGAGGCGTAAGGGGGCTTTCAGAACAAAGAAAGCTATCTTTGTTGGGTATGAACAGAGTCAGAGGAGCTACAGGTTCATACTGGATAATCAACTGATAATTAGTAAGAGTGCTTCTTTTGCTGAGCAGAATTGGGATAAAATAAACTCTAGTTCTTCAGTTGATTTATCCATGAGGGAACAGCAAACTTTTGCTGATGGTGATTTGCAGGAATCACCTAGTGAAGTCAATGAGCAAGAAGCTGAATTGTCTGAGAAGTCAGAGGTTTCTGAGGACAATGGTGGGAATCAGAATATAAGTCCTGTCCTACCTCGCAGGTCTGAAAGGATTAATAAGGGGGTTCCACCTGATCGTTATCAAGCAGATGTTGTGAAGGCATTTCACATTCACACAGAGCCTGAATCTCTAGAGCAAATCAATGAGATGCCACCTGAAATAGCTAAGTGCTGGCATGAAGCCATGCAGCAGGAATTAGATTCCTTAAAGGAAAATGAAACTTGGAAATTGGTGAGTCTGCCTCCCAATCAGAAGTGTTTGGATTGTAGGTGGGTGTTTAAATTAAAAAAAGATTCAGAAGGTAGAATTCAAAAGTATAAAGCAAGATTAGTAGCAAAAGGTTTTACTCAAAGAAAAAATGTGGATTATGACAAAACTTTTGCTCCAGTGACCAAAGCTGAATCTATCAGGTTGCTTTTAAAGGTTGCTGCCATGAAGAAATTGTCTGTTTATCACTATGATATTCAAACTGCTTTTCTGTATGGTGATTTGGAGGAAAAATTGTTTATGAAACAACCTCCTGGTTATGAAAAAGAAAAACATCTTGTGTGTGAATTGCAGAAGTCCATCTACAGATTGAAACAGTCGGCCCGTTGTTGGAATATTAAGTTGGATAAAACTTTACAAAATTTTGGGTTTCAGAAAGGAATTGCTGATCCATGTGTGTATGTAAAGAATGATAAGCAAGGTGTAATGTACTTATGCTTGTATGTGGATGATTTGTTGCTGCTCACATCATCAGACAAACAAAAGCATGATTTTGAGGTTTGTATGAAAAACAATTTCACTTTGAAATGTCTTGGAGCAGTTAACAATTACTTGGGATTAGAAATTCAGAGAGAAAAAGATGGCAGTTTTCTCATAAGTCAGAGTAGTAAAATCAAGAAACTGCTGGAGCATTTTAAAATGCAAGACTGTAAGTCTGTCTCCTCCCCCATGCTTCCCGAGTTTCTAAAAGAGGAGGGGGGAAAGGGGGATGATGAGTTACCTGAAGGAGATAATTTCAGATCAGCTGTTGGTAGTCTGCTTTACATTGCGAACCACAGCAGACTGGACATTTCAAACAGTGTGTCCATTTTGAGCAGATATGTGGAGCATCCCACATCTGCTGCAAAGTCTGGATTAATAAGGCTTTTTCGTTATTTACAGGGCACCAAAGATTATTGTTTAAGATTGTCTGCTACAGACACAGAGGAAAAGTTAGAGTGCTGGTGTGATACAGATTGGGCTGGAGATCTCAGTGATAGGAAGTCTACTTCTGGAACTGTAATTAAATTTGCCAAGTCAACAATTGCATGGTACTCCAGAAAACAAACAGTAGTAGCTATCAGCATGGCTGAAGCTGAATTTTATGCATTGGCACAACTGTGCAATGAGGTAATCTGGTTTACACAATTGTTGCAAGACATTGGAGTCATTTTAAGCCAGCCTGTAACAATTTATGAAGACAACCAGGCCTGTTTACATTTAGCTTTATCTGAAGGTTCCAGAAACCGTACAAAGCACATTGATGTTCGTTTTCATCTTGTTAAAGATTTTATAGCCAAGAAAAAGGTTATTTTAAAATACTGTGAAACTAAATTAATGTTGGCTGATATTTTTACGAAGCCTCTGCCTGGGATTAGGCATAAGGAGTTGGTAGCAAAATTGGGCTTGTTTCCAAATTCTTTCTGTACATAAAAAGGGGAATGTTGTATATATTTTATGATTCAGAAACGAATGTGAAAACTGAGTTTTAAAAAGTCAAGCCTCAAAATGTTTTTTCCTGTGGGAGTCAGAAATGCTCTTGCTAACTCCCCCCTCAGGAATGTTGATAGCTGGTGCCTGCTAGTCTAGTTTATTTAGCCAATCAGAAAGGTACTTGTTTGTTCTTTCCCAAATTGGGAATAGGTTGCCTAGGTGAGTGGTCACATGCCTAGCTTGGTCCACTCAGGTACTGCCAAGTTGAAATTGTAAAAAGGCTTTATATTGTAAAGTGTAAATCTGCCTTTTGTCCTTCTGTTTACTTCTTCTGTTTACTTCGAACTATGTCGTTGGTGAGTGGAGAGGCAAACTGCCTCAAGCTATGTTAATTAAGCTATTGAGCTTCCCCGGCTGGGGAAGACTGAGAAGTTCCTGTTTGTTCGTTTTAAAATAAAAACAGTGTTTTTTTCTACTGCAAGTTTCAGTTCATTTCTTTCTTAATATTTCTATAACTCTGATCTCACAAATTATTAAAACTACAAAACCATGCCCCTAAATGCTCTCAGTAATGGCAGGACTCAAACAGAGATCCTGACAATACCTTAGTTTGTTGCAGCAATCTGCATCATGGATTGTCGATTCATTATGCTATATATAAGTTGCTGAAGGTTAGTCACCTTTTTGCACACTATTTTATTGAAGCTCCAAATTTTGCTTTCTCATGCCACGAGTTTTGGAAAGAATAACCAGACTAAAGTCTTTTTTAAAAGGCAAACTATTGAGCATCTGCCAGGTAGTATTAATGTCGTCAATCATCTAAATCATCCAAAACTTAGGTCAAATTCAGAAGCATGTCTGGAAACTTGATTGTGCATGAGAAGATAGACAGAAGAGACTATAATATAATGGCAGAATAATTAGATTCAGACAGAAACAATTAATACATAGACATATGCATAATTTATCTCATAATTTTAATATGATTATAACATTATCTTATATCATTATCAAATTATCTTTGAAGGATTGTGGAGAATAGAGAAGGTGAGGTTATGAAACCCCAAAGGAAAAAAGGTTAAATTAAATTTTGCGAAAGCAGATGAATTAATTGAGGAAAGATCTACTGGCATCCCAAAAATATCCAGAATATAAACATTCTATCCCTTTGTACTAAGATTCCATGACTGAGTGGAGAAATGCTCAAGATGGAGTCCTGGTGCTGTTTTATAGTCTTCAAAGACTCTCCAAAAGTTGCCGCAGAATGTTAATTGTCTATATGACAGAAGGGGAGTAATCATATTGGTATTTAGTATTTAATATAATTTAATTTTTCTCCTGAATCAACCCATTTTATTCTGGCATGTCTAGTTTTAGGGGTATGGCCCTGACATTCTCATGGCCCTTGATGTGAAATGCACTGTGTTCCCTTGCTCTCATTACTGGAAGAAGTATAATGCAAATTCAAGCCCTCTTTTCATGCACATATACACAGGATAGCAAGTTACTAAAACTTGCATTGCTGACTAAACGTTTTAAAGCTTCTTCTGGGACCACATCTGGCTTCTGAGTAGAATACTGAGATAGTGGATAAAGCCAGGACAAAATATTTATTTATTTATTATTGTTTATTTATTTATTTATTTATTTGTTTAATTAATTTTTATCACCGCCCATCTCCCCCCAAGGAAGGACTCTGGGTGGTTTAGAATAAAACAGTGTATAATTGTGTTCTTTATATTTAAACAACACAATTATAATTTAGTCTTGTATTTAATTATTACTTCCTTCTGTCACATGAAAAATTAAAATTTGCTCATAATTTCTGGAGTTCCCTGAGGGCCTCACTCAAGGTTTCCAGGGGAGAGAGACTTTATGATGTTGTGTTTGAAGAGGTTATCATGTACTCTGTCCCTGTCTCTCTGCATATATTTGTGCATTTATTAGGAATGTTCTCCAGATCCCCAAGAAGCATGAAGCCTGAGGTAGTTTTGTCATAGGCTGTCATATTCTGTCACAAATCAAACCCTGCAAAAACTTTCATCTGAAGCTTCAGAGCAAAACGTTGCTGTAAATGATAGCAATATGACAGCCATGCCAGCAAAGAAAAAAAATGTTTCACTGTGGGTTGGAGAAGGAACCTGTGCTCACATCAGAGAGAACCTTTGATCAGACATTCCAATTACAGTGTCTTTGATGGGAAGTGTGATCATGGGACAGGATTTGTAGGACACAGGGGAAAGGGCACATAGAGCTGGAGTAAATGAGGAAGAATCAGGAAAGGATAAATCTTAGTGAAATTTCAAATGCATACATTATTGGAAGTTTGGAAAATGCTGCAGAAGTGGTTTGAGCAACTGGCTGCTAAAGTCCAGAAGCAAAAGCCAAGTGCCTATGATAAGTCATGTTAAACTTAGACCTGTGTTCAGATTTGGATCTCATCACCAGAAGTATGGCTAGGAGAGGGTCAAAAGATGATCTTGTTTCTCTCTAGGGAACAAGCGAAAAAAACTGGTTCCGGACTGACCTGTAGCTGAACAGGGCCTTGCCAAAACCTTGATTACAATGGTTGGATGATTTTCTACAATGAACACACTTTCTAAGATGAGAATATATAGATAAAATGAAACTCACCAACTGCTCTTCTTACTTTTACAATTTTTGGAAGCAACCGTTCACTGCAATGGTGTTAAATGAAAGGAAATGTCTGTAAGGGTATGTGGGAATGACCTTGGGAGACAGGAGGAAGAGCCACAGACTAGTCAACCATCGTGCAAAAGGCATCTCAGAGGGGGCATGGGAAGCATTTCAGAAGGGACTCTCCTTAGTTTCCCAGAGAGTAAAAAGAAAGGAGGGGACAAATACTTTCAGACTTGCAAGATTTTGTTAATGTAACCTTACAATAAAGATAGGGCTAGTCTTCATTGTTGTGCTTCTTGTCTGGACTATCTCGAAGGGCTAACAATGTGTATAACAAGTGTCAAAAAGTTTAAGCTTCTCAGCTGCTTAAGAGTACTACAAAGCCTGTGGGTGATCTTCACAGATGATGTGCTCCTGAGATCTGGGGCCACCATTTGCTGTGAAAATGTGGTGATTTAAATGTAGATTGGAAACTGTCATAAGATTGCAGCCATAGAGTATAGTAAGAATGATTGGGACAAGTAGAATAAAATGACTTATGGAAGCAGGTTTCAAATGACTGATAAAGTGTGCATGTATGAATGATGTAGTCAGTCATGGAAAATATGGAGACTCTATATTTGCCATTCAGTAGCTTTCAGCTTACTGGTACTACTTTCCATTCAAATGTCATTTGAGTTAAGGGAATACCCAGAAGAGATGCTATTAAAGCAAAGTGTCAACCATCAGGGAATGCCTAGGAAAATATACACAGGATCCTTGCAAGCTACAAGTTCCTAATCCAATGGATAGTTCAGTGCTGAACCCTAGACCAAAAAAGAAAAGGAAAGCAAAAAAGGCTATCCATTAGTCTGCAACATGTAAAACAAATCAGACATATGTGTGTTACCGTTCTAGTCACAATGCGATGATTAGCAAGAGGACAAAATCTTGGCCAAAATGCATCTGATTTTTTAAGGCATTTCTTATTGCTTTTTCAATATATTTACATATGAACAAATGTGATCACTCATTGGCAAATATAACAATGTTTATTCCTCAAACCCTTGAGGCAACTATACAGATCTTGCAAAAATCTCCAATAATCCTAATCTTCCTCTATAAAGCATGGTGAACAACAGTAGTACAAATCATTCATACATGTACATATAAATTTGTGGGGCTGAAGAAAAAAATTATAAACAGCCCATGTGTTTTTGCATGTCCTTTTGTTCAATTTCCTTGAAATTGGTAGGTCTAATGCCCTTGTAAATCAGTAGAAGGCAAATCCTACTTTCAGCAGAAAACAATACCAAGCAGTGAGAGTGTGGAGATCTTCTCTTGAAATAAAAATGGATAGAAAAGAAATGAATAAAAAATGGAAAGGAATGAGAAATTTAAAATGTAATCTAATAGGACACTGGAATATTTTCCACAAGTCTAGATTCAGGGCTGGCTTTTCTTATCCATAAAAATGAGGCAATCCTCTTAGATGGCTGATTGTTAGGGGGCACGGAAGGGCAGTTCATTATTAATTATTTACTTCATGCTTATGTTACTAAAAACACAGAGGGTAGTTGAGAGGCATTTGCAGAATTTGGAGCTAACCTGATGCCTCTTCTCCCCTTCCCCACTAATGTGGTTTTTAGCCTTTCTTTTTATTTGAGGGAAGATTGTTTTTAGGTTAATGGTTGGCCAATCTGAGTTCCAATTGAACATGAAGGGAAAATATTATATGCTAATATCAAGGACCCAGCCAAGACTTCACTTCCTTTAGCAGGTATAATGATAGTGGTGTCAGATTTCCCGTATGAAATTGGCAAATTATTTTCTGTACGGAGAAAAGTGTCTCATGATGACGTGACGCCAGGTGGCTAGATAACAAAAAGCCTTCCCATAACTTTGAATGGCTTTGTTTACATCTCTTCATTAGATATGAAACTAGAAGGTACCATGTGATGTCTTGTTATGGCTAGTGCCCACACAAGCAATGGGACCTTCCCATGAGAACAATTCCCCTGAAGCCTTCGTGGGAAGCCCTGGGAGAACAGGGAGGGGGAGATCACGTGCTTGCTTAGATGCAGCACTGCCACACAATGCTATGTGCTATGGCCTACACAAAGGCCTGGTGTGTGTCACACCTAACTTCCAGCCAATCAGAAAGCTGGAAGAACTGAATATCTAACCATGCAAAATGGTGTTCTATGCTTCTTGACTTTTGGGGTCTTTAGCCATGTAGTTCTTCACGTGTACTCTACTTCTGCGGACTGGGCAGTGCGTAGTTATGCCTGGCTTTGGGTATAGGCCGTGGCATGAGCTCTGGCCCTGGGATCAATACACAGATCTCTGCTTGTAAGTTTGTTTTTGTTTTTCCTTTTTGCAATAATGTAACATTTGCATTTATTGCCTTAACTATATATGCATTTATTGCCTTATGTTACAAGTAAACACTTTTAGCCCTAAACGCTGCACTCTTGTCTGTTTATTCTCAAGCCTTGATTTTTTCCCTTTGAACCAGCGTACATCCCATCAGGTTATGGGCCCAGAGAGAAATTTGCATTTTCTTTGCTGCGTTGTTACCTGGTTGTAAAAGGGAGTTTGTTTTTAGAGGCTGATTCCAGAGTAAACATGTTTTCTTTGAGTGGTCAGCAATGGCTGTACAGAGTCTGGTCAGTCTGCCATTTGAGCCTTTAGATGGCACAAACTATCTGAACTGGTGTGTGGAGATGAAATCGTTCTTTTTGCAAGAAGATTTGTGGCAGTATGTGGCAAATCCACCTCCAGAGGATCCCTCCGAAGAAGTGCAAGCGTGTTTGGACCGTGCTTACAGCTTTTTTGCTTTTGGGAATCAAATCCTCTGAATGGAATTATATCAGCAACTCAAGGACTGCGTAATGAGTGCTGGGAGGCTATACAAAGGAGAACTCTGTTGCCCTTGGTGGACTCTTAAGACAGCTTTATAGTTTGAAGCTGCAACCCGGGTGAGAATGTGATGACCCACCTTGGTAAACTCAAGACTTTGTTTACTGCACTTGAGAAACAAGAAGGCATGTTTTTCTGGCACTATGAAAAAAGTGTGCGTGATTTTGCCAAGCTTGGACAGCAGGTTTGATCTACTGGTCGAGAAAGCAAAGACGCTATCTCCCTGTGACCTTCCTGTGGATTATTTTACAAGCCACCTCCAGAAGCCATCTGTTATTGTTGTTCCTGAGATTTCCAAACAAAGCGTTTCAGCTGAAGTGAAACCCTGGAATAGAATCTACATTTGCTGTGGTTCGATGTGATTCTTCTTCTCAGAAAATCACTGGAAGGCTGTTCCCTGCCATCGTCCAGTGGATGCTGTCTGTGCACAAGAGGCCTGATTTACGAAGGGAGGGGAAGCCAGAAGCCAGAAGTCAGCTAAACAACGAATCCAAGTTTTCTACTCTGCCGACTGCTGTATGTAAGCATTTCTCCAGAGACTTGGTTGTTGAATTCGGCTTGCAGCCTTGAGTTCAGCAATTTATTTTAGCTGGTATTTCTGTGATAAGTGTGTGAAATGTGTATGTGTACACTTGTTTTTCTCTCCTAGTGTTCCAGCCCTGGTCAAGTCTGAGTGTACTTGTTGTGTTCAAAGGTGCTGGATGTTTCATTGAGAAATATGAACCTGAGTGTGTTAGAGACTGAGTGTGTTAGAGAAAAACCTGTAAAATCAAGTGTGTGAGATGCTTCCTAAGAAGGAGATTGTGTGGACAGGACATTGTGTGTTTAATGTTTCCCCACATCATAAATGCATCCATAAAGTTTTCACAAAGTACTGGGGAATCCCAGGATGGGAGAGTGTGTCTCAGATAGCCAAATGCATTCTGAGTTAGAACCCAGGAAATGTGCAAAATTTCCTTGATTGTGTTGTGTATAAACTGTGTGTAAACAATCTAATATCAGGACTGTATCTGTTGCTAGGCAAAGTGACAGAATGTTAACTAGACCATTTCAGTTGGTTCATAGAGATCTAGTTAGCCCCCATGTCCCAAGTAATGGTGGGGTGTGAGTTTCATGTTCCTTCTGGTTGATGATCATACCTGTTTGTATTGTTGCTACTTGTTAAAGTCTAAAGCGAAGGTCTGTGCCTAAAATAGAGTAATTGGCCAAGAGTCATCTAGTGAACTTCTTGACTGAGAGAAAATTTGAACCTGAGTTTCCAAAGTCATTGTCCAACTTTCTAACAATTTCACTGTATGGGCTGAGCGAATATCATCAAGATAGCTGAAATTATTTTTGCTTACTGCTCTGTTTCATTCAAGCATTTGGTACTGTGAACCAGTCTGCCAGATTTGTGATGGAAATTCCTTTAGTGAAGGGATGTAAAATTCATGGTCCATATATTTGTGCCCATTCTGGTACCCTAAGGTACTCTGCCCAAAGCCATTGGCAGAAAAGCCAAATTTTAATGTCATCTTATTTATACATGTGTTTATACATGTTATTTATACATGTATTAATATAACACATATTAATGTGAATCACTTCATTCTTCAGATGTTTGGAGGGTTTTAAGGGAAGAAAGGGGAGTGGTTTGCCTCTGGGAGTATCCTGTTCCATCCTTACCCTTAACTCTCTAGTACATAGCTTTCCAAACTGTGTGTCGCGACACTTTAGTGTGTCGCAACACACGATTTGGTGTGTTGCAACACAACCTGGAAGTGGCGGTGGGGGTGTGCACAGCAGCGGTGTGGCGGTGTGTGGGGAGGCGGCAGCGACGGCGGCGGCAGTAATGGTGGGGGCAGCAACGGCGGTAGCATGCCATCAGCGCTTCTGCGTTTTAGCAGAGGCCGCTGCCGCCACCGCCGTACATGCTGCCGCGCCACCGCCATGCATGCCCCCGCCCCTGTATGCACCTGGCGCCACCACCGCTGCTGCCGTTGGTGTGTCGCCAATGGCGGAACTTTGGAAAGCACTGGTCTAGTATATTCAGAGACTCAGTAGGGTCCCCGGGTGTTTGATTGTGGGTTCCCCTGAGTGTGAGAGAGTCAGGGGGACCCAAGACTGTATGAATGTACTGTATGTATGAGTGCCCACCCCTGAGTGAGAGACAGGTGGTGGGCAGGAGTGGATGTTGCCCCCTTGCTATCAGTGAGAGGGGGTGAGGAATGTTGGGGAGTGGTTGGCCCTCCTGGCGCCGAGAGCGGAAGCTGGTGTGCTGAGGGACCTATCACCACCTTGGGACAATTGAGTGTGGAAGATGTGTGCATGGAGGGGGCCCGGAGGTCAACTCAGGGTTTCCGGAAGGCCAGGAATGGAGGCATCTGGGCCTGGAAACTCTGGGGGCAATAGGGTGGGATGCCCGATCGAAGTGGTGGTGGGTCGGGGATGTTACGACGGGAAACAGGGGGCAGGCTATCTTCAGGGAAGACGCCCCCGGTGTTTGTTACCGGTGGCATGTTCCGGCCCCTCAGGTTCAGACCCAGGCCCTGGTCAGAGGATCCTCGGGCACCCTGGCTTTCGGCTGTTGCTACTTAATGCCAGGTCTGTTAACAACAAGGCCCCCCTCATATGTGACTTGATCACGGAGGAGGGGGCAGACCTGGCGTGTATTACTGAGACCTGGCTGGGCGCAGAGGGGGGAGTGGCACTCTCAGAGATGTGCCCAGCCGGGTTTCAGGTGTGGCATCAGCCAAGACTCCGGGGCAGGGGAGGAGGGGTGGCGGTTGTCATCTGGGAATCTCTGGTGGCCTTCAGGGGCGCTGCTCCACAAGTGGCCGGGTGTGAGACCCTGTTTTTCAAGTTTGGTTCTCGAGAGCAGTTGGTAGTGTTGTTGCTGTACCAGCCTCCCTGCTGCGTAGCAACCTCCCTGCCTGAGCTGCTGGAGGCTGTCTCGGGGTTGGCGGTGGAGTTCCCTAGGCTTATGGTTCTGGGGGACTTCAATCTGCCTTCCCTGGGATGTGCCTTGGAGGCAGCTCGGGAGTTCATGGCTACTATGGCAGCCATGGGCCTGTCTCAGATTATTTGAGACCTGACTCGAGACAGTGGCCTCACTCCGGACTTAGTGTTCTTGTCGGAGCAGTGGCAAGGTGATCTGAAGGGAGAGTTAGATCTGTCCCCTCTGTCATGGTCAGACCACGCCCTGGTGGCCTTGAGATTCTCATATTCTGCCCCACTCTGCAGGGAGGCAGGACCCATTCGATTGGTCCGCCCCTGGTGACTAATGGACCCAATGAGGTTCCAGAAGGAGCTGGGGGTTATATCCGAGGATCTACTGCATGGTCTAGCAGAGGTCCTGGCCGCAGCCTAGAATAGGGAGGCGGCTGGGGCCTTGGACAGGATCGCGCCTGTGCGGCCTCTCTTGCCACATCTGACCCGATATTCCCCATGGTTCACGGAGAAATTGAGGGTCTTGAAGAGGGCTAAGAGACGCCTAGAGTGCCGCTGGAGAAAAACAAAGACTGAATCTGACCGAACACAAGCTAGAGTCGCTGTTAAGACCTACCTTGTGGCGGTAAGAGTGGCAAAACGTCAATATTTCTCCACTCTTATTGCATCCGCAGAATGCCGTCCGACGGCCCTGTTTAAGATAACACGATCTCTTCTAGGTAAGGTGGAGTCTGTGACCCACCTACAGGGCCGTGCGGAAGAATTTTCTAAGCATCTGCAGGATAAAATCGTTCAGATTCGTTCTGAGTTAGACTCCAAGCGTGAAGCAGAGTCTGGGGAGATGCCGAGGGAATGTCATTACCCGGTAATCTGGGAACGGTTTGATCCTGTTGGACCTAAGGAAGTGGACAGGATCCTCCGGAGTGTGAGGGCCACCACATGCCATCTAGACCCTTGCCCTTCCTGGCTGGTCCAAGCAGCCAGGGAGGTGACCTGTGGTTGAGTCCAGGCGATGGTTAATATATCTCTGGAGCAGGGGGTGTTTCCAGCTGCTTTTAAGAAGGTGCTGGTATTCCCCCTGCTCAAGAAACCATCGCTGGACCCTACTATATTGGACAATTTTCGTCCTGTCTCCCACCTCCCCTTTTTGGGGAAGGTGGTTGAGAAAGTGGTGGCCTTGCAACTCCAGAGGATTCTGGATGAAACGGATTATCTGGACCACTTCCAGTCAGGTTTCAGGCCGGGATATGGAATGGAAACTGCATTAGTCGTGCTGACGGATGATCTCTGGCAGGAGCGGGATGGAGGGAGTGCATCCATCCTGGCTCTCCTTGATCTCTCAGTGGCTTTCGATACCATCGACCATGGTATCCTTTTGGGACGGCTCGAGGAGTTGGGGGTGGCTGGCGTAGTTTTGCGCTGGTTCACTTCCTTCCTCTGGGGCCGGTCCCAATCGGTAGTAATAGGAGATGAAAGATCTGACTCTCACCTCCTCGTTTGTGGGGTGCCACAGGGTTCGGTTCTTTCACCTCTCCTATTTAATATCTACATGAAACCGCTGGGTGAGATCATCTGTCACCATGGGATGAGATATCATCAATATGCCGATGATACTCAACTGTACATCTCCATCCCAGGTGAGGTAAGTGATGCAGTGACCGCCCTTTCTCAGTGCCTGGAGGCTGTGGGGGTCTGGATGGGGAACAACAGGCTTCAACTGAACCCTGGTAAGACAGAGTGGCTGTGGATTGATGGTTCTTCTGGATCCGGGAAATTATCATCTTTGGTTCTGAATGGGGTTGCACTACCCCATTCGGAAACAGTGCGGAACCTGGGGGTCCTCCTGTACTCACGACTCCTGCTTGAAGAGCAGGTGGCAGTCATGGCCAGAAGGGCCTTTGCACAACTTTGTGTTGTGCGCCAGTTACGCCCTTTCCTGGATCAGGAGTCCCTCCGAACAGTCACTCATGCCCTAGTCATCTCCCATATAGATTACTGCAATGCGCTGTACATGGGGCTACCCCTGAAGAGTATCCGGAAGCTTCAACTGGTCCAAAATGCGGCTGCGCGTGCAGTTATTGGTGCCCCTAGATCGGCTCATGTGACACCTCTGCTGCACCAGCTGCACTGGGTACCGGTGTGCTTCCGAGTACAATTCAAGATGTTGGTTGTGACCTTTAAAGCCCTACATGGCATGGGACCAGGCTACTTGAGGGACCGTCTCATCCCCATAACTTCAAACCGTCCCACTCGATCATGTAGAGAGGGCATTCTTCAGACCCTGTCGTCAAGGGAGTTCCGTTTGGCGGGGTCCAGAAGGTGGGCCTTTTCCGTGGTGGCACCTACTCTTTGGAAGATTCTGCCCCCAGAGGTGAGACAGGCCCCATTGCTCCTGTCCTTCTGGAAGAAGTTAAAGACCTGGTTTTGCCGCCTCGCGTGGGATGGGAATGGGAACAGTTCCTCTTGGGGATGGCTGGTGCCATAGAGCCCTTTTAAAAGAACATCTATCGCCTACTGGATTTTATATTTAATTTATTAGTACTGTAACGGTTAGAATGATATTTTAAATTGTAGTTATATTTAAAAAAATTAATTGTTGTATTGTGAACCGCCCAGAGTCCCTTCTGGGGGAGATGGTGCGGTAATAAAAGTTGAACAATAAATAAATAAATAAATAGACAGTGAGCAGCACTGAAGACAACTGAGAAGGGGATTTTCCTATAGGGAAGATTCAGCTATGAATCCTTGCAAATCCTCCTTGTTTCTGCCACAAAGCATTTTCTTCTCTCCATGATAGGTTCAGTGTGCCTGTTAGACTAGAATCAGGGACCTCCTGCAATTAATATATTTTTAAAAGCCTCTTGTGTTCTAAAGTGAGACATCTGGATACAGTAGAACGGAAAACAATCTCAGCTGTTGAGAAGTCTTGTTAAGTTAGCTTATTTGTCTGTCAAAGGCATTTTCAGATACAGAGGGCCTCACAAGGCCCAGATGCTGACATTGGAAGCAGCTTCCAATGCTGCGGACTTATGCCCCCTTCCCTTTTCTCCTGGAAACATGAGCAGAACAAAGCTGCTATTTAGAACAGTGGTTCTCAACCTCAGCATTTTAAGATGTGTGGACTTCAATTCCCAGACTTCCCCAGCTTTCAGAAAGATGGACAGACGGACAGACAGAAGGACGGACAGAAAGACGGGTGGAAGGACAGACGGACGGACAGATGGACAGACGGACAGATGGACAGACGGACAGATTGATGGACAGACGTACGGACGGACAGACAGACAGACTGAAGGAGAGACGGATGTACGGACAGATAGACGGACGGACAGACAGGCAGACAGGCGGACAGACAGACGGACGGAAGAACGGACAGACGGAAGGACAGACAGACAGACAGACGGACAGATGGACAGGCGGGTGGGCAGACTGGCAGATGGACAGATGGACAGACGGATGGACAGGCAGAGAAATGGACTGATGGACAAACAGATGGATGGACAGACAGACAGATGGACAGACAGAAGGACGGACGGACAGACAGAAGGACAGACAGACGGATGGACAGACAGACATATGGACAGATGGGCGGGTGGGCGGACAGACAGAAAGACGGACAGATGGACATGCGGACAGAAAGACGGACGGACAGGCGGACAGACACAGACAGTCAGAGGGTTAAACGAACGGACAGTCAGATGGATGACAGACTGATGGACGGACGGACAGGCGGACAGACAGACAGACGGACAGAAGTACAGACAGATGGATGGACAGACAGACAGATGGACAGACGTAGAGAGGGACAGACAGAAGGACGGACAGATGGACAGACGGATGGATGGACAGACAAAAGGTTGGACGGACAGACTGACGGACGGACAGACGGACAGACTGACTCACGGACAGACAGACAAATGGACAGAAAGAAGAACAGACGGACAGACAGAAAGAAGGACAGGCGGACAGGCGGACAGATGGACAGACAGAAGGACAGACGGATGGACAGACTGACGAACGGACAGATGGACAGACTGACTCACGTACAGACAGTCAAATGGACAGACAGAAGAACTGACGGACAGACAGACAGGACAGGCGGACAGATGGACAGATGGACATACGGACGTACAGATGGATGGATGCACAGACAGACGGACAGACTGACTCATGGACAGACAGACAAATGGACAGACAGAAGAACTGACGGACAGACAGACAGGACAGGCGGACAGATGGACAGATGGACATACGGACGTACAGATGGATGGATGCACAGACAGACGGACAGACTGACTCATGGACAGACAGACAAATGGACAGACAGAAGAACAGATGGACAGACGGATGGGTGGATGGACAGACGGACAGTCAGAGAGAAAGATGGACAGATAGACAGATGCATGGACAGACAGCCGGACAGACGGACAGATGGACGGACAGAGTGATGAACTGACAGACAGACAGACGGATGGATGGATGGACAGATTGTCACATGGACAGGCAGATGGACAAACAGACAGACGGACTGACGGACTGATGGACTGACATGCGGACGTATGGAGAGAGATGGACAAACTGACGGACAGATGGACGGACTGATGGAAAGATGGATGGACAGAGGTACGGATACACAAATGGGCGGAAAGAGGGACATATGGATAATGAAATGGACAGATGGATGGAGGAAGGAAAGAGGGACGGAGAGACAGATGAGAGAAAGACAGACGGACAGACGGATGGATGGATGGACAGACAGAAAGACAGAAGGATGGATGGACAGATGGACGGATGGACAGACGGATGGAAAGATGGACAGACAGACAGATGGGTGGATGGATGGACAGATGGACAGAAGGAGAGACGGACAGACGGACTCACGGACAGACAGACAAATGGACAGACAGAAGAACGGACAGACGGATGGCCGGACAGACAGACTGATAGACGGTGAGACGGACAGACGGACAGACAGATGGACAGACAGATGGACGGACAGACAGACAGATGGACGGATGGACGGACAGACAGAAGGACTGATGGATGGACAGACAGAAGAATGGACGGACAGACGGACAGATGGACAGACAAAATGACGGACGGACAGACAGACAGAAGGACAGATGGACAGACGGACAGATGGACAGATGGACAGATGGACAGACTGTTGGACGGACGGATGGACAGACAGAAGGACGGATGGACAGATGGACAGACGGACAGACGGACAGTCAGACAGAGGGACAGAGGGACAGACAGATGGACGGATGGACAGATGGACAGGGGGAGAGACAGATAGACTGACTCACAGACAGACAGACAAATGGACAGAAGAACGGACGGACAGACGGATGGGCGGATGGACAGACTGAAAGACGGTCGGACGGACGGACGGACAGACAGAAGGACGGATGGACGGACGGACAGACAGACAGATGGACAGATGGAGAGAGGGACAGATAGAATGACGGATGGACGGACAGACAGGCAGAAGGACAGAAGGACAGATGGACAGACGGATGGATGGACAGACAGACAGACAGAAGGACGGGTAGACTGATGGACGGACAGATGGACAGACTGACTCACGGACAGACAGACAAATGGACAGACAGAAGAACGGACGGACAGACAGAAAGAAGGTCAGGCGGACAGATGGACAGATGGACAGACGGACGGACGGACACACTGACTCATGGACAGACAGACAAATGGACAGACAGAAGAACAGACGGACAGATGGATGGGCAGACAGACAGACTGAAAGACGGTCAGACGGATGGGCAGATGGGCAGATGGGCGGATGGACGGACAGACTGATGGACGGATGGACGGACGGACAGATGGACAGATAGACAGATGGATGGGCAGATGGGCAGAAGGAGAGATGGACAGACTGACTCACAGACAGACAGACAAATGGACAGACAGAAGAATGGACAGACAGACGGATGGGTGGATGGACAGACGGACAGTCAGAGAGAAAGACGAACGGATAGACAGATGCATGGACAGATAGCCAGACAGATGGACAGATGGATAGATGGACAGACAGAGTGATGGACTGACAGACAGATGGATGGATGGATGGACAGATGGTCTCACGGACAGGCAGATGGACAAACGGACAGATGGACATATGGACTGACGGACTGACATGTGGACGTATGGAGAGAGACGGACGAACTGACGGACAGATGGACGGACTGATGGAAAGACGGATGGACAGAGGTACAGATACACAAATGGGCGGAAAGAGGGACATATGGATAATGAAATGGACAGATGGATGGATAGAGGAAGGAAAGAGGGATGGAGAGACAGATGAGAGATGGACGGACAGACAGATGGATGGACAGACGGATGGATGGACAGATGGACAGACAGAAGGACGGACGGACGGACAGAAGGACGGATGGACAGATGGACGGACAGACAGACGGATGGACGGATGGACAGATGGACAGAAGGAGAGACGGACAGACTGACTCACGGACAGACAGAAGAACGGACAGACAGACGGATGGGCGGACGGACAGACGGAATGATGGACAGACAGAAAGACTGATGGACGGACAGATGGACAGAAAGATGGAAGGACAGACAGATGGACAGACGGACAAACCGACAGACAGACTGGTGGGCAGATGGATGGACTGACGGACAGACGGACAGATGGACAGACGGACAGACGGACAGAGGGAGAGAGGGACAGACAGAAAGACGGACGGACATACAGACAGAAGGACGGACGGACAGACTGACAGAAGGATGGACAGGACGGACGGACAGACAGACAGAAGGACAGACGAACAGACGGATAGGCAGACTGATGGTCAGACGGACCGATGGACCGACCAACGGACGGACTGACAGACTGGCGGGCGGACAGACAGACGGATAGACTGACAGACAGACAGACGGACAGTAAGCTGAAAGTTGCCAAGGTTGAGGAACACTGACTTATATTGAAGTTCTGATCAACAAAATCCCTCCCAAAGATGAAAAGAGTCTGACAGAACTTCCAGTAACTGAAGGATAATGATTTTGGAGATACATCCTTATAATTATTAGGTGATCTATATGGATGATATTCTGGAGGTGACAGACTCGACCTTGGTGGAGCTGGAGGTGGTGACGGCCGACAGGAAGCTCTGGCCTGGGCTGGTCCATGAAGTCACGAAGAGTTGGAAGCGACTGAACGAATAAACAACAAAGTGACTCTTTTCCCTTTCCTTGCTTATGGTTTTTTAAAAATATTTCTTTAAAGTTAAGAACCGTTCCCTTTCAAGATCAAAGGCAAAATGTTTTATGGAATGGTCCTTCAGTTGTTTTTATAATTATTCCAATTCCATTAATTTTGTGTCACAGTCAAATGGCCACTTTTCTTCTTCGTTATTCTTGCCCTAACCAAGGACTTGGGAATGGTAAAATTAGTGCCAGATTATGTATGAGGTGCCGAATAATGCTGTTCTTTGTAGTTGGGCTATTAGCTGTACCACGTCTAGACAGTCTAAACTCTTCCTAAGCCCAAATGGTATTGCACCTAGTGCCTCAATAACTATTGGTACCAGTCTCAATTTCTTCCAAATTTGTGCAAACTCTATTTGCAAATCTTGGTATTTTGTCTTTTTTTCCTATTCCTTGTCTTCCATATGATTGTCTCTTGGGATGGCTACATCAGTAAAACAAACATGGCCCTTTTCAATGACAGTAGTGTCTGCTGTGTTATGTTCCAGGTATTGATCAGTCTGTCTGAATTTTAAAACCTCCTAACAATTTTCCCTCTGTCATTTTCAAGGACTTTATCAGTGATTTCACGTTTCCAGTAATTCTTATTGACTGTGAGTTTGTCCTTTTTATATAAGTGCCAATGTAATATCTTTCCAATTGAACCATTCCTTCTTCTTTTTTCTTTTTCTTTTTGTAATCGTTCTGTGCAATTCTGGTGCATCAGGTTGTTATAAGGTCAACTGTATGATTCTAATTTTGGCACAATCCACATTTACTAGCCTAGACTAAACTGATGTTTCATTTTTCTGCCTTGATGATATTTGTGTACAGTGTTTTTTTCTTGAACAGCAAAAAACATTCATTTGGTTTATTTTCTTAATGTGCCCTCCTTAAGCCACTGCCATGTTCTAGTGTCATCTGATTTTTCTACAGATTCTTTGTAAACGCCCATGGGGTGCTTTGTTTTTTCAATTTTCCAATCTCATTTCAAGCTGTTGCTTTTTATAGTCAAATTGCCATTCTTTTTGAGATGTTCCATTTCCATTTCTGCAAATTGCCATTCTTTTTTAGATATTTTCAATAACTTGTTTATTTACTTGTCTTGATGTAATAATTAATAATTAATATATAAATAGTAATTAGTACTGAATTAAAAATGATCAGTGTCAGACTCTGAGACAAGCTGGCTTAAAAAACAACAACTCCTTGCATGTACTAAAAGTGAGTGCAGTGCAAAACAAGTGGATCCTGCAAACAAGCCGGACAAATGGTAGGACCAACAATAACGAATAACTAATGTTTTAAACTTTTAAACTTTTACTATTATTTAAGTTGCAACAAAAAGAGGAAGAAAGCCAAACATATATATGTGTAAATAAAAAAACGGGAGGAGGAGGGAGAAGGAGAAGGAGAAATATACTTGTGGTGAAAGAAAACCTCCTCATCATCATGAATGAGTTTTTGTTGTTTCAGAAGGAAGGATTTTTAGACCATCTTGTCCAAGTATGCTCAAAATCCTATTTATTAAATCTGGAATTCTGGAGGAAGATAATATGTGCAGAGCAGAGCCAAAACATCTGTCTGCGTATAACTAAACCAAATGGTTTCTCTGGAAAGGAAGGAAGGAAGGAAGGAAGGAAGGGAGGGAGGGAGGGAGGGAGGGAGGGAGGGAGGGAGGAAGGAAGGAAGGAAGGAAGGAAGGAAGGAAGGAAGGAAGGAAGGAAGGAAGGAAGGAAGGAAGGAAGGAAGGAAGGAAGGAAGGAAATCCATAGCTTTTCACCTGCTATCTCTTCTACATCACTAGTTCAAAATATTAATGAGATAATAGTAAATCATCCTTTAATGGAAAACAGTTGGAACTATTTCATTAGAACAGTGGGAGCATTGGGTATAATCTACCTGGTGGAAAATTATTAGTGTGTCAGGTAGTGTCGACTATACAGTAGTTATCACAGGAAATATTAATTTAGCAACTGATTTGGGATGAAATGAAAATATAGACTTCTGTGGTATTGCTAGTTGCTGAATCTTCCATTGTCCTGAATAGTAGTGTGATAAATAACTCAGAGATTTAGAGCTTAAGCCAGTCTGAAAATAAGCACACTACAGCACACATTTTTCCTCTTCTGTTAGTATGTAAGTTAGAGCCCAAAGGAAACGGATTGGATTGTCAATTAAAACGCAAGGATTATCAGCATTACAGCTATGGTTATGCTATGCATGCCAAAAAGCCCAGGTTGAAAGTCCAAAATTTCTTAAAAATATATTTAGGAAATGACTATAAATAAAAATACTTAATAGATTCCCATCAATGGCACCTTTTTCTCCCCACAAAATGCCTGTCCAACATGACTCTTTAATTGGGTGACTGCCGGCCTCCATGCCTACCCAAGATATTATGATGCCCATTTGGTACCAAATATACGGCAGAGTTTATGTTATTTTTCCAGAATGGCAGAGGGCATTGTTGTTCTTTTGTTTCAGTGTTGCATCTCTCAGCCACTCTGTGGTCTCTCTGGCTATCCATGCTTCCCAATTTGAAAAAAGAACTAATAAAACTGGTTCCCCTTCCCGACTGAGGTGACTCTTGTTTATTCACTGGTGACAGTCTCCCAGAACTCTCTTCCTTTGAATGAGGCCAAATGGAATGTCCTGGGCTGGAAGAAGAAAAACAAACTGGAACTAAATCCAGACAAGAGAGGAATGCCCTTGATACATAAGAAATTAGACTTAAGAATTGAGGTTCAGCCTATTTTGGATGGAGGTCCCATCCACCTGAAGGAGCAGATCAGAGTTTGAGAGTGCATCAGAAGCACAATGGCACAATTACAACAAGTGTTCCAGTTTCATCAAGTGTGCCTTTCCTAAGCTGGTTGGATTTGGTGATTGTGCGTGGTGGCGTAACGGTTAAGACTACCGACTGTTGAATGAAAGGATGGCAGGTCAGCAGTTTGAGACCCGGAAGCACCATGTAACAGGGTGAGCTCCCATTCTCGCCCAGCTCCTGCCAACCTAGCAGTTCAAAAGCACGTAAATTTTTTTGTTGTTCAGTCGTTTAGCCGTGTCCGACTCTTCGTGACCCCATGGACCATAGCACGCCAGGCCTTCCTGTCCTCCACTGTCTCCCGGAGTTTACTCAAGTTCATGTTCATTACATCAGTGATGCTATCTAACCATCTCATCCTCTGCCGTCCCCTTCTCCTTTTGCCTTCAGTCTTTCCCAGCATCAGGGTACGTAAAAAATGCAAGTAGATAAATAGGTAGCACTCCGGTGGGAAGGTAACAGCGTTCCATGCGCCTCGGTGTTCAGTCATGCTGGCCACATGACCACGGAAGCGTCTATGGACAATGCTGGCTCCCTCGGCCGAGAATCGGAGATGAGCACCGCCCCCTAGAGCTGGATACGACTGGAAGGGGAAACCTTACCTTACCTTATCAGTACTTGGCTACATGCTGTCCTGAGTTTGGCAATGTATTGGGAAGCTACTCCTTAAAAAGTTTCCAGAAGTTGTAAACAGCTTAGGGCTTTACAATCTACCCTTCTTGCTAGGAACCTATCTGGGTTTTTAAAATCTGCATGAGAGGATCTTTAAAAGATGCTGTTGCTATGGCATCTAGCACACTGGGGAAGGCCTTCTGTGTTTCTTCCAAGTTGTAGAATGGACGCCCTGAACAGCTGTTTTAGCTACCATTCTCTCTGTGTTCACATAAGTAGCTAGGAAATGTATTTTGGGGATGGGACTGGGGCTTTTAATATTTAATGTAAGCATTAATTTTAAATTACTTTGAATTTTAAAAAAATCCTATTTTTTTTACCTTCGATTTTGTTAGCCCCCTTGAGTACTTGACTAAGTAGAAAGAAGACATCTAAATCAAAGAAAATATAGTAATAAACACAAGTTGTTGGAACTTGCTCAGGAGAAACACTTGCAAAATATTAAAAATATTATATTTACTGTAAAAAGCTTTGATAAAAATTGCAAAAATCTTAAGGATTTTGATTATCTAGGGTAGGCAGAAATAATTTACAGCTCTCCTGGGCTTGCCCAATTAGAACTTCCAGTATCCTGCCCCACTGGCTATGCTGGAATTTGTAATCTGTAATCGAATGTTGGCCAGTTACTTACATTAAAGTCAAGAGATGGACAAACTGATATAGTATCCTCCAGATATTTTGAACTTCAAGTCCCATAAATCCCAGCCTTGGCTGAATGGCAGTGGTGGAATGAGAGCTAGCAGAGGAGTAACAAGCCATAGAAAGAGGCAGAAAGATTACATGTTATAAAATGACTCAACAATAAACATACGGCCTTCTCTTCGGAAGCTCTAGAATTAAGACGAGCAACCACACTGACCAGTTCATTTCTCCTGTACCTTAAGCCTTGAAAATCTGTATGAGACGATCTGTATTTCTGGCAGATGAACAGATTGCCAGTGAAGATCGTGTGAAAACAAGAGCTTGAATAATGCACAGTGTGCTCCTGGCAGGTTTATAAAAAGAGACTTGAGGTCTTGCTTTCCCATAAAGCAGGTGGATTTTCATTCCTGGGAGAGCTGCTAATTATGCATTGAGCACAGCTATGTTATTTTGTCACAATCTCACTTATAGGGATTCTGTTCTCTCCCCTCTGCCCTGCATTTTGCTGATAGCTTGCTTAACTGCCCAAAATAGCAATGATTTGTTTGAAAATGGCACTTGAAGCAGTAGATGACAAGAAGTATATGTATATGTATATGTATATGTATATGTATATGTATATGTATATGTATATGTATATGTATATGTATATGTATATGTATATGTATATGTATATGTATATGTATATGTATATGTATATGTATATGTATATGTACTGGGCAAAAAAGTATTTAGTCAGCCACCAATTGTGCAAGTTCTCCCACTTAAAAAGATGAGAGAGGCCTGTAATTGACATCATAGGTAGACCTCAACTATGAGAGACAAAATGAGAAAACAAATCCAGACAATCACATTGTCTGATTTGGAAAGAATTTATTTGCAAATTATGGTGGAAAATAAGTATTTGGTCAATATCAAAAGTTCATCTCAATACTTTGTTATATATCCTTTCTTGGCAATGACAGAGGTCAAACGTTTTCTGTAAGTCTTCACAAGGTTGGCACACACTGTTGCTGGTATGTTGGCCCATTCCTCCATGCAGATCTCCTCTAGAGCAGTGATGTTTTGGGGCTGTCGCTGGGTAACACGGACTTTCAACTCCCTCCAAAGGTTTTCTATGGGGTTGAGATCTGGAGACTGGCTAGGCCACTCCAGGACCTTGAAATGCTTCTAACGAAGCCACTCCTTCGTTGCCCGGGCAGTGTGTTTGGGATCATTGTCATGCTGAAAGACCCAGCCACGTTTCACCTTCAATGCCCCTGCTGATGGAAGGAGGTTTGCACTCAAAATCTCACGATACATGGCCCCATTCATTCTTTCCTGTACACGGATCAGTCGTCCTGGTCCCTTTGCAGAGAAACAGCCCCAAAGCATGATGTTGCCACCCCCATGCTTCACAGTAGGTATGGTGTTCATTGGATGCAACTCAGCATTCTCTCTCCTCCAAACACGACGAGTTGTGTTTCTACCAAACAGTTCTACTTTGGTTTCATCTGACCATATGACATTCTCCCAATCCTCTCCTGGATCATCCAAATGCTCTCTAGCAAACTTCAGACGGGCCCGGACATGTACTGGCTTAAGCAGGGGGACACGTCTGGCACTGCAGGATCTGAGTCCCTGGCGGCATAGTGTGTTACTGATGGTAGCCTTTGTTACGTTGGTCCCAGCTCTCTGCAGGTCATTCACTAGGTCCCCCCGTGTGGTTCTGGGATTTTTGCTCACCGTTCTTGTGATCATTTTGACCCCACGGGGTGAGATCTTGCATGGAGCCCCAGATCGAGGGAGATTATCAGTGGTCTTGTATGTCTTCCATTTTCTAATTATTGCTCCCACAGTTGATTTCTTCACACCAAGCTGCTTGCCTATTGCAGATTCAGTCTTCCCAGCCTGGTGCAGGTCTACAATTTTGTTTCTGGTGTCCTTTGATAGCTCTTTGGTCTTCACCATAGTGGAGTTTGGAGTGTGACTGTTTGAGGTTGTGGACAGGTATCTTTTATACTGATAACAGGTTCAAACAGGTGCCATTACTACAGGTAATGAGTGGAGGACAGAGGAGCCTCTTAAAGAAGAAGTTACAGGTCTGTGAGAGCCAGAAATCTTGCTTGTTTGTAGGTGACCAAATACTTATTTTCCACCATAATTTGCAAACAAATTCTTTCCGAATCAGACAATGTGATTGTCTGGATTTGTTTTCTCATTTTGTCTCTCATAGTTGAGGTCTACCTATGATGTCAATTACAGGCCTCTCTCATCTTTTTAAGTGGGAGAACTTGCACAATTGGTGGCTGACTAAATACTTTTTTGCCCCACTGTATGTATATATATGTGTATATATATATATATATATATATATATGTATATGTATATATATGTATATGTATATGTATATGTATATGTATATGTATATGTATATACACACACACACACACACATACACACACACACACACACACACACAAACTGTGGAAGCAAAGCCTAATATCTCATTCATATGACTTCTTTTAATTCCTCCTGACAGGAGGTTTTTGGTATCACACATTCCATTTTATTCCATGATTTACATCATTTAATTTTAAAGGGTAGGCCAATGCTATATGTCCAATTCTGTTACAATTCAGATTGTCAGATTTCTTGATAGAAAAAGGGAGCTTTTCCCCCCCTTAAAGTGCTACCAGAATGCAAATGCAAACACAAATTGAAATCTTTGTGTCTAAGAAATAAATGTATGTTTTGCTTAAAAAAGAAGAATGATTTTTAAATTAGGTGTTTCAGTTTAAGAAAACAAGCAATTATACTTTAATCTGAAAATCTTGCATTGCACCACGGGGGGAGGGGATTTAGGTATGATGACTTTAGATGTACAGTAAAAGAGAATAAACCCTCATCAAAAACTAAAATTTTCACAGGGACTAGCCAGGATCATCTATCTCTATCTATTATCTATCAATCTATCAATCTATCAATCTATCAATCTATCAATCTATCAATCTAATCTATCAGAGTTTATGACCCTAATTTTATTTAACTCATATAGCTTACAGCAATTCAAATACCAGGGTACATGTAATAATGTAAGACAATAAAACATCTAAGTAAAGTATTTAAAAGTTCATGGTAACCAGTAAACATTCAAACATCCATGATAACAATAAATGCTGAAACACTCACCATACAGTGTAACAAACACAATACACCCTCTTGTCATAATGCACTAATCCACAGTTAACAGAAAACAACATTCAGCTCCCAAAGACTCTCCAGAATAATTCAGTTTTTAGTTGTTTTTAAGTGACCTTCACAGCAGGCATTAATCTAAAAGGAGGCTGTTCCATAATGTTGCTATGAAAGAAAAACATCACCTCCTGGCTTCAGCCACTCCCTTATCTCAGAAAAAAACTAGGGTTACTTGGAGCTTCTCCCGTTATGTGCACTCTGGATAGACTATTTCTGGTTGGAGAAGGAGGTTCTGAAGATGCCTTGCTGTTAAGCCATGTAAGGGCTTTATAAGTTAAAACCAGCATTTTCAATTGCATTCAGAAGCTTATTGGCAACCACAACAAGGCCTTGACCACTTGTATAATATTTATTTATTTATTTAATTTTTAACCCGCCTTTATTATTTTTATAAATAACTCAAGGCAGTGAACATACCTCATACTCCTTCCCCCTCCTATTTTCCCCACAACAGCAACCCTGTGAGGTGAGTTGGGCTGAGAGAGAGTGACTGGCCCAAGGTCACCCAGCCGGCTTTCATGCCTCAGGCGGGACTAGAACTCTTAGTCTCCTGGTTTTCTATTGGCTCCTTCCCAGGACTGAGAGCGAGTGACTGGCCCAAGGTCACCCAGCAGGCTTTCATGCCTAAGGCGGGACTAGAACTCTTAGTCTCCTGGTTTTCTATTGGCTCCTTCCCAGGACTGAGAGAAAGTGACTGGCCCAAGGTCACCCAGCCGGCTTTCATGCCTAAGGCGGGACTAGAACTCTCAGGCTCCTGGTTTCTAGCCCACTGCCTTAACCACTAGACCAAACTGGCTCTATAATAATGCTCCTGGAGGCTGGCACCTGCCATAACTCAGCTGCTGCCTTCACTGCCAAGTGTAATTTCAGATGAGCTGTAAAGGTAGTCCTATGTAGAGTGCATTGCAGCAGTCTATATGCATAGCTATGAGTGCATGAGTTACAGCTGCATTGTCCTCTCAGTCCAGATAGGGCCACAACTGGCACACTGAGCAAAGGCCTTTTGGCTAAAGCCTATACCTGCACATCCAGCAGTAGCTATGAATCCAAGTCATGGATCTGCTCTCTCAGGGGTGGGTTGGTTGACTTGGGATCACAGAAAAATTCCTGATGATTTTATAAAAAATAAAAATGTTGGTGGATTCAACTACTGTATAGTTCAACTAGAAGTAGCAGAATTTAATATACTGTATAGTATAAATTTCAGTAGTATTGCTGCATTGGCTACCGATAGGTTTATGGATACAATTTGCAGTGTGGGTTATCTACGGGACCTTTCTGGCATGAGATTTTGTTATCGACAAGACCATTTTCTCCTAGAAGAGTTGGGCCATCTTGTACATGGCAGCTGAGAGTGTGTGCTGGGGATTCCCCACAAATCCAAGATTAAGATTTGGATTATTCATATTGACTCAGAATCTAATCCAACGGGAACTCTGCAGTGGCATCTGTGTGTGGTGGTGGAGGGGGAATATCCAAAAAGTCCAGATTGCAGTTGTGGCAGTGTGATTGAAGCCCCACCCCTTTTGTGCATGTGTTAACATTGCATATATGTACAAAGGAGCAGGGCTTTGATAGCACTGTTGTGACCTTCATCTTGGCTTTTTCTATTGCCCCCCCCACCCCGTGAATACTGTTGGTGCTTTGTACGTTGCAAAACTCTTATCCAGAAATAATTTCCAATGAGCTACGACGTAACCTTAGAGAGAGAGGATAAAATATAAATGCATTTATAACTGCTGTTAAAAAATCGGAAGCCTTTATATCTTTCCTTCCTTCCTTCCTTCCTTCCTTCCTTCCTTCCTTCCTTCCTTCCTTCCTTCCTTCCTTCCTTCCTTCTTTCTTTTCTTTTCTTTTCTTTTCTTTTCTTTTCTTTTCTTTTCTTTTCTTTTCTTTCTTCTCTTCTTCTCTTTTTCTCTTTTTCTTTCATTTCTTTCCTATTTACTTATCCCTTTCCTTTCCTTTCCTTTCCTTTCCTTTCCTTTCCTTTCCTTTCCTTTCCTTTCCTTTCCTTTCCTTTCCTTTCCTTTCCTTTTTCTTTAAATTTGTATTGTTTTTACTTTGCAAAGAATTTTTTAAATAAAGTCAGAAGTAATTTCCAATGGAGAATGTATATGATGTTTAGAGATGTCACTCATTGTCTGCAAGTCTCTTTGAATAATGGCTACTTCCTAAAGTTTACACAGAACAAAAATAACAGATTCAGAAGCACCACCCATGACGTTCCTAGAAGGAACTCCTGTTACTTTCAGGAAATTGCAGGACATGATGATACATATAAAAAATTCCCTTCTCACCCATATGGGTGGTATGTGTCTTCCTCAACCTCGGGTCCTCTACCAGAGGCCTGGGAGTTTGAGGGATCTGCGCAGTACCTTAGCTGTTCCTAGCACTGCACTCTTCTGGACAGAGAGCTCTGATGTTGTTCCTGGGATCTGTTGGAGCCACTCTCCTAGCTTAGGAGTCACAGCCCCAAGTGCCCCTACCACCACTGGGACCAGTTTGGCCTTCACTTTCCACATCCTCTCTAGTTCCTTCTTCAAGCCCTGGTACTTCTCCAGCTTCTCATACTCCTTCTTCCTGATGTTGCTGTCACTTGGCACCGCTACATCTATCACCACCGCTGTCTTCTGGTCCTTGTCTACTACCACAATGTCTGGTTGATTGGCCAGTACCTGCCTGTCTGTCTGGATCCGGAAGTCCCACAGGATCTTAGCCCTGTCATTCTCCACAACCTTCTATGGAATCTCCCATCTGGACTTGGGAGGGTCTAGCCCATACGCTGTGCAGATGTTCCTGTACACAGTGCCAGCTACTTGGTTGTGCTGTTAAGTGTATGCTGTTCCTGCCTGCATCTTACACCCTGCCACTATGTGTTGGACTGTCTCTGAGGCCTCTCTGCACAGTCTGCACCTTGGGTCCTGTCTAGTGTGGTAGACCCCTGCTTCTATGGATCGGGTGCTTAGTGCCTGTTCTTGTGCTGCTATAATCAGTGCCTCAGTGCTGTCTTTTAGTCCAGCCCTTTCCAGCCACTGGTAGGATTTCCCAATGTCAGCCCCCTCAGCTATCTGTCGATGGTACATCCCATGCAGGGTCTTGTCTTGCCATGGCACTTCCTCTGCTTGATCTTTCTTCCATGTCTGCTGCTGCCTCAGGCATTCTCTCAACAGCTCATCTTTAGATGCCATCTTACTGGTGTACTCCTGGATGCTCTGGGTCTCATCCAGGACAGTGGCTTTGACATTCACCACCCCTGGACTTGGGGTGAAAGCCTCCATACATTCTGAGGAGCTTCTGGGTCTTCACATCAGCAGCCTCCATGTCCTCCTTTAGCCAGCTCACTATGCCGGCAGGGTATCTGATGACTGGCAGGGCATACATGTTGATGACATGGATCTTGTTCTTCCCATTGAGCTGACTCTTCAGGACCTGTCTTATCCTTTGGTGGTACTTGGATGTTGCTGTCTTCCTTGCCTCCTCATTGTGGTTCCCATGTGACTGTGGCATACCAAGGTACTTGTAGCTGGTCTGTATGTCTGCTAGGTGGCCCGCTGGTAGTTCCACCCCATCAGTTTTAACTACCTTCCCTCTCTTTACTACCATCTGGCCACACTTCTCTAGTCCAAATGACATCCCAATGTCTTCACTGGAAATCCGTGTCAGGTGGATCAGTGAGTCGATGTCTCGTTCACTCTCAGCATACAGCTTGATGTCATCCATGTAGAGGAGGTGGCTGATGGTAGTTCCACTCTTGAACCTTTATCCGTATCCAGTTCTTGTGATAATCTGGCTGAGGGGGTTCAAGCCCATGCAGAACAGCAGCGGGGATAGTGCATCACCTTGGCATATGCCACACTTGATGGCCACTTGTGTGAGTTGTCTTGACTGTTGTCTTCCACAGTCCCATTGAGTTCTTGAGGAAGGTCCTTAGTGTCCTGTTGACTTTGTGTAGTGCCAGGCATTCACAGTTCCATGTATGTGGCATTGAGTCATAGGCTTTCCTGTAGTCAATCCAGGCTGTGCTCAGATTGGTCTGTCTAGACCTTGAGTCTCGGGCGACTGCTCTATCTATAAGCAACTGGTGTTTGGAGCCTCTGGTGTTGTTCCCAATGCCCTTCTGAGCTGTGCTCATGTACTGGCCCATATGGTCCTGCAGCTTTGTGGCTATGATGCCTGATAGGACTTTCCATGTTGTGGGGAGGCAGGTTATTGGCCAGTAGTAGGATGGTGTTGTTCCCTTGTTGGTGTCTTTCATGATCAGCACTGTCCTACCTTGTGTTAGCCAGTCTGGGTGGGAGCCTGCTGCTAGCAGCTGGTTCATCTGTGCTGCTAGGCATTCATGCACTGCTGTTAGTTTCTTTAGCCAGTAGGTGTGGATGTAATGAAATTATATATTGAATATATATTAAGTCTACATAAACCTAAATATGTATAAAATCATAGTTTTAATAGAACCAGTTAGTAGCCATGCTTGTCCTGTTTATAACCTCGTTAGGGTGTCCACGTTGCTGGAATGTACGGAATGAGGAATGTATGAGGTGTGTATGTGGTACCAGCAATACATAACGGTTGGAACAGACAGTGAATGACAAATGGGTGAACGGAGGTACCAGACAAGATAAGAGAACATGATGAATAAGGAATGTCAGGTCTCTGCAAAACAACAAGTTCAGAACTAGGTCAGAACAAACACTGACATGTACAGTTCTGACGTATAGTTTGGACACTGACTGTAAAATGTTGGATTTAACACAGTCAGGTATAAAAGAAGGATGACATGCAATGGAGATTTTGAGTTGCGAGACTTTTCCACAGGGACGCCTTGGATGTCTGCCTCCCAGCCCACTATAACTGTCTGATCAACAGTTAGGAGTGTGGACGTAAGTATCGATTAAGATACTTTTTCCGGTAACCGTTGTAGTATCGATGAGATACTGATTAAGAGAACTTTGGTTCTATAATTAGATGTTCTGTAACTGATGAAGTATCGATGAGATACTGTTAAGGATGCAAATAGCAACTTGGATAGCCTAATGAGGCATGGTTATTAATGTTTAATTGATGGTTAACCTAGTATATTATTGTAATAAGCTCTAGAGAATCTTATAATCTTATTCATTTATCATTTATTATTTGTAACTCAATAACTGCTTTGCTTTCTGTCCGAATAACACAAGAATAAAAGAACCATTGTTGAAACTTTACATGGAGTAAGTTATACTCATTAAAGTGGATTTGATGACATGGATCATGTCCGGGCCAGGTGCTGTCCAGCTCTTCATGTTCTTGACCCATGGTTGGATGTCTGCTACTGTAATGGTGACTGGTTCCTGCTCTGGGAGATTTCTGTGGTCTGCTCTCAGGTCCTGCAGCCACTTTGCACTGGTGTTATGTGTCTTCTCTTTCTCCCATATGTTCTTCCAGTACTGTTCCGTTTCTGCTGTTGGTGGCTCTGCTGTTACTGTGTTGTTGCACTGCAGTTGGGAGTACACCTTGGATGGTTCTTTGGTGAACAGGGCATTTATCTTCTTGGCCTCTGCTTCTCTAGTGTATCTCCTTAGCCTGGTGGCCAGAGCTGTGAGCCTTTGTTTAGCAGTCTCTAGGGCTTCAGATGGAGTCAGGCCCTTGTATTTTCTCAGTAGCCGAGTCTTATCTTTAATCTCCACACCCTTCTGTAGTTCTACCAGCTGACTAACTTCTCTCTGAGTTGCCTTGATCTTAGCCTCCAACCTCATTTTCCGGTGGGGGGGGGAATATAGTGCTGTTCTTCTTGATCATGTAGCCAAGCATCTCCAGGATTACAGCAGCTGTAGCATATACCAGTTCATTGGTTTGAGTTATAGTGGTAGTAGGGATTGTCATGAGGGCTCTGTTGGCATCTTCTAGCATACTATCTGATGGTACTTCTCCACTGAGCTTTGGTAATTGGTCTCAAGAGTTGACTGTGTATATGTATATACTAGCTACATATTTATATATTTATATTTATATATTCAGTTGATTAAAGTCTCTTCCTGAGAGTGATTTGCATAGACCCTAGAGCCATTTGTTTGCTAGTTCTTTAATATTCTTGTGTGTGGAAGGTTCTTCATTAAGATACTTCATTAAGACTCTTTATGTTTCTTTTAAATATGCTTTAAAAACCTTTCCAACTGATTTAGTGGCATCAGTGGGCCTTTGAATATTTGAGACCCTGAAACCTATATTTCTTTTGCCTCCAAACTTGTAGAGAAAAAGATTCACTGGTAGTACCGATTTGAAATAAATGAGTCCAGGGGTAGGGTTCATCATTTTCATCTACTCAAGATAATGATAATATCAACACTTGTACCTCAGAAGCTGTATTCTTCTTTGTTTGCCTACAGTCTGTTCTTTCATCTCAAACTTCATTATAGCAAAGAATGATGGCAACCTTTTAAACTTCTTACAAATTAAGCACAAAATAAACAGATTCTTTACACTGCAGGAACAGAAGATAAGAAAGACAATGCAATCACCCAAACAAATAAGAACCTGGGGGAAAGGGGGAAAAAGATATCTATTGAAGCTAACAAGCTGTCTATACTACAGGATTAAAGATGTAACATGGAAGTAAATGAAAAGACCCTTTTCTATGACACTGAAATATAGATTACTCAGTCAAGGATTACTTTTAAATAGAATCAGAGCATGTTTTGAGTCCAGAAGGTACAAGGGAAAACAATATAAATTAATTAATATTAGGCTAAAGAATGTGATAACTTTCAATTTTTGATATAGTTGCAAAAAGATTAGCATTTCTTAACCGTACCTTAAGTACTGGAATAGCCTCTTCATTTTTAAAACAATATATTTCATTTTATTAAAATTCAAAACATATAGTTAATGTTTCTTTTTTAAAAAAAATATTAGCATTTTGTCATATAAATGAACCCCAAATAACAATGTAACAATATTACTCTTATTATATATATATATATATATATATATATATATATATATATATACACATACATACATACACACACACACACACACACACACTCACACACACACACACACATATACAGTGTGTGTGTGTGTCTATATATATATATATATATATATATATATATAGAGAGAGAGAGAGAGAGAGAGAGAGTGAGTAAAGGTAAAGGTTCCCCCCGCACATCTGTGCAGTCGTGTCCGACTCTAGGGGCCAGTGCTCATCTCTGTTTGTTAGCCGAAGAGCCAGTGTTGTCCGAAGACGCTTCCACGGTCATGTGGCCGGCATGAAGCACGTGGAACACTGTTACCTTCCCACTGAAGTGGTACCTATTCATCTACTTGCATTTGCATGCTTTCGAATTGCTAGGTTGGCAAGAGCTGGGGCGAGTGTGGGAGCTCACTCCGTCACGCGGGGCTAGGGATTCGAACCACCGAACTTGCGACCTTGTGATCCACAAGCCTGGCATCTTACCCGCTGAGCCACCACGCTCCTCCTATATAATATAATATAATATATTATAGTATAGTATATAATATATGATTATATACTAGAAACCAGGAGTCTGTGAGTTCTAGTCCCGCCTGAGGCATGAAAGCCGGCTGGTTGACCTTGGGCCAGTCACTCTCTCTCAGTCCAATTCACCTCACAGGGTTGTTGTTGTGGGGAAAATAGGAGGAGTGAGGAATATTAGGTATGGTTGTTGTGGGTTTTCCGGGCTGTGTGGCTGTGTTCTGGCAGTTTTGGTTCCTAACGTTTCGCCAGTAGCTGTGGCTGGCATCTTCAGAGGACAGGAGCACAGCTAGAAGATTCTCTCTGTGCCCAAGTGGAGGGTGTGTGTTCCTGCTGCTGTTTATAGCTGCTGAGAGGGTGTGTGTCTTCTGTGGGTCATTTACAAGAGATTAGGAGAGGGTTTTTTGTGGTGATTAGGGGGCGTGGTGCCGTTGTGTGTGAGATTAGCACATCTATTGTGTGAGTTGTTTGTATATTTCTGTGGTTGAGTAGAGTTTGTTTTTGCAAGCTGTGTTTTTCAGGACTGGCAGGCAGGTTTTGCTGATCTTTAAGCTTTCTTCTTTTTTATTGAAACTGTGTTGGTGTTTATGTATTTCAATGGCTTCCCTGTATAGTCTAACATAGTGGCTGTTGGTGTTATCCAGTACTTCTGTGTTTTCAAATAAGATTTGGTGACCTCAACGTACCTCAACGTACTTCAACGTTCCCCCCCTCAACGTAAGTGTGAGGTTTCCTCCACTTACCTGGCTGCCGACCAACATGCCGGACTCCGAGTCGGAGGAGGAGCCAATCACAGGATGCAGCAGGCTTGGCGCGAAACCGACTGGAGACCCGGAAACGCTGATTGGTAGAGGCTCAGAAAGAAAGACGCCTCCACCAATCAGCGCGCGCCAAAGGAGAGCAGAAAGGCGGGCCGAACAACGTGAAGCCCGATTGGGCCCTGCTCTCCAAAGGTGCAAAAAACAGAATAAAAGGCCGGCGCGACTTACCTCAGCCAGAGACAACCGATCCTACTCACGACCTGGACCCGTGCCTTCGACTGATCCTCCTGCCACGCACACCAACCAGACCGAACCTAGCCAAGAACTTCGCAACAACGGAAGCCCCGCAAACCACCTGATAGCTGCGGAGGAGACCGAGCGAAGGGAAAGTTTCACAGACCTGTCGCCGCCAAGTGCCGAGCCTTCTCCTGCCGCCGCGCCTTCGTCCAGCGACCTTTCCATTCCAGGGCATCTTCCGGAGCACTCCTTGTTCCCTGTGGAAGTCACCGGGGTAAGCGCCGCTGCCTTGCCTGTTTCCATCCTGACTGCCCACGCCACAGATTCTCTGCGGTTTCCCGAACCTGAGTCAACTGAAGCTGGTCAGCAGTGGGTTGCTTTCGTCAGGCCCTGGGCTACCCATCTAACCACCAGCCATGATCCTCAGCCAAACTCAGCTGGCGCCGGACATCAGTGGGCTGCTTTTGTTGGGCCCCGGTCTACCTCAAGTCCCACCTGCCAAGCTAACGAGACAACCGCTGTCACCTTGCCTGTTATCTCTCGATCAATCATAGAGCCTGCAACCCCTCTGGTCCTCCCTGCCAGGCCAGGAGAATCCACTGGACCTGTTGTTATCCAGCCTGCAGAAGAAGAAGAGGACTGTGTAAACTGGGCTGCTTGTGTAACTGTATAAATAAAGCTAATTTCAGTAACGCTTCCGAGTCAGTCTTAGTCGGAACAGGACATAAGTCTAACATAGTGGCTGTTGGTGTTGTCCAGTATTTCTGTGTTTTCAAATAAGATTTGGTGACCTTAATGTACTTCAACGTACCTCAATGTACTTCAATGTCCCTCCCTCTCAATGTACTTCAACGTACCTGCAAAACAGAAGCTCTATCACCAAGACTATATGGACTCCCCAAAATCCACAAAGATGCAATCCCACTCAGACCCATCGTAAATGCCATCGGCTCTCCAACATACGAATTATCAAAACATTTGGCTACTCTTCTACAGACCCACTGTGGACAGACTTCATCCCACATAAAAGACTCAAGACACTTCATAAACAAAATCAGCACCCTTAAACTTAACCCCACGGACAAATTAATCAGCTTTGATGTGATCTCCCTGTTCACCAAGGTTCCAATAAAGGACACCATGGCACTCATCCAACAGATCTTCCCAAAAGCCATCACGGCGCTATTCCAACATTGCCTGACGACCAGCTAATTTCAATGGGATAAGGGTTTCTACAAACAAATAGATGGAGTCGCCATGGGAAGCCCCCTCAGCCCAGTTATAGCGAACTTCTACATGGAACATTTCGAAAAACAGGCTTTAGAATTGGCACCCCTCACACCAACGGTCTGGTACCGGTTCGTGGATGACACCTTCACCATTTGGAGTCATGGTGAAGAAGAATTAGAGAAATTCCTGAACCACCGCAACAGCATCCACCCGAATATACAATTCACCATGGAAAAAGAAATGGAAGGTGAACTAACATTTTTAGATGTCATGGTCATACGCAAACCAGACCTGCAATTAGGACACAAAATCTACAGAAAACCCACCCACACAGACCGGTATCTACACAAAAATTCCAATCACCACCCACAACAAAAAAGAGGCATAATCAAAACACTAGTGGATTGTGCAAATCAGGACTGTGAAGCTCAATTTCTCAATTTTGAACTCAACCATTTGGATTGGTCCCTACAGGCGAATAGCTACTCCAAGAATGAAATCAGAATAGCTATCAAACTGAAAAAGCAGCACTCAACTGAATAAAAACAGCCCCCCACAAGCAAAATATTTCTGCCCTCCATTAAAGGAGTCACGGACCGCATGGAAAAACTAATGAAAAAACATAACCTGCAAACAGTCTTCAAACGCACCAGAAAAATACAACAAATGTTAAAATCAGCAAAAGACAAAAGGGACCCCCTCACTGCTGCAGGAGTTTACCGCATACCCTGCAGCTGTGGACAAGTATACATTGGGAACACAAAATGCAGCATCCACACCAGGATAAAAGAACATGAAAGACACTGCAGACTACAGCAACCTGAATAATCTGTAATAGCTGAACATGCTCTCATACAAACTGGTCACCAAATCTTATTTGAAAACACAGAAATACTGGATAACACCAACAGCCACTATGTTAGACTGTACAGGGAAGCCATTGAAATACATGGGCTGGTCCATGAGGTCACGAAGAGTCGGAAGCGACTGAACGAATAAACAACAAATTGAAATACATAAACACCAACACAGTTTTAGTAAAAAAGAAGAAAGCCTAAAGATCAGCAAAACCTGCCTGCCAGTCCTGAAAAACACAGCTTGCAAAAGGTCAACAAACTCTACTCAACCACAGAAATATACAAACAACTCACACAATAGATGTGCTAATCCCACACACGACAGCACCACACCCCCTAATCACCACAAAGAACCCTCTCCCAATATCTTGTAAATGACCCACAGAAGACACACACCCTCTCAGCAGCTATAAACACCAGCAGGAACACACACCCTCCACTTGGGCACAGAGAGAATCTTCTAGCTGTGCTCCTGTCCTCTGAAGATGCCAGCCACAGCGACTGGCGAAACGTTAGGAACCAAAACTGCCAGAACACGGCCACACAGCCCAGAAAACCCACAACAACCATCGGATTCCAGCCGTGAAAGCCTTCGACTATACGGTATTAGGTATGTTCACTGCCTTCAGTTATTTATCAAAATAATAAAGGAGGGATAGAAAATAAATAAATAAATTACCCACTTTATTGAATTTGCAGAGCTGAGCTTTGATCTATCTGCTTTCCCATGAGAAACGGCTTTGTTTACCTTTATTTTTCCATCCCTGCTAATTAACACTTTCTTTCTGAAAGACAGCCTTTTGTCTTTTCTTTCTTTCTTTGTTATATAATTAATGATCTAAATTATTAAAACATTAGAGTGTTTAGATCTCTAAATCTCTGTATAAAACCACCGTATCTAAATAATATAATATATTATGTATGACAGAGTGAGCTCCCGCACTCGCCCAGCTCTTGCCAACCTAGCAATTCGAAAGCATGCAAATGCAAGTAGATAAATAGGTACCACTTCTGTGGGATGGTAACAGCGTTCTGCATGCGTCATGCCGGCTACATGACCACGGAAGCGTCTTCGGACAGCGCTGGCTCTTCAGCTAAGAAACAGAGATGAGAACCGCCTCCTAGAGTTGGACACAACTGTGCAGGGGAAATCCTTTACCTTTTATAACAATAAGAGCCAGTCTGGTCTAGTGGTTAAGGCAACGGGCTAGTAACCAGGAGACTGAGAGTTCTAGTCCCGCCTTAGGCATGAAAGCCGGCTGGGTGACCTTGGGCCAGTCACTCTCTCTCAGCCCAACTCACCTCACAGGGTTGTTGCTGTGGGGAAAATAGGAGGAGGAAGGAGTATGAGGTATGTTCGCCGCCTTGAGTTATTTATAAAAATAATAAAGGCGGGATAAAAATAAAATAAATAAATAAATAATAAAAATTATATTCTTTTAAAAAAGAAACCTTTTAGTATATTTATAATTGTATTGTTATTGGCTTGGATCCTAAGATATGTGCAGGAATGGACAATCCACTACTACTCCACCCAGCAATAAGTTGCCTGCTGCCTTAACACAGCACCATTTTAGTATCATTCTGATCTGGAAAAAAAAGCACCCACATACATATATACAATTGCATATCCACCCATTACTCTGTAGGCATTATATGGCCATTATACACAGGACCTAAGTTTCTTGTGAAGATGACAAAAACTCCAGAACCATGAAGATCAAGTAGGATCTTGTGTAATGTACATTTCCAGACTCTACAAGTGGATCTGCTGCTACCACAGCAGATGCAGTCATCATGCAGTTGAATGAAGTATTGGAGTACCATGTGAATAACACATCTGCAGTAGGTTGGGAAACAAAGTAGTGGCTGGGTTCCTGATGTTCTATATCAACATCCCTTAGGAGCTGGTCACCAGGAAGTTACTGCTTCCCCATATGCTTGTGCCTACTCTGCTTCCTCTCTCTTAATCTTTTCTGATAGGCTAGGAAGGAAGGAAGGAACTGGTCCCCCTTTTGCTTGGCAGTTTCCTGATGAGGTACAGCTGCCAATAGCAGAGTGCAGTCCCTCTCCAGCCTGATCCTCCCCCCAAAAATTGGTAAACTGAAAGGGGATCTCTCTATGCAACTAGCCTTAACAAGTAGCTGCATCTAATCTAATGGATTTTACCTAATCTTAAAAGTTAATCAGTTTTACTCCTGGATAGCACTTGAACGAGACACCACCTTGGAATTCCCAGTACTGTTGGATAGGTTAGGAAATTGGAGGCGGGGAGGAGGGAGAGAGACTCTACTCCTGGAGGAAGGCAATGGCAATCTTTTTTTTTTTTTTTGCTGCCAAGAAAGTTGGCCCAGCAAAGTCACCAGGAATTATCCTTTGGTTTTACATGTGGATTCTAGATTTAGAAAGGCACTCATGAACAATCGTACAGAGATTTCTGAAGCTGCATAAATAGGACAATCTGCTGTACTATGCAAACCTTAAGGGATTCCAGAAGCCCCATTAAGGTTGCTGCTAGTAATGAATCTTGAAGTATCTTCCCAAGAGATAAACATACATACATTTACCATACATACATATATATGCAATAAATCATATGGGAGAAGTAAGGGAAGGATCTATCAATCTCCAGAGCAAAACATCTCAGGTGTGTGTGTGTGTGTTCAATAGAATGATGTAGAACCAGACACTGCTTCCCTTGAGTTGCAAAATCATCGTCATATGCTAATTGTACCAATGTGCTACCAATTAACCTTCCCCTGAAGCTTCCCAGAAAATGATAGATGGAGATGAACATTTTTAGACTGACTCACATTTGCATGAATCCAGCAGGAAGCCTGGATTCTAAATGGTGCCTGTAGGAATGTGTGGCTTAGACTTATGTCATGTGAAAGTCTCTGCGTTTCCTTTGACATTTGCTTTTGCATTTGCATTATGCTTTGATGCTATATTGATATAGCATTTCAGGTAACAAAAAAAGATAGGTCAAGAGAAAAGCCAGACATAGTATTATCATCACAACTATTGGTCCAGACTAGAAGCTTAACATGCAATTTTATCCCATCAACTTCCTGCAGCTAGACATGCAAAGCTTGCTTAGATAACTGGTGATAGGACTGTTCATCTGTTTGGAACAGAGAGCATTAGGATCAGGTTTGCTCCCCCTTTCTCTTATCAACAATTGGTTGGTGTAACTGCTCTGCGTGTGCACCCCTAGCAGTTTCCTAATAGACAGCGGGATCAGAACAAAGGTTTCAGGTAGTCACTCATAAAGGCATATGACACAATCCCTTTCCCTCAAATCTCAATGTATTTCATTAATCACAAAGTACCCTGCGGAGTGAGCTCCCGCACTAGCTCCAGCTCTTGCCAACCTAGCAATTCGAAAGCATGCAAATGCAAGTAGATTAATAGGTGCCATTTAGGTGGGAAGGTAACAGCGTCCCACACGTGTCATGCGGCCACATGACCGTGGAAGCGTCTTTGGACAACGCTGGCTCTTCGGCTAACAAACGGAGATGAGCACTGGCCCCTAGAGTCGGACACGACTGCACAAATGTGTGGAGGGAACCTTTTATTTTTTTTACCCAATGTACTAATGTACAAAAGCTCTCTTGCATGGGTAGACATGTGGGAGCCAGATTAGTGTCCACTTTAAGCCTGGAGTGCACCTCAGATGTAATCTCCCCTCCCAATATCCAGCTTTGCAGGTCATGGAAAGGATCTACAGGGTAGTCCTTACTTAACGACCACAATTGGGATTAGCATTTCAGTCGCTAAGTGATGCATTAAGTGAATCACATGGTCATTAAGCAAAACACGTGGTCATTAAGCAAATCACATAGTTCCCCATTGATTTTGCTTGCTGGAAGCCAGCTGGGAAGGTTGGAAATGGCAATCATGTGACCATGGAGACGCTGCGATGGTTGTAAATGCAAACCGTTTGCCAAGCACCCAAACTGCAATCACATGACCATGGAGAGGCCGCAACAGTCGTAAGTGCAAGGACCAATTGTAAGTCAGTTTTTTCCGTGCCATTGTAAGCCTGAACCGTTGCTAAATGAATGGTCATTAAGTGAGGACTACCTGTAGCTCAGTGCCCATCAGCCTGATTCTTCTTGCACAGGAGATTCCTACTGGGAATGCATATTGATTGATATGAGTTTTTGCAGGGAAGAAACGGTGGACTGAAGACAGCTCGGGGAAAAGCGGAGCTGACGACCATGGCGGAATGAAGAGCCAGCAAGTAGACCGGCTCTTCAATAATTCCTCTTCGGGCTATGTTCCCTCTAATTTCTGACATGCCATGTGCAGAAAAAAATTGGTTTGTGCGGCTTTCCCCAAACCAAGTACAAATTTGTGTGCCACAATGCAAGCACATGACTAAATTGCTAATGCCTGTAATAGTGACATGTTAAAATATTCCACATTTCTTAGTTAAAGTAGAGAAACCAGAAAGTGCTGTATAACAGGATGTCACATACCCACTTAAAAGCTGTGCCTTCAAGTCATTTTTTACTCCTGGCAATTGTCCCCTACAGCTTTCCTGGCAACGTTTTTCAGAAGTGGCTTGCCAGGTTCCTCTTCCTAGAAGCGGGACTGGCCCAAGGTCACCCAGCTGGGTTGGTGCCTAAGGCAAGACTAGAACTCACCATCTCCTGGTTTCTACCCTGATGCCTTAACCACTAGACCAGACTGGCTCTATACATTGTACTATATGTGTACAGATTATAATATAAACTCATTAGTCACTGATAATTGCAATCAATATTTTGAAAGCATTTATATATCTTTTTCTTTGGAATTTAATATTCTAATGAAATAAAAATTTTAAAAGAAAAGAAAGAAAAGCATGGTACAAAAAGCATTTATGTAGCCCCCTCTTTTTCATTTTTTCCCCTTCACATTCTACCCATCTTCTCTGGAGGTGTTCTGAACTTAAACTTTCATTACTATTAATTTAAAAACTGAAAAGTCTGTAAAGTTCACCGCGATTGCGGATCTTGTGTGGCCCAAAACTCAACAGATATTAATGAAACCTTTTTGGAGGGAGGAGGGAAATGAATGAAACCTTTTTTGGAGGGAGGCACTCCTTCGTGCACTGGAGGCTCAGGGATCCAGGACGGATCAGCTACCAGTGCAAGGCTAGGAAAGGAGTCCCTGCCTGCTGTCACAGGCAAAAGGCACAAGCTTCCCACCTCATCTTAGCCGCAGCAGCAAGGATTATGTAGTGCTGTTACGGCATGGACGGAGCAAGATCTCCCATCACATGGTGCTCCTGCTCAGCCCTGCCATGGTAGCACCAAGCAACACTCGCCTCTGCATTTAAGCCAAGGCAGCAATCGAGAATTGCCAGGTGTACAAGCTGGGTTTAGAAAAGGCAGAGGAACTAGAGACCACATTGCCAATATCCGCTGGATAATGGAGAAAGCCAGGGAGTTTCAGAAAAACATCTATTTCTGTTTTATTGACTATTCTAAGGCCTTTGACTATGTGGATCATGACAAGTTGTGACAAGTTTTTGGTGGTATGGGGATACCAAGTCGTCTTGTCTGCCTCCTGAGGAATCTGTATAATGACCAAGTAGCAACGGTAAGAACAGACCATGGAACAACGGACTGGTTTACGATTGGGAAAGGAGTACGGCAGGGTTGTATGCTCCTACCTACCTATTCAACTTGTATGCAGAACACATTTATTTATTTATTTAATCTTATTTATACCCCGCCTATCCCCTCCCTTCTGGAGGGCTCTAGGCGGCTTACAACATCCGTATACATTAATTTATACATCAAATTATACATCATATATTATACCCGCGCGACAAGGAGAGAGGGAGGGAACCGGCTCTTCCGCTGAAGGCATTGGACTGCAAGTCCCAGAATGCCTCGCTCCGCGCTGGCTGCTGACGTCCAGGAAGTTGGTGTCTCCGGATCCGTCGTCCTCCGTCGTCCTCCGCCGACATCACCGCTCTTCCAGGTCTTTTTGGAATCGAGGACGACTCTCCGCTGGACGCCCACAAATTGCCCCACGTGAGTGGTACCCATTAATCTACTTGCTATATTAGCTTTCGAATCGCTGGGTTGGCAGAGAGCTAGGGCAAGTGACGAGAGCTCACCTCGTCACGCGGTTTCGAACTGCCAACCTTATGGTCGGCAGTCTAACGGCTCAGTGGTTTAACCCGCTGAGCCACCGTGCCCCATCACATCATGCGACATGCTGGGCTTGAGGAATCCAAGGCTGGAGTTAAAATCGCTGGAAGAAACATTAACAATCTCAGATATGCAGATGATACCACTTTGATGGCTGAAAGTGAGAAGGAGCTGAGGAGCCTTATGACGAAGGTGAAAGAAGAAAGTGCAAAAGCTGGGTTGCAGTTAAACCTCAAAAAAACCAAGATTATGGAAACCAGCTTGATTGATAACTGGCAAATAGAGGGAGAAAAAGTGGAGGCAGTGACAGACTTTGTATTTCTAGGCGCAAAGATTACTGCAGACGCTGACTGCAGCCAGGAAATCAGAAGACGTCTACTTCTTGGGAGGAGAGCAATGGCAAATCTCGATAAAATAGTTAAGAGCAGAGACATCACACTGACAACAAAGGTTCGCATAGTCAAAGCAATGGTATTCCCCGTAGTAAGCTATGGCTGCAAGAGCTGGACCATAAGGAAGGCTGAGCGAAGGAAGATAGATGCTTTTGAACTGTGGTGTTGGAGGAAAATTCTGAGAGTGCCTTGGACTGCAAGAAGATCAAACCAGTCCATACTCCAGGAAATAAAGCCAGACTGCTCACTTGAGGGAATGATATTAAAGGCAAAGCTGAAGTACTTTGGCCACATAATGAGAAGACAGGATATCCTGGAGAAGATGCTGATGCTAGGGAAAGTGGAAGGCAAAAGGAAGAGGGGCCGACCAAGGGCAAGATGGTTGGATGATATTCTGGAGGTGATGGACTCAACCGTGGGGGAGCTGGGGATGGCGACGGCCAACAGGAAGCTCTGGCGTGGGCTGTTCCATGAAGTGACGAAGAGTCAGAAGCAACTGAACAAATAAATAACAAAGCAAGCCTGTGCAGAATTCCTCGCGAGTCGCGTGCCTGAAGTTTCATGTGGCTAAATTTTAAGTACAATGTTTCGGGTTAGATACACAATACTACTTCATGTATTATTATGTTTAAGATGATTTAGTGTATTTGGAAGTGTTCCTTAAGTGTTTGATAGGCATAGAAAGGTAAACTATATACTGTATACTATATATTAAGACTAACATTTGACTAACTGATGCTAAATGAGTGTTCCGACTTACAGTACATACTGTACAAATTCGACTTAAGGATAGACTTAGGGATGGAACTTGTTCTTAAACTGGGGACCTGCTGTATTTAAATGTAATTTTGTGTGCGCTCTACTTTTAACTGTGTGTGCGAGTCTCAGGAGTCATGTGCACATGCACACGTGAACACCTTAGAGGGAACTTGGGAGGCAAACTCTATATGACAAAACAGATGCCTCTAAGGAAGTGTTTCTCAACCTTGGCAACTTTAAGATGTCTGGACTTCAACTCCCAGAATTCCCCAGCCACCTTGCTGGCTGGGGAATTCTGGGAGTTGAAGTCCAGATAACTTAAAGTTTCCAAGGTTGAGAAACACTGCTGTAAGGAAATTCTTCTAGGTTTTTCTCTCTTGTAGAAAGGCATTCAGCAGGAAGCAATGTCTCTGGAGAAGAAGCCAAGGAATGCTTAATCGAGGAGTATTCAACCCTGATTCCTTGGGTCACTTTCTCCTGAAACTTCCTGAGCTTGATTTTTGTCACCTGGAGTTCCACACCTAACTTGGCAAATTGGAAATGTAACACTCTGACAAGGTTAAGGGTGATGGTGGGGAGCTTCTGGAGAAAAGAAACTTGGCGGGAAAACCAAAAGTTTCCACCCTTTTGATTGCCTACTAAATGATCTCTTTAACAAGTGATCCATGTTTGTCATTGTTCATTTGTGTTCGTAACATCACATGGTGGCTATTATAGATCCTGTCCTTGATGAAAAGCTTGCCTTGAAATTTATAAAACTTGTTTGTTGTTAATAAGCTGTTCTTAATAACTATGTTGTAACAGTTTGGGGACTGCATGCACAAGCAGACTCAAGCTATAGGGCTAGTGTGTAATCAAGCACTATGATTTCTTAACTTTTTGGGAAGTTTTCAGCCAATGACAGATGACCATTTCATCTGACAAGGATAAGGCTCAATCCATATTTTTTCTGCGACTTTCCATATTGTTTCCAAGAAAACAACATAGAAGTTTGCATGATGTCACCTGGAGCTGAGTTCAACCTGAAGGGGAGTGTATTAAACAAATTGGATTACCATCCATACATGTATAAGTAAGAGGATTCAGAATCAATGTTTCTATCTCTGGAATTGATCATATCTTCACTGTTCTAGCAGGGCTATATCCTTCAAACTACAATTTATAAAGTTGATCATTATTGCTATTGTCCCATATCTTGGAGTTAGTTTTCTGCAAAAGAATAATTGAAGGGCCCGGACACTTTTATTCATCTGAATGGCTTTTTATATAGCTGCTTCAAATGAAGGATTTGCTCATTTGGTTCGATGGTTTTGTATATCTGTAGTTCGATCTAACAGCGTTCCGTGTACATCACTCTGGCCACATGACCGTGGAAGTGACTTTGGACAATGCTGGCTCTTCGGCTAACAAACGGATATGAGCACCGGCCCCTAGAGTCGGACACGACTTCACAAATGTGCGGGGGGAACATTTACCTTTTTAGTTTGATCTAAAGAACAGAATTGATGCTTTCGAACTGTGGTGCTGGAGAAGACTCTTGAGAGTCCCATGGACTGCAAGGAGGTCAAACCAGTCAATCCTAAAGGAAATCAACCCTGACTGCTCATTGGAAGGACAGATGCTGAAGCTGAAGCTCAAATACTTTGGCCACCTAATGCGAAGAGAGGACTCCCTGGAAAAGACCCTGATGCTGGGAAAGACTGAAGGCAAAAGGAGAAGGGGACGGCAGAGGATGAGATGGTTAGATAGCATCACCGATGTAATGAACATGAATTTGAGTAAACTCTGAGAGACAGTGGAGGACAGGAAGGCCTGGCGTGCTATGGTCCATGAGGTCACGAAGAGTCGGACACGACTAAACGACTGAACAACAACAACAAAGAACAGAATGCAGTTTAAATCTTTGCAAACTGTATTCTAATCAAAATCCTTTAGGTAGGAAATACTGTATGTAAACACTTTAGGAGAGAGAACTCCATCCACTTTGATGATGAGAATTACAAAAAGACTCTTCTATGGTCTATAAATCTATAGCACCAGGGGCTGTGACTCAAGAGAAGTGGGCTCAAGAGAAGCAATAACAACTTGCCACAAACTCTAGATTTGCTCCCCCACATCTTAAACACGTTAAAGTAATTAGCATGTGAGAATTCTGCCAGACAATCACCAACAAGCTCAAGGTAAAGGCATTAGAAAGTGGGGGATCAGTCCAAGAACTGAGCATCAAAGCCTCAGCTGAGCCTTTGAAAGATGTGAATGGGTCAGACTTTCAAACTTCTACACAAGCAGTCCTCGTTTAGCAACCACAATTGGGACCAGCAACATGGTCGTTAAGCAAAGCGGTTGCTAAGTCAAACCGCGACTCTGTTTATAATCTTACTTCAGCTTTCCTTTGCTTTACAGACCTAAGAAGGTCATAAATGCGAGGATTCGTCACAAAGTTACTTTTTCATTACTGTCGTAACTGTGAACAGTCGCTGTATGAGGTAATCATTAAACGAGGGCTCATTCTATCCATAGGGAAAGAGAGGGAGTTGCAAGAGAAAACAGGAAAGTTCAGTGAACCAATCGGTTGGTTGTTGTTGTTGTTTATTCGTTCAGTCGCTTCCGACTCTTCGTGACTTCATGGACCAGCCCACGCCAGAGCTTCCTGTCGGCCATCACCATCCCCAGCTACCCCATGGTTGAGTCTGTCACCTCCAGAATATCATCCATCCATCTTGCCCTTGGTCGGGCCCTCTTCCTTTTGCCTTCCACTTTCCCTAGCATCAGCTTCTTCTCCAGGGTATCCTGTCTTCTCATTATGTGGCCAAAGTACTTCAGTTTTCCCTTTAATATCATTCCCTCAAGTGAGCAGTCTGGCTTTATTTCCTGGAGTATGGACTGGTTTGATCTTCTTGCAGTCCAAGGCACTCTCAGAATTTTCCTCCAACACCACAGTTCAAAAGCATCTATCTTCCTTCGCTCAGCCTTCCTTATGGTCCAGCTCTCACAGCCATAGGTTACTACAGGGAATACCATTGCTTTAACTATGCGGACCTTTGTTGTCAGTGTGATGTCTCTGCTCTTAACTATTTTATCAAGATTTGCCATTGCTCTCCTCCCAAGAAGTAGACGTCTTCTGATTTCCTGGCCGCAGTCAGCATCTGCAGTAATCTTTGCGCCTAGAAATACAAAGTCTGTCACTGCCTCCACTTTTTCTCCCTCTATTTGCCAGTTATCAATCAAGCTGGTTGCCATAATCTTGGTTTTTTTGAGGTTTAACTGCAACCCAGCTTTTGCACTTTCTTCTTTCACCTTCGTCATAAGGCTCCTCAACTCCTCCTCGCTTTCAGCCATCAAAGTGGTATCACCTGCATATCTAAGATTGTTAATGTTTCTTCCAGCGATTTTAACTCCAGCCTTGGATTCCTCAAGCCCAGCACGTCGCATGATGTGTTCTGCGTACAGGTTGAATAGGTAGGGTGAGAGTATACAGCCCTGCCGTACTCCTTTCCCAATCTTAAACCAGTCCATTGTTCCGTGCTCTGTTCTTACCGTTGCTACTTGGTCATCATACAGATTCCTCAGGTGGCAGACAAGACGACTTGGTATCCCCATACCACCAAGAACTTGCCACAATTTGTTATGTTCCACACAGTCAAAGGCTTTAGAATAGTCAATAAAACAAAAATAGATGTTTTTCTGAAACTCCCTGGCTTTCTCCATTATCCAGCGGATATTGGCAATTTGGTCTCTAGTTCCTCTGCCTTTTCTAAACCCAGCTTGTACATCTGGCAATTCTCGCTCCATGAATTGCTGGAGTCTACCTTGCAAGATCTTGAGCATTACCTTACTGGCATGTGAAATAAGTGCCACTGTTGGATAGTTTGAACATTCTTTAGTGCTTCCCTTTTTTGGTATGGGGATATAAGTTGATTTTTTCCAATCTGATGGCCATTCTTGTGTTTTCCAAATTTGCTGGCATATGGCATGCATCACCTTGACAGCATCATCTTGCAAGATTTTAAACAGTTCAGCTGGGATACCGTCATCTCCTGCTGCCTTGTTATTAGCAATGCTTCTTAAGGCCCATTCAACCTCACTCTTCAGGATGTCTGGCTCTAACTCACTGACCACACCGTCAAAGCTATCTCCAATATTATTATCCTTCCTATACAGATGTTCCGTATATTCTTGCCACCTTTTCTTGATCTCTTCTGCTTCTGTTAGGTCCTTACCATCTTTGTTTTTGATCATACCCATTTTTGCCTGGAATTTACCTCCGATGTTTCTAATTTTCTGGAAGAGGTCTCTTGTCCTTCCTATTCTATTGTCTTCTTCCACTTCCGCACATTGCTTGTTTAAAAATAATTCCTTATCTCTTCTGGCTAACCTCTGGAATTTTGCATGTAATTGGGCATATCTCCCCCTATCACTGTTGCCTTTTGCTTTCCTTCTTTCTTGGGCTACTTCCAGTGTCTCAGCAGACAGCCATCTTGCCTTCTTGGTTTTCTTTTTCTTTGGGACGTTTTTTGTTGCCGCCTCCTGAACAATGTTGCGAACTTCTGTCCATAGTTCTTCCGGGACCCTATCTACTAAATCTAGTCCCTTAAATCTATTCTTCACCTCCACTGCATATTCCTTAGGAATATTAGTGAGCTCATATCTAACTGATCTGTGGGTCTTCCCTATTCTCTTTAGTCTGATTCTAAATTTTGCAATAAGAAGTTCGTGATCTGAACTACAGTCAGCTCCAGGTCTTGTTTTTACCGACTGTATAGATGTCCGCCAGCTTTGGCTGCAAAGGATGTAGTCAATCTGATTTCGGTGTCGACCATCTGGTGAAGTCCATGTATAAAGTCGTCTTTTAGGTTGTTGGAAGAGAGTGTTTGTTATGCACAGTGAGTTGTCTTGGCAAAATTCTATCAGCCTATGTCCTGCTTCATTTTGTTCTCCCAGACCATGCTTGCCTGTAATTCCAGGTGTCGTCTGACTACCCACCTTAGCTTTCCAGTCTCTTGTAATGAAAAGAACATCTCTTTTTGGTGTTTTATCCAGTAGGTGCTGCAGATCCTCATAGAACTGATCTACTTCTGCTTCTTCAGCATCTGTGGTTGGGGCATATATTTGGATCACTGTGATGTTAAATGGTTTACCCTGAATTCGAATTGAGATCATTCTATCGTTTTTTGGATTGTATCCAAGCACTGCTTTAGCCACTTTATTATTAATTATGAAGGCTACTCCATTTCTTCTGTGGTCATCTTGTCCGCAGTAGTAGATCTGGTGGTCATCTGATGTGAAGTGGCCCATTCCAGTCCATTTCAGTTCACTGACACCTAAAATGTCTATATTTAATCTTGACATCTCACCAATAACCACATCTAATTTGCCGTGGCTCATAGATCTTACATTCCAGGTTCCTATGGTGTGTTGATCTTTAGAACATCAGATTCGTCGTTCACCACCAGCACCTGTCCTTTCGGCTTTGAGCTAGCTGCGTCATCATATCTGGGGCTAGTTGAACGTATCCTCTGTTCCTCCCCAGTAGCATTTTGACCATCTTCCGACCTGGGAGTCCCATCTTCCGATGGTATACCGACATATCTCTGTTTGTACTGATCCATTTAGTTTTCACGGCAAGAATACTGGTGTGGGTTGCCATTACCTTCCCCAGGGATCGTATTTAGTCTGACCTCTCTGCCACGACATTCCCGTCTTGGGTGTCCCTTTACGGTTTAGCTCATGGTTTCATTGAAGTGCTCAAGCTCCAGCACCACGACAAGGTAACAATCTCCTTTGCTGGAGAATCCGTTGGTACACATGGGTTAAAGTAAATGTAACTGAATCCAGTAAAGGAGAAGGGAAAATAAATTAAATGTAAAGGGGCTTGGTGTTGAAAACAGTCTGAAGCCAGAGTAAAGAGCTATCATTAGAGCACATGTCAGTGATCTCACCTTCAAAGAAGCAAATACAGACAGAAGTCAGCAAGTGTCAGAATTCCTGATGAAGGGAGATGAAAGCAAAGAAATACAGATTGGATACAGCAACTGGTCCAGGAGCAATAGCTGGGCATTACTGAAGGGAATGTTTTAGCGTGAGTTAATGCTTATGGAAAAGACTACCTGGATTGCTATTTTTTAAAAAAGGAAGGAAAGAAGGAAAAATGTGGCTTCTGCAGACCTGTATGCACAAAGTAGTTAATCAAAGTTCCTAGACTGAAGAGAGGAAATCAACATTCATAGCCTCTCCCTTCCCTGCTAGAGTCTATATTCTGCTTCCTTCCAGTTGTAGGCTTGGCAGAATGATACCATAGAGCTGGATTGGCTCTGAAGACTTGAAAGCAGTTGCTTTGGTTGGCAGATTTTGGAAGGATGGTTACTGTTTCATTTTGGCATAAGGATGCAGCACAGCCCACTGAGATTTCTACAGGAATCAATTGGTATGCCAGGTCAAAATGGGCTTCACTATGGCTGGATAGACACCAATGAATAAATTCACTGCTCAAAAATGTGTATGCAGAAAAACAGCATATTTGGGAAAGAGGTATCTTCCCCCCAAAGTTGATTTCATGCTCCTTCCTCTGCATCCTTTTCCCAGCAAGAGTGGTACTCCCTCTAATTTTCCAACCAGCATCCAGCTGTCATTGAGAAATTGCCTCTCAGAGTAATGCTGGTAGCGTGGCAAGCCGCTTCAGAAACTCAAGCAACTGGCAGACAATGAATCATCTGGTTAATCAGGAATGGGAGTTCCTGCACATCCTAGTATAGTACTAAGAGCAGCTGCTTCATTTCAAATAATGTCAATGGAATTCATTCCAGACTATGCTTATACTTTCTAAAATGCCAGTTAAATTTGCTTTGCTATTGAAGTGACAGTGGGGCAGCTATGTTTCTAATATGACCCATAATGTACAACAGCTATAACGCAGAATAAAAGTTCAAAGAAGTTTCCATGAGACGGATCTAATGTACAGCTGAGACCCATGTACCCTGCCTTCTTCATAGCTTCCACATATAGTACCCTCATATGCCCAGACCAGTTGCATCCAAATGCCACTGCATCACAGCAGGTTTGTCTTAGTTTCCTATACAGCTGAGTCCTGATATGAGGAAGATGGTTTCAGGATCTTTCATATGGAACAAGGGAGAGACTGGTAAAGGATAGAGATAGAGATGGTGTCAGAGTAGGTAGATGGAAAATCCCAGTCTAACTTCTAGCTTAGGAGATTTATCTGAGCAGGAATGCAGAGAATGTAAACAAGCATCCATCATCAACAGACTGTAGGAGAGTAGAAGTAAGAGGAAATCCAATTTTTTTCTTTATAGAGGGCAGTGCTGCAAGAGAGTGAAAAAGGGTTGAAACTGACTGGGTATAAATTCTGAAGTACCATTCCCACTTGCTCAGAAACTATCAAGTGGCTCTTACAGTTACCCTTTCATTGAATGCAATAAACATATAGTCTCCAGCTGAATTCATCATTATCACCTGTACATTAGATCTGTCTCATGGAAACATCTGGCTAGCCCTTCTAATTAATAAAATACTCCAGACTGACCCTCCTGTACCATGAGTCAAGAATGCCATCTGATTCATATTCTTCTTTCCCATCCACTGGAGCAAGAGAGGGATGGAGCAGAAGTGCACAAGTGAGGAATTCCAGAACTAACTCCTTCAGTGGCTGCAAGTGGAAGGCTACTGGATTGATTTTAACCAAATTAGGAAAGGACATATAAATTTGGTATCCAGCTTCTCAGACAGGCATGTGGCAGGGGAAAATACTTGGTGAAGAGCCAGACATGCTTCCCCTCAGAGGAGGCCTTCCTGGTGATGGCAGGCAGTCGAGCTCAAGCTGAGCCACCTGAAGATCTTTTTTTCAATAAGAATTTTATTGAGTTTAAAGCAAAGATAAAAAGTACAAAAAAGCAAAAAACTACAAATAAAAAGTTAAAAAGTGAGAAACACAAGAAAAAGGAATTTTTTGAAGATTACATAGGAAGGTGACTTCCGACTTTCAACAGGAAGAATATACAGCAATTTCCATATTCTCACCTGAAGATCTTGAAGGAAGGAAATGAGGAGCCTCAGGGATGGATGGCCTCAAAAGGCAGACAGAAAGAAGCAGCTTTGGAGGGCAGCAACTGAGCAGATGCACAAACAGAATTTCATAAGTGAACTTAGTTACAGGTTTTCATTTCATTTTTATTTATTTATTATTTTCTATCCCGCCTTTAATCAACTTATATCCACCTATAATCAACTTATATCCCCATACCAAAAAAGGGAAGCACTAAAGAATGTTCAAACTATCGAACAGTGGCACTTATTTCACATGCCAGTAAGGTAATGCTCAAGATCTTGCAAGGTAGACTCCAGCAATTCATGGAGCGAGAATTGCCAGATGTACAAGCTGGGTTTAGAAAAGGCAGAGGAACTAGAGACCAAATTGCCAATATCCGCTGGATAATGGAGAAAGCCAGGGAATTTCAGAAAAACATCTATTTCTGTTTTATTGACTATTCTAAAGCCTTTGACTGTGTGGATCATAACAAATTGTGGCAAGTTCTTGGTGGTATGGGGATACCAAGTCATCTTGTCTGCCTCCTAAGGAATCTGTATAACGACCAAGTAGCAACGGTAAGAACAGAGCACGGAACAACGGACTGGTTTAAGATTGGGAAAGGAGTACGGCAGGGTTGTATACTCTCACCCTACCTATTCAACCTGTACGCAGAACACATCATGCAACATGCTGGGCTTGAGGAATCCAAGGCTGGAGTTAAAATCGCTGGAAGAAACATTAACAATCTCAGATATGCAGATGATACCAGTTTGATGGCTGAAAGCGAGGAGGAGTTGAGGAGCCTTATGACGAAGGTGAAAGAAGAAAGTGCAAAAGCTGGGTTGCAGTTAAACCTCAAAAAACCCAAGATTATGGCAACGAGCTTGATTGATGACTGGCAAATAGAGGGAGAAAAAGTGGAGGCAGTGACAGACTTTGTATTTCTAGGCGCAAAGATTACTGCAGATGCTGACTGCAGCCAGGAAATCAGAAGACGTCTACTTCTTGGGAGGAGAGCAATGGCAAATCTTGATAAAATAGTTAAGAGCAGAGACATCACACTGACAACAAAGGTCTGCATAGTTAAAGCAATGGTATTTCCTGTAGTAACCTATGGCTGCGAGAGCTGGACCATAAAGAAGGCTGAGTGAAGGAAGATAGATGCTTTTGAACTGTGGTGTTGGAGGAAAATTCTGAGAGTGCCTTGGACTGCAAGAAGATCAAACCAGTCCATACTCCAGGAAATCAAGCCAGACTGCTCACTTGAGGGAATGATATTAAAGGCAAAACTGAAGTACTTTGGCCACATAATGAGAAGACAGGATACCCTGGAGAAGAAGCTGATGCTAGGAAAAGTGGAAGGCAAAAGGAAGAGGGGCCGACCAAGGGCAAGATGGATGGATGGTATTCTGGAGGCGACGGACTCAACCATTGGGGAGCTGGGGATGGTGACGGCTGACAGAAAGCTCTGGCGTGGGCTGGTCCATGAAGTCACGAAGAGTCGGAAATGACTGAACAAATAAACAACAAAATCCCGCCTTTATTATTTTTATAAATAACTCAAGGCGGCGAACATACCTAATACTCCTTCCTCCTCCTCCTGTGTATTCCCCACAACAACCACCCTGTGAGGTGAGTTGGGCTGAGAGTGAGTGACTGGCCCAAGGTCACCCAGCCGGCTTTCATGCCTAAAGCGGGACTAGAACTCTCAGTCTCCTGGTTTGCCATTGGCTCTTTCCTAGGGCTGAGAGGGAGTGACTGGCCCAAGGTCACCCAGCCGGCTTTCAGGCCTAAGGCAGGACTAGAACTCTCAGTCTCCTGGTTTGCCATTGGCTCTTTCCTAGGGCTGAGAGGGAGTGACTGGCCCAAGGTCACCCAGCCAGCTTTCATGCCTAAGGCAGGACTAGAACTCTCAGTCTCCTGGTTTCTAGACCAGACTGATCTTCGCTATAGATCTGGCCAGTTGTCATTAAAATAAGATATATCAAAAGTATGCTGTGATTTTAAGGGTTAGGGTTTAGAGCCAGTGACTTTTTTCAAACATTTTTAAGGTGTGGTTTTGTCATCAACATAGCCACTGCTTTTGCACAACATGCTTATTCAAAGCTAATTTAAGCATGGTTTCTTAATCCAGTTTTCTGAGTTTGTATGATACAGTCAACCGTTAACTAACCCAATGACTGGGTTCACACCATATGGTAGCCTACAATGTGGCTGGCTAGTTTGTCACTCAGATGTCATGCAAATATAGCCAGCTTGGTATCTAAAATTTTCAGATATCCCCTTCTCACTTTAACTGCAACTTTTATTCACTTCCCAACTGAATGGTGCACTTCACAATAAATTATTCTTGGATGGGTTTACTATTATACTATGCCAAACTCAAACCAGCTTTTTCTCTGCTGAAACAGATTCCGCCCATTCCCTGTGGCTTTTATTTTCTCCTTGAACTTTTACCACCATCTCAGTGCTATTGTTAATAGCCATCAGTATTAATCTACCTAGGGCTCCTGACACATCCCTCTACTTTCCATAGACATGCATGAAGAATAACACTTAAAAATCTCCCACATATTTGCAAAGCCTTTTAATGTCAATCACTACTGCACACAGTGGCTTCACCATTAACATTAAAGCTCTGATCTTTGCTTGGCATTAAGAGAAAATTGTTTTTTAATAACACGTCTTCAGGTTTGCATTAAAAAGTGCACATACATTCTCTGCTGCAGTTTAAAATCTCTACTGATTAAACGTTTGGTAGTCTATTTAAAACCTTTCATGCAAGTACCTTTCAAAAGAAGACTGGAAAATCATTCAATCCCCCCACCCTTTTTTTTTTTTGCTTAGCTATGCTTAAGACGCAGTAAGCGGTAAATCATCAAAATAAGAGATTGCCTTTGAGCTGTAACATAATAGCATGTGATAAACATTTAATACTGCCCAGTGGTTCTGGTGTGGAAAAAAAGAAAAAAGAAGAAGGCCCCCTCCATGTTTTTTTAATGTATATCGGCCAGTGGTAAACTATACTGTAGATGCTTGATCCAAATTTAGTTGCATTATAGTAGCGTCATACTGAACCATATAGAAACTCTAGCATAAAGGTTGTTTTGTTTTTTCCAGTGATAGCAGAATTGCTAGAGTGTCTGAAAGCAGCTGAAAAGGGGGAAAATAAGTACTTGTATTTGGAAGAAATGGAAGCCTTGAAATTTGAACTGGGAAATCTGTGGTACTTCAGTATGTTCTTGGACCACTACCCTCTTCATCCTTGACCATACAGGTAGTCCTCACTTAACAATCATTCGTTTAGTGATGGTTCAGACTTATGACAATGCTGAAAAAATCGACTTATGACCTGTCTTCATACTTACGACCATCACAGCATCTCCCCAGTCATGTGATCACGATTTGGGCGCTTGGCAACTGGTTCCCATTTATGACCATCGCAGCATCCCACGGTCATGTGATTGCCATTTTCTACTTTCCTGGCCAGCTTCTGGCAAGCAAAATCAATGGGGAACCGCACAATTTGATTAACAACCATGCGGTTCGCTTAATGCCCGCGGTGATTTGCTTAACGGACACCGCAAAAAAGGTTGTAAAATCAGGTCAGATTTGCTTAATGACTGCTTCACTTAGCAACCAAAATTCCAGTCCCAATTGTGGTTGTTAAGCGAGGACTACATGTACTGCCTTGAGCTGATAGGACTCAAGTCCCACAACATCTGGAAGAACACAGGTTCTCCATCTTGTTCAAAAACATTGACTTGACATATTGTAAGAATTTGATTATTATAGCTGGGGCTATTTACTTTGAAACTTTGTGTGTTGTGTAATCCTGCTTTGTTTGGGGTTCTTTTGCATTCTTTTGGCCAGGAGCTCAGTGATCACTGTAGTTGCGCAGGCCAATAAAAGATACTTTGTTCCCTCTACCTCCAAATGCTTTGGTTCCTTCTTTAGATGGGCATTTTTCCCATCACAGCCTGCAACATTCAACTGAGGACTGAATTATAAACCAAATATGGTTAGCATGCTTGCATGTTGTTTCCACTTACCTTCTTATTTTTTAAAAATAACATTGCACTGTGAGTTGTTTAAAGGATTGTTCTATAAAGGTCTATATGTTATTCCAGAGACGAATTCAATAATTGCTAGGCCAGCAAGTTATCTCCCATTAATGAATGTTTTTGTAATTCTCTAGATTTCATTAATGATATTACCTTGAAATAAATTTATTATTTATTTATTTATTTATTTATTTATTATTATTATTATTAAATTTCTATGGCTGCCCATCTCCCCCTCAAGGAGGTACTCTGGGCAGTTCACAATGTTATCAGAACATAACTTTGGGCACAATCAATATATCCCTTCCCCACAGATGTTTGCAAAAGTCATGGTATGCACACTCCAAATTGTCCATAAACTTTGAAATATACAAGCAAACTTATCATTCATATCTGCCCCCAGCCTGGTTTCCAAGTACAGGATGACTCCTTTATGGCCTTGACGGTACTGAGTGGTGGTCATCAAAGATCTGCATTCAATTGCCTCAAGTTCAAGTCTAACTTTAATTCCTTTATGAGTTAAATGGTATAAACGTGCAATCCTTAAGTTATGCTTAAGCTTTTAACAGAAATTTGATTTAGAAGGTTAAAACATTTTTAACAGTAATGTTTAATAATATAGTATAATGATACAGTAAGAGGTAACATTTCCTTCAAGTTGAGCTTAACTCCTGCTGTCCTAGTAGATGCATCCATTTAGGATTGTTTTTTACATCAGTACAGAAGTAGTTTGCCATTGCCTTCACCCAGATTTTTTTTAAAATTTCCCAATCTAGCCTACAATATTTGATCTCCTTAACTATGACTAGTCTCTTAGTTTTACTAGCACATACTGACAATAGCTGTGTGTGTGTGTGTGTGTGTGTGTTCAAAAGTACATAAATTTGAATATTCCAACAATTAATCTCTGTATTCCAGTTCTATGCAGTAAAATATAAGGAACCACCAGGATTTCATGGTAGTCTTCCATCCAAGTAATTGCATAAAATAAAATAAAATATTTTTCTTGCCATCCTATAAGTTTTGGTGCTTCTTTTTGCCTCTTTAGTTGATATTTTCCTTATTTTTTTCATCTTATATGCTATTAGGTCAGGCTACTTTGGGTGCTGGGGGCTCTGCAAGTAGACGTTCCATCATCTGTAGCCTGCAGCTGCATGCCTTGTAAATATAGAATTATCTGAAATTAGTTTACCTGCATTTTCCTAACATATGTTTTTCTTGATCGTCCCCAGAGGTGGAATGTTTTTGAGCCTCTGACAAAATTAAGAAAGCATCACCTAAAAGATGGAATGATTTGAGATTTTTAAGGTATCGTTTAAGGTCATTAATTTCTAGATAAGTAGAAAACAGAGCTGAATGTTTCTCACTGGGTTCAGTGTGAATTTGTCCTGAAATAAATATGCATAGAACTAAATGGGCAAGAATGGAGACCTTCTTGAGATTCCCATTCATTGTTCTTGGGGAAGGACATTGGTGGCAACAATTGGTCGTTTCAGGCCACTGTTACCCTACCCAACCCAAATCCCCAAGGTTTCCCCAGGAAAGTGATCTCAACACAATAAAACAAGGGATCACAATAAAACTACTATCTTGGGTTATGTTTGAAACTGTTGGGACTTTTCCTGCATTGCTCCCAGACTAAACAGTAACTTGGAAGTTACATTAGGCCTTATTCTCTTGGTATTTAGAGAATCTGCAAAGATGCAACTTTTTGTTTATTGTTGTTAATTTATGTTAATAAAAACTATTTTATTTGTTTCTTTTTTGTTGCCATGAGTTTTTATAATTAGCTCCTTGAGTGAAAACATGATTGTAAATTGAATGAATGAACGAATGAATGAATACAATTAATATCATCCTCCATACTGATTCTCTCCTATTCATAGGATGTTTAGAATGTTAAGAAGGAATCTCGGCTAGAATCTTTCTGGAAAATATTTTTATAAGTTATTCATTTATTTTCATATGAAAGAGCACTCAGTTGTGTTGTTTCTCCAGGTACATGAAGGTTCTTATTAGGGTTAGGCCCAATAAAGTAAAGGTTTCATTTTATTACTGTACTATTAACTTTCCTTGCCTGTTTCCATTATAGAAAAAGCATTAAATAGCTAATTTTCTCTCATAAACTCTTTAAAAATAGGTCTTGCCTTATTTTATACTTCCCATATATAATTACAAGAGTGAAATATTAGAAATGTTAGGGCATAAAAGAGCTGGTATCACTGGCACTCTCTTCCTGTTTTTGCATTCAATCACAGCTATAGATTCCTGAGATTTTCTTGAGCTTATTGTACCTATAAAACTATTAATATGTGTAAATTCATTAGCTGTAATCATCACACATACCCAATACACAGAGAGAGAGGGAGAGAGGGAGAGAGGGAGAGAGGGAGAGAGAGAGAGAGAGAGAGAGAGAGAGAGAGAGAGAGAGATTGAGAGAGGCATTTTCTCATTTGTGCTTTACGGCATCTTCATAGCATCGTCCAGCCTTCCCTGAAGTGATATAAAGCCTCTCTTTATTATTTTGGCACAACTCTTGTTGGATGACTCTAGGAGACACTATAAATCACTAGTGGAGAAATGACCATTGGCAAGAAATTTGAAATGTAACAGAAATCCACTATGGGCTACAATGTGCCACTATGTTACAGTTGGACATATAATTCAGTGGTGCCCTACTTCCATCTCCTCAAAATACTTCTCAGTTCCAAAATTGTGCACAAAAATTAATGCATTTGGAAAAGTTGCAGTGGGGAAAATGCATATAATTGAGAAAGATGTGTAGAAAAATACATGTTTGCAAAAAGATGCATACAAACATCATATGTTCCACAAAGATGGTACAAAATGTCTAGGCTAGGAAAAGTGACACACAACAACAGTTATGTGTACTTTGAGTGTGTTTTCTAATAATTGACCAGAAATGATTTAAGGTTCTATTATTTGAATCCATGACATATTTGCATGTGCCAAATTTGGACTGATCTGCACATTGTTAGCGGAAAGTGTCCCACTGTTGTTCATTCACAAAGTCACCTCTAACTCTTCATGACCTGATGAGCATCATTTCACCAGGACTAGAGTTGGACCATAAGGAAGGCTGAGCGCCGAAGAATTGATGCTTTCGAACTGTGGTGCTGGAGAAGACTCATAAGAGTCCCTTGGACTGCAAGAAGGTCAAATCAGTCAATCCTAAAGGAAATCTACCCTGACTGCTCATTGGAAGGACAGATACTGAAGCTGAAGCTCAAATACTTTGGCCACCTAATGCGAAGAGAGGACTCACTGGAAAAGACCCTGATGCTGGGAAAGACTGAAGGCAAAAGGAGAAGGGGATGGCAGAGGATGAGATGGTTAGATAGCATCACCGATGTGATGAACATGAACTTGAGTAAAGTCCGGGAGGCAGTGGAGGACCGGAAGGCCTGGCGTGCTATGGTCCATGAGGTCACGAAGAGTCAGACACGACTAAACGACTGAACAACAACAACAAATCTGTCAGTCTCATGTTTGTGATATCAGGAAAATATCTAGTGATTGTCTCTTCTTACAAGCTATTAGGATCTTTTTCAAAAGCTCTTGCTTCCACACTGGTTTTCCAAAATATTTAAGTCTAGCTTCATTATTAGTTGCTCCAGTGAGCTATCTCATTTTACTTCATCTAATATTGAATTATATGTTCTTCTTGTTGTCAAATGTACTCAACAGTTTTCTTCAACATTAAACTTCAAAGGCATCAATTTTTCTTAATTCTGCCTTTTTGATGCTCCAGCTTTCACAGCCATATGTTGAGGAGTGTAGTGTGTGGGATAGCATGTTAGACAGTGAAGCATATACCTTTGTCTCTCAAATTACAAGGCCTATTTTAATGCACAAGAACTATCAATTCCAACTAAGGACAATGAACATCCAAATGTTATTTGTAGCATTAGACAAAGCATTAGACAAAGAACATCCAAATGTTATTTGTAGGGCTATTCAAAACTTTCTTTTGTTTGGAAAGGTTAAGAACTTTGGAGAAAGTGGTGATCATTCATTCATCATTAATCTCTGCAGCTTCTGAGATTTTCAACTTAAGAGGCTCTTGAGATAGTTTGAAGTCTTGGAAGTCTCAGCTCAGAGCCACTTCAAGCAGAAGTGCTCCATCAGCTATAAACTAGCTGGGGATTATGAGAGTTGGAATCAAACATTAGTGATGGTTTCATTGATGCATGAAATGTAGAACACTGTTCAAAAAACAAAAACAAGAGCACTGGTGGCAGAATGCATTGAAATAATAATATTTTTAAAAAGGACAACTCTTTGGCACTGATTTTCTACTAAAAATGGAAGTGAGATTTATCTATGCCATCTGATAAAGTGGAGTCTAGGACACGTATCTAGTTTGAAGCAACATCATGGAGAGCCCTCATGTTAGCAATCCCAATTGCTGGTCATTGACCAAATAAATATTATTGATTGATGTTAGCAATCCCTATGAGGCCTATTATACCGAATGCAGAATTCAACCTTCAGCATTAATGTTGAATTCTGCACACATAGATTTATCTATTTTTGTTGTTGTTGTTGTTGTTGTTCAGTCATTAAGTCGTGTCTGACTCTTCGTCACCCCATGGACCATAGCACGCCAGGCCTTCCTGTCCTCCACTGCCACTCGGAGTTTACTCAAATTCATGTTCATTACATCAGTGAAGCTATCTAACCATCTCATCCTCTGCCGTCCCCTTCTTTTGCCTTCAGTCTTTCCCTATGCCACTCCATAATTATTAGACTGGGGCATATACATATACATACACACACACACACACACACACACACACACACACAATACACACATACATACATATCAGCTTTAGGTCCGTGTCTTCTTTCATAACACTGTCAGATTTTGCTTGTAATTATTGGGCCACAGATATATATGGAAACTTGTTTCTACAAATATCTTCAAGCATCATCTATAATTAAATCTCAGTTTTAACTCTTCCTGATAATAGAATTGCAGCCTGGGCCTCTTCATTGTCCAATCCCTGATTTTTTTTCCCCTTCCTGTGGTTTGGCTCTTGGTATGCATCCAGCGCTCAAGATATAGGTTCAATAGTTTACCTTGTCCTTGACATTTGAAGAATCTCTTTCACCATTGAGATAGATGCTTACTTTGTAGAAAAAGTGCTGTCCTACATATTTTGCTTCTCAGCAAGATAAAATAAAATGGTCCCCCAGTGAACAAAAGACAACATTAATCTTAATTCAAAGCTGGAATTGAGATAGCATCCTCTACTATATTTCAGAATTTTAGCCTAGCTTGGAGGTGGAGGTCAGATTACGTAACACTCATGTCCACTCTGTATAGCTCAATATATGTTTCTCACTCTGTTGCACAGTATTTATTTATTTAGAATATAAGCAAGATTATAGATATAACAGTTAAACAGCAGAAATACCCATTAATGCAAACTTAACATGTTATTAAAACAATAAAAAAGACATTTTAAAATAATGATTAAAACAGTTAATACAACAACAACAAAACCCCCTCAACCTGAAATAATTAGAAGTATGTTGTGAACCCATTTCTAAATGTTATTAAGGAGAGGGCATGTTTCATCTCCAGTGGATGGTTGTTTTACAAAATACGCCCTGCTGTGGAGTAAGCAGAAGTAGCTGCTGATGGGAGCTGCAAAAGATGCCCTGTTGATGATCTAAGAGTAGGGAAGTAGATGGTTCAGTACATAGCTTAGCCCTAATCTTTGTAAGGCTTTGTATACTCTTATATTGTGCTCAGAACGCACCTGGTAACCAGTGATTCTGTTTCAATGCAGGGCCCACAATTATATGGGACTTTCATGTTGCTGCATTCTGGGCCAATTGCAATCTCAATTTTGAAAGACTGTCACACATAGAGTGTATTATGATAATCTAACCTTGAGTTAATACACAAGTCAATAAATGTTTTTTCTTGATTTTTTTGGTATTGTTTTTATCACTTGTGTTTTTTTCATTGTGGTTAGTTGCCCAGAGTTGTGTGCCACAAGATAGGCAGCCATATACAGTAAAACTTTAAAATAAATGAATAAATAAAATCCAAGACCCCTCCAAGTAGGGTTGCAATTGATTGATCAGCCAAAGGTGATCAAAGGCCATCATAGCCACTGATGGTATGAGATTGCCTAGCAATAGCACTGAATGTAGAAAGAATTGGAATTGATCCTTAAGGAAAGTGCAGTGGAGATATTCAGAGGGCCTGGAGACCTGCCCCAAGTTTACAGGAAAGATAAAATAGAGTCCTAACTCTATCTCTAATCTCTAATCTCTAATCTCTAATCTCTAATCTCTAATCTCTAATCTCTAATCTCTAATCTCTAATCTCTAATCTCTAATCTCTAATCTCTAATCTCCCTATCCCTATCCCTATCCCTATCCCTATCCCTATCATCTCATCTCATCTCATCTCATCTCATCTCATCTCATCTCATCTCATCTCATCTCTACCTCTGTCCCTGTCCCTGTCCCTGTCCCTGTCCCTGTCCCTGTCCCTGTCCCTGTCCCTGTCCCTATCTCCCTATCTCCCTATCCTCTCTATCTCTCTATTTCATTTTTATAGCTGCCCATCTCGCATTGTGTCTCTGGGTGGCTCAATCCTTTCTAGTATCCCCATATTCAGACCACACCACTTCAAGGCAAAAGCCAGTTGGGGATATGACTTGCCCCTTGGGAAGGTTCTGAAACAATCTGTGTGAGACCCATGAAAGGCAAGGAGGCCATGTAACCTGAACTACACCTGTTAAATCAGCCTCAGCTATGACTGCTGGAATCCACCTACAGTCCTGGAGTCTTCAGCAACACCTCTGTGACTACCTGCATTAGTTCAGTCAGGAACCCTACTTGACGATATTGGTAGTATGGTAGCCAATATAGCAGCAGAATCCCTATTTTCCCTTGACTACTCAAAACAAGATACATACCCTTAAACAAGTGAAAAGGACAGAGAGTATCCTTATGAAATATCACAGTAACAAGTCTGAACCACTTCTCTATGGAGTAGTTGGCTCACAACAAGGGACCCCAAACAGCCCTTCCCTGCCATATCTCCACAGTATAGATAGGCTATCCCCTTGATCTACTATGAGTTTGTGATATATATCTTGAGAGAGGAAGAGGAAGAGGAAGAGGAAGAGAAAAAGAGAGAGAAAGAGAGAGAGAGAAGAAAGAAAGAAAGAAAGAAAGAAAGAAAGAAAGAAAGAAAGAAAGAAAGAAAGGAAGGAAGGAAGGAAGGAAGGAAGGAAGGAAGGAAGGAAGGAACCATGATTCATAGGCATAATGCTATTCATAATCTGACCTGGCTCCCTGAACTACTCTGGTTGATAGAAGAGATAGAGGTAGGAACTAATGTAATCTAATGGATCCCACTTCCTTTCACATACATGTCTATAGCTTGAATCATGTCAACTGGATTTCTATTTTCTCAGTGGAAACGTTTCACTCCTTATCCAAGGAGCTTCTTCAGTCTGAGCAAAGTTAGTAAGGGAATCCTAAATATGTTTCTAGGTAGCTGTGTGACCTTACACCTGGGGCTAGGTCATGGTTATATTGAGATGTTATTTTAAGTCCTTTTATCATCTAAAGGAGGATCGTTAAGATCACCATGCTGCTGTTGAGCTTGTGAAATGGTCTTAATCTTCCTAGGCACAGAAGACAAAGCAGGGAGGAAGATGGGGGAAAGATTGTGCCTGAGGCCCCCACCTCTATTCAAGGAAGGATTTTCCAAGTTGGCATAAATGGATTCCTTGACCCCTCTCTCAAACCACCTATCTTCTCTGTCTAAAATGTGAACATTAATGTCCTCAAATGCGTGTCCTTTTTCCTTTAGATGAAGATAAACTGCTGACTCTGGTCCTGTGGTGTTACTTCTCCTGTGTTGGGCCATCCTCCTGTACAAAAGTTGTTTGGTTTCTCCAATGTAGAGTTCAGAGCACTCCTCACTGCACTGGATTGCATAAACTACATTGCTTTTCTTGTGTGTACCTCCTTAATTATGGTTTTTATTTTAATTCATGCCAGCTTCAAAAAACAGTGCCTTGTTTATCAGAAGATATTTTTCCTTAATTCACTATTTTTGAAGAATTTAATCCACTTGAAGAATTTAATCCATGAATGCCTTCTTGGAGCTCTCACGTGGTGCAGCAAAGTTTAATAATTAACAGTCCTGGGTATCCTTCCGGCAGTGCTTGACCTTTTGGTTTTAACAGCAGAGGCACAGCTGTGCTGCAGCATATATGCAGCATTTCATCAGCAGATCATGGGGAAGAAATCCCAAATTGAACCTTCCCTCCAAATATCATGCAAAAGTGCCATGTGTGAGTTGCTGAATAGTGGTTAGAGATTCAATATACAAAGAGAAATCAGAGTTATTAGCAAGGGTTCCGAAACCCAAAAGCAATTTGTGATGTAAGACATTTGAGACATTAGCAAAGGTTCAGAATAAATAAAGTAAGCTGCCATGCAAGGAAAGGTCTGGACCTTAGCAGGAAAGAAGCAGAGAGACACTCCAATTCTGGGAGTTGAAGTCCACACATCTTAAAGTTGCCAAGGTTGAGAAACACTGACATAGAGGAACACCAGCAAAAAGACCCATCTATTAGCCATCAATAGACACATAGAAATAAACCATATTTACACACCATTCAAAAGAGACAATAAAAAAGCTAAGAAGGAAACGAAAAGACCAGAACACATCCTCTACAGTAGCCAACACCCAGATAAGCAGGGATTAACACCAGGCAAACAATCAAGCATAAGACAAAACCCTAATCAAGGAACTCCCAAGGAGAAAACCACACCCCCACCAACACTGGCAGGGCAAGCTACTGTATATAAACAGGGAGCAAACCCCACACTCACTAGCACTGATGATGTTACCTAGTTGGGTAATGAAACGTCTGCAAGCAAACAACCAAGCTCAGACAGCACCAAGGACTCCATAGTCCTTTCCTTAATATTCCTCAGATATTGGCCTGAAAAAAAAGTGCATCTTTGCCTATAATGTAGAAGACTGAAAACATCACCAGTCCTACAGAATAATATTTTTTTTAAATGGAGAACAATCCCAATGGGAATTTCATCATTCTCTTTTTCCAACACAACATTAAGAGAAAGAACTTCAGTGACATTTCCTGCTTTCTAAATTACGCCTGGGAATTTCATTTGGAAGGGATTTATACAAAGAGCACTTTCCTATCCCCCGTCTTTAATAGAATAATTTTTTTTTCTAGTTTTAATGAATGTGTCTGAATGCTGGCAACCAAACTCTGCATTTTTTTTTCAGAAACTCATTTTAAAAGCTGAAAATAAAAAGAGTAACCTATTCTAATGACTAGAGAACTCGTTCTGTGCTCACTGTGGTAAAAGAATGATAGCTTGTCTTAGAATCTGAATTGCTTTTAAAAGGGAATGAAGGTTAATTTAAACTGTGCAAATAATCTGGCTCAGAATTGACATAAATTCACTTTTAATTAAGGCATTGCTTTTGAAGCTATTTGAAGAGAAAAGCATGGGTGATTATGTCAGCTTAATTATTGAATACTCTCAAATAGATCACACATGTGCCCTAATTAGGACTTATCTCCAGTCATGTCTGGTAGTGATATGAATCCTTTAAATGCCCCCTTCTATTGTGTGTTATCTTGCTAGTTATATGAAAATTAGCTCAGCGAAAGAGTCTTAATCCTTTATATGCCAGTTTGAGGCAAGTTGTCCGGCCTCGGAATATACAACTCTAAAAATGCTTCCAAACTCCATAATGAAGAAATAGTGCTTTAGAACAGGTTTTCAAAGTCTGTAATAAAGAAATAGGCCATCAGTTGCCACTTTATCAGAATGCCAAAAGCAATACCATGGCTTCACATCACAAACTCCGCATTGCAACGCATATAGAAAAGGGCCTGGCTTGCGTTACGCATCACAATACTGCTTTTATCACTCTGAAGCCCTCCCTGTCCCTTTTCTGGAGTGCCACTGACCAGTGGCATCCATTGGGAGGTTGAAAAAGTCAAGATGGTGGTAGCAGGAACACAACTGAAGCCCCAATCCTTTTTTACATGTGTCAAGGTCACACACATGTGCAAAGGGTGGACCTTTGATTGCCTTGTCATAGCCACCATATTTCCTTTTTGACCCCCACCTGTAGACACTGCTGGATAGCACTCTTCAAATCCCTGATGGGGTGTCACACAGAAGAAGGACCATAGAATAATGGATTTAAGTTACAGGATGCCAAGTTCTGATGGAACCTTTGCAACAGTAACAGTGGAAATAATAACCCCAAGGGATGTTAAGCTGCTTTTCACTGGATGTGTTCAAGCAAAGGATGGTCTAAATGGCCCCTTACAACTTGACGATTCCAGGACTGTCCTCATCTACTTTTAAGAGAAACATGGGAGGGAAAAAATGAGGAAATGAAATTTGAACCAAGGCTAGCATTTTCTTTTATTCTCAGAGGGAAAGAAAGAGACAGAAAGTTGTAGTTCAGCAAATATGTATATTTTCTCAAAGAGAAGTGGCAAAATTTAATGGAATGTACTGCTAACAAAGTTAGGAGAGACTTGCCTTATTTGATATAATTCTAAGCAATCCGCACAACCTCCCACAATGAGGGCATAGAGGCCTTTATAGCCACTTACGGATCCACTGTTAAAATTTTACCTTTGGAAGACAATCTTTCTCGGCTACGAGTGATCGCCAATGACAATGAATTCTAAGCAATACAAGTTATCATTCTTGAAATGGTGAACAATGTATTTGCTCTTTTGAAATGGTCAATGGTATGCTCAGCACTCAGATCTGCTCCTTCTCAACAGATAACGTTAGCATCCTAATTATTCTATGCTTTTTTCCCCTTCAAATTCTGCTTTCTGAGATTCACTGAACAAAAACAGTGGCTGAGCTCAAGTTGAAGCCTATGCGGCTTCTACAAAGAAGCAGTAAAACTGCAGGCAGATGCCCCTAAGCTGATATTATTTTCATTAATTTTAATGATTTTTTGGATTAGTCCTTGATTATACCATTTAGGGAAATCATTTAACTTGTCACCTCAAAAATGAGCTTTATTGCCAGAGCCTGGGGTTCACTGAGAATCATAACAATAGTTACATTAGGAATGAGCCCCAATTTATACTTATTTTCAGATGTCCTTTGGTTTTGAATCTCCAGCTCTTCCATAGGTATCCAAAGTGCGAAAGTTCTTGTTTTATTACATAGAAATCATGGATATACATTGTCAGTGAAGAAAAAGAATACTGTTTTCAGAACTGTGTTAGCTAGATTATGAATGCATTGAGACTCAACTGTCATGGGACTACTTTTTAAAATTTATATTATTGATTACCTTTGTGTAGAAGATAGTATAGAAGAATTAGACATTCTTATTCTATGAGACAGCTACTGGTGCAGCATTGCATACACTCATTATATATTCACTTCTCAGTGTATCAAGTTTGTATTTTCTTTAAATACTTCTTGGTTTTTTAGGCTATGGATTCAATAAAAATGTAACAAATGGTTTGAAATGGCTTTTTTTATGTACAATGCTATTGATCACAAACTAGCAAAATGTCTAAAATTAATACTTAGATGAGCCAGTTTGGTGTAGCTGTTAAGGCATCAGGCTAGAAACCGGGAGTCCGTGAGTTCCAGTTCCGCCTTAGGCACAAAGCCAGCTGGGAGACCTTGGGCCAGTCACTTTCTCCCAGCTCTAGGAAGCAGGCAAGGGCAAACCACTTCTGAAAAACCTTGCCAAGAAAACTGCAGGGACTTGTCCAGGCAGTCTCCGAGAATTGGACATGATTGAAGAGATTTTTTTTTTAAAAAAAAACCTTAGATACAAACTTATATATAATAATGCTGCTTCATATGGTTGGTAGATTGTTTAGATTGTCCACCGTCCAGAATAATTCGAGTAGGGGGTATTCCTTAGATCCAGAATTTTAAACTGGACATAAGAATATAATCATGATGATAGTGAGTGATGATGATAGAAAAGCAATTCTGTAGCACCACTTCCTGGCACTAGAAGCTTTGAGGCATGTGACCAGAGTTCCTCAGCCTATCAGCTTTTGAAGAAATAATTTTTTAAAAAGCATTAACCTTATGATTAATGCACTTCTTTCGCTAACATAAATAATCATAAATAAAATAACTTTCTATTTAGTCTACAACTCTGGGATTTTTTGGTGGGCTCCCATCCAAGTACTAGCCAGGTATGATGCTGCTTAGCTTTTTTCAAGATCAGCCAATGATAGCTAGAGCTGGACCGGAGAACAGGTTGTATACATAGGCGGAATCATTTTAATTTAAAAAAAATCATTATTGCGATATGCACTATGAGAGAATGGAAAAGAAGGGGAAGGAGCAAAAGTAAACATCCCAAGGAAGCCAAGGGATGAAGGGAAATTTATCCAAATCAATCCCATATGGATGAGCAGCTCAAGTCATCCTGAAGAAAAATATCAGTCCTAAGAACATGATGAGCTAATGCTTATGAGCTTGGAAGTCCAACGGATATTCTCAGGAACACTGGACAATGAGAAACACTGCAACTGCAGAACCAAATGGAGTGGTTGTGGTGGGGAGATACATAACATGAATCTCAGTAGTTATTATGTAGGGAAACTTGAGGAATTTGATGCCAGTAAGAAATGATTTCAATTGATGTCCAAGGCTAATTGACCAGACACTATTTATTTATTTATTTATTTATTTATTTATTTATTTGTCTGTTTGTTTCCTATTTGGGGAAATTTTCCATTACTATTCTTAAAAAATGCATTAAAAATAGAATAGAAGAGAATATCTATAGCTTAGGGTTGAACTGTGGAGTTCTTGGTGCTCTTTGAGTTTGGTTGTTTGCTTGCAGACATTTCATTACCCAACTAGGTAACATCAGATATGCTGTTGTTACCTAGTTGGGTAATGAAACATCTGCAAACAAACAACCAAGCTCAGAGAGTACCCAGAACTCAAAAGTATTAGTGGGGGGGGGGTGCTTAAATGCCACGAAACATAACTTTTAAAAAATATCCTAACTTTATTTATTGCTTGACTTTATTCCTGCTTACATCAGGGCTTAAGGTATTTTTTCCTGATGTAATTTGTTGAATTTGGTTTCAGACTTCAACATGCCATAACTGCATGTATGCCATGATCAATTAAGCACTGAACTTGACTAATTAAAGATTGATTTGGAGGGATGTGATCAATATAATAATCATTTATTCAAAGCCTTATGTGTGAAGGTTTGATTGGATTGCTTTCCAAGTGAAAACTATTAAGGTATAGTAACTCACAGTCACCATTCTGGTGCCTCCAAGAGTCTTGAACAGACATAATTGTAAATACCAAGATTTGAACACCTTAATCATTGCCCCTTTAAATAGTTCTTGAGTGACATGAATAAGTGAGGCAATATTTTCAACAGATGCCAGCATGCCAAACTGATTTGTAGATGTTTCAGAACCCAGTCAACAGGCAGACAAAGTTCCATATAAGTTATTCCATTTTTTATATGTCAGTATGGAAATGGGTTTCTCTAGGACACTGAGAAAAAAATGTCCATCGGAATTAGAGCCAGAATCCACAAAGGAAATCTTTTGGCAACAGCCTGGAGTTCAGGACCCCAACAAGGTTCACCACTGATGTCCTCAATGCTAATTTAATTTGTGAAATAGTGTTCCTCTGGCAGTCTGACAAACCTCTGATGACCTAGAGTTGCATTTAACATTCATGGGGATGGGAGTGCTGAGAACCAATGCTGGCTGAGATCTCAATTAGTGATGGACTAACTATTCTCACCATCATTTTCAATTTGCAGAGCACATCTTGGGAATAGAGAACATGATTTATGTAATATGATGTTCTCGTCCACCTCAAGCCTCATTTCAGCATGATTCATGACAATCCTTCAGTGGCTATGATAACATCGGCTTTGCTTGTGATAATTAGGGCTGTGGAGATCTTTGAAGGGATGGCTGGCTTTGAATGAGGCCCAAGTGAAACTCCTCTTCAAGGTGGCTTTGAGAAACAAAGTGGCTACGTGGCTTTGCTTCACCTCACATCTGAAGTCTCATATGGTAGTTCCAATAGCTGGAAGAGGCTTCAGTGCATGTGCTTTGTGTTGAGTAAAACCCACTTCTGATACTTCCAGTCAGCTGGGTATACAAGTGCCCAATGAGGCTCTGAGGTGATTGGAAATACTTTTTGGTGGAAATCACACTGCATCCTTACTTCTACAAAAGGAAATGTCTCATCTCTGCAAAATGAAGCTCTGAGGTGAATCCAAGGTTTCTCTGCCCAGACCTCGTGACTCTAGAACAGGGGTGGGGAACCTTTTTTCTGCCAAAGGCCATTTGGATATTTATAACTGGGGACTGGGTGGGGGTGGGGGGCAGGGTTTCTGGGATTTCCACAGACCGGGGGCCAGAGTTTGCGGGCGGGAGCCAATCACAAGTACCGGGGGGTGGGGTTTGCAGGCAAGAGCCAATCATAAGCACCGGGGGGTGGGGTTTGCGGGCGGGAGCTAAATGTGTAGAAGGGGCGGGGTTTGCGGGCGGGAGCCCCGCGGCCCTTATACAGCCCATGGGCCTGACGTGGCTCACCCCTGCTCTAGAACAGCTGTGAAATTGTCAGGCGCTTCTCAGTTGCAGACGTTTCTCCACAGAAATGACTTCACCTCAGCTCTTTCAGTAAGTAAACGGTTTATTGATTAACATGAGTAAGCACAGTAAAGGCACGAATGGTCCCCTGGTTCCCTGCTCAGGTTTATATACCCTTCTGCCAGAGCACTGGCCCCTCCCAGCTGCGGGCTTCCATCTGGTCCGCTTTCAGTCTTCCCTCTGGTTCTCCTGGTGTCAAGGTTAAAAGTTCATCATCCATGAGGCGTAGCTGGCAGTTGCTAATGCTGGGTGTGGTATAGGGGATGGCAGGACCCTTGGGCATGCCAGGGTTCTGACATGCCGCCCCCCCAAGACCTCCCCTCTCCCCTCATGCTCCGTCCTGGCTCCTGTTGCATGTAGTTGGCGCTTGTAACAGAATAATATCTCGTTAGGCCGGGAGTCACCAGGGTTTGTTGGGGAATTTGCGGTGAAATTTTCTAATCAAGTCCGGGGCCTGCATTTGTTCCACTGCTACCCATTCCCTGAACCCTACTGGCAAGTGCAACCACTTTACCAGGTATTGCAACTTCCCCCTGTGTATACGTGAATCGCAAATGTTCTCAATCTTGAAGTGCGGCTCCCCGTTCACTAAGGTAGGTGCTGGGTCCCTTGTTGTAAGATGCCACTGATCTGACGGGAGGTATCGTTTTAGGAGGCTGATATGGAACACCGGGTGGACTTTCCTCAATGATTTTGGAAGTTGCAGGCGTGCAGTTACCGGGTTGATGACTCTGATGATAGGAAATGGCCCGATAAACTTTGGGGCCAACTTGCGAGACGGTTGCATAGACCGCAAGTTCTTGGTGGATAAATACACTTTATCCCCTTCGCGAAGTTCCCATTCCACTGCACGTTTTTTGTCCGCATATTTTTTGTAGTCATCTTTCGCTTCCTTAAGCGTTTGAAGCATGACAGGCCAGTTGCTAGTTATCTTGGCTATCCATTCGTCTGCCTGTAGTGGGGCATGGCCGTCCGTCCTCTGAATCATGCCCACCTCCGGGATAGCCGAAAAGTCCTGGCCTGTGGCCATTTTGAACGGAGTGAACCCCGTGCTGTGGTGCACTGAGTTGTTGTACGCCACTTCCGCAAAAGGTAGCAAGTCCACCCAGTCATCCTGCTGGTAGCTTATGTAACACCTTAAATACTGTTCTAAGATGGCTACCAGTCGTTCTGACGCCCCGTCCGTGCACGGGTGGAAAGCGCTGCTCAAGCCCTGTTCAGACCCAATTAGCCGAAGAAACGCCCTCCAGAATTTCGAGGTAAACGTGCTCCCTCGATCGCTAATTATCCGTTCAGGTGCCCCATGTAAATGGTATACGTTTTGCGTGAAGAGCCTGGCCAGCTTGGGTGCTGTCGGTATCCCTTTGCAGGTGATGAAATGAGCCTGTTTTGAGAACAGGTCCGTGATCACCCACACTGCCGTTTTTTGTTTGCTCTCGGGGAGGTTGACTACAAAGTCCATGGCTATCTGTCACCATGGTTGCGACGGGTCAGCCACGGGTTGCAGAAGTCCTTTGGGCTTACCTGTGGCCCTTTTTGCCGTAGCACACACAGGGCAGGTACCTACATAGTCTTTTACGTCCTTACGTAGTGTGGGCCACCAAAATGTGCGCCTGACCAGGTGCAAGGTTTTCACGAACCCAAAGTGTCCTGCTGCCTTGTGGTCGTGAGTGATCGCTAGGACACGTTTCCGCATGGTGTCAGGTACGTACAACTTATCGTTATTCCACCACCTTCCATCCTTCTCCTGCAGGAGGTGTTTGTTTTCCCCCCACCAGGTGTCTTGTGTTGTCGCCACCTGTATCTCACTCTCCAATGGATTGAGCGCTGTAGACACCGTATTGTCCTCTCGAGCCACTGCCACGTGTCCCACCTGACTGGTACTCGAGGGCTTGTGTGGGAATAGGGTTTCTGTTATGTTTTCCGCTTTCCCATCGTGTTGAGGCAGCCGCGCTAATGCATCTGCCAGGTAGTTCTTCCCCCCCGGAAAGTACCTCAGGGTGAAGTTGAAGCGACTGAAGAATTCGGCCCATCTAAGTTGTTTCGGGTTTAATTTCCTGGGCGATTTCAGTGCTTCCAAGTTTTTATGGTCGGTCCAAACTTTGAACGGGACTGATGCCCCTTCTAGCAGGTGCCGCCATGTAGCCAACGCATGTCGGACTGTGAATGCTTCCTTCTCCCAGACATGCCATCGCTTTTCTGTGTCTGAGAATTTTTTAGATATATACGCACACGGTCGTAGTTTGCCGTTCTCATCCGCCTGCAGCAGTATTGATCCTATCGCGTTGTTTGATGCATCTGCGTGGATAATGAACAGTTTATCTATTTCCGAGTGCTTCAGGATACGCTCAGCCGTGAACAGAGCTTTGAGCTCTTCAAAGGCCTCCTGGCATTCTGGGGACCATTTAATTTTGGTGCCTGGCCGTTTAGCTTGTGTGCCACCGCCGCTTTTCGTTTTTAACAAGTCTGTTAGCGGCAGCGCTATCTGCGCGAAATTCCTGATGAAATCCCTATAGAAATTTGCGAAGCCGATGAACGCCTGCAGTTGGCGCCTGGTCCGAGGAGGTTCCCACCCCACTACTGCTTGCACCTTGGCAGGGTCCATTTCTATGCCTTTGCTTGAAATCCTGAACCCCAGGAAGTCCAGCCTCTCTTGATGGAATTCACATTTATCCAATTTGACAAAGAGTTTGGCATCCAATAATTTTTTGAGGACCGCTTTCACCAGCTGTGTATGTTCTGCTAGGTCCTGGGAGAAGATCCGGATGTCATCTAAATAGACTATCACCCCCCGGTACAGGAACTCGTACAATACTTCATTTATTAGTTTCATAAAGATCCCTGGTCCCCCCGCAATCCCAAATGGGAGGACCCTGTATTGAAACGAGCCGAGTGGACAGTTGAATGCCGTCTTCCACTCGTCCCCTTCCCGTATCTGGACCCTGTAGTAGGCTTCTCTCAGGTCTAATTTGGTGAAGATTTTGCCCTTAGCCAGTTGTGCCAGCATGTCCTTTAAAAGTGGGAGGGGGTATTGATTAGTGACTGAGATGGCATTCAGTCCTCTATAATCCGTGCATAGCCGGAGCGTGCCATCCTTTTTCTTACGGAACAAGACGGGGGCCGCCAAGGGGGAATTAGCTGGTTCAATGAAGCCCCTCGTCAAGTTTTTATCCACAAATTTCTGCAGTTCTTGGAGCTCCCGCTGGGTCATAGTGTACATTTTTGGTTTTGGAAATGTGGCCCCAGGGATTAGCTCGATGGCGCAGTCCGTTTTCCTATGAGGCGGTAAGAGGTCACACTCTTGCTGACTGAAGACCTCTCTGACAGGCACGTAAGCTCGTGGGAATGTTATCTGTGCCTCAGTTTGTGATCCCTCTCCCCTCACCATGCCTGCAGCCCCTGATTCTACCCCATTCTCCCCGATGTCCCTAGTGTCAGCATCGTATTTCCCGTCAATGAATTCCATCTCCCCTGACACCCAATCAACGTGGGGGTTCTGTTCTCTAAGCCATTTGAGACCCAGGATGATGGGCTGCGTGGAGATGGGCGCCACAACAAACCGCAGTGTTTCTTGATGTGAGCCAATCGACATCCTAACTGCCTCTGTGAAATGCCTTGCGGGACCCCCCTTCATTTCTGTCCCGTCGAGCTGGCAGAACGTGATCGGTGACTTTAACTTAGAGAGTTTTAGTCCCATGTTCCTAGCTACTGACAGGTGCATTAAGCATCTAGTGCACCCTGAGTCCAGCATTGCTACGCCAACAACCTGCTTCCCCCCATCCAAGGTCTCTAACTGTACCTTGATTTGCATTGTGGGACAGTCCTCAGATGTCAACGCGTCACTATGCCCATTACTGCAGGCCTGTCCCACGGCGCACTTTAGGACAGGCCATTGGCGTTTTCCACCGGCTGGAATTCCTCATCCGTAGAGTCGCCTGATGATGACCTCAGTTCAACATATTTTCACCGCTCTGATGCTGCCTTGGCTGTTGACTGTTTGGAGGGGGGGTCTTGCGTAGCTTTTCTCCGAGTCTGGGCCTTTCAGGTGGGTGGGTGCAGTCATTGCTTCTGTGGCCCTCTCTCCCGCACTTAAAACATAAGTTATTCTGGGCCCGCCATTCCTTTTCCTCTGCCCAGGGTTTTCTGTCATGTTCCTTCTTATGATAGACCTGGTTGGTTTGCCGTGGCCTTCCCGGGTATTGAATTTGCCGGTAGGAGCGTATTCGCATCCTCGTGGTCTCTACTTTTCCCGCTAACTGGACCCATTCATCCAGTGTCTCTGGGTCCCCTCTCCCAGCTGCCATTTCCAGTATCTCAGGTCTTAGTCCCATCTGAAAATACTCAACCTTAAACGATTCAGGCCAGTTTGGGAGGCGGCTGACCAACTTCTTGAATTCAAGGGCGTATTCTGCCACTGTCCGGTGTCCTTGTCGCAGTCTTTGGATCTCCGTTTTTGCTGACATCCTGGACAGGGTGTCTTCGAATCGCTTACGTAGAGCCTTCATGAAGCAGTCAAAGTCATGAAGTTCTGGCGCCCCGGTGTCGTGAAGTACCGCCAGCCATTTAGCAGCTTCTCCAATCAAGAAGTTTGAAACATACTGCACCTTCGCCTCTTCATTCAAAAACAGTTTTTCAGATTCTTCCATGAACCCCCACACGTGGTTCAGGAAGCATGCAAGCTTCTCCGGGTCCCCATCAAATGTGGTCTTTAATTTTGTCACGATGGTAGGTTTGTGCCAGCGACTAGTTGCGAGGTGACTCCCATAGCTAGGCTGTGCCGGCGGTTCATCGCCTTCCTCCTCATACGCCTCATCCTTGTCCTCGCTTCCCCAGGCGCTTTCTGCTGCACCTGCTTCCTCAGGTTGGTTGCGTGCATACTGTGCGCTGTGGTCGCTCTCATGGCTCTGGGGCCCTCTCAATAAGCTTTCCACTGCGGCTTGGATTGCCGTCAGTTTGGCATCCATGCCTTCAAGCCCCAGCTCCATCCTGGCTGCCCTGTCCTCCAGCGCCACGATCCGTTGTGACTGCGTGATCTGCGGCTTCGCTGCAGGCTTTCGTGGGACTGGGACCATACCCCTGCCCACTCCAATCGACCAGTCCGCCGTCGCATTGTATGTGCGCAGAGTGAGGGTGCGGGGGAGGGGAGGATTGCCTTTTGTCGTTCGTGGTTCCGGTGCTACCAGCGGTTCCTTGGTGATTTGGAGTTCCTCGTTTCTCTCCATATTCCCTGCACCACGATTCCTTCAGCTCTTTCCCGCTCTTTTTTTTTTTTTTCGCTTCTTCGGCCTGCTGGCTGCCGCCGCTGCGCTTGGCCTAGCAATCCCCGGTCTCCGCTCCTCTTCTGCCTTCTTCTCGATGTGAGCCGATCTCTACCTCAGAGCTTACCCAATGATTTCTGGGTTCGCTCCCGGGAAAATCAGCTGAGATTGATTCGTGCCTTTTTGTCAGGCGCTTCTCAGTTGCAGACGTTTCTCCACAGAAATGACTTCACCTCAGCTCTTTCAGTAAGTAAACGGTTTATTGATTAACATGAGTAAGCACAGTAAAGGCACGAATGGTCCCCTGGTTCCCGGCTCGGGTTTATATACCCTTCTGCCAGAGCACTGGCCCCTCCCAGCTGCGGGCTTCCATCTGGTCCGCTTTCAGTCTTCCCTCTGGTTCTCCTGGTGTCAAGGTTAAAAGTTCATCATCCATGAGGCGTAGCTGGCAGTTGCTAATGCTGGGTGTGGTATAGGGGATGGCAGGACCCTTGGGCATGCCAGGGTTCTGACAGAAATAGAGTAAGTATGAAAGAAGCAGCAATTTAAGCAAAGTGTCCTGTGTTGCTTTGAAAAGTTCATTTGGTTTCTTTAGCAAAGGGAACTGATACGTAGATTAAATCATTCCACGGATGCACACTGTGATTTGCAAATTTTTTTTTTTTAATTTTCTTTGGAAACTAAAAGGTTACATGCAACTGGGGGGGAAAAAACCCTGAGCATGAACAAAGATGTGGGAGAGTTGTTAATTAATCATGGCACCATGAATAAACAGAAATGGTAAATTAACCAATATGAATCATAAAAATATGAACATTGTAGCAAAATTGGGATTTTTCATAAATTTATGAATTATGAGTCTACTCAGTTCAACTTATGACTGGACTGATTTCAAGTTTTTGTAGATACACATCTGAATGATGCAACCATGTGCTGAAAGCTAATCACATAGCTCTGTCTCACAGAACACATCTTGGTGGCTGTAACTTTTGAATGCAGCTTCCAGCCACGTGGAAGCTACTAGAAATATTGTATTAACCTTCCCACGATGTTTAAAATGTTAATTTATTTTCACACAATTTTTGTTCAGTTTGATCTTTTACAGTATTTGCAATCTGAATCATTTTTCCTTCTATCAACAACAAAAAATCCACACAATGTATGCAAAGAAATCAATAGAAATATTTGAAACACCCATAACTGGACTGTTTCTTTAAGCTGTCTGATTATATACTTTGTAAAGCAGGGGCGTGGTGGCTCAGTGGGTAAGATGCCAGGCTTGTCGATCGGAAGATCACAAGTTCGGAGGTTCGAATCCCTAGCCCCGTGTGACGGAGTGAGCTCCCGCACTCGCCCCAGCTCTTGCCAACCTAGCAATTCGAAAGCATGCAAATGCAAGTAGAATAATAGGTACCACTTCAGTGGGTAGGTAACAGTGTTCCGCGTGCATCATGCCAGCCACATGACCATGGAAGCGTCTTCGGACAATGCTGGCTCTTCGGCTAAGAAATGGAGATGAGCACTGGCCCCTAGAGTTGGACACGACTGCACAAATGTGCAGGGGGAACCTTTACCTAAAGCATAGTCAAGTTTTTCTACTCAAAGGGCCTCTATTTTTTTTTATAAGAATTTTATTAAATTTCAAGCAGAGTACTTAAAGGGCCTCTAAAGCACCTTGCATATGTCTCTGCAGACTTGGAACTGAGATGCCAATTCAAAGACATGCAGGGACTGTAAACTATATTCTAAGATATTGACTGGAGGAGAACAAGGGAGCAATAATGCACAGCCTCCAAATAGCCTCAGCAGCATCAGCAGCATCAAATCCCCTCTGGATTGCTAATACCTAAACAAACAAATCACCTGCTTAAGTAGGGATCAGTGTGCAGAACACTGCTAAAGTACCTTTATTTAAAGATATTTGTAGGAAGAATTACTTCTTACTCAGCTATGAAATTGAAACAAGCTCTGAAAGAAGAGAGTTAAGAAGGCTTGGTTAAATAGCAGTCTTTATGGAGGAACGTATCAGGAAAGTTTGAGACATCTCTTAAGAGTAATGTTGGCCAGCTGAGCCAATTTCATCAGGAAAGGGCATACTTTTGAATAAAGAGTGATAGGCACCTGAGGAAAAAAAGGCAGAACTGTGGGGCCCCTTCAATACATTTTCCCCACACGTTGCTTTGGTTTTAATTCTGTTTTTCAACTCTCCGCTTTAATTTGGCCAGCCACAAGCCATGGGCAAATTGAATGTTACCCTTCTGGGTTGATCATGCCCAGACTCCTCTGCAACTCAGCTCTTACCACTCAAGGCTGACCAGGCCAGAACTTTTTATGGGGTTAACTCTTACTGTTAAATGTTTCCAGAATACAACTTCCCAAGACAAAAGCTAGCACCAAAAAAGCCTGCTTAAAATAGTATTTAGAGTTTCTATTAAGACACATGAGAGCAAAGGAAACATGGGTAGCCTTAGAAAAAAAGGATTAAATTTCAAGAGAGATGGTGAATAAATGAAGAATGGGATGGTTTATTCAAAATGGAATTAGGCCACTGAAGAAGGGGGGGGGGGGAAGCTTTGAAGGAAAACCAGTCACACACATGTCGATGAAGGTTCTCAGTCATCCAGGTGGAATTGTCTGTAGCTTGAATCATGTCAACTGGATTTCTATTTCCTCAGTGGAAACGTTTCGCTCCTTATCCAAGAAGCTTCTTCAGTCTGAGCAAAGTTTGTAAGGGAATCCTTAAATATGTTTCTAGGGTGGCTGTGTGTCCTTGCACCTGTGGCTAGGTCATGGTTATTTGAGATGTTTATTTCTAAGTCCCTTTATCATCCAAAGGAGGATCGTTAAGATTACCTTGCTGTTGTTGAGATTGCGAAATGGTCTTAATCTTCCTAGGCACAGAAGACAAAGCAGGAAGGAAAACAGGGGAAAGATTGTGCCTGAGGCCCCCACCTCTATTCAAAGAAGGATTTTCCAAGTTGGCATAAATGGATTCCTTGACCCCTCTTTCAAACCACTTATGTTCCCTGTCTAAAATGTGAACATTAATATATAACTATATAACCTCAAGAAAGGGGGGGTTGTGTTTGGTCAGGGGTTTAGCCAAATGGCTCTCATGATGTTACCTTACTAGAGGCAAAATCAATTGTATGTACATTCTGAATATAACTGGGATTTCTACAAGTTTGTATTGCCAAGGATGCCCATTGTGCCAGCTCATAGTGAATTATTTTGCCTTGAACTTTACATCAAAGTCTTGAGCTGACTCATGCTCTTTTCAAATCTTGAATCTCAAATTTGAATGAAATCAGACCTGATTTACACAGGCCTAATTAATAAAAAAACTTTTCTGCATACGTCTTAGTTATCTTAACTATAAATTTGATAAACAAATAAACAAATAAAAAAATAAAATATCTCAACTCTTGCCTAAAGCAAAATTTAAGAAAAAGACAAAGCTGCTTAATTGGGCACAACATGGGAGGATTTTCAGGGAAAGAGAAAAGCTGTGATAAGACTACTAACACACTTCAGGATTTATTCCTCTAAATCAGAGGAAGCAGTTTATGTCCCAAGGGCTTCAGCTTAATTTCCTATGGCCCTCAGCCTTTTTCAGAAACCCCCTGCGAATCATTCATATCTCATGTCACAGGGTTGTTGTTGTTGTAGGGAAAATAGGAGAAGGAAGGAGTATTAGGTATGTTTGCCTAATCTTGAGTTATTTATAAAAATAATAAAAGCGGGAATAATTAAATTAAATTAAATTAAATTAAATTAAATTAAATTAAATTAAATTAAATTAAATTAAATTAAATTAAATTAAATTAAATTAAATTAAATTAAATTAAATTAAATTAAATTATTAAATCTCTGGCAAAAATGATTTGTCCTTTCCCTCTTCCCTGGTGAAAGGTGTGGGAAGAGAGAAATGGACTCTGAAAAGACAATGTCAGGAATAGGGAAAGAAGATATTAAAATGAATGGCCAAACCCCCGTGTAAACATGTGCCCTTTAATAGGGGAACCAACAATTGGAAGTGGGGGGGGGGAGCTCATTCCTCCTCTAGGTTACAAATTATTTTCATCTAAACCCAAATGAGAAGGAAACCAGAAGATTTCTGCTTGAGCAAAGCAAATGAGTCATTTTAAGGGGAGCTAAAAGTTGCAATGAGAGAAGTTTCACACATATGGCTGTGAAAGCAGGACCATCAGGAAGGATGTAAGAAGAGAAATCGATGCCTTTGAACTGTGGTGCTGGAGAAAATTGTTGGGAGTACTTTAGACAGCAAGAACAACAAATAATTCAATATTAGATGAAGTCAGACACAAGGGGAGGATGGAAAAGTCAAAGCAAGAAATGTTATTGACTGTGGATTACAGAGATTAAAGAGTAAGCTCCATGGAGTGGAGATGTACATTACTTGAAAGTGTGTGGCCAATTCCTGGTAAGTAGTCCATTTGTCAAAAGTTGAAACTTCAAAGCATTGTGCCTTGCCTTTTCCCATGACTAACAAATGCTGGATTCTTCAAATGAAGAGAAATGATTTGCCTTCCCTAAATAAACATGAGAGCCATTTTGGAGTTAAGGCACCAGGCTAGAAACCAGGAGACCAAGAGTTCTAGTCCCGCCTTAGGCAGAAAGCCAGCTGGGTGACCTTGGGCCAGTCCCTCTCTCTCAGTCCTAGAAAGCAGGCAATGGCAAACCACTTATGAAAAATCTTGCCAAGAAAACTGGAGGGACTTGTCCAGGCAGTCGCCAAGAGTCAACACTGACTCGAAGGCACACACACACCCCACAAACACACACAAAAAGGTGTATGTTTTGGTTTGCTCATGATCATGGCTCAGAATCACTCAGATTGGCATCATTTGTAAACGATGGAAAATTAAAATAAACAAATGAAAAAATAATCCTACAGGTCAAACAGCACAGCTTTTGATGTCTTGAACTTGACTGTTTCCTCTTGGTCCCATTTCCCCCCATCCCCACTGCAAAGCAAAATCCTTTCTCTTATTTCTGATAAAATCCCACCAGAACAGTTAGTAGGTAGAGAGGGAGATGCAAATATGGATGATGAAAATGCAACCCAGTGAAAAAGACAGTGCTTAGGTGTCTTCAGTGGCTCAGCTTCAGCTCTTGATAATTCTCAAGAGGAATTTCTTATGTCCCCACACTATGTCCCCCCAAATTCAGAGAAGAAACTGAAACAGCTGTTTCCTTTATTCTGTCATGGGAGAAGTAAAATAGAAAAAGAAATGGGCTGAAAAAGAAGTAGATGTTCTGAAAAATGGGAAGAAAAGGAGATCTAGAAAGGATGGAAAAGGATTTAGCCACCACTTCCATTCAGGAAACATTTAGACATTTTACTCCCACTGGATACTGCAGAGGATGGAATACTAGTATCATACAAGTATAACATCATTTGTCTTTCCCCATTAAAAGTCCATAAAAAGTACTTTTCAAAAGTGCACTCCTGACATGTCTATCATCTGTCTGTCTGTCTGTCTATCTATCTATCATCTGTATGTCTATCATCTGTCTATCTATTATCTATCTATCTTACATCTGGGAGATTTGCATTTTAAAAATCGAGATCTGGGGAATTTGCTTGTCAATTAATAAAAGCAGAAGAAGTGTATTTTTTAAACAAGAAATACAATTTGGGGGATTTGTGAGCAATTTTCCAACAGCTCTGTAAACTGAGAATAGATATATACAGAATGATCAGATTTAATGAGATTGTCAGGATTTAGTATCCTTCTGGTAATTGTGATAGGTATTGTAGTAATGTAGTATGATGAAGTGGCATTTTGGTATGTCGATTAGAATTGTTAAGACAGCCTGAATAGCTCCAAGGTTAGCTCAGTTGGCGCTATCAGTGCTTGTTAGTTAAATGATTTGCAGCTGGTAGTTAGGATAAGTTTTATTGTAAACCGCCCAGAGTTCCCCCTTCGGGGGAAGATAGGTGGTAATATAAATTAAATAAATAAATAAATAAATAAATAAGTGTTAGATTGAATCAGGGAGGGACTGGTATGGAGGGGGCTGGTACTGGGATTTTTGTAACGGTATTGCGCGGGCTTTCCTCAGTCTGCTCTTTGCCTTGGACTGATCAGCTGTATTAATAAATAATCCTTCCACATCCTCTGATGGCTTGTGATTTGAGGGATTCTGAATTCATAACTGAGGACCAGGATCATCACAGAGATCTAATGAGAAACAATTACAATTGTTTACAATTGTTCTACAATTTTTGTACAACATTTTTTTGTACAACAAAAAAAATGTTCTACAATTACCCCATGGGGGGTAATAATACCAGACTTAAATACGTTCCTACAATGCAGACATTAAAGTGGATAGGATTTTTAGCTATTTGCTAATCCTGATCAGCTGATCCAATGAGTCTTACCTGAAAAGAATTGGTATGATTACACTTCTGTCTAAAAAGAAAGAACATTACATCTTCACCTACTCCATTTAAGCACTGATGTTTATTAGCCAGCTTTGTCCTTTTTAACCCAATGTACCAGTTTGTTTTCCAGGCTGCCAAAATGTAGTCTCTGTGTTAAAGCCCTTACCTTTTTGTTCTCCATTTCCCAACTATTTCAATATATAGGATTACCAATGTAAGCACTATACTTTTTCTTTTGTAGGTTCACTTTGAACCTTAGATTTATAGTGTGTGATGTTGGACTTGGCAGTTGTTGTTGTGACGATTTCCTTTAAAAAAAAATATCTATCAATCCCGCCTTCACAATAATCTTCCCTGCTTCATCAGATTGCTCTTTTGTCAAGTTGATGTACACATTTATTCAGCAATGGTGGAAAACAAGGACTTTTCATTCTCTTATATGATTCCAAAAATATTTTCATGTCTTGGGACTCCTGTGAAGATTTTCTTGGGAAGTGATATGTCCAACAACACTAATACTAGTAGTTTTCTTTAGTGTGTGCTTATGACTAAGGCAATATAAGGGCAATATTGGTAAATTACAATAACCATTATAATAATGAGTGTAAGACATTCCTAATGCCATATAATAATCAGTCAACAATTCCTAATACTAGCACAACTTTAGTACAGATTGACAGCAAATACAGTAACTAGAGGAAAAGTGTTTTAAGAGCCTCCTTGAGGCCAGACTCCAGACAAGGGGAGATGATTCCAGACAGCAAGAGCTAAATGGGGGGGAAAAACCCTAAAATGTAAGATAGCAAATTTAACATGAAGAAAAACCAATCAGGCATAATTGCAGTATCAAGCTGAGTGCACAAGAGCATAATTTGTAATCAAGTTTTTCAAATAAAAGGATGTTCCTGTACTCATGGCCCAGAAGGCCAGCACCAGCAATTTAAACTGATAATGCTCCCAATCAACAAAGGGATCCATTAAAGAAGAGATGGGGTACATTGGGAGAGATCCAAGTCCCAAGCTTTCATTCATTCCTTACTAGCCTAACCCAGACACCTAATTGAGCCATAGACCTCATAGCCTTCTAGTCAGTCTTGACTCCTGGTGACTGCTTGGATCAGTCCCTACAGTTTTCTTGATAAGATTTTTGAAGTGGTTTGCCCTTGCCTGCTTCCTAGGGCAGAGAGAGTGACTGGCCCAAGGTCACCCAGCTGCCTTTGTGCCTAAGGTGGGACTAGAACTCATAGTCTCCTGGTTTCTACCCTGGTGCCTTTACCTCTACACCAGACTGGTTCTTTTAAGCAACCCCTATGTAATATTAATGTAAGACAATGACTCATCATAAAATTGCATACAAAAGCCCATTTTAACCTCCTGTTAAATTTAATCATACAACTCAAAGAAGCCTAACCCTAACCGTAATCCTAATCTTTCCTGTATCACCAATATTCTTTTATTATTTATTATTTATTGCTTTTAAAATGATAACAGGAAAAGTTCCAGTGAGGATACTTTTACATCATCTGCAATGCTGAAGAAGAAAATACAATTTTACCTGCCCTCAATAATTCAGTTTAGATTTCTGACTTGTCCCCTGGTCAACAGTACAACAACAATGCCAGTAGGGCTGGAGCCAACCTAATCTCAGGTGGCAAGGGGTTTCAAAGGGCAGGTGCCACAACTGATAAGGCATGCTCTCTGAGTCCCGTAAGATGGCATGCCTTAATTGGATCCCTCCTACCAGATCTAACTGAGCGAATAGAGACAACTGGAAAGAGGCAGTTCTTCAACTGATTTACAGCCATAGATCAGTTTTTGGGGTGATCCATGATGGTCTTGAGACTTTGTGTGGCACAGAGTGGTAGGTGGCAGCATTGCCACCGAAACTCTCCCCACGACCTGAGTTCGATCCCAGCGGAAGCTGGTTCTCAGGTAGCCGGCTCAGGTCGACTCAGCCTTCCATCCTTCCGAGGTCGGTAAAATGAGTACCCAGCTTGCTGGGGGAAAGGTAATTACGGCTGGGGAAGGCAATGGCAAACCACCCCACTCTATAGTCTGCCAGGAAAATGTCGCGAAAGCGGCGTCTCCCCAGGGGTCACATGACTCGGTGCTTGCACAGGGGAACCTTTCCTTTCCTTCATGATGGTCTGATCATGAGAGTCACTTTGATTAGAGGGTAGTCCTGTTGGTCACTGAATCCAAACACTCCTGCTCCTCATGATAGCATTTTCCCCAGGCATGGAGAGACCTCTCCACTCCATTTGCTGCAACCACTGGGTACCACTATTTGAAACAGAACAGAGATTTGGAATGGCATATCAGATCTGATGCTTTCTGAAAGTTTTAATTAATGACAGGGTGGGCTAGATCCATCCACTTCACCCAAAGTAAGTGAAAAACTGTCTTGAATTACTTCAGATTCAAGCATAAAAGCTTGCAAGTTCTATAGGGATTGAGGACATCTTGAAAAGTCCCTCTTCTGGGGGAAGATGGGCGGTGGCAAAATTTGAAAAATAAATAAATCTTGGTGAGTTATAAAACTCCCTGTACAAGGTACAAGAATTCATGCTGACTGAATGAGTGCCACCTTTCTTTTGAGGACAGCTTTTTTTTTTTGTCCCTTTCCTTCATCAGTAGCATGTCCAACTGGCAATAGTTCTGCAGCATGGGAGTAAAAGATTTGATAAACAGAGCCAGCCCTACCATTAGGCAAAGTGAGGAAGTTAGCTCAGACAGCAGATGATGGAAAGCGGCAGCAACTTGTTGCAAGTATCAGTCACGCCTGATGTGGGATCTATCCCATGTCCTCTAAACTTGTCTGCTGAGTTTAAGTGTAGGGAGGATGCTGTGTCCTCAGCAGTGTTAAAGACAAGTCTGCCATCTTATTCTTTGCCTCAGGTGGAGAATTGTCATGGACAAGTCCTGTGAAATATGGGCTAAGATTGGTGAAGCTAGAGGTCAGTCTCAGATATAGAATCTTGTTGATGATCCATCAGGAACTCTGTAAAGAAGGTCTTTACTCACAAATACTGATTGGGGACAGAGTTGTGCATTCAGTCTCCTCTCTGCACACCTGTTGCTTGCATATCCAATGAGCACACATGTATTTCCCCCTCTCATGTCACCAAATGCTTCGCTAGTTGGGGATATCGACAGAAGCTATGGATAGATATTGATACTCAGTAAACTTGTGGAGCAGAACAGAGAAGAGTAATTCCATTCTCGCTCTCAGTCCTGTGAGGGTTTCAGATGGACCCCACCCCCAAAAAGCATGGGGGGGGGTCACTAAAAGTTACCTTTGATGAAAACAAATATAGCTACTTTGATAAGCCGTTATGTTATTTTAATGTTATGTTATTTTTATATTATGTTTTATGTTAATAATTATGTTATACATTGGTTTGAGAGAACAGATCTTCAATAAAGACACTTTGTGAAAACTCTTCTTTGCAAAAAACCAACATTTCAACTGACTCAGAGCCTGAACTAGATTTTACTAATGACTGGTATAATTATGAGGCATGGAGAAAAACAACTTCCCAAGCAATCAGAGGACTTCAGCTGCAGAGACAACTGAGTTACACATGTTTATATTCCAGACACATTTTTTTAAGGCAGAGTTACATGATGACAGACGTGATTCAGTACAAGAGTTGACTTTGCAGTAGCAAATTGGAATATAGCCTTGCCTCCGAACATCAAAAATGCTCCTGGATAGCCATTAACAATGATGATTAATGGACTGGTGGTGCTTTGTGACATTTGTTCAGGGAAGTGATGCAAGGAGTTGAATTCACAGGAGATCAATGTACAGTGAGCTAATATTGCTCAGTAGGGATCAGTGACAGTTCAGTTTGTGACACAAAATGTCTTAAACAAACAAACAAACAAATAATAATCTCCATAGATGGGAGGCAGAAAGCAATCACTAGCAAGACAGAAGTATTCCCTTTCTGAATAAGGTTATGATTATAAGGTAGTGACAGAAATGGAAGGAAATCAACTTGGCATTGAGTGAGTATATAACAACTGACTAGCTAAGCACATCTCATCAAGCTGTTGAAGGCATTGGTTTTCACCACTGTGGAGCACCTGCATAATCAGAAACACATACACAACTCTTCTTTTTTTCATCTGAAAATGAAGAAACAGTCTGCAAGTTTGGAGGAGTCATCGATCATCTTCTTAGACTGCTTGAGAATTAGACTTTCAGGTTAGTCTAAGTTGTGATTCTGAGCATTCTTTGTTGTCAGAGGTGATGGAGGTGTGAATGGTGGTGTGGTTGTTTTCTGTTGCACATCTTTCCATTGCTTGGAAGCCTCCCTAGCCATCCACACTTCCCAAAATGGGGGGGGGGGGTGAATGTAAAGAAAACAGTGAGGGAAGCTTCCTGATAATGTCTTAGATTTAATTGAAATTCTGCAGACCACTAGAGAGATGATTGTACCATGAAAAGCAGGACATTCATACATATTTTTTCCCACTGTACAACTAAGCAAGTGCAGAATCACCACACTCCAGCAATCAGAAATTCTCTTCTCCTTGGGGGAAAAAAAATTGAAAGCAAATTCACTTTCATCAAATTGAATGAGAACTGGTAGGGGAAAAAAGATGGATTTTTTTTGCAGAGCATTCTATTGAAAACATATTTTGTAGATATCAATAGGATGTTGGTTTGCATATTTAATTAGATTTATAACCCACCTTTTTAAAATTTGACTCAAGGTGGCATAAAAAATGCTCCCTCTTCCTATTTTCCTTCCAACAAAAAACCTGTGAAATAGGTTGAGCCAAGAAAAAGTGACTGGCCCAAAATCACCCAGCCAGCTTCTTTGCCTAAGGGAGAACTAAAACACAGTCTTCTGGTTTTTAACCTAACACCTTAACCCCTACCCCAAACTGGCATTCTGAGTTCTATAGCTTACCGCTACCTGATTTAAACATGACTCCATTTAAAATAAATAGCAACATTTGCAAATATGTTCATATAACGGGGTGGAAAGAACTTGAGATTTTTTTTAAAAAAAGTGGGAGAAAAGTAAATTCACAGGTTCAACCGTATCTAGGATATATATTTGACTCTACTTTTCAGTTCAAGTTTCTTGGCCTCTTTATTATAGACTTGACAACCTGTCCATTAAGCAGGGGAGAAGATTTCATATTTAAGGAATATGGACAAAATTCCACTGGGCTAAGAAAGATTTATCTCTGGAATGTGTGTGAGCCTCTGCCTGTTAGGATGGCCAGTATTGGAGTAGCAGAACCAATGACTATATATTTCTAGCTTTTGAGATTAAAGAGGAATTCTTTTTGAAATAGTACAGAAAAGATGTGGGGAAAGCCAACATTTACAATTTCAAGAAACAGCACTACAGCTATGTAAAACCTGATTTGACTTCACGACCGTGACAGCACCTTTGATATATCACTAATAGCATGGCAATGATCTATCACCAGACAGGCTGCAATTCATTCTTACCTCTCAGGAGCTGCCTTGTTTACATTATTTGCACACAGCTTTATTGTCTTGTTTTACTCTGTGTTCGCACCATCTACCATTCATTCTACATGCCAAAGGAAAAAAAAATCTTGGCAGAGATTTCAAAAAGCAACATTTACGTGGCCTTGGAAAGAAAAGATTGGAATGCAAGTGTGGGGCTTAGAAGATTAGATTAAGGCATTTTGCAAAGACGTATATGATAGAGGAGGAGATGGATGGAGAATTCTTGTAGAATGTAAAATTGAGATGATACAGCTCTGATATTTCCACATGCAACAGTTAACAATGTAAGTCTGGGGTCTGCAACTTGTCTGGATTTATAGAAGACATTCAGAAGTCTGGGAAAATATCATGGGCACTTCCACAAAATAGCTACTATAGGGGAACCTGTTTAATAACAACTTGACTAAAACTAATCCTGTTTAGTTACAAAGGACAAAGAACCTCCCCCAGAAAGAGAAGGCCTTTCCCAAGTGATGAGGTAAAGGCCTCTTTCACGGTCCTTGAGTCAGCAGAAAAGTTGATCAGCATGAAATTTGCTTTCCCCTTTGTTGATCCCTATCTTGCTCTATTGCCACTATTTCAAGTTGATACAGTTAGCAAGCCTCCCTCTAAGGTGACAAAGTTGAACAGATTGTACACAAGGTTGTCTTCAGAAAGTAAGAGGGAAAGGGTTACTGGTACATGCCCCATGTATGCCCTGATTATCTTTTCAAAAGGAAGGAAGAAGTCAAGGCCGATGGAAGCTAGAGCTTTGATTTTCTGCAAGAAGGAAGGAAGGAAGGAAGGAAGGAAGGAAGGAAGGAAGGAAGGAGGGAGGGAGGGAGGGAGGGAGGGAGGGAGGGAAGGAAGGAAGGAAGGAAGGAAGGAAGGAAGGAAGGAAGGAAGGAAGGATCTAAAGCTTTTTCAGTAAGCCTGAAGATCCAAAGGAAGTGTAACAACTTAGGAGTCCAGAAGAAAACATATTCCAACCTGCCTGGGGAGACAGCAATAATTTGCTGGAGTTATGTCTATGTATTTTCCTTGTGTGTTTTGCCTCCATTGTTGTTATTTGGTAGTGATATTTTCTGGCATGAGATGATTGGGCAAATCTGCAATTTGTACTCTGAGTCTCAGATGCAATGTTTGCCTTGGACTTGCAGCTTTCCCCCACTTGCTTCTAACCATGACACAAAGTTGCCCAGGCAGTGTCTTTTTTCCTGCTGTGGCCCCATGATGTTGCCTTCACCTCATTCCCAGCTCAGGAAATAAAACAGATCTGCACCATCCTTCACTGTACATGAGACATCCTAGGAAAAAGAAGGGAGATGCAGAGCAGGGGGAAGCTAGTGGAAAGCAGTGCTTTATTTTGGAGCTGCCCAGAGTAAATACGGGAAGAAATATTTGAGAGGAGTAAGGAGTTTGAAGGGTATTTGGGACTGAGCGGAAATGAGATTAGAACAGGTGGCAGCATCTCACTGACCTTAGAAACTAAACAGCATTTGGATGAGAGAATGCCAGGAAATACCAGAACTATAGGCCAAGAATTGAAGAACATTCTAAAAGATGACAGTGGTGAGTTCGCAGAGAAGGCTGGTTTAATTATTATGCTAAGTATTTTACGGTGAAATCAGCCCAAGACTATTGCTTTGAAAAGGATCATTTATATGCAGCCTCTATGGCTGCTTCCTTGCAGTATATTCTCTTCAGTACTGAAGCCACAACAGAAATGTAAGGCCAGAAAGTTTTGCTTTACAATGACTCTCATCCTTTCTTTGGATGAAGTATGATTTTTCAAAAATGCACTAGATGGCAAAACACAAAAATATAAGCGCTTTAAAATCCCCTCATCCTCATGTTTAATATAAAATGACTATAGGGCAAGCAGTGTATTATTTCAGAATGCAAACTATGGGTAAGGATGGCCTGAATCTCTCTTCAGTCTCATGAAGGGGAACTATTATTCTCTCAAATTCAGCCACTCATGTGCAATATGAGAAGAACAACACTGATCCTTCTTAGACTTTGTTGTGAGTAGTTGCTTCTCGCTTAGGGTTCTTTTCTGTTTATTGTTGCTTAGAAATTACAATTATCTGGAAATAAAACTGCAACAATCCAGAGGTTGTTGCACAAGACTCTTAATATTTTGCTATTTTACCCAGCAGTACCTGTCTCCATTGCCAGATTCTTCCTATACTGTTGATTTAGAACTATGTTCATCAGAAGTCCCCTGCAATCTTAATAAGAAGCTTCTTCATTGCATTGTTTGCAGCCATAGCTTCCTGTTCAGATTGATAATTTTATTCTTCACTGTTTAACAACTGTTACCAGAGGGAGAGGCATTAATTAATTAATTACTGCTTGCCTCTCATTAATTTCCCCGTTTTTTTTTAAAAAAAAAAAGGTATTTCAGAATTTACAAAAAAAATAATCAGAGGGGAAAAAAAGAGCAACTGACAAAGGGGCATTCAAAAATGCAAAGTCACTGCTGAACAGGAAGCAATTATAAAGTCTGATATCACAAGTTAAGCAAAGGACACAGTAGCCTTGAGGAGCTACAGTAGAACTTTTCCAGTGCTCATTCCACGGCCCCTTTTTTCATGTTGAAAAGCAATGACAGAAAGTCTGAAAAAAGCCAGAAAATAATTCCCCTCAAAAGGATTTCAGCAGAAGCTGCTGTCCTAACCTGATAATCTGTACCTTCCAAAACAAAATACATCACTATGCAGATTCTCTGTTTTCCAGTATCAATAATTCTTATTAAGCAGTTCAGAGTTGTGTCATGTGGACACATTTCCTTGCTTTTTTTCCCCTACTACTTCTCATTCAATTTAATGAATGAGAATTTACTTCTTGAAATTCAAAGATAGCCAAGGCATGTATAGGAAAGTCTTGCCTTTCATTGCACAATTATGTCTCCATTGGTCTACAGCTATCCTGCTTCCCATACTTCAAGCCATCATAGATGTCCACAGGGGAAGTCAACATTTGCAAGGTGGTGGTATGGCTTCACGACACAAACCCTGCCCCTTCTAAAAGTGTGGCAATTTTGCGTGCATTTACAAAAGGGGTGGGGCTTTGATAGGTAGGTCAAAATCTGCAACATGGCAAGCGTGATGTTGCAGATTTTGACCTACCTATGAACGCCATTGCAAGGGACGATACTGTAAGGGAATTCCATCTATAGAACTTTTTAGATTGAGAAGTATGCAGCTGTGAAGGCTTTAGAATAATGGAAAGATGAGAAACAAAAATTCCATTAACCCTCTGCCCCCTCTGCCATCCCCAATAATAAAGGAAGCTTAAGAATACCACCAGGAGCAGTTTGAAATAAATTTTCAAGCACCCCAAAAATATGGTAGGAAACAGAGGCCTCTTTTGCTGGATAAGAAAATTTCTCAGAAATTTCAGGTTTTGTCACAGCTTTACTCTCGGTAGCACTCCTGTATCTTGCAAAAAGCTAGTCTGCTTTCCTTGCATTTCTACATCTGACCATGCTGATGGGAGAAAGGGAGTGCACCTCAGCTGTTATTAGTAACAGAAGGGACCACCTAGGTTTCATTTACCTTAAGACTTTGCCTAAGATTTCATAGTACTTCAGTCTGAGCAGCAGGTCTGAATAAAAGCCAAACTGCTAATAGATTGTCCTATCAGCTAATTTCCTTGCTCATACTCATATTCTTGATCATTACTGTCCTGTGATTGACCTCCATTTTTCAATTAACACCTGGAAGAGAAGCTGCTTAGAAAAGCTAGCTCTTCTTATTTACTCTTAAAGAAATATTTGAGAGGAGTAAGGAGTTTGAAGGGTATTTGGGACTGAGCGGAAATGAGATTAGAACAGGTGGCAGCATCTCACTGACCTTAGAAACTAAACAGCATTTGGATGAGAGAATGCCAGGAAATACCAGAACTATAGGCCAAGAATTGAAGAACATTCTAAAAGATGACAGTGGTGAACTACTTCTATACAGGAAGGAACACTATATAGAAGTTTTTATGAAATCACAAGGAGTTGAGAGTTCAACCTCTTTTTGTACTGAAAACCAGCCTTTATATTCTGAATAAGAATATGGTGCAGCTTTATTCTCTAGGAATAATAGGTTGATGCATATTCCAAACAAGAACTTCTAAGTAGCAAGACACAAATTCTGACTCCCTCATAAGGAACATCAGATTCCTTTCCTCTTTAATCAGGTTTTTATGGGCAGTGAAGACTATTACAGTCGGATTTTAACAGTGTGATTTTTACAGCTGCTCTGAAATATGGGTTTTTCCCCCTTTCAATATGTTCTTTTTTTCTTTTTCCTTCCAGCATTCTTGGTTTTTGCAATAGGTTTTAATGGATATTAATCATCCTGTATGATTTATAAATAAAATATAAAGTAAGGACAAATTATATGCAGTTTATCCTTTTAGTAAGTTTGAGGTTTTTTTTAAAAAAAACCATGTGTAAAGCCTCATATACTTTTTAATATATATTTTTTGCACATTTCTCCAAATGTATACGTTTCCTGGCATTTTTGGAACATTTCCCGCAGGTTTAAAGTCTATTTGCATGCTTTTTAAGTGAATTCAGATATTTTTCATTTTTGTGCCCACCATTTTCCACAATAGATGTTTTTGTTTGTATATTTTTGACTGGAAAATTATAGCACACTTACCAGCAGTCAGAATTTTGAAGAATAGCCCTCAGCTCCAAGTCAGTCGAGGGCCGTTTCATTTTGAGAAATTGCCTTGAAGGTATGAGTTCTTTTCTCAACCCCGCTGACACAGCTGTTCTCAGACCCAGTTGTTAAATAATGTTGAGAAAGGCATTAGAAACAGGGGAGATGGTGTTATTTCCCACCGCACTGCACCACCATATTCATTCATCACCTCATTTTGAATTAGTGTTACAAAATACTGTGAAAAACACAAGCACCAGCCAATTCTTTGTTCTCCCACGATGAGCTATCATGCTTGTTTTAGGGCCATCTCCAAGTGTAAATGATGAGGTGTTTGGGATTGTGAAAAGTCGTAATCAGTTTACCTAGCGGGAGAAATAAACAGCTCCTGGTACCATAAATAAAAATATAGAAAAACAAATATAGAAACGAAGTGTGTCTTACAACCCAGGAAGAGAGTTATCTAAAAGGCAACTTTGGTGTGAGGGAAAAATACATATAAATATTTCATGGTATCTAGAGCAACTGTACTAGCCAGGAACTGTATAGAGGTTGTTTATACAGACAGTTCTCCTTTAGCAATTGGGACTGGCAACTTGGTTGTTAAGTGAAATGGTCGCTAAGTGAAACCACAACTGTGCTTACGATCTTACTTCATCTTTCCTTTGCTTTACAGACCTGCAAAGGTCATAGGATTGGTTGCAAAGTTACTTTTTCATCACCATCATAACTGTGAACACTCACTAAATGAGGTAGTTGCTAAGCGAGGACTACCTAATTGTAGTTACAATCCCTTGTCCAAAAGAAAATCTTATCCAAACATCCCACATTTTGAATATACAGAGATAAACACATCCCACAATAACATCCCACAATATACAGAGATAAACACAGCAGCACATGAAAGAACACAGTGTTCAACAAAATGCTATCAATTTATTAAGACCAGGATTAAGTAAAATGCTATACACAGTTAGTGGAAGTAAGCTTCACTTATTCTGACTCCATATGTTGTAAAAATCATTGAGCTTCCCAAAAGATATTCAGCCAGCTGAAATGCAAATGTCTGATTTTCATTAAATATACAAGCTCACTTGCCTTGAATTATGGCTAACATTTAAAGTTTGTTTGAGGAAGGAACCCCATGAAAGAAAATGAAAGAAGTATCCAGACCCATTCTCTTACTACTCCTATGCTAAATAATTACAGACCAGAGTAACATCTGAAAGTCCCATTATCACCTAATTTATTAATCAGAAAGGAAAATGCCTTTCAAATACTCCCAGGTGCTAGGCAGCTTAAGATATTGATGGATCACAGGCATCCATGGAGAGGGTTAAGGGAGAGGGTTAATAGGAAATGACAGTTGTTAATGTTTAAAATTTAATTTTACAAATAGATTACAAATGATAAGCACATAATAACATACTTATATGTAAATTCTAACTGTATTATATGAAATATGCATAAAAGGAGGAACCAAAGCAAAAATAACTAAAGAAAGAAGAAAAATAAGAAAAATTAATAAAAAGCAACCCCTAAAAACCCAATACAAATAGGAATCTAAGATTTAAAAATGACACTAGTCTGTTTCTATATAGAAGCCTTAATTATGTATTTTTACAGATTGTTACAATTCAAGTTGTTAAACCTAGACAATACAGCATCGTATTGTCTGATCTGGCCTCTTGGTCAAAACAAATTGAAAGGCTGAGAGGTGACAAATTTCACTAACCCAACATTTAGACTAAAGGAGAAAATATGGTGTCAAATTAGGCAAGGATATTATTCCCTTCAAAAAAAAAAAATCCAGGAAAGGATAGTAGGAGGATACTAAACATATGTTATGTTATAACCAATCAAATGCTGTAATGCTGTTTCCAATCACATATATGCTCTAATTTGTGTAACATATACCTGCAAAGGTTGTAAATGTGAGGATTGGTCACAAAGTACTTTTTCATCACGGTCATAACTGCGAATCCCTGCTTTTTTTATGCTTTTGCTTCAACTGCCTCTAGTGCCATTAATCAACACATTGTGTTTCAATGAAAGAACATTTCTGATCCCTGTTGCTAAACTCTAGGGAGAAATTTCTCCTACAATACATAAACATTCTTACAAGAGGACAGTATCACATTCTTTGCAACAGTCTAGCTCTATTTATCCAGAGTTCATAAATTGATAAATTCCAAAGTTTGATGACATAACTTTAAGAGCACATTAACATCTTTGAACCTTAACATCTTTCCAAGGACTTGGATCACCATAGTATTTATTTACTTTATTTGTACTCATTTTTACCAACCAGGCATTACAGAGGACACAACCATAACATGTGCACAAGAATTCTTTCGTATTTATTACATCTCCAGTATAAAACTGACAACAGCCTTCTTAACCTTTGAGAAGTCCCAAAAACACTCAAAATTTTTTGGCTGAATTAATTCCTACACAAGACTCATAACATTTCTGAAGCCACTGATTTTGCAACAGAGAGTATTCCAAACTCTCTATTCCATATTTTTTTATATATTATCCACATTTATTTTTGTGAAGTTCTAAACATTTTAATAATATGGATAAATTGTTAGCTTGGTCTTTAGTAAAGCTTGCTCTAATATGCCAAACACAAGTATTTTTACTGCATAAACAGCATATATTTAGATTGAATTCTGTTCAGAAGGTGAGAGATTTTTTAAAAAGACGTAAAGGAGAATTGGAGGAGATGAAAATGGAGTTTTCAGAGGGAATTACATGAAAATCACAACAGGTGCAACAGGAATTGGAAAAAGATGATACTGAGTTAGGCACTACAGGTATGGATTTTTCTAAATTTTTGGCCTGAGTATGGATTACAATGATGGAGTATATGCTGGCTTAAAGGGGAAAAACCGAGGCTTGAGAATAAACAGACAAGAATGCAGCTTGTTAGGGCCAACAGTGTTTACTGTTTAGCATAAGGCAATAATGCAGATACAATCACATTATCGCAACAATGAAAAAGATGAATATACAGGATACAGCATTGTTAAAGGAAAAACAAAACAAAGTTATAAGCAGAGTTCCGTGTATTGATGCCATGGCCTATACCCAAAGCCAGGCATAGCTCACTCTGCCCAGTCCACGGGAAGTGAACACGTGAAGAACTACATGGCTAAAAGACACTAGAAATCAAGAAGACTTAAAACACCATTTTGCATGGTTGTATATTCAGTTCTTCTAGCACTCTGATTGGCTGGAAGTTAGCTGTTACACACACTAGGCCTCAAAGCACATAGCATGTGCTGCTGCATCTAAGCACTGAGTTCCCCCCTTCCTTGCTCAGGGGGGCCTGAGCAAGGCTTCCCACGGAAGGATATCAGGAGACCTTGTTCCCATGCAATCTAGTCAAAACAATACACACGTGACAGTTGTTATCTTGCACCTGCACTTCACGTCACCATGAGAAGGCTTTTGCTTTGTACAGGAATGATTCGCCAGGGCAACACAAGAACTCTAACACCCCTCCCGAATTATTTCTGTACAAAGGGAGTAACAAACATTTTTTTTACAGAAATAAGAAAAACAAAGGTTAATACATGTAATAATCACACTATTCAAGTTACAGTTTTTACAACCAATAGTATCAACACTAGAAAATGGTTTAAAAACACTTGTTACACATATGTATAATGCACAATATACATCTTCATGCAATGTTTAATTTAGATACATACAAATACATAATACAAATTATGCAGTAATATAAACAGTACAGAGGAATAGAAAAACATTGCCCGCAAATGTTCTGTCCCCTCCTTTGCAAAAATTGCAGGACTTTTTTTTCCCAACCCTTTGCAAGCTCACATTGAGGGCTAAACCATTTTGCAAGCTTGGTACCCTACCTGGGCAAAACTAATTCAGGGCATGTCCACTGCGTTACTGTAGAGTGATATACTGTACAACAAATTAAGGATAAACTTTCCTTTACACAAATGACACTCTGTAGCAAACCAAGAACCATCTCTGTTCTGGGCGCTTGTAACTTCATCACCAGGATAAATGTTTGAATTTGTGCTGAACTTCCTCAGCTGGCAATTCTATTTCAGCTGACTGACAAATTCTTATTCAAGGTGGAAAACTTCAGTTTCTAAGCAGAAAACAACTACATAAGTATGAAGTCCTACACAAACTTCTACACTTTCTTATGTACCCATAGAAAACAGCACGTGACTGTTCTCACATCCCAGTTTGCATCTGCACCATGCTATCAATGACTGGCCTGCTTTAAAATCCATAAAGCACCCTGTTAAGTCAATGAACTGTTTGAGAACTGCCACACATGTAGAGCCAAAACGCTTGCCCTACACACACTGTTTCAGGGAGATCTACATTCAAATATGCTGTGCCAACATCACAATATGTAAATGGACACCTGTTTCCACGCTACGCAACCAGAAAACGCACCACACGTAAATATTCTGGCCTAGCTGTGGGTGCATACACTAGATCCACAGTTCACAAACTCCTTTTGTGCAACAAATCCCTCGGCAACTGGCTTTACACTGCAGAGTATTATCAGAAAGAAATGTCTTTCTGAACACTCATCTGGAACCTACAGCTTATTAAAACAAAGGATAGGTTGGTTACTTTTAACACTTCACCAAAACTCAAACTGACTATCCACAGCTGTGTTCCACTGTTCTTCTTGCCTCTCAAAGGCAGGAGCAACACATCTAGCAAAGACCGGGTTTTCTCAGGTAACTTGACACACTGTCACCTGCTAAATCACAAATCTGTCAGGTTTCACACCCTGGAATAAGAGGACCCATGAGGAATGACCACTGTACTTCCTCCATCACTATCTCTTTTCCTAATACCTGACTCCCCCTCCAGGCCCTGCAACTGCTCAGGTGAAATTTCCACTCCTTCACCTGAGGGGCCCTTTTCACACTCAGAGACTGGGGAACAGAAGAAACCTGAACTGGCTTTTGCCCATCTACTGAACCATGGACAGTGGGTTTACACTAGCAATGCAGCAACACTTAGCATATACCTTTCCCAACCAGTAGGCTGCTTAAAAATTAAGCACTTCTGGAGATTTGGATTTGACTATGGCTTAATGAAACACCGATAAGCCTTGGATTTTAATCAACAACCAACAACCAACAACCTGAAGCACTCTGCTTCCTTGGTTCTTCCTTCTCTGTGACCTGGGGTTGTGAACACACGCAAATGTTTCACAGACATGCAGGCACTTCAGTGAAGGGCGCTTGCCATACCAAAGAAAAATAACTTCTTTTTACAGTTGAATTCTACTACCTGTTAGTTAGCAACACACTGCAGTCAAGGCAGCCTCTCCCCAGACATGGGATGGCACTTGAGCAACTAACAGCAGGCTATTTTTAATGGTATTCACAACACCAACACTCAGCTAGAATTCCAACATTGGCAAGTCTTTGGGAGAATACATTCCTACAAAGCCAATTCTGGAACAAATGGCTCAGGAACACTCCACTACAATCTGACTGGAACTGACCTTATTTTCATCCTACCATTGCTACATACACTTCAAAGCGAGCACAGACCTTCGCTTTAGACTTCAACAAGTAGCAACAACACACGCAGGTATGATCATCAACCAGAAGGAACATGAAACTCACACACCACCATTACTTGGGACATGGGGGCTAACTAGGTCTCTATGAACCAACTGAAATGGTCTAGTTAACACTCTGTCACTTTGCCTAGCAACAGACACAGTCCTGATTTTAGATTGTTTACACACAGTTTACACAATCAAGGAGCTTTTGCACATTTCCTGGGTTCTAACTCAGAATGCATGTGGCTATCTGAGACACACTCTCCCATCCCGGGATACCCCAGTACTTTGTGAAAACTTTATGGATGCATCTCTGATGTGGGGAACATTAAACACACAATGTCCTGTCCACACAATCTCCACAGCATCTCACACACTTGATGTTACAGGTTTGTCTCTAACACACTCAACCTCAACACAAGCAGTTTCATATCGCAATGAAACATTCAGCAACAAGTACACTCAGACTTGATCAGGGCTGGAACACTGAGGAGAGAAAAACAACAAGTGTACACATACACATTTCTTACACAGAAATATCAGCTAAAATTACTTGCTGAACTCAAGGCTGAAATTTGTAACAATAACCGTCCATGTTTACAAACTTTACAGCTAGCTGAATTCAAAAACAGAGTCTCTGTAGAGAAATGCTTACAAACAGCAGCCCGGCAGAGTAGAAAACTTGGATTCGTTGGTTAGCTGACCCCTGGCATCTGGCGTCCCCTCCCTTCGTAAATCAGGCTTCTTGCATCCGCTGGACGTCGGGGCAGGGAACAGCTTTGTAGAATCACAGCAAACCACAGCAAATGTAAATTCCATACCAGGTTTTACTTCAGCTGGAACACTATTTGCAAATCGTAGGAACAGGAACAGATGACTTGCAATGCAGCTTCTGGAAGTGGCTTGTACAATAATCCACAGCAGGGAGATAGCGTCTAGCTTTCTCAACCAGTAGCTCCAGGTTTAACAAAATCACGCATGCTTTTTCACAGCCTCAGAAAAACAAGCCGCCTTGTTCAAATGCAGCAAACAAAGTCTTGAACTCACCAAGGTGGGTCATCACAGTCTCACCGGTTGCAGCTTCAAACCATAAAGCTGTCTTAATAGACCACCAAGGGCAACAGAGCTCCACTGTGTATTAAAGGCTCCAACAGCTCTCAGCACCCATTTCTCAGTCCTTGAGTTGCTGAAATAATTCCATTCAGAGGATTTGAGTCCCAAAAGCAAAAATGCCATAAGCACAGTCCAAACATGCTTGCACTTTTTCAGAAAGAACCTCTGAATCCTCCAGGGATCCCTGGAAGTGGATTTGCCACTTACTGCCACAAATCTTCCTCTTGCAAAAAGGATTATTCCATCTCCACACACTAGGTCAGATAGTTTTTGTCATCTAAAGCCCCAAATGGCAGACTGACCAGACACTGTTCAGCCATTGCTGACCACTCAAAGAAAACATGTTTATTCCGAAAACAGCCTCTAAAAACAAACTCCCTTGCACAGCCAGGTCCAACGCAGCAAAGAAAACGCAAATGTCTCTCTGGGCAACCATAACCTGATGGGGTATATGCTGGCTTAAAGGGGAAAAACCGAGGCTTGAGAATAAACAGACAAGAATGCAGCTTGTTAGGGCCAACAGTGTTTACTGTTTAGCATAAGGCAATAATGCAGATACAATCACATTATCGCAACAATGAAAAAGATGAATATACAGGATACAGCATTGTTAAAGGAAAAACAAAACAAAGTTATAAGCAGAGTTCCGTGTATTGATCCCAGGGCCAGAGTTCCTGCCATGGCCTATACCCAAAGCCAGGCATAGCTCACTCTGCCCAGTCCACGGGAAGTGAACACGTGAAGAACTACATGGCTAAAAGACACTAGAAATCAAGAAGACTTAAAACACCATTTTGCATGGTTGTATATTCAGTTCTTCTAGCACTCTGATTGGCTGGAAGTTAGCTGTTACACACACTAGGCCTCAAAGCACATAGCATGTGCTGCTGCATCTAAGCACTGAGTTCCCCCCTTCCTTGCTCAGGGGGGCCTGAGCAAGGCTTCCCACGGAAGGATATCAGGAGACCTTGTTCCCATGCAATCTAGTCAAAACAATACACACGTGACAGTTGTTATCTTGCACCTGCACTTCACGTCACCATGAGAAGGCTTTTGCTTTGTATAGGAATAATTCGCCAGGGCAACACAAGAACTCTAACATACAAATGTTTAACATGGAATATAAATGGAATCAACGCTCTTCAAAAGAGAAAAAAATATTTCATTATCTGAAATAATTGAAGTAGGATATTATTTGCCTACAAGAGACTCATATCAGAAAAAAGATATAAAACATTTGACTTATAAATCCTTGGGTGAATAATTTATTTCAGCAGATATTAAAAAGAGAAATGGAGTTAACTCTCAACTAAATCCAGAACTTATATTAACTGTTGAACATGGCAGATTTGTTGGGGCAGAAGTCAATCTACATGGGGTTAGAACTATGGTGCTGGGAGTTTGTGCCCCAAATGAGGATAAAGTGACTTTTTATAAGCAACTTATGGAGAGACTAATAGACTTCTCTTATGAAAGTTGGTGTTTGATGGGGGCTTTTGGAACAGTGTGATCTTCCCCCAACTGGATAGGACTTCTGAGAAAAATAGTAAAATTACTCAAGGTAACCTACCAAAAATTTTCTTTGATTTGGTGGACAATTTAGGGTTGGTTGATATATAGAGACAGAAGAATGGTAGTTCAAGAGAGTATACCCATTTTTTAGAAAGACACAGATCCTTTTCAAGAATCCTGTAGATATGATTTGAATTTCAAGAAACTTGGCTACTAAAATTTTCAAAGTAGAGATTTTACCGAAGACTTTTTTCAGATCATAATCCTGTGAGTCTGGCTTATAAAAGAAAATGTAGTTCTTTCAAATGGAGACTAAATGAAGCATTGTTACAGAAAGAAGACATTGTCGAGGGTTGCAAAAAGAAATTAAAATAATTTTTTGAAAATAATTTAAATAAAAGTACTGATTTGAGAATGGTCTGGGATGCAAGCAAAGCTTTTATTAGCATCAATTTCTCATGAGAGTTGGAATCAAAATTTAATTTTCTCCCCAATAGTACCCAAATGTGTCTAACTACTTTCACTGCTGGAAAAGTGACAGAGCCGTGCAACAACTTATGGGCTTACATCCAATACCAGGGCACAAGGATCTAATTATGGCATTTGCATGATGGCCTCACCATATGGTTCTCATCAATTTGGCATCCTCACAACTTTTTCCAGATGCCACCACTCCTGGTTTTAGATGTTCACCTCCTTGTGATTTCTTGACATTTGTACTATGGCTCGCTACAAAGAACTTCATGGGAAAACATCACATGTAGGAAAACCCCTCCCTTTATGTCATCCACAGCATTACTCCAATTTCCAGACACATCTCAGACCTATTGCTTGCAGAGCGACCAATATGCCTCATACTGAAGACCAGGAGTGATGATTGTTATGTTCAACAAGTCTAAGCAACAATGAGAAGTTACTGCAGATAGATTCTCACCACTTGTTGGGTATTCTACTAGTGAAGAGCATTGCATAAAAACTGAACAGCAGCCTTCCAGATTCGGGAGCTTTGCACCCATACAAGGAAAGATGTGCATAATTTGTGTTGTGAGGCCAGGGGAAAGTTGTGGTTTTGCTTCTCTGGAAACACCATTCCATCAGAAAATGACAGGTGGCCTTCCCCTTTTCTGAAGAGAGGAAAACATATGAAATGACAGCATGTCATTCCTTTGCTCCATTTTGCCCTGTTTTTTGTCAGCTAGTGCCAGTCCTCAAACTTTATTCCAGGCTCATTGCTAACATGGGCTCAGATATAAACACCCCAAGTGATTAATGGACATATACAATATATTAAACCAAAAAGCCCCACCACTTTAACATTTTTGAAGAAGCATACTAGGGGTATCACTCTGTGGCAGACCTAAAAACAAATAATCAATATTCTAGCATTTGGTCTGGAAAAAGAAGAGGTTGCTACATATTCTGGGCCCTTGTTTTAATCATTCAAAGTGATGTTTGCCTTGCTTGCAATATATGTGTGTGTTTGCTTTGCTATTAAGATTGCTCATTATTGTTCATAATTGCGGGATTAGTATTAATGCATAATGCTGTTTACAGAGCTATGATTTCGGTAGAGTCAGTACATGCTTGCTGTGTAGAATACTACTGCTGGTTTCTGCTAGCAAAAATTAAGGATATACTTACATGTTCCATTGAAATAAAATAGATTTCTGGGGGCTTATTTTTGTCTGCCTTGGAACATATTGTCTGGATCAGGGTGCACCAACTTTATTTTAAAGATATTAACAAAACATAAAGAGTCAAAATTGCAGTCAGTTCAATTAAAATAGCAAAGCAAACACACACACACACATTGCAAGCAAGGCAAACATCACTTTGAATGATTAAAACAATGGCCCAGAATACGAAGCAACCTCCTCTTTTTCCAGACCAAATGCTAGAATATTGTTTACTTATTTTTAGGTCCGCCACAGAGTGATATCCCCAGTATGCTTCTCCAAAAATGTAAATGTGGTGGGGCTTTCAAGTTTAATATGTATGTTCATCAATCACTTTGTCATGCCTAATTAACTTGACCTATCTATTAATATGAGAGCCAGTTTGGTGTAGTGGTTAAGGCATCAGGCTAGAAACCAGGAGACCATGAGTTCTAGTCCCACCTTAGGTATGAAAGCCGGCTGGGTGACCTTGGGCCAGTCCCTCTCTCTCAGCCCTAGGAAGGAGCCAATAGCAAACCACTTCTGAAAAACCTTGCCAAGAAAACTGCAGGGACTTGTCCAGGGAGTCTCTGAGAATCAAACACGATTGAATGGATAAAACATAAATATATTAATATAGGTGAGTAACTTTCCTTCCCCAATGCACAAATAGTGGAACCTGGGATCAGCTGGCTTTCTTTTTATGCTCATAGTATTATATAGCTTGCCTAGGCAATTCCATCTGAAAACTTGTGCAGAAATTGGTCAAAAGTTTATGATATACCTGGGAAACTAACATACTGCACCAGGATATTGGCATGTGCACAATAAACCAACTTTGATTATCTGCTTAGGGGCCTTGTTGGCCATATTGAAAGCAAGGCCTAATACAGGTAGTCCTCACTTACTGACTGCAATTGGGACTGGCAACTCAGTTGCTAAGTGACACAGTCGTTAAGTGAAACATGTGACCATGCCCAAGTTATATCAGTTCTGCTGTGGTTGTTAAGCGAATCATCCATGGTCATTAAGCACAATGTCATGTGACCACAACTTGCAACTTACTGCTGGCTTCCCCATTGACTTTGCTTGTTGGAAGCCAGCAGTGTAGGTTGGAAATGGGGATCACATGACCACAGGACACTGCAACCGTCATAAATGTGCACCAGTTGCCAAGAGCCCAAATCACAAACATGTGACCATGGGGATGCTGCGACAGCCATAAGTTTGAGGACCAGTCATAAACCTACTTTTCAGCACCATTGTAAGTTTGAATAGTCACTAAACAGGGCAGTCATTAACCGAGGACTACCTGTATACATTTTTAAAGCATTATACATAAACCCCCAATCACAATGTGCAAATTTAAAAAATGTGTTCATCCTAGAAGTTAAAAGCAGTTTTCATTAGAGTTCTGTACCAGAAGATCTTCAGAACTTGATAAATTAAGCAAAGCCAGATGCAGCTGCATGCAAAGGTTTAGGCAGCCCTAGAGAAATGGTATGGTTCAATGAAGTCCCAAGTGAACAAAAGCTGAAGCAGCTTCTACATGGGACAAGGTTAAGCATGAAATTTTCTGCAAGTTTGATACATGTTACTTATATGCAATTATTTACAGATTCAAAAGAAGAATGCTGTGAATATGCCAGCTGCATAAATTTGAACACCCTTCCAGTTGATTCAGTGCTATTTTTGAAATTGTAAAGACATTAATAAGGCCCCAAAAAGTGTTTGACTAGTTAAGTCTACAGTTAGCCAGAAGAAGGCACTTCCATCGGTGAACAGACACTCTGACCTATTGTAACTTCTGGCTCTAATTGTTGATCTGTCATGGGCTTCTCTCAGCAGCTGTCTGAACATTTGAAAATGGAGATAATTCACTGTTACAAAGCAGGGGAATACTGGGGAAAACATTAAGACATTGAAGCTACGTGGAACTGTTGAAGCCAAGGCAAAAACTGGAAAACCAAGAAACATTTCTGCTAGAATTGATTCTGCTGCTCCAGCCTGAATATCTGATAAGGCCTACAGAAAGTCTTCATCAAAGGGAAATAGATGAGACATGGACTAGGCACCAGGCCTTTTCTCCAGTCACCCCCATACTGTGGAACATACTTCCCCGGGAAGCCCGTGCAGCACCCTCCTTTCTTACAATGTGGTTAAAACATTTGCATTCTGTCATGCTTTGGGCCCTCATTGATTGATCATAGGCATTCAACTTGGTATGTCTGTCTGTATGTGTGAGGTGCGCCTTGAGATGTATCTAGAATCCGTTTCTCTTACACAACTGACAGACAAGTAGCTTGTGAAGCAGCAAAGGTTTATTCCAGTATACTCAGGCTAACACTTACAAAGACTGAATGGTCAATCAGGCAATGTACATTACATTTAAACATTCCCCTTCCCATTGTCCCTTCAGGTTGACACGTGTTAATTTCATGCCTTGTGTGCTCCGACAGTCGTTCCGGAGAGTGTGTACTTTGCCTCCCGGGCTGATGTTAATGTCTCTGCCTTTGTTGCTGTCTCGTTTGTGGCAGTTTCTTTCCCCCCACATTCCACAAGGCTGTCTGCCTGATGACAGAGGCTGCTGCCTCTGACATGCTACCAGCCCAAGATTTCCTACCCCCACCCATGACGCTAAATCTAACACCATCTATTTTATTTACAGTTCGTCTTGTGCCTCCAATATCTGTAATGACAAAATAAATTATGTAATTAATCCAAGAATGTCTCAGCGTGGTTTCTCCGGGAATTCCCTGTGAAAAGCTTTTATTAGCTCAGGAGCTTGTGTGTGTTTCGCCTTTACCCATTCTTTGTGTCCGATCGGCAAATGTTGCCACTTAACTAAATACTGCAGCTGTCCTTTATGTTTCCGTGAGTCTAAAATTTTTTCAACTTCAAAGTGAGGTTCACCATTAACTAATAATGGTGCTGGTTCTGATGGTTCAGGATGCCATAAAGAGGAGGGTGATACTGCTTAAGTAAGATAATGTGGAAGACCGGGTGCACATTTTGAAGCACTTTCGGTAACTGTAGGTTAGCTGTCACTGGATTTATCACGCCAATGATGGGGAATGAGCTTATAAATTTTGGAGCCAACTTCCTGGAAGGTTGTGTGGGTCTCAAGTTTTTCGTGGACAGGTACACCTTATCGCCTATTTTCAATTCCCATTCAGCTGTCCTTTTTCGGTCTGCATATTTTTTATAACTGGCTTTTGCCTCTTGTAGCGTCTGGATCATAATTGGCCAATTGCTTGTTATTTTTGTGATCCATTCGTCCACTCGAAGCGGGGCCGCTACCTCTGTGTTCTGGGTCAAGACTAATTCTGGGATAGTTACGAAGTCTTGACCCGTAGCAATTTTAAATGGCGAAAATCCTGTGCTTTGATGGATGGCGTTATTGTAAGCCACTTCAGCGAATGGTAGAAGTTCTTCCCAATCGTTCTGCTGATAACTGATATAGCACTGGAGGTACTGCTCCAGTACCGAATTAAGGCGTTCGGTCGAACCATCCGTAGAAGGATGGAATGCACTACTTAACCCCTGTTCTGATCCAATTAATTTTAAAAAAGCTTGCGTATGCTTTCTGGGACGTATACCTTCTCCTCTTTCCACCATAGCCCATTGCTTTCTTGTAGTGTGTGCTTGTTCTCCTCCCACCATGCGTCCTTCCGTGTTTCTGCCCGTAGTTCTGCCTCTAAAGGGTTTCCCTCTCTAAGTTCTTTTGTGCGGCTTTGTGTAATCGCCATGTTCCCCCCTAGTCTTTCTGGCTGTGTATCAATAAACTTATGCAGCTCCTGTAATTCCTTCTGAGTCATGGCGTACATTTTTGGTTTGGGAAAAGGCGCCCCTGGGATAAGCTCAAAAGCAGCGTCCGACTTTCTATGGGGAGGCAACTGTTCACGTTCGTGTTCGCTGAACATGTCTACCACCGGTGTATAATTCTCTGGTATATTGCTAATCCCATGTTCTTTCTCCTCTTCCCCATGCTCTATCCCTGCCACCCCTAGGTCAAAGTCGTCCATGATTCCCTCGTCGTCCTCCCCCAGGTACCTGCCATCAATGAAATTAATTTCACCCAATCCCAATGGCCCCACGAGTAATCTTCTGGTCTCCCCCTCTCCAGGGGAAAAAAAACTTCAGTGGACCACAACTTCAGCAATCCACTGCAAGCAAGGGAAATTCAGTCAGTTCTCAGCTTCTCTGAGAAATCTGACTGGTCGAGCTGGCAGCCAAGCCTGGAGTCTTGGTAAGAGTCTTACCCTTGTTTTTTCTGTAGTTTTCCACCGCGGAAGGAACAGGGTAAGTGCAAGGCAATGGCCGAGATATATCAGGCTCTCGCAGGGGAAACAAGTCTCTTTGAAGAGACACAAGAGCGCCCAGCCGCTTTTAGATCACTTTAGGAATGTTTTTTTTTAGATTAAAATATTTTTGAAATCTAAGATCTATCTTTTGGACTTTGTTGAAAATGTTGGCTAACTTTGTGCTTTCTTTGCTATAACTGATTCTGGTGGAAGTTTGATGGACTCTATATTTGCAACATAATGAAACGTCTGCATTTTTTTTTTACTTCTCTTTTGTATTAGAGGGATTTAAGAGACTTTGTTTGTAATTCTTCGCTTGATAAACTAAATGACTATTCATTTTTTGAGAAACTCTTTGTTTGGATTAAGCAGCTTGCAGCTTGAAGAACGAAAGCTCGCAGTTTGAAGAATAAAAACACAGGGTAACGTGTTTTTTTCCTTGTCTTCTTTTTCTACATCCTCCCTGGTTGGATTTTGCTTCATTTGGAATATATTTTTTATTTCTCCTTCTATAAACTGTTTAAAATATTATTCTCTCCTGTATTTTGGATTATTGGAACTTTCTTTTTTCTTTTGACTTTAAAAAAAAAAATCAACAACGAAGTTCTGCTTAATAGATTCTGCTGGTAGTATTCCATGGACAGATTACATGATTATTGTTTTGACTAGAAGGGTTGTTGTTTTAATTTGAAGGACACAGGAAAGATGGCTTTCCAACTTGTACCTGAGGAGCTTAGAAGAGAGATTACTGAGGCTTTTTCAAATATTCAAAGGTCGTTGGAATTACTGTTCGTAACTCTGCAAAACAGAGAGAAAGAACAGAGAACAGAAACAGAAGTGAGACAGGAGACAGAAAGGAAAAATGTTTTTCAAGTGGAGGAGAAACAGAAGGAGGAAATTTTGAGTATATTAGTTCAGAAGAACATTCTGAAGGCTTTACACTACAATCTTGGTATAGATATGTTGTGGCAGTGGAGACAGAGTGAAAATATGGGTGCACAGTTGGATGGATGTTGTGAAATATGTGGAAAGGGAGAGAAGGTTGCTCTGATATTCTATATGAGATATAGAAAAGAGCAGGCTGTATATTGCGAATCTGCCACAGTGTATTGTGATTTTGGCATAACCTAAACAGAAGATATGAGAAACTGTATGGATATAAAGGCTAATGAAAATATGGACTTGAATTGTTATGAGAAATTGTATGGATATATAAAAAGTGATATTCTAAATGTAAGATGCTAAATACAAACACAAGTTGATATTATAGAATATTGTTTTCCTTAGAGATATATTTATGAGAAGATAATGATATGATGGAATTAGAATGATGGTTACTACAGGATGGTATATATCAATATGTATTGTATGAATATTATAAGAATTGATATATTAGCTATTAGGTTAAGTGATATGATAGATTATGCACTTAGTTTAAATGGACACTACTACAAGGAATGGAAATTACAGATGGATAATTGAGATTCAAGAATTCCTTTTTTATGGAGATATATATATATATTAGAATTAAATTATAGAAATATATATGTATGAACACTATAAGAATTGCTAAATTATGTATTAAGTTACATAACATGTTAGGTTATGAGTCATAATATGAATAGAATATATTGTAGTTTATTAGAAGTAAATAAGGCTTTTATTTGTTATACTAATTGGTCTTTATTGAAGATATAAATATGTAGTAATGAACATTCAACATTTAACTACTACTTCAAGGAGTGGAAGCCAAAGATGGATTATTGGGAGACAGTAAGATGAAGGTTAGAAGATTGGATTAAAGAAATCAAAAGGCATATGACAAAGAAAAGTTCCTGTATACTGTATGAAGGACTAACATTTAAAATCAATTGTTGTACTTTAAGTTCAAAGATAGATTGGAGGACATCTATTTTCTATATTTTCTTTGCTTATTATTTCTTGACTTCACTTTTTCTTTATCTTTTTCTTATTTTGTATTTCTGTTTCTATTTCTTTTTTCTACTTTAAATTTTATTATGTATTGTAAAACTTAATAAAATTTAATAAAAAAAAAAAAGAAATTAATTTCACCCGAAGCCCAGTCCACCCGGGGATTCCGTGCTCCCAACCATTTCAGACCTAACACGATTGGTCTTGTGGCGATGGGTGCCACAATAAATCGTAAGATCTCTACATGAGTCCCCACATGCATAAGTACATCCTTGGTAGAATGTTCTACTGGCCCCCCTCTCATTTCAGACCCATCCAATTGGCAAAAGGTGATGGGTGTCTTCAACTTGATCAGGTTTAATCTGAATTTCTCTGCCACTGTTGGGTGCATCAAACACCTTGAACACCCTGAGTCCAGCATTGCCACCTCCCAAAGTTCCTCCCTCCCATCCAAGGTCTGCAATTTTACCTTGAGATGCATCGTTGGGCAATTGCTGTCAATGTCCCAGTCATTGCACCCCATGCTGAAGGCCTGTCCCGCGGCGCTCTTTAGGACAGACCGTTGGCATTTCCCGCCGGCGCGAATTCGAAGTCTGAGGAATTGCTGTCCTCGTCCCAGTACTGAAGAGGTCTCCTGTCCTCAATGGCCGCTAATGCTCCCTTGCGCTTCACCAAAGCCGCCTTGTCGCCTTTGCCTTCCGCTGATTTCCAGGGGGAACTCTGTCTTTGACTGGGGCTTTGTCTTGGGGACAGTTGCTTATTCGATGTCCTTCCTTTCCACAGCGAAAGCAGGGCCCATCTCTTGTTCTGCGCTCTTTCTCTTCATCCCAATTTCTTTGCTTATGATCTTTGCGAAGGGGTTGTGTGTGGGTTCCTTGTTCTCTTCGCAAGGTGTGGAAGTTCCTGATAGTTTGTAGCTGCATCTGGTTGTGTTCCACTTTCCCTGCCAGTTGGATCCATCCCTCTAGGGTGTCTGGGTCCCCCCTTCCCATTGCAAGTTCAATTAAGTCTTGTCGCAACCCGTACTGGAAATATTCAGTTTTAAAAGCCTCCGGCCAGTCTGGCAACTTACTCAGAATTTTCTTGAACTCCATGGCATATTCAGCCACGGATCTGTTGCCCTGTCTTAAGTTTTGCAGCCGGACTCTCGCCGACATCTTTGACAGCATGTCCTTGAAGCGTTTACAGAGCGCATACATAAATTTCCTAAAGTCCTGCAGCTCACTAGCCCGGGCATCATACATGACCACCAGCCAGTCGGCCGCCTCCCCTTCCAAGAAGCTGGAGACATACCTGACTTTCGCCTCCTCCATGTGGAATGTGTTTTCAAATTTCCCCATGAACCCCCTCACATGCGTCAAGAAGCATGCGAGTTTTTTCGAACTTCATTTTCAGTTCACTTACCCCTGCTGGCGCGCTTGCCATAGTCCAATTTCGGCGCTGTCCGTACATTGGGGTGGGTTGCGGCTGACTGTACAGGCGAGGTTCCACTTCCTCTTCTTCGTCTTCTTCACTGGTCTCTGTTATTGATACTTCCTCGTCAGAGGTAGGTGGGCTTGCCGTCTCCCTTTTCTCCATTCAGCTCTCCAGGGTTCGTAAAATTTTATCCATTACAAGTCCCATAGAGTCCAATTTCCTGCTCATCATCTCCATATCAGCATCCACATGTGCCAACTTATCTTCTATAGCTCCGATGGGTTGGGTAGGAGTGACACGCTTTTTTGTCCGCCTCCCCCCTTTCTCTTCTAGCCCTTCTCCCACCCCGATCGACCAGTCCGCTGCCCGATTTTTGCTAATCTCGGGGTGAGGAGGGGTTTTGTTCACTTCTTTTCCTTGGGATTTCCGTACCTTCTTGGCGTCCAATGTTTCAATGGAGCTTTCCAACTTCTCCATCCCCTGGACCGCTGACGTGCTGGGTATTGCCAAATCGACGTTCGTTGTCTGTTCCATTCCTTTGGACTACGGTAGTGCAACCACTCTCGACCGTAGGACTCACTGCTTCTTCAGGGTAGCCCTCGGGATGCGTGGAAAATTTTGGATGATTCAGTCTTTATGTGAGGTGCGCCTTGAGATGTATCTAGAATCCGTTTCTCTTACACAACTGACAGACAAGTAGCTTGTGAAGCAGCAAAGGTTTATTCCAGTATACTCAGGCTAACACTTACAAAGACTGAATGGTCAATCAGGCAATGTACATTACTTTTAAACATTCCCCTTCCCATTGTCCCTTCAGGTTGACATGTGTTAATTTCATGCCTTGTGTGCTCCGACAGTCGTTCCGGAGAGTGTGTACTTTGCCTCCCGGGCTGATGTTAATGTCTCTGCCTTTGTTGCTGTCTCATTTGTGGCAGTTTCTTTCCCCCCACATTCCACAAGGCTGTCTGCCTGATGACAGAGGCTGCTGCCTCTGACAGTATGGCACAAATCTACAAATATTGGAAATAAATAAATAAATAGTCCTGAAGTTGAAGAGTTCTGCAAGGAAGAGTGGGAAACATTCCTAAAGAAGAAAAAGAAAGACTGTTAATGGTGGAGTCCTTGGTGCTCTCTGAGCTTGGTTGTTTGCTTCCAGATGTTTCATGAATTGGTATGAAACATCTGGAAGCAAACTACCAAGCTCAGAGAGCACCAAGGACTCCACAGTTTAACCCTGAGTTTCATATATTCTCTTCTATTGAGACTCTTAATTGGCTCCAGGAAATGTTTGGAAGCTGTTATTTCTAGGAAGACTAGAACTATGTTACTGAGTTAGGCTATAATAACAGAATCTTGCAAGTCTGATTATGCTTTTCCTTCCTTCCTCCCTCCCTACCCTAGGGAGTCAAGGAAGAGTCAGCCTGAGTCCCTTCTTAATATTATTTTTCTTCTTGGGGCTTAAAAAACGCTTGTGACTTTTGTGTTTATGTTGCTTCAAGGCCATTCCATGGCTTTCTACAAAACAGGGTGTTACAAAGTACCAACTGAAAGGGTGTCCAAACGTCCACACCCCTCATATTCAATTATTGATTCTTTTAAATCTGTAAAGAGTTCATACACATTCCAAGTTGCAGGAATATGTGGTGTTTAACTTTGCAGCATATCAGCTCCTGTATACGTAGGGCTTCGTTGAAACGTATACTTTCTCCAGGGGTGCCTAAACCTTGGCATGAAACTGTAGCGTGTTATTTGTAGTTCACATTTAGGAAGAAATGAAAAATGCCTGCTGTATACCACAATATAAAATGATAGATTTCCCTCCCTTTCATACAAACATCCAAACAGCTGCTTAAACTGATTGTCTGTTGAGCACTGCATGATGAGATCCATTGAAAGAGATTCACAGTGGAAAAGCCAAGAGATAAAACCCAGTGAGTAGAGATTTAGTGAGACAAATGGTGTGATCAGGACACTTAAAATGCTTGGATAACCTTGCTCCCATGAGCCAGAAATATTCACAAGTGAGTTTTCTCAAAAATTTGAAGGGGACCTTTGATGTTTCTTTTCCACATCATATCTTGTTTCCAGCATGTTTGCCTCTCTATATAGCAAAGATGATTTGTCAGCCATCAGGATACAAATCATCATATCACTCTGATACGATTTATTTTGCACAGGGTCTATAAAGCTGTAGACAATGGATGGGTGCAAAACTGGGAATAACATCTCATTTTGGCTCTGAACTCAGTAGATGATCCCACTCCCAGCAAAAGGAGGATCCCTGATGGATGAAACCAAAGACCAATGTAATCCAGCATCTGGTTTCCCACAATGGCTACAAGATGTCACGGGAGAAGCCTAAAAACTGGACACGAGGTCCAGATTTTGGGACAGGGATGTTGTTCAGAACTCAGCAGTGCCAACATGTTCAGAGCATTTTTTTTTCCACCAGAAATAATGGGTGAAGGACAATGTGAAGGGGGGAGGGGAATAGTAATTAAGGGAGAAGTGGGGAAGAAATTTTTTTTTCAGCCTTTGCATAAAACAATTCTTGATGAGTGGGAACAATTCTTTTCTGTATGTATTCTTTAATAACCAATACTTTTACCACCACTTAAAATGCTGGAACTGAAAACTGACATTTTGCTAAGCTGCCTTTGATGGTCTCTACTGGGTCTTTATAAAATAATACGGTAACCTTTCGGAGACATTATTAGGACAGAAAGATCATGTTCCTTCTTTCTCTCTTTTTTTTTGGGGGTGCCTTTGAGTCAGTGTTGACTCCTGGCAACTGCCTGGACTAGTCCCTGCAGCTTTTGGAAGTGTCTTGCCATTCCCTACTTCCCTGGGTTGAGAGTGAGTGACCGGCCCAAGATCACCCAGCTGGCCTTGTGCCTAAGGTGGGACTAGAACTCACAGTCTCCCGGGTTCTAGCCCAGTGCCTTAAACACTACACCAAACTGGGTCTTATATTCATATTTATGTTCCATATTGGGGCTTATAAATTCAGTGCCATATGAATGGGTAGGACCATTTAAACTTCCCCAGATTAGTAGGGGGTAAAAGGGTTTTGGCAGCCCCTATCTGGGTAAAGTCCACAAACAAGGAGTTTAAAGTGTCACTCCTGCAGTAAAAGTTTTTCTCTAGCTGCAATTGTGATTAATGCTTCATATAAGAGATAATGGAGGGGCGCAATGGCTCAGTGGTTAAGACGCCAGGCTTGTCGATTGGAAGGTCGAGACCCGAGTGCCGCATGACGTAGTGAGCTCCCGCACTCACCCCAGCTCTTGTTAATCTAGCAATTCGAAAGCATGCAAATGCAAGTAGATAAATAGGTACACTTCGGTGGGTAGGTAACAGTGTTCCGCGTGCGTCATGCTGGCCACATGACCGTGGAAGCGTCTTTGGACAACGCTGGCTCTTCGGCTAAGAAATGGAGATGAGCACTGCCCCCTAGAGTCGGACATGACTGTGCAGGGGAAAACCTTTACCTTTTATAAGAGATAAAGGTCTCCCCTAAAAAGCAAGATAAAAAGATACGCATTTCAATATTCTCAAAACAAAATAAATTTTAATTTGAATATTTGTTTTCTTGTAGACTTGGGTATAAGGATTTCTTAGACAATATATAACTGGGCCTAGCTATAGGGAATATAGAAGCTAATGTTTCAGAGTAATCTTTTAGAAAATATGTGAAGATCAGCTATTTGCTGCATGGCTTTTGTTCCTGGAATGTAGGCATTCTAAAATTAGCTCCTGGGGGATATTTCTGTAAAATGTAAAAGGTTAGAAATAATAATAATAATAATAATAATAACAACAACAACAATAATCATAATAATCATAATAATACAGCTTTCCTTCTGTTTGATTGCATTGTTCAGATATCTTAAAGGTAAACGTTCCTCCCACACATTTGTGCAGTCATGTCCGACTCTAGGGGCCGGTGCTCATCTCCGTTTGTGTTACCTATTAATCTACTTGCATTTGCATGCTTTCGAATTGCTAGGTTGGCAAGAGCTGGGGCTAGTGCGGGAGCTCACTCCATCATGCGGGACTAGGGATTCGAACCTCTGAATTGTGGTCTTCTGATCAACAAGCCTGGCATCTTACCCGCTGAGCCACCATGCCCTTATCTCAGATATCTTACCTGTATACAAAAACATCTGTGTGGTGGTAAAGTGGCTGCAACCTTATATGTAGATAATGGAAAATTTGCCATGGACGTTTTATGAAGATGGACTTCTAGGAGAAATATGGAGAACTGAAGACAGCTCCATGAAAGTAGAGCTGATAACCATGGTAAAGACCAAGGAACCAGAGAGTAGACTGGTTCCTTGGATCCTCTTTGGATAAGGAAAGGATGGGAGATCACCCACATGTGCACCAGATGGCTGCTCCTAATGAGGAGACCACTGTACAGCAGTTCTCTGCAGGTTTGAGTGCCAGGAGATGATGGTATTGGCCATCTTGCTCACAATCACAGCAGAGACTTTTAAAGGTCACTAAGTTCACAAATCTCACTTTCTAATCACTTTCAGAAATTGCCTATTGACTATTCTAAAGCTATTAGAAACCTTCATGATGACAGGTTTGAAAAGTCTTCATTGGGTGAGTTTATCATTACTCTGAACAAAAGAAAAATTAATTCCTAGCTTAAGAGCTTAAAGAATTTGAAAGAAACAGCAAAAAGTTAAATAAGATTTTGATCTAAGAAAGTTATAAATGGAATAAAGGTCCAGATAAATTTGGAATGTTGACTTTTACTATAAGATTTTGGAATTGACTATAAAAAATAAACAACTTCTCATGGGAAACAGACTTATTTTGGTTATCCTGGCAACTGCAAGTCATAACGAAGGATAAGTGATGATTTTAAAAACTGGATACTAGAAGGGACTACAGATTTTAAGCAGAAGGGAAAAAAAATACAAAGCCTGATGTCAGTTAATACTGGGACTTACAGAATGATACAAAATATTATACCATTGGAAATATTAAAGGAGATCTTTGAAGAAGGAGCCAGAAATTAGTAACTAAAATAACAACACTGTCAGTAATGATGTCTGCTTCTATGTATAGATTATGTCTAAAATACGTTAATGAAGGAATAACAGATGTGGAACAAATTTTATCTGAAAAGATAGAGAAAGTACAAAATGTGGAACCTCAAATGGCAGGCCAAGAGAATGATTTGGAAAAGGGCGCTTTACAGGACATACAAAAGAAACTGGCTGAAGTTTTACAAATTAAAAGGGAAATACAAATGATAAACCAAGAAAATGACCTGGAAAATGTTTTCTTATTGGATCTACAAAAGAGCCTGTCAGAGTGGTGCACGTTGTGCCATCCACTGAGTGGTCTTGAAAGAAATCTGCTTGGAGTCTGTGGCTTCAATATTTACAGACTTTACTATACAGATCTATATACAAGCAAATCCTTTACCATACATAACCAACAATACACAGTAATACTCTTTAGAAATACTTAACAACACTCAGCTACACTCAGCAACACCCAGAAAGAATACGTTTATCACCCACTGCTTATATACATTGATATGTGCTGAGTCATTTAGAAAAACTTCCTAGTAACAGTACAGGTGCTAGCAATTAGCTCCCATGGTCCTTCTGAGCTAATTACTCATTATTCTCAGCTGCGTACATTTGCCTTGTCATTCCCTTATTCACACAGTAAAATTATCTATACATTTTCTGAGTATACCCTGACAAAGCCTTGAAGAAATCTGTGTGATGGGAAAAAGAAGAATTGAAGAGAAATCAAATCCTATGACAATATTTGATTGAATTAAAGATTAAGACTGTTAAAAGTAAAAGGAAGGAATATAAAGTTGGTTTATTTGATCAAGGTTAAAATAAATTTTGTTGCAAAGTTCTGGCAAATCTTTACAGACTTTTTGCTGACACCAGGATTGAAAAGTTGATGTTTTATGGATTTGCTTATAGATAAGGGATGGGGGATGAAGAGATATCTGCTTAACCTTATAGGGGGTGAAGTTTTATTAAATTTGTTTATACTTGTTGTGATGAAGTTTAGAAGTCACTTCTTTATATATTTATTTTCTTTTTCTGTTCTTTTTCTTTTTCTTTCTGTTTCTCTTCTCTTGCACTTTTTATTCTTTCTTTCCATTCTCTTATCTTTCTCTAAGTTTATTAGTTTTTACTATTGTAATAAAAAATTCTTAATAAAAAATAAAAAAGAGAGAGGAAGTTTTATAAAGGGCACTCTGTGATGTCCTGATCTTCTCAATTTTCTCTTCTGAAAAAGGCAAGAGTTGAGAGAATTCTTTCATGTAAAACAGTCAGGCAGGTAATGTTTAAGGCACAACAGTAGTGTAGTAGAAGAGGGATGCTTTATGAGATGAACTAAGAGCCAGTTTGGTCTAGTGGTTAAGGCAATGGGCTAGAAACCAGGAGTGGTGGTAATTAAAGTCACATGTCACTACTAAGAATGTTGTGGAGGAAAGAGGGGATAAACACACAACTAATTAAAACAAATTAATCAGGTGCTCTCATGCAGGTTCTGATACATGAAGAACCAAACAAAATTTATCATGCAAATTTATCAATGGGCTAGAAACCAGGAGACTGAGAGTTCTAGTCCCACCTTAGGCATGAAAACCGGCTCGGTGACCTTGGGCCAGTCGCTCTCTCTCAGCCCAACTCACCTCACAGGGTTGTTGTTGTGGGGAAAATAGGAGGAGGAAGGAGTATTAGGTATGTTCGCCGCCTTGAGTTATTTATAAAAATAATAAAGGCGGGAAAATAAATAAATAAATAAAATTATGTAAATATCCAGTGCAAAAGAGATCCAAATCTTGTGGCCATTGTGTGACAGCCAGTGCAATGTAGGGATTAAAATGGAAACAGAACAATTGGGGGGGGGGGGACTTCCGGGGAAGAATGGCAGACTAAAGACAGCTCTGCGAAAAGCAAAAGACGGTTGTGGCAAAAGACAGGGAGCCCATGAGTAGATCAGCTCCTTCAAATCTCTCTGGATAAGGATGCAAGATCGCCCAAGCTGTGCTCCATATGGTTGCTCCTCACAAGAAGCAGCAGTCTCCAGAGGGTGGGAGAATTGGGAGCTGAGGGAATTTACCATACTTGTTCCAGCCACAAATGGAGCCTTTTCAAAGGACACGAAGTTCTCACTTCCCTTGCTAACTATTTTCAGAAATTGCCTATTTACTATTTTAAAGAAGTTAGATACCTTCAAAACAACAAGGCTGGAAATACACCGGGTGGGTGCCTACAATCCTTAATATAAGAAAATGAAGATGTATATTTATTATTTTAAGAATTTAAAATAAACAGCAAAAAGCAAGACTATGTTTTGGCTTTAGAAAGTTTTAAACAGATTAAGGGCTCAGAAAACATTGGAATATTGGATTTTGAGTCTTAAGTCTTCCTAATTAATTTTAAAGAATAAATGCATTTTTGTGGGAAAGAAGAATTGTTTTTGATATTGGAGACATAATAAGACAAGCAACTTAAAATGGTGTTCAGATATATTTTTGAGGAATTGCATTGGGACTTCGAACATAGTCAGCTATGTTGTATCTTCTTGGGAACATGCTGTTCCCAGAAGAACATTTTACAGAAAAAGATATGCAGCAAACTATACCTGAGAACAACTTGAATAAGAATTTGCCATCGGTCCAAAAAAAAAAAAAAAAAGCTGGATGAATTAAGAAGGAAATAAAAATGAGAATCCCAGAGAGCAATTGGAATAATTTCTTTTTGCTGGACTTACAAAAGAGGTTATTTAAAATTTGAAACAAGGATCAACAATCACCTGAATTGATTAAAGAGCAAGATAGTTTTATGTAAAAAGAAGGAGCAAAAAATCAGTTGATTTGACCAGGGTTAAAATGGGACATGTTGCTATTTTGGGTGGTTCTTTTTGGATTTGCTGACACCTGGACTGGAAAAATGTTATGTATTGGATTTGCTTACAGTTAACATGGTGCTGAAGATTTTTTCCTTACAGTTACTTTATGTATTCTAATCTGATAGTATTTAAACTGGCTTTGTATTTAAATGTCTTTCCATTTCAAGTAAGGAAATTTTGTGAGCTTGTTCTCTTTAAAGGAGAAATTATCCCACTTCCTCATGTTAAATTTTAGTCTTTTGTTTATATTAGGATACTGGGATTTCTTTATGCCTCTTAAATGTGGATTTGCTTATAGTTAAGAGTTGAGAGACAGAATGTTTATTTGAATGGGAAATGTTGCCATTTGGGGTGGTTCTCTTTGGATTTGCTGACATCTGGAATGGAAAAATGATGTGTAGTGGGTTTGATTATAGTGAACATGATATTTAAGCTTTTCTCCCTATAGTTATTTTATGTATTCTAATCTGATAGCATTTAAATTGGCTTTGCATTTACTTTCTACTTAAAGTAAGGGGTATTTGTGAGCTTGTTTTCTTTAAAGGAGAAACCCTCCCTTTTGGTCATGTTAAACTTTAATCTTTTGTTCACCCTAGGATATTGAGACCACTTTATGCCCTTTAAATGTGGATTTGCCTACAGTTAAGAGCTGAGATGTGGAACGTTGAGTTTTATATATGTTCATTAATGTTATTTCTCTTAGGGCTTTGTTTGGACTTTTTGGTGATACCTGGACGGGAGAAGACGTTACTTATTGGATTTGCCCACAGGTAAGAGATGAGTTCTGGGATGAAGAGTTTTATATTTGTTAATTAAGAAGAGGTGAAGAGATAGTGAAATTGTTTATCGTGATGTGGGTGGGAAGTTTCTTTTTAGAGGGGCTATTGTCTCTATTGTCTTTTATTATTGTAATCAAAACTTTTAATACATAAGTGGGACTTAAATAGGTTTAATTTTAGCTGGATCCTGGTATAGCTTTTTAATTGGTTTATTATTCAGATAATTTCCAGTTCTCCCATAGAAATTCTAGTTACCATTAATTTAAGAAAAACTCACAGAGGGAGGAAGGCAGAGAAATCCCTCTGCTCTAAATATAGATGAGCTCTTTTATGCTTATCCACAAATTATTGTTACCCTTTTTTTCATAATGATAATAATAACCAGAAATGTCTTAGTGATCAACTTCCCATTTATGCAAGGTTTACATAGGTTGAACTCATTACCATCTTCTTGTTTCCATCTTTAATTCAGCATATTTAAATCATTTTTACTGTTGGTCTTTTTTTAGGGTACCTTAAAACTCATTTTCCTCTGGCTCCAAGAAGACAGATGAGCTTATTTTTGTATTAGCAATGCTATAATTGCTGCAAATTTCACCCCATAAATGTTAAACAGGAAAATCCTAATAATACTTCTCGGTGAACATTGCAATGCTAATGTATTTGAAGTACAAGAAAAAAAAAATCCCAAGTTTATGCAGTATAGGCAAGTTTTCCCCCCTTTTCTTCTTTTAAAATCTCAAGCAAGTTATAAAAAAAAATCATCAGTTGGCATTGGCATGAAAAAATGAACGTCTACCTCCCCCACCCCCACTTACCTCAAGGTGAAAAATGGCTTTCCCTTCATACAGTTTTTCCTAGATTTTGCTGTAAATTAAAGCCAGTTTTGTTAGCAAAACCAGAAATTGTTTCTTCCAACAAAAAAGAAAGTTGAAAGTCATGAGATGTGTCTCATTTATTCAAACAGTTTCAAAAGTTCCTAAAATTCCTAATGTATTTATTTACATACAGTACTTACTGGGCTTATAGGCTGCTCTGAGTACTTAACTGGGATTAAAAGCAATACAAATATAAAAACCAGCTGTACATTATAATCATACAAATAATAACATAAAACCACAATACATACTCTGAAATCAATTCCACCTCAGGAGAACCAGCCCCCATGGCTTGATGGAACAATTTTTTTTTCTAATTTCCTGAAGATCAGGAGGGAGGGGACCATTTCAATGTTGGGGGACACAATTCTATATGAAGGGGACAGTAGCAAATGAGAAGGCCTGCTTATATGGCCCCTGAAGGTGACAGCCTTCAAACAAGGAGACGCATAAAGACCCCACCTTAATAAAACTTATTGGCAGTCAGATATCACTAGGAGAAAGTTGACCCGCGGATACACAGGTCCTGAACCTGTGATAACCAGCACCTTGAATTACATCCAGAAGACAACTGACTACTGCTGCAGTTCTCAGAGCAGATGTGTTACATGGGTGTTATGAGGTACACCTATAACTATTCAAACCACTGCATTCTGGACCAGTTGTAGCTTCTGAATTCTCTTCAAGGGCAGCCGTATAGCCCTACGTAGACCACATTGCAGTAGTCCAACCAAGAGGTGACTAAAGTACAACAATGTCTAGAGTGAACAGAGGAATCTCAATGGAATTGGTAGGCCTTTGAACCCAAAGTCTCTCTGTCTTGCTGGGACTGAGTCTCAACCTTTTGCTCTCCATCCAGACCAAGAGAGCTTCCAGGCACCTGGACAGTGCTTTGACAGCATCACTTATTTGGCCAGGAGTTGAGATGTAAAGTTAGATATCAGCAGCATTCTGATAGAACCTGGTCTGATGCTGACAGATGACCTCACCCAGATTCTTTCTCCGAAACACTCCACTGCCTGCACTTGACAAAATCAATGTCAATTATGTATGCACCATCTCAACTTTTATCCATTAACTAATAACCCATCCATCTCCCTCTCCTGGCCCCACTCTCACCCAGGGTGATTGAGGGCCCCGCATTCTAAAACCTTTCACCCACTGTCTCCTTGACCCCTTTCACTGCGGTCTATCGAGAGGAATTCAGCATACTCTCTCCCTACCCTTTCTCAGACACCTTTCCTTGAGGCCTCAGACTGGGCATTTTTACTTTCAAAAGCTTTATAACCCTTTCCATCCTTCATTTGTACTTCTGCTGACCTCTTCTCCTTCCTTGATCTATGACACTCCTGGAGATCCATTCAGCAGATGAGAAAAGGGAGAAGGATTTGAGAATAAGGTTAAAGAAGAAATAGGTGGGCTGAATTACAACTGCCTATTTGCTTGCTTCAAAGAGATCTAGAAAATAAGCCCTGTCACCAGATTGTGAGGTGAACATCTTCATTTTGCCACCCCAACATGGCCATTACAGCATAGGCCAGGAATTTTCACTTATTGAACCACAATAGGAACAAAGAGTATGCTCATAGATGTAGCCCTGCCCACTTCACAAATGGTATTTTTATTGTATTGTATTGTATTTGTATTTTGTTTTTGTGTTGTGAGCCACCCAGAGTTCGTTTGGAGTCAGGCAGCACCAAAATCAAATCAAATCAGTCATTCCAAAAGAAAGTTTGGGATGCATAGGGACATAAATGCAACTACCTGAAACTCTTTGAAGAGTATGAAAATATGTAGCTCCTTTAAAACGTTACAGACATGTGCTATGTTCATGACCTATACACTCTGAAAAACTTTTTTTTTTTTGGAAATTTTATCCAAAGCACTGCACAGTCCTACTCTCAGAAAACTATGCTTAGAAAATTCAAAATGATACTATCATATATTATTGATGTATTATGCTGACATTACAGCAACACTTCAACATTATAGTGCATGCTAAAAAGTAAAAGTAAAGGTTCCCCCGCATAGTTGTGTCCAACTCTAGGGGCCGGTGCTCATCTCTGTTTGTTAGCTGAAGAGCCAGCGTTGTCCGAAGATGCTTCCGCGGTCATGTGGCTGGCATGACGCATGCGGAATGCTGTTACCATCCTACTGAAGTGGTACCTATCCATCTACTTGCATTTGCATGCTTTCGAATTGCTAGGTTGGCAAGAGCTGGGGCGAGTGCGGGAGCTCACTCCGTCACGCAGGGCTGAAGTCTTGAACCTCCGAACTTGCAACCTTCTGATTGACAAGCCATTTCTATTTATATATTTATATATTTGTATATTATTTTCTATTTTATATATTTGTGTATTTGCATATTATTTGTATATTTGTATATTTGTATATATATATATATTTGTAATTCTATTTAGAATTACATATGTCCTACTGGAATAACTAAGTTTTTTGTCAGGTTATTTGGTATAAAATTGTTTTTTTAGGAAAAGGTAAAAAGGTAAAGGTTCCTCCCGCCTATTTATCTACTTGCATTTGCATGCTTTCGAATTGCTAGGTTGGCAAGAGCTGGGGCGAGTGCGGGAGCTCACTCCGTCATGTGGGGCTAGGGTCTCGAACTTCTGAACTTGCGACCTTCCTATCAACAAGCCTGGCATCTTAACCACTGAGCCATTGCGCCCCTTTTTAACGTATGCTTTCACTTTATTCATTTATAATGAGTTTTGACTCACTATACATTAAGCTACACATTAAGCTATACATTAAGCTCACCAGAGGTGAGACAGGCCTCCTCGCTCCTGGACTTTCTTAAGACTAATTCTTAAAGCTGTGGCTATCCCAGCCAAACTAATGGAAATGTTTACGCATAGCAACAGTGCCGTCCTTGAAAGATCAGTTGACTGGACTTCTGGTGGGGATATGGTGGACTGAACAGCTGTGCTTGCAGGCTCTGTGGGCAGAACTGACACTGCGGCAGTTCTTTTTGGGCTCAGGCAGGTTTTTCCTGATGCCCTGGAGTCTTTTTCTGGACAAAGAAAATACTCTGAATCATCCCATCTGTCCTCCAGAATGGCGTCTTGCAGCCAGAGGATCGTAAACAGTGTTTCCACTAATCTGGTAAGAGATGCAGGGAGGCGGGGATGTCATCATTTCCAAGCCACGCTGTAGCCTTTAAGGGACATTAAGACCGGCCACCCCATTTCTAAATCACCCAAGTTATATTTTTTAAGTTTATGTACCCTAAGAGAGACTTTCTACGACAAGGAGAAGCGAACTTTCTTGGTGCTTATCGTTATATTTGGGATTAATTTTTAAAAATCTTTTAAAGTTTTGGCTTGTTTCCCATCCAAATACTAAGGAGGATTGAGACTAAATAATCATCTCCCTGTTATTATTTCTGCACTGAATTTGAAGATTTTAATATTTTCCTACACGCTGAATCTGCTGTTTTGAATCTCCAGCTTTCTGCTGCTACTTTCCCTGGGGAGCTGCTTGCTATCATGCTTTCACTTGTGTAAACACGTGCCAGAAACTTTCCATTATCTCCTACTTTCACTGGTTAAGTACCTAGGGGGCGCCATAATCTACTGCAGGGCTTTCCAAAGTGCCGCCGCTGGCGACACACCCAGCGGCGGCGGCGGCGGTGACACGCACGCGCACGGTGGCGGCGCGGGAGGGGCGTGCGGCGGCGCGGGGGCGTGTGGCGGTGCGCGCGTGCATGGCGGCCGCCATGCACGCACGCGCCGCCGCTTCCGGGTGATGTGGCAACACACCACGCTGTGTGTGGCGACACACTTTTGTGTCGCGACACACAGTTTGGAAAGCTCTGATCTACTGTGTGAGACATGGAAGATTTTAAGCAGACTTTCTCAGATTTCCATCGAGACCTTAAACATATTCTTTTTGATTCTTGTCAAGTCATTATGCAAGATATTCAGGACATTGTGGAAAACATCAGCTCTAAAATATATCATCTGGCAGGGGATGTTGTGGAAGAAATTGAAGAGCTTGACAACGATAGAAATGTTCTTACTGACAGCAAGATTGAAGCTTCTGTTGAAATGCCAGACAACGACCGGATTGTTGAGTTGAAGAAATTAAAGGGACAGACCGAATTGCAAACCTTAAGTGAAATTCTCTTTCTGATGGAATGCTATGGGAAGGAAGGGGTCATTATCTATGGGAGGTTTTTTGCTGAGAAGTCTGAGTCTTTAAGGGGGACAGTTGGGCTGTTTGATTTCTTTATGAAAAATGCTTTGTGTGTACTGTGGAGATATGTAAATGCTTTGGTTTATTTTGAAGTGGGGTAAGAGTTTAAGAAGGTTCATCTGGATTGCTTTCAGGGCTTGTTTGACTTCATTTCTTTCTAATGATTTGGATTAAGATTAATAAAGTATAATAATAAATGCTTGGTTTTAGGTTTAATATGATTAAGATTGTTATAATTGTAGTATTATTAATTATAAGAGCAGACAATTTATATGCTTTTTAGTTTGATCCTTATTATAGCAGACAGAAATGTATAGAATAGTAGTAGGAAGGAAATAATTAAATAAATGTTGTCTTTGGAGGGGGGAAGTTAATTAGGAGGTTTATATATTTTCTTTTAATATAAGGGGAGGGAACAATTGTATTTAGTGATTTTTATGTACTAATGGAATGATTTATAGAAATAATGTGATTTTGGTTTGATATAGAGCAAGGGATTGATTATGGGAACTGCTGTATATTCTTGTTAAAAGTCGGAAGTCACCTCTTTTTTAAAAAAAATTGTTTTCACACCTTTTTAGTTTTTTTTCTTTTTGTAGTTTTTTTCCTTTCTCTAGTTTTTACTCTTGCTTTAAACCTAATAAAATTCTTATAAAAAAAGAAAGAAAGAAAGATCAGTTCACTGTATGGATCATTCCATTCTAAGATATTACTGATTCCCAGCATGGAGATTCTTCGGTTTTCTTTGCTCAGTGGGAAAAAGAACCTGATAATTAATCAACATATTATTGGCATCAGTACTGTGAGTGAAAAAAAGAATTATGGTCATATTGACACTGAAATGAATTACATGAAGTTTCACCATGATCCAAAATACCTTAATAGGATTATGATTCACTAAGATGACTATTTCTATTCTAATGCGAAGATGATATGAGATTTCTCTATAAAAAATTCCCAAAGGGACAACGGGGACAAAAGAAGAGCTCACCTGTTAAGAAGCATAGCTGGGAACATCAGTCACTGTCCACATAGTTGTCATCTCTGATACCTATGAGGCTTGAAATCATCAGATCTAATTTTGAAACAGGGAGGAATTTAGGAAGATAATGAAAAATGATATGGTTATGGACAAAGGTTATGGATAACTGCCATGTCAGCAGAAAAGCTTGAGAATGTAAATATTAATAAGGACACCTTGGCTATATATTGAATGCATTTGTGTATAAATTCATTTTCCTTTATATTCTTGCTTTAACCTGTTATAATGTGGATTTGATTAATATACATATTTATGATTTGCAAAACTTTAGGGTATGTCTGTCTGACCTGTATTTAGTTGATAGATTGCATAATTCTCTTTAGGAGCATTATGTGAAACTGTCACATTGAATTACTACTAACAGTATCATTACCTTATTTAATACCCATATGAAGCCACTGGAAGGGGTCATCCACTGGACCAGGGTCAAGTATCATCAGTATGTTATAGATCTCTACTCTGGGCTAAACAGGAGACGGACTGGATATCCTAACCCAATCCTGAAGGGATTGGCTGTCAGGGACTGGATGGGTCAAAACTGGTTCAAGGTGAATCCCAGCAAAATGGAGCAGCTGTTCATGATCTCGGCATTCTCTTGGATTCATAGATCCTGTTGGAATAGCTGGTGAAAGCCAGGAGGACATTCACTCAGTTTCAGCTGGTGTACTGGATGTGGCCTTTCTTGGAGCCAGATTCTCTAGCTACAGTTATTCACACCTTCATCACCTAATGGCTGGTTATGACAATGCACTCAGAGCTGCCTTTGAAGACTATCCAGAAACTGTACTTGGTGCCAAATGTCTGTGTGCTGACAAGTGAAAGCCAATTCAGCAGAATCACACCTCTTCTTCAGTCCCTGCATTGGTTGCCTATAGGTTTCTGGGTATAATTCAGATTGTTGTTTATCACCAATAAAGCCACTTTCATGGTTTGGGTCCTGGCTACTTCTGCTTCAGAAGGGACCATCTGCTTCAGGTAGAATCTGCCTGTATGATACCATCATAATCAAACAAAGAGAATATTTGTAGCTCAGGGTTGAACTGTGGAGTCCTTGGTGCTCTCTGAGCCTTGTTGTTTTCTTGCAGATGTTTCATTGCCAGGCTAGGCAACATCTTCAGTGCAAAAAGGGAGTGGGACTTGCTCTCTGTTTATATACCATGGCTTGTCCTGCCTGTGTTGGTGGAGGTGTTGTTCTCTCCTTAGTAGTTCCTTGATTGGGTTGTTGTTTGCTACTTGGTTGATTGACTGAGTTTGATTAGGGTATATTGTGCTGTTTGATTGTTCCTCTGGTGCTAATCCTGGTGTTAACCTTTGCATATCTGGGTGTTGGTTGTTGCATAGCAGTCTGTGTTCCTCACCCCAGAAATGTAATTCCTCCTTCATTGGAGATGTAATAAATTTGAAGATTTATGAGTACATTTGTTATGGTCATGCCTGCTGATAGTTCCTTTTTGGTTATGATGGTGTACCAAGTGATTGGGAAGAAGTTACGGTTTAAGGATGTTAATGCATTACTAAATTATATTCCAAAAGTCCGGAATTTATGTATTCATGAGGAACTTTGGATATGTGCCTGCACTACAGTAAAAAAGGGGTTGGTTGTATTTTTGGAAGGATTTATGCAAGATGAACAATCAAGCAGTACATTATACCTTAATCAAGGAACTATTAACTTAGTCAATCAACCAAGCAGCAAACAACAGCCCAATCAAGGAACTCCTAAGGAGAGAACAATACCTCCACCAACACAAGCAGGACAAGCCATGACATATAAAAAGAAAGCAAGTTCCACTCCCTTTTCGCACTGAAGATGTTGCCTAGCCTGGCAATGAAACATCTGCAAGAAAACAACAAGGCTCAGAGAGCACCAAGGACTCCACCATCATAATTATACAATTCTCAGTATAAAAATCTAATATATAGTAAATGATATATGGAGTCCTTGCAGACATTTTATTACCTGACTAGGTAACATCATCGGACTGATGATGTTACCTAGTCAGGTAATGAAACATCTGCAAGCAAACAACCAAGCTCAGAGAGCACCAAGGACTCCACGGTTCAGCCCTGAGCTACAGATATTCTCTTCTATTGGAGTAAATGATATACTTTTATTTGGCAGAAATGTGAGTTGAACCATCAACTTTGCTTCAGTCTGGTTAGAGGGAATTGGCTAGCTACAGTCTTTGCATCTCTGGCTTTGTGGCTCTGGGATATTTTGAAGGGAAGCAGGGGAGAGAGAAGTGGAATTGCCCCAATTGGCCTGGATATTATTTCCATCCTTATATTTTCCCTCAAACGATATGGTGTCAGGAGCCTGGAGAAGCAAACTGCTGAAACAGCATCCATCTGGCTCAGCTTGTCATAGGTGCGTTAATGGGTTTCCCAACCTGCAAGAGAGAAGGTCAGCTTTTGATAACAAGCAACAAATAAAGATCTAATCTCTGAGTCAGGTCAAAAGATTTTTCATTCTAACATTCTGTTCAGGGGGCTCAGAGCAAAGGCTATGTGAAATTCATACAGACACCCTATTAAATCCTAGCCCTCAGGAGTGTTGGAGTAGAAATACATTTGCCTATCATCTAAAGCAATTTGTCCATTACTAAAAGCTACAGTGGAGTCAACTCATGTGCCGGTGGTCCAGAACTAATTTGCATAGCCAGCTACATGCAATTTAACATCATTTGCATGTCATTAAGATTGGTGAAATGAATGCTAAGCAAAAGCTGATCAGCTACTGTCCTCTGTTCATGTATGTGGGGCTCCCTGCTGAGAACCAGCGCTCTGTAGTGTTTTCACGGTATAATCCTATACACAGTTACAGATTGTTATCTGTCATTTAGTTCAATGGGGCTGACTCCCAGGCAGCTGGGAAGAGGATTACAGCCTGATCCTGTAAATGCCTATAATTTGCATTAAGAACAAATTGCCTTGAATTCATAAAGTAATTAAGGCCATCGATATTTCAAATGCAAACCATGAGCTTTCAACTTACAAAAGACCTTCCTCAAGCTATCGTTCATTTCAGAGTTGAAAGGGAAAAGGATGAAAAATCTAGTGAGACCTACCTTGTCTATACCTTCTTCCCCCTACTCCCGGAACAGAACAGAGAAATATGGGAACAACAACATCCCTCTCTTCCCCTCCCTTAATCTTAGCACCAGAGCAGACAAGTGGAGGCCCTAAGCATCTTGAACATATATTTGCCAAATAACCTTCTGCTTGAACCATAATCTCTCTACAGTTACTACCATCTTCTCTGTCCATTTTAGAATTGGAAAGCAAACTAGTGGCTTACCACGCGGAGTGCATCATGATGAGCCAAAGTATGAAAGGTTTCTGATGGTTGCGCCTTGTGGCTTGTGATAAACGTACAGCTCTTCTCTTCTTATAATTACTGTGGAATGGATGGAAGTTAAAAGTATTGCTTGACTGATTCAATGCAAAATCCCTTCTTAAGCTTTTGTCATAAATTCAAGAGAAACTCTTTTTTGTGGGTGCCTCGATTAATAAATAGTACTCTGGGGTTTTCAGTTTATCCACTGACTCATTAAGAGAAGAATGCAGATATAGTTAACTAAAATTTCCCTTTTGATTTATTCTCTGCAGGTGGCTGACCTTCCTTCTAGCATACAGAATTTTAATTATCTATTTCTTCTTACCACTGACATTGTCAATATTGCCTTTTAATTACAAAGAGCAAGGCCAAAGAAAACATTCATAAAATGTTTTCAAGGACCTTTCTTTTCCCCTTTTTGTTTGTTTGTTGATCTTCTGTCTCATTATTATATGAATAAAGCTATGAAAACAATTGGTTACTCTTTTTGCTTTGCTCTAAAAAGTATTTGAGGACACAATGCATACTTACAACACATGCAATACATTTCTTGACTACTTCAGTTTGTCCTTTTAAATTCCTCAATATGCATGCATAAGATTTTCCATACCTATAATATAATTAAAGATAATTAAACCTCCTGTCATATACGGCATGTACTTATGCATTGGTGGGAGTCTTACATTTTTTAGGTTATAAAATCATTTTCCATCTTTACCTTATTTCTTATTCTTCTTTTAAAGTACACTTAACCAAGGATTTTAAAATAGTAAACAAAGTAGACAGCTTCATAGAGAAAAGATTTTATAGGTTCAGTTATTTAGATTAGCTTTATGTGTTTTATGGGTTCTATATCTACAGTTTTTTATGTTATGTTAAATTTATTTTCTTATTCACTTATCTATATGGTTAGGGTTAAATAGATACGTTTTTTTAACATTTTATATTATTTTTCATTCTTTTTTTCCTGTACTGATCACTGACTGTAATAAAGTATTAATTTCATTTCCTTAATTTTTTATGAAAAAGCTTCAGTTGACTGAAGTGGAAGTCAATAAGTCTGGGTCTTTCTGGTGATGAACATTGTATTATGAATGATTGTGACTTGAAATATAAGAGATGTAAGTAGTAAAGAACAAGACTTAACAAATGAAATTAATTAAAGAAAAATGTATAGGTTGTGTGTGATTGTGAAACTAAGAGGGGAAGTATATACTGTATAACAGATCCAAATGAAGATGATCTGATCTTGTGAAGTGGAACCAATAAATTCACACAGAAAAATGAAGGTATAGATTTATGAATGGATGGATGGATGGGTGGGTGGGTGGGTGGGTGGGTGGAAGGAAGGAAGGAAGGAAGGAAGGAAGGAAGGAAGGGCTAAAAGTGTATCAGAAAGTATGAATTTATGACATCTAGGTTGCTATGGGTATTTATAAAAATAGGAATTCATCAGTCAGTGATACATTGTATATTACAGCCCAATGAATAGTGATAAGGGGGGGGGGGCAAGACGAGTTCATTTGGAGACCCAAGAATGAATTAGAAGGGTGACTGATGAATATCTGCTTAGAAAAGGCATTATTTGTTTCATATATGTGACTTAAGCATAAATCCATTCATGTGTACACATGGCAAAAGAACGTATATAACAGAATGCATGTAACCATATTTGATAGTTTATGATGCAATATTGAATGACTTAGTAAAGGATATAAGGGTGAGGAAAGGGTCTGAATGTGGAACAGGGTATTATTTGATAGTGCCAAGAGCTGATCTTGGGGAAAAATGGATGTGGAAGACAAAGGAAGGAATGAAAGAAACAAGAGGGAAAGTAGAATGACTTCAGGGAGAGGAAGCTTCTGAGTCCTATAGATTCATAATCTACGGAAAAAAATATGATTACTCTCCCAACAGAATGAATGGGAAGTGAAGATAGAAAAAAAGGATGTGGAAACTGCTTGGAACAGGGAGAAAAAAATGTTTCAGAGAATGTCGCATCGTGTGGGTAGTATGAAAAAAGATGTTTGGTGGAGTGAGGAAGAGAAAGATGCTGTGAGTGAGAAGGGAAAAAAAGCATGTAAAGGAACGATTGTAGCAAAAATGTAGATGAGGGAAAGACATTTTATAATGTATATATAGAGAAAAACATAGTTGCAAAGAATGTAATCAAGGAAAGCAAGCTACGATTAAGATTAAAAGAAGCTGAGAAAATGCAAAGCAGTTTTGATGGAAAGAATGCCTGGTTTGGGAAGTGGGTGAAGAGGGCTAAAATAGGATGCCACCAGGAGGGTGAATAAAATAAAAAATAAATGCAATGAAATTGCTTTTCATTTGGAATAAACTGAAGTGAGGGAATGCTGAAAGAAATATTTTATAGATTTGTATGGGATTGATAGTAATTTGTCAAAGTAATTTGTCAAATTGAAATAAATGTTATAAATGATAATAGCCAAGAAATAAAGATATAAAGGAAGTTGTACATGCTGTGAGAATGATGACAAATTATAAGGCTGAAGATGTAGATGATATTACAGGAGAAATGTTAAAATATGGGTGTGGCTTGCTTATGGAATGGCTGTGCAACTTGTTTAAGTGTGTGTGAAGACTTAATGCTTGATAATAGGAAGAATGCATCCATGGGTTCCCTATGGAAAGAGAGTTAGATTTAGGTTTTAAGTTAAGCACATGGATCCCAGTAAGGTGCAAAGCTGGAGTAAAGAGAAACATGATACTCTTTATGTAACCAAGGGGAGAGTATAACTTAGGGTGTTTTACTAGAAAAAAACCACAGCAAACGATAGGTATTAGCTGCTCCTGTCTGATCTCAGAAAAGCTGGTTTGTATTTGGAAAGGAGAGCATCAAGGATATAGACTAGAATGGGAAGTTGGAAAAGGAAATCCTGGAAAAAGGCAATGCTTAATTGTTGCCAAGAAAACTACATGGATGTGCACACAAAATGACCAGGAGTTGAGCTGATTTCCAAGAATCTCTAATATGCAAAAATTAGGTAAAGGTAAAGGTTCCCCCCGCACACTTGTGCAGTTGTGTCCGACTCTAGGGGCCGGTACTCATCTCCATTTCTTAGCCGAAGAGCCAGTGTTGTCTGAAGACGCTTCCACGGTCATGTGGCCGGCATGATGCACGTGGAACACTGTTACCTACCCACCGAAGTGGTACCTATTCATCTACTTGCATTTGCATGCTTTCAAATTGCTAGGTTGGCAAGAGCTGGGGTGAGTGCGGGAGCTCACTCCATCACGCGGGGCTAGGGATTCGAACCTCCGAACTTGTGATCTTCTGATCGACAAGCCTGGCCTCTTACCCGCTGAGCCACCAAATTAATTAAGTCCAATTGTGATAAATCATTCCATATCTACAGCATGAGAGTTCCATCTCTATTCATTCCTAAGTTCCTCTCCATCTTACTGTATTTCCACATGGCTGCAATGTGAAAAACAACAACTAGAAATGTTCCATTATTGTCATGCAGATTTCTGCTCGTATTCACTTTTCTATGTGCATCCTCCTCCATTAACCTGTTTTTGCACATTTGTTTGCTTGTTGAGACAAATGAGAAATTAAAAGAATGACTGCATTACTTGAGAAAGGGCGAACTGGGTCAGGTCACCTAAAATGCTACAACAAACAAAAAATGTTCCCCAGTCCCTGGGAAGTGGAGGGAAAAAAGTCATGAATCAGCTGTATCTTTCATCATTCTTTCAGTTGCCTTGAGGCTGTGTTTCATATTCTATCTCCTGAATAAAATCAGAAGTTTGATTATAAAAGTTTGATTATAAAATCAAACTGTTCCAGGCATTCTTTCATCTTACTACAGTATAAAGGTCTTTTTAATATGAATATGTGAAATGACAGCCCTTTTTTCTGGTCCCACTTCTTAGAAAAGTATACTTAATATTTCAAAGATGCTTTTTATTGCTTTTATGTTACAATTTATTCTTAGTTCTGAAGGTTTTTATGCTGTGAAACTGACTTCTAAATCGAAGGGGTCAGCTTGGAAATGGAAAAGCCTAGACGCAATTCTGTGAAAAAGAATTTGCTCCCATTTGGAGTTTCATTATATTATATTTATTATATTATATTATATTATATTATATTATATTATATTATTATATTATATTATATTATATTATTATAATATGTAATAATCTGAGCTTCATGGGCATTCTTTGCACAAATAAATGGAGTATGAGTGAACAAAATGTTGGTGTGTGTTACATTTATTACATAAACAATGTAATCAATTATACAATAGGCCAGTGTGAAGAAGTATGGGGTACCTTGTGACCACGTTTTGGCACTTCTGGTTGAAGAAAGTGTGTGAAAATGCAAAGATGAAGCTGGGCCACATGTTTCTCTGGTGTTTGGGGTTCCCTGCCTTTGAGATAGCTAAATTTAAAAGTGCAAATATAAATCTATCATTTCATTTCAACCACAGTAGCTCACAAAGTGGTTTTAGACATAGGTTGAACAATATTGTTCCCATAGTGATAAATTTGAGCTTGGATATCCAGCATCCGAAAAGGTATTTTTTCGATATTGCTCTCAGAGCTTCTTCCTGAAAGTGTTTATCTTCAGAAAGCTAGTTATAAAATATATACATACAGTCTCGAGCTCCTTATGAAAGATTGACCAGTTTTCAGTTGCAAGAATTTACATTAGGTAAACATTTGTGCAATATGAGATTCATTGTGTTCAATGCCTTATTCTAAGTGATAGATGCTGGTGCTTAACAGAAACATATTTGTCTTCCTTGTTGGATGATTATGTTTACTGCCTTCTATTGACCTTTCCAAGTAGTTTGATTTTATCTTTATTTGGTTAATAAATCACTGCCTTTTAAAAAAAATCCTGTGTCTCAAGCTACATTTTTCCTTCCTTTTATAGACCTCTGGTGGACACTATTTTCTCTAGCTGGAGCACTGGCTCCAGCTTACTTAGGGTGACCATACATCCCGTTTTGAATGGGACAGTCCTGTTATTTTAGCATTTTTCAACTGTCCCATCGTTTTGATCAAAATCTCAATTTTGTCCCTTTTTTAAACCCAGCGGGAAGGAGGACAGGAAGACAGGAAGGAGGACTGGAGCCGGACTTGCCATTGGAGGCAGCCCGGAAGAGGCCCTGTCAGCGCGGCAACTGGAAGCCCAGTTGCCACGTGCAAGCCCAGCAGCAGAAACAGCACCACAGTCCAGGTTCCTGCCTCCTTACCTGATCCTGAGATTGTCTGCCCAGCAGTGGTGAGGCCAGGGAAAGCAGGCACGGGAAGGTTGTGGAAAGAGGGTGCGCGCGCGTGTGTGTGCGCAGATTACTTGCTCAACGTAATCGCACGCGCACACACAGACGCACCCCACACCCTCTTTCTCCAGCCTCCCCATGACCAAATGCACCTGCACCTGTTGCAGGGAGGCTGGAGAAAGAGGGTGTGGGGTGCGTCTCTGTGTGTGCATGTGTGTGTGTGCGCACGGATTATTTGCTCAGCATAATCGCGCGCACACACACACACACACGCACCCCACACCCTCTTTCTCCAGCCTCCCAGCAACAGGTGCGGGTGCATTTGGTCATGGGGAGGCTGGAGAAAGAGGGTGTGGGGTGCGTGTGTGTGTGTGTGTGCGTGCGCATCTGATCGGGCTTGGCCAAGGGAGGAGAGTTTTCGGGCCGCCAAGCAGGAGAAGCCGGCTGCGCTCGGCTGCTTCAGCCACACCACTCCGCCCCTTGCTGCCTGCTGAAGCTCCCCAGGGTGGCCGCTCCTGCTTCTCCTGCTCGGCAGCCCGACAACTCTCCTCCCTCAGCCAAGCCCGATCAGATGCACACACACACACACACACACTCACAGGACAGACTGCCCTGGCAGGAGCTGGCCATGCTGGGGGGCTTCAGCGGGTGGCAAGGGGTGGAGTGGTGTGGCTGAAGCCTCCCAGCACGGCCGGCTCCTGCCGAGGGCAGTCTGTCCTGTGAGTGTGTGAGTGTGTGTATATGCATCTGATCGGGCTTGGCCAAGGGAGGAGAGTTGTCGGGCCGCCGAGCAGGAGAAGCAGGAGCGGCCACCCTGGGGAGCTTCAGCGGGCAGCAAGGGGCGGAGTGGTGTGGCAGCAGCAGCGACTCTCCTCCCTCCCTTGGCCAAGCCCGAGGGGGATGGGGCAGTGGTGGGCCTCCATCCCCTCCATTCCCGCCCCTTGTTCCCCGGCCGATGACGGTGCTGTGTGCACAGTGTGTGTACTCCGGCCTCCCCCAAATACACCAGCTCTGCCGCACCATTTACTGCTAGAAGAAGAAAAAAAACCTTTAAAAATCGAAAAAAAAATTAAAATCTGAGCCAATCATGCTGATGGGGGTGGGGTTTGCAGGCGGGAGCCAATCGTGTGGAGCAGGGGGGGTTTTGCAGGTGGGAGCCAATTGCGTGGACTGGGGGGTGGGGTTTGGAGGCCGGCATGGTGGCATAAGTCCCTGTCCCATTTTGCCATCCCAAAAGTCCCGTTTTTGTCTGAAGGAAATATGGTCAGCCTAAGCTTACTGTAACTTATTGTGCATAGTTTTGCACCATAGCCTCTTTGAATGGATACTAATTCTGCATTTTAAAATCCCGTCTGCTTGTCTGAATCTATCGTTCATTGTGTTAATTCACCCAGATCATATCTTCTCCTACTTTTTTGTAGCGTGCATTTTTCACAGTGGGAACACAGCAGAAGTTCTGAAAGAGGACCTATAGATTCCTTTGCGCTGATTGCATCTTCATTTTTATAAAGTAATTTTGTTGTTTATTCGTTCATTCACTTCCGACTCTTCGTGACTTCATGGGCCAGCCAACGCCAGAGCTTCCTGTTGGCCGTCACCATCCCCAGCTCACCCACGGTTGAGTCCGTCACCTCCAGAATATCATCCATCCATCTTGCCCTTGGTCGGCCCCTCTTCCTTTTGCCTTCCACTTTCCCTAGCATCAGCTTCTTCTCCAGGGTATCCTGTCTTCTCATTATGTGGCCAAAGTACTTCAGTTTTGCCTTTAATATCATTCCCTCAAGTGAGCAGTCTGGCTTTATTTCCTGGAGTATGGACTGGTTTGATCTTCTTGCAGTCCAAGGCACTCTCAGAATTTTCCTCCAACACCACAGTTAAAAAGGATCTATCTTCCTTCGCTCAGCCTTCCTTATGGTCCAGCTCTCACAGCCATAGGTTACTACAGGGAATACCATTGCTTTGACTATGCGGACCTTTGTTGTCAGTGTGATGTCTCTGCTCTTAACTATTTTATCAAGATTTGTCATTGCTCTCCTCCCAAGAAGTAGACGTCTTCTGATTTCCTGGCTGCAGTCAGCATCTGCAGTAATCTTTGCACCTAGAAATACAAAGTCTGTCACTGCCTCCACTTTTTCTCCCTCTGTTTGCCAGTTATCAATCAAGCTGGTCGCCATAATCTTGGTTTTTTTGAGGTTTAACTGCAACCCAGCTTTTGCACTTTCTTCTTTCACCTTCGTCATAAGGCTCCTCAACTCCTCCTCGCTTTCAGCCATCAAAGTGGTATCATCTGCATATCTAAGATTGTTAATGTTTCTTCCAGCGATTTTAACTCCAGCCTTGGATTCCTCAAGCCCAGCACGTCGCATGATGTGTTCTGTGTACAGGTTGAATAGGTAGGGTGAGAGTATACAGCCCTGCCGTACTTCTTTCCCAATCTTAAATCAGTCCGTTGTTCCGTGCTCTGTTCTTACCGTTGCTACTTGGTCGTTATACAGATTCCTCAGGAGGCAGACAAGATGACTTGGTATCCCCATACGACCAAGAACTTGCCACAATTTGTTATGATCCACACAGTCAAAGGCTTTAGAATAGTCAATAAAAAAAATAGATGTTTTTCTGAAACTCCCTGGCTTTCTCCATTATCCAGCGGATATTGGCAATTTGGTCTCTAGTTCCTCTGCCTTTTCTAAACCCAGCTTGTACATCTGGCAATTCTCGCTCCATGAATTGCTGGAGTCTACCTTGAAAGATCTTGAGCATTACCTTACTGGCATGTGAAATAAGTGCCACTGTTCGATAGATTGAACATTCTTTAGTGCTTCCCTTTTTTGCTATGGGGATATAAGTTGATTTTTTTCCAATCTGATGGCCATTCTTGTGTTTTCCAAATTTGCTGGCATATGGCATGCATCACCTTGACAGCATCATCTTGCAAGATTTTAAACAGTTCAGCTGGGATACCATCGTCTCCTGCTGCCTTGTTATTAGCAATGCTTCTTCAGGCCCATTCAACCTTACTCTTCAGGATGTCTGGCTCTAACTCACTGACCACACCGTCAAAGCTATCTCCAATATTATTATCCTTCCTATACAGATCTTCCGTATATTCTTGCCACCTTTTCTTGATCTCTTCTGCTTCTGTTAGGTCCTTACCATCTTTGTTTTTGATCATACCCATTTTTGCCTGGAATTTACCTCCGATGTTTCTAATTTTCTGGAAGAGGTCTCTTGTCCTTCCTATTCTATTGTCTTCTTCCACTTCCGCACATTGCTTGTTTAAAAATAATTCCTTATCTCTTCTGGCTAACCTCTGGAATTATGCATTTAATTGGGCATATCTCCCCCTGTCACTGTTGCCTTTTGCTTTCCTTCTTTCTTGGGCTACTTCCAGTGTCTCAGCAGACAGCCATCTTACCTTCTTGGTTTTCTTTTTCTTTGGGACGTTATTTGTTGCGCCTCCTGAATAATGTTGCGAACTTCTGTCCATAGTTCTTCCGGGACCCTATCTACTTAATCTAGTCCCTTAAATCTATTCTTCACCTCCACTGCATATTCCTTAGGAATATTAGTGAGCTCATATCTAACTGATATGTGGGTCTTCCCTATTCTCTTTAGTCTGATTCTAAATTTTGCAATAAGAAGTTCATGATCTGAACTACAGTCAGCTCCAGGTTTTGTTTTTACCGACTGTATAGATGTCCGCCACCTATGGCTGCAAAGGATGTAGTCAATCTGATTTCGGTGTCGACCATCTGGTGAAGTCCATGTATAAAGTTGTCTTTTAGGTTGTTGGAAGAGAGTGTTTGTTATGCACAGTGAGTTGTCTTGGCAAAATTCTATCAGCCTATGTCCTGCTTCATTTTGTTCTCCCAGACCATGCTTGCCTGTAATTCCAGGTGTTGTCTGACTACCCACCTTAGCATTCCAGTCTCCTGTAATGAAAATAACATCTCTTTTTGGTTTATTATCCAGTAGGTGCTGCAGATCCTCATAGAACTGATCTACTTCTGCTTCTTCAGCATCTGTGGTTGGGGCGTATATTTGAATCACTGTGATGTTAAATGGCTTACCCTGAATTCGAATTGAGATCATTCTATTGTTTTTTGGATTGTATCCAAGCACTGCTTTAGCCACTTTATTATTAATTATGAAGGCTACTCCATTTCTTCTGTGGTCCTCTTGTCCGCAGTAGTAGATCTGGTGGTCATCTGATGTGAAGTGGCCCATTCCAGTCCATTTCAGTTCACTGACACCTAAAATGTCTATATTTAATATTGACATCTCACCAATAACCACATCCAATTTGCCCTGGCTCATAGATCTTACATTCCAGGTTCCTATGGTGTGTTGATCTTTAGAACATCGGATTCGTCGTTCACCACCAGCACCGTCAGCCGCTAGCCGTCCTTTCGGCTTTGAGCTAGCTGCGTCATCACATCTGGGGCTAGTTGAACGTATCCTCTGTTCCTCCCCAGTAGCATTTTGACCATCTTCCGACCTGGGAGTCCCATCTTCCAATGGTTTACCGACATATCTCTGGTTGTACTGATCCATTTAGTTTTCACGGCAAGAATACTGGGGTGGGTTGCCATTACCTTCCCCATTATAAAGTAATTATAAATTATATTATAATATACATTATAAAGTAATTATAGATATTATATATTATATTATATAAAGTAATTATACATATACATTATAAAGTAATTATAAGTATACATTAGAAAGTAATAGTAAAACTGAATTCTATTCTTTGCCCTTGTCTTTGAAGGATGGGCCAGATGGCGAGGGTTTCATTGGGAGTGATGGGACTATGCAGATGAGTTCATTCATGATTACAGGAATTCCTCAGAAATGCTTTCGAGATCCCAATGGTAGAAAACTCATTTATACAGACAAAAGAGAAAAAGGCAATAAGGAAGAAGAGAAGAAAGAGCAGAAAAGTGACCTTTTTTCCAAACATTTAACTCATAAACACAAGTTCTGTTTTGCATCATAAAATGCTTGCTCTGACTTTCTCCTACTCATTCAACATTATCACCGACCCCCCCATCAAATGTGCTCGCAAAACATTTTTAATATTGCAAAAAACCAAAGCAAACATGATTGTTTCTTCTTGTCAGGGGACAATCTGTCAGGGTCTTCATGCCTTTGGTGAGAGAGGGTTGATCAGCTACAGACTGTGTCATAGTGAACAGGTGAATGGAGCCACCAAGGACATCCATGGGGACAGGCATTAAAAAAAAGTCAAGATAGTGAGCACTACCTTGCGATCAAAGCCCCACCTCTTTTTCATGCACAGAATGCACATTAAATAACTGTGAGGCTTCAGCTGTGTGATCATGTTCACCATCTTGACCTTTTGTGACCCTTGCAGCAATACCCCTAAGGACTACTCCTGTTTCACTCATTCTCTTTCTCCCTCCCATTCTCTCATCACTCTCATGTTTAGTGGGCTGTTGGGGAAATCTGAAATGGTCACAGAACAATTCACATTAAGTTAATGATTTTGTTGGGTTACCCCTTTTAGAAAGAAAACTCTTGGATCTACCTTCCTTTGCCTTTTCTGGAATGACTCAGCTTCCTAAAAGTTGCTGGTCCAGTGTTTGGATAGTAATGGCATGGTTGTAGCAAAATGAATTGTTGCTAGAGAAGAGATTCTCCTCCTTTGATGGAATCAGAGAAGAGATATGGTACTCTCACTGGTAGTTGAATACCAGCAGTTAGCAATATTTCATGCTGAGTTTTGGCTAATTTTGTGACCTGATTCCTATCTCACCTCACTTCTCATGAAATTATGTCCTTGATTATGCTTGCCATACTCAAAAGCATAAGCACCAAGCATTCTCTTGGTCTGGCTAAGAGAATTGGTCAACAGAGGGTGATGGCAACAAAAACCAATGAATCTTGGATTTGTTTATTTATTTATCAACATTGGAGTATCTCAAGTAAGCCATAAATATATATACAGCATTATTCTTTCATGAGATAAGGGAAAAGGAGGCTGGGGGGCACTGCTTTTCAGTTGTTGTTCTGTCCTTATGGCATACTCTTCCTTTGGATCTAAAATTTGCACCATCTGTTCCCATTAAGAAACTGCTTAAAATGAAACTCTTGTTGCCATTTTAATTGACACTATTTTAAAATTTCAATTTAGTGTCTTTGTTCCATTGTCATCCTGAATTTTGGCTGTATTATTTATTTTTCCCTTGTTGTTATTATTATTGTTTACAATTTTTACTGGAATGATGCTTACCATGTCTGTTTTAACTGGCTGAAAGCTTTAGTGGATTGTTGTAAACCGCCATGAGTCTTTTTGATTTGGTGGTATGCAGATAGAATGAATGAATGAATTAATTAATTAATTAATTAATAATGTCAGCTCCTTTCTTTATGCCCAGCATGGGGTTCATTGAACACAGGGAGCATTACTAATCCAATAAAATGAAACACTTTTAATAGATTCAAAGTCATAAAGGAAAATTGCATTATTTAATATTTATCCATGAATTTTAATGCAGGCACATTTGGGAAACAGTTAATGAAAACTTAGTGCTGCACTCCAGCAGTTAGAGAGGCATTTCTCAGATAGGCATGGTAATAAATCTGACTTGAATGAAGACATTGCCTTAATGACATAAATGTGCAAGTGAGTGAGCTATTTTTATACCATTGTGCCCTATTTGTTTGCTCATTCTTCCCAAAGAACCGTCATATATGGGGAACTATGTTAAAAAGGCTTCAGGACTATTTTCCTCACAGCAGATTTGCCCATCAAATATTGCAATTCCCATTTCAAGTCCAGTAATAGCCCTGAGGATTTATGTAGCAGTTTTCCTCAGTATTCAAATTATTTCATATACTAATTCAACAATTAGTATTCATATACTAACTCTTATCCATACTGACATAGTAGTAAATCTAGCTGAGTTCAACAAGACTTTTAGATAAGTTTTACAGCTTTAATAATGGCTCGAACTTCATGGTTATATGACAAATGCTTGAAAAAAAAAAGTTAACGATTAGGAATAACCCTGCACATAGGCCAGATTTCTATACATATAATTATTTCAGTCCTGTTTATAGCAATCTCTGTCCCATATTTACACGGTGGATGCAGTCAATTGCACAAATGTGTGCAGTATAGATAGGGAGGGTAGACGGGTAAAAATTGAAGGTGCATCACATCATACAGCAGATCTTGAGCAGTGCCTTCCTTTCAATGGCAGATATTATGTGCTAGACCAGAGCTTTCCAAACTGTGTGTCGGGACACATTAGTGTGTCGGCTGCAGTGTCTGGGTGTGTCACGGCTGCTGTTGCCTCCGAGCCCTGCCAGGATTCCGTGCAGGTCCTAGTGCCTGCCTTGTGCCCTGCTGCCTCCAGACCTGCTGTGATTTCACGCAGGTCCTAGTGCCTGCCTTGAGCCCTGCTGTAAGAGTGTGTCGCGAAATGATGCATGTCTAAAAAGTGTGTCACCAACATGAAAAGTTTGGAAAGCTCTGTGCTAGACAGACAAAGATAGAGTCATTCATCATCTATGCAGCAAGATGGGTCAGGACCTATATGTAAAATCTTGCCTTCCAATGACCTGCATAGATAAGCAAATCAACTTCAGCTCTTTAGTCTGTAGCTGGTGCTTCCCAGAATAATCCACAGACATATACACAGAGGCTATTTTCCTGCCAATGACTTAAAGTGTCTCCATAGCATCATCAACCCATCACTGGAGGGATATAAAACCTGTCCTTATGACTATTATTTCAGCATAATAATGTCTGGATGAGTTTAGAATGTGCTATGTAAAGGTAAAGGTTCCCCCCGCACATTTGTGCAGTCGTGTCCGACTCTAGGGGCCGGTGCTCATCTACGTTTGTTAGCTGAAGAGCCAGCGTTGTCCAAAGACGCTTCCACAGTCATGTGGCTGCATGACGTGCGTGGAACACTGTTACCTTCCCACCGAAGTGGTACCTATCCATCTATTTGCATTTGCATGCTTTCGAATTGCTAGGTTGGCAAGAGCTGGGGATAGTGCAGGAGCTCACTCCGTCATGCAGGGCTAGGGATTCGAACCTCTGAAATTGCGATCTTCCGATCGACAAGCCTGGCGTCTTACCCACAGAGCCACCACGCCCCTAGAATATGCTATGACTTGCTAGTAAAGAAATTAGGGTAGACACAGTTCTTCCTTCAAGTTCATCAAATTGTATACATCCTCACACATCAAGCCATCAAAATAGCATGTAAATTGTGGCACGACCAGCATGCAATTTTGTGCATTTCCCCAAGCATTTTTATAGTTAGTGTTTTTAAAAAGTGTTGTTATTCTTTTAAGTGCCTGCATTATTCTGAGATAATGGCTCGTATAAGTTGTTGTTTTTATAATTATTATTACATCCTTCCTATGCTAATTGTTAATTTCTTTTTTAAAATGTTTTTAATGTTTTAAGTAAATGTGTAATCCATACAGGCAATGTCCATTTTTTGGGTAGCTCGGAATGGTAATAGAGAAATAAGAAAAGAAGAATGTTGATCTTTTCCATGCACTCGCCTGCATATACCAGAAATATTAGCTTAAACAATTGCCTTCTGGGGGTTGGAGAGAGCTAGAACCTTTCATATGGACAGAGAAATAGTTCTGAAAAGCGGATATTCATGAAACACCACCGTTTTTTTTCATGGGTGCCTCAGGCAATATAGAAAAAAAAAAAAAAAGCTTAAATATTCCACATCTCCCTCTATATCCACTCACCATTCAGTGGAATGATAACAAAGATACCCAGCAGTAATTCTCGGTTGTTGAGGAAAAGAAGTGCATTCTATCCTCAGAGGTTCATATTTTTTACTTTCTGAAGGTCCAAATATCAGCAGGGTAAATATTGTCAATAAATAGTTCAGTAAAGAAGCTGTGGTAGTCTTCCATCTTTTAAAGAAATCTTAAAGCACACCAGGAGAGAAATAAGTGATGCATGGCCCAATGCCACAGGCTCTCTTTCAAACAATGACCAAAGAAGAAATTAAAGTGGAAAGGAAATGAAACTTGTTTTCCCTGGAGGAAACCACCACTACAAGAAGACTTGACATCAGTTGGTAATGGAGGTCGGCGGTGGCAGATTTTGTGATGGAAAGAAAGCCAGTCCTGGGAGTGAACTCTGGAAATGTAGCATACACAATCGTCTGTAATTTTGTGAGAGGCAATCATTGGCAAGAACAAAAAGGAACTTCAAGATTAGAAACTGAAGCCAACAAGGAAGAGAGAGCAAAACGGAGGTGCCAGATCACACAGCACCTAGTAAAATCATCTGATCAGTGAATCTCAGAAGCAAGACTTTATGGTTCTAATCCAATATTTGGTTAGAATAATGTAATATAAGATTAGGGCCCTCCTGAAAACAGTGAGATTTTCTTTGTGGTAGGCAGGTAAGATAGTGCTGTAAATTTGTTCATGGGGCAAGATCCAGAACAAATGAAGGATTGTGACATCTTTGGACACAAAAGCCTGCTGGCTTGGAAGGATAAAGGTAAGTTCTCCTTCAACTTAAGTTCTGTTCCTGGTGGCTACATGGACACATCCATGGATCTTTCTTGGCAACAGTACACAAGTGGTTTGCCATTGCTTCCTTACAGGATTTGTGTTTCAAATTTTCTAGCCTAGTCTACAGTCCCAGGATTCCCTGGCCATCCCCCATCTAAGTGTTAACCAAAACTGACGTGTGGGTTACAGCTCCCACAATATCCAGCAAACATTATGTTGCAAACATGTGCTCATAAACCATTGGCATTGATTTAGTTATCTGATTTCTATACCAACTTCCATTCAGGACCTCAAGGAAGCTCACATTCTAAGCTCTTCTCTCATTTTTCCCGACAACAACCCAGTGAAGTAGGCTAGGATGAGAGACGGTGATTGGGTGAAGCTTCCCAGTGAGTTTCCATGGTTGAGGATGGACTAGAACCCGGGTCTTCTGGCTCTTAATTCTAACACCTTCACCACTACTCTATGCTGACTCGTTTAGAACATTCTGCCTGTGCAACATGTTACTTTTGAGCTGTGGAAGATATTTCTAAAATGCAACTGGCGATAAAGAATTAATGGACTGGTTGAATACTTCATTTCAGTGACTAGACAATTTTAGCCATGAAGAAGGCAAAAATGTCCCTTGGGTGACATGAATAACTATCTATTTCAACTGGGTGATAAATGATAAAACCAAAAGTGGTGCATGGCTTTCATTTATTTTGTGGCATGAGCCTCTTCATGTTATGCAGAAACACATTTAAAACAGTCCTCTACTAAATGCAACTACTGCAAATTGTGACTCAACTTCCTTGCTTTTAGATTTATGAATAGTCCTGATTTGTACATATTAAATAAAGGATCATGTTGCAATATTTAGGCTGAGTTGTTATGCCCTTAGGAGTGAGAAACAGAGCTTTGTCTTTGTGGGAGAACTGTAACATTGGATACCACCCCACCCCCTGAGCTTCTGTCATTGGTACTGTCCAAGGCTGAGAAATACAAACCTCTGGAAGCTCCCAAAGGGGACGTGGTGGGGAAGGGGCGGGAGGAATGGCTACATTGTGGCTGGTTTGATGGTGCTAAGAATCCAATGGGAAGGATTTAGATAAGGATATGTGACCTAATTGTTCGTATGTCAGATTGAGCTTTTAACTTTTGGTCTCCAAGGCAGACCGCAATGTATTAAGTGGCATTAACACTAAAGGTGGGGGGCAGGGTGGATGGCTTTGGTCATGTGGGAAAATTATTATTCTGGATCTATTTTTTCTATCCTGGGGATGATGTCAAGTCTAGAATTGTTGAATATCAGTTACGGGTAGGTAGATCAATTTCCAGTCCCTCTAATTTTCAAATGTAGAGACTGAAGAAAATAATATGGTTTGCATTTTAATATCAAATTTATCTAATTTCTAACTGATGTTTGTATTGCTCCAAATGCTCTTTTCCATACAGGTAGGTATGACTTGAATTATCTAATCCAATTTTTAATGGGATTAACAGAATTTTTGCTGCTGCTTGTCAAATTCTCTTAACTGCTGTTTGTCAAATTTCCTGTAGGAGATAAAGTGAATATGACACACCAAGCAAGCAAGCGTTTTTTACTCCTTTTCCTCTGTACTAGATTGCTAATCTTTCAGTGCTACAACTTTCTGTTCCAGCTAAGCTCTTTTTTGTGGTGTCGAAGGCTTTCACGGCCGGAGTTCAATGGCTGTTGTGGGTCTTCCGGGCTGTGTGGCCGTGTTCTGGAAGTTGTGGTTCCTAACGTTTCGCCAGCATCTGTGGCCAGCATCTTCAGAGGGCAGGAGCACAGATAGAAGACAGAGATTTTGCTTCTATCTGTGCTCCTGCCCTCTGAAGATGCTGGCCACAGATGCTGGCGAAACGTTAGGAACCACAACTTCCAGAAAACGGCCACACAGCCCGGAAGACCCACAACAGCCATCTTTTTTGTGGCTTTGTCCTTCTAGCTCCTCTTCCCTTTATTCCTTAATTTCTTGTCTTCCTATATTTGCTCACTCCCTGCTGAGATATAAAATTCAATTACTGGGTCATGCATTATGCAAAGCCATGATTTGCTGAATAATGATTTGTTGAATGAACCACAATTGGCTGGCATTACACATGAAGCAAACTCATGGCTTACCGATGTTTTCAGGGAAAGGGAAGGAAGGAAGGAAGGAAGGAAGGAAGGAAGGAAGGAAGGAAGGAAGGAAGGAAGGAAGGAGAAAATCACTAAAGTGCTGAAATTTCAAGTAAGAAAACTGTTCTCATGAAATTTTGCCCATGTTATTTATTTATATATAACACAACACAAAAGCCAGTGTGATGGTGTGATTAAGGTGCTGAATTAGGAGTGGGGAGACTCAGATCTTAGTCTCTTACTTATGCAGAGAAACCAGCCAAGCCACTAATTCTCAACTCTAGACTTGGGAAGTTGAAAAACTTCTATTTACCAACCAGCAGAGGACCAGAGTGATAGATTACAGTCCATAACCTTCAATGAAGAGGCCTTCCTCCTGCAGTGGATTGATTTGGTCTCTCTCTCTCTCTCTCTCTCTCTCTCTCTCTCTCTCTCTCTCTCATTCTCTCATTCTCTCATTCTCTCATTCTCTCTTCCTTTGCACTCTGCTGCTAACCCCTGGTTTACACTAAAAACTGTGGTTTACAAACCACAGTAGCCATGTTCATACAACATCCTAAGGCCAAACCAAACAAACCATATCATAGTTTAGCATCACGTGTAAACTCAATCTTTGCATAGCAATGAGCCTGTCAGCCTAATCTATTTCTCATAACCATTGTGAGTATAGACTCTCAGGGCATCTCCCAAGTATGTTGTTTCCATTACTTGAAGTTAAGATAAAAAGGTGCTAAATAAGTAAATAAGAGAGCCAGTTTCGTCTAGTGGTTAAGGCAACGGGCTAGAACCCAGGAGACTGAAAGTTCCAGTCCCGCCTTAGGCATGAAAGCCGGGTGGGTGACCTTGAACCAATCACTCTCTCTCAGCCCAACTCACCTCACAGGGTTGTTAAATAAATAAATAAATAAATAAATAAATCTTCCACTTCATTATGCATGCATGGATTTTCTTTCTGGAGATATTGGGCCAATATAAGAAGCATTCAATCAGGACTTATGCTTACTGAAATACATTCAAAGACTCTTCCATTATTTTTAAGCATTCCATATTCTATTTACTTCCAATTGATAGTGTTTCACCAAAAGGATCAATAGTTAATTACGTTAAGTTCATATCGTTCATTAACCCATTTGGAAAAGTACACACGGAAGCCATCTCTCATGAGCCTCACTTTCCTCCAGATTAGAAAACCATTTACCTGCTGCTATGTTGGCAGTCTGTCTCTAGCAGATCAATTCTCAGTATGTGTTGTAAGATACTATGTAGCATTAAAATGAAAGCTGTTAATCTAAATTTTAGGTGCCCATGATTCAGCTGATTTTTAACATACACAGCTCTACAACTTAAATGAACCCAAATAATTATATCTCTCCCTCCTTCTTCTCTTCACAACCCCTAATAATTAATCTGGCCAGGGTCTCATGGTGATTGTGGTAATGAGCTAGATATATATTTGAAAGACCTATTGGTCTAAGGGTCTGTTCTATTCTGCAGGATAATTATGAGACTTATTTTTTCCAAATGCTGGTCTGTGGGTGGGATGCCAGTGATAATGTCCATTGGACATAGTGTTACCTGTGTTAAGTTAAAATTTCAGGTGGTCTATCTGTGCAAGAATTAAAGACCAGTTTTATAAGTATGACCCTGGACACAGAGTGATTTTCTAATCTCTCTGAAATGTTTCCTTCAGTTTTAAGCAATAGTCTGGTCACTCCTCCTAGGAATTAGGCGATTATCTAGGCCAGAAGTTCAGTTGCTCCAAATGCGTTAGGCAATGGTGTTTTTTTAAAGATCCTTTTACAAAGTTCTAGAAGATGGCATTCTTGGATAACCATTACAATGTCTTATTTTGTTGCTCCCCATGATCCAATAAAAATGTAACAAACCCAAATTACAGCTTTGCTCAATTAAATAATTATAATCAGGTATGTGAATCTACTTTCATAACTGATTATAACTGCAACACTTTGATGTGGGGATATACCAGTTTTGTGGGCAGGAAAAAAAAAGCCCTAATATTGTGAATTGGGTCCAGAGTTGCTCATGGTTAAAGTTGTTGCTTTAAAACCTTCTGGACTGATTAATTCAATTAATTGAAGTCTCAGTGAATTCAATGAGTTCACTCAATGACTAAGTAAATCTGGAATCAACAGTGCAATTTTTAAATGTCCACTGTCCGTGTTTTACAAAAGGACCATTTTAGAAAAAAGTATTTCTATTTATAATGAGTGCCTGCCTCATTTTAAAACACTTTCTCTACCATCTATGGGTTTTAAAAGTATTTTTGTTTAACAATTTTTTTATTCTATTTACTCATACTCTATTCTTAATCTAAACAGCATTACCCCTTGCTTGCACCAAACTACTTCTTATAACATGGCAAGTACAACACAGACAATGAACAGTTGAAGGCACCTTTTCATGTAAATTGGGATATGGGCATTATGGTGCAGATAGATGAGAAGACGCTCACATGAAAATAGCCAAGGAATCCCTCCCCAAAATCATTTAATAGAGTTGCAATTAATGCTGCGAATGACAAAGTAATCCAGAAACTCTAACTTACAGGAAAGGGGTACACAGCTTTTCTGAGAGATCAATTAATAATAGTTCTTGATGTTTTGGTTTAACTGTTTATATTTTATTTTTTACCGTGTTAGGCAGCTTATGTGCCCTGCTAATAGAAGAATGGGGTACATATTGAAATAATCAATTTGGGGCCATATTGGTAAAACGTGGGAGCTATTTCAGGAAGCAGATTAGAGATTTCTTGAAAGAATAGATAGAGATACAGTAGAGATAGAGATGGAGATGGAGATAGAGATAGGGATAGAGAGAGGGATAGATAATAGAGATAGAGATGATAGAGAGATAGAGATAGAGATAGAGATAGAGATAGAGAGAGAGAGAGAGAGAGAGAGAGAGAGATAGAGAGATAGAGAGATAGAGAGAGAGAGAGAGAGAGAGAGAGAGAGAGAGATTGCAGCTAGGGAGGAGTAGCCTTGTTTGTTCTGAGCACAAAGTACTTTGATTTGGGAAGATGTCACTCCATGTCAGCCCCGTTAGGTAGACCAAACTAGGAAATCAACTCCCAGGAAGGCTAAACTACTATTATTGAGATTGACTATAATGACATAATCTTGCAAGTCTGATTGTGCTGCACCTCCTCCTCCTTCTTATAGTTCAGTGAATTTGTCTGCCTGAGCCACTTCCAAATGTTACCTAGTAGCTCTGAAAAAAATGTTTCAGCCCCTTTTGCCTAGGTAACAGTTCCTGCATATCTCCATCAAGATCATCTTCCTTACTTTCTACACCTTATTCCAAGCTGCAAAATGTCTTCAGGTGGCCCTGGGATCATACCATAGAGTCCTCTCACCTGAACATGAGCACTGGATGTTATTGGGAGCTGCATGAGAGTGACACACATTGCTGAGTCCTCTACACTGCTAAAAAAAATGCACGAATAGACCCCAAGGTTGAACAAGGGAAAAATACTACATTACCCAAATGAAAATATTTTCCGTCCATGAATGCAGCAATTGACAATCACCTTTGCTCTTATTTATCCTTGAGACACACATTAATTTCCAAAAAGTGACATATCCATGTACATGCATAAAAATGTCACCTCAAAATTTGCATTCTGAATTATTTAAATGTTCACCTAAAACAGGCCTCCTCTCCCCCCCCCCCCCGCACAACTTTTGTTTCATCAGGAGAAGATGCTCAAATCAATCTATTTTCGGCTAATGGTATGTCTACTGGTATTCATACTAATTTGTTATTACAGTCAAAAGGGATTAATTTCTTATGACAGCCATTCCACACATATCAGGTCTCATGTGGAAATGAAACTATGTTCAAGGCTGATGTTATGGAACGCCCAAGCAGATATCAGTTTAAAAATCTAATTTCTTAACGTGATAATGACCTTCAGGTATTACAGTGGGATGACGAGAGTGTTGTTCCAACTGGGGACAGGGAAAAAGAAAGATTATCTACATCAAAAGTGAAAGTGGACATCAAGCAGGAAACTCAAGCAGCTTCTTATTTTTGACAAGTAGAATTCCTCAAGTTCAGCTACCAATTTTCTTTTTAAAAAATGTTATTATTATAGACAGGGGTCTTATACCATTTCACACATTATGTGTTTCCAAACATGGGTTGGCTTACCAAGTTTGTAGTAAAAATATGTACACAGCTCCCAGGTGCAGGTCTTTATGAGTCTGTAATATTCAGTTTTCAAATGTTTTATTATGCTTAAATACCTTGAATAAACACTTTGAAATGTCATAGAAAGAGATGAGAATAAGCAGTGTTGTGATGAGCATGTACAGACAACCCAAGGATTTGCATTCTAGAGATGACCTTATGAACACATCAAGATATCTTATAAAGAGTCAGGTGAGGGAATCTCATCCACCTATCTCAAGATTGTCTACACTGACTTGGCAATAGTTCCCCTCCAGCAGGCATCTGAAAATTGGTGACGCATGCAAAGTATGTGCTCTGACACTGAGCAATAGCTGTTTGTCAATGGTCTCATCAGCTCTGAAGCTTCTAGAGGCACGTGCTACTGATGAATTATTCAGAAAATTAAAAGGTGAAGTCACGAGCCCTTATCTTTCTCTTGTACCTAAGTTCCTCAAATCCACAGGATCCCAAGTCCAGAGATAGAGCACCCTAAACCTATCAATTTTTTTTAAAAAAAGTCCTTGCTGCTTGAATACAGAACGTATATCAGTTTCATTCAGAACTGTTTCACACTAGTAGAAAGGCTGTACAGCTGTAGATATTGAATCAGTCAACCGTTGCTTGTGTGTTGATTTCATTCCCAAGGAAAAATACAAAAAAAAAAAGAAAGAAAAGAAAAATTGGCTAACAAGGGAGCTCACTAAGTTCTTACGCTCTCAATTTATGTAACCAAACTCTCATCTCAGTCCTTTCCTCTCTTCTATCCTCTGTATGTATTTGACTCTTATTAAATTCTGGCTATAAATGTCTGTTCTTAATGTTACAATTTATCAAAGGATCAGTTAGCCTCACTGAGTTAAGCACCTTCCCCAACCTTGTGCCTAGAAGTTGTAGTCCCAACACATCTAGAGGGCACTGGTTGGGGAAGGTTGGCTTTGAGTTTGGGCTTTATATGAGAGTAGCATAGTGAAATATCTCTAATAATACTTTGAGTTACATTAAATGAGGTAGTCATTCATCAGATCATAGCCTGGTTTGGAATTATTTCTAAATGCAACCTGCAGAAACAGGCAAACAAACAACTAAATAAATCTGTACTTCTCACAGTGTTATCATTACACCACATAATCAATGTTTTCTTAGTATACATCTGGGGGGTGGAGGTGAGGAGAGTTGTTCCTTCTTTTTTATCACACCCAGAAATAGAGTACTGCCAATAAAATTCCCTTATTCCTGAATTGTATCCTGGAGTCAGAAATGACACTGCTATCACAAAGTGGCCTGGATTTATCTGTTAGAAGTTTGATGGGGCAAACATCAAGCTAGTGCATTCTGGTCCTTCATATGTAAAAAAGCCAAACACCAGGCAGATTTACTTGCCTGAAAATGAATAATTTTGCAATGTAGGACAGCTGATCTATTAAACTACCCCAATAACTCCAGAGAACAGTTTGTCTGTGTTCCAGTCTTTTTAACATTGCAAGCCATATTTTGCAGAGATGCACCTAGGATTTGAGAATAAATTAAGGCAGGCTTTCAGTCATGGTAGACTACCCACAGTTTTTCATTCTGCATTATAGCACTGTGAGAAGGTCTAAACAACATGGCTACTAGATTAGTAACTGTAATAGGAAAGGTAGAGAAATTGTGGTGGATTTCGGCGATGCCGCTGGTTCTCAGGAAGGAGGGAGTACATTCCAAGGAGGTGGAACAAATAAAGAACTAGAGTTTGAATGGACTGACTCTTCATTGTTCTTGGGCTGAGCCTGACATAAACACATAGAACCTATTCACTGTCTAAAGTATGTCCCATTTTTATTTGCCTAGACCTGGAAGAATATCAGTAAGAATATTCATTTCCATGTACAATTGTGATAGTGTTTAAGAACAAGCCTTAAGCTCATAATGCATCCTTCATCACATGAAGATGAAGTGTAAAACTGCATAAACTCCAAATATATTTCTTGACTGCCCAGATATCTGCTGTCCAGATCAACCACAAGCACCACCACTACAAGAGAAATACTTGGACAGATTATGTTTGTAGATATATGCTTGGATGGAATGTTGATAGCATTCTACATGCATGGGAAGTTAAGCATAAGCATGTAAGGCAGAGCTTTCCAAACTGTGTGTGGCGACACAAAAGTGTGTCGCCACACACAGCGTGGTGTGTCGCCACACCACCCGGAAGCGGCGGTGCGCGTGTGCACGGCGGCAGCGGCAGCCGCTGCCGCCACTACCATACACACGTGTGCCATCGCACGCCCCCCCGCGCTGCCACCGTGCATGTGTGCACCGTCGCACGCCCCCCCGCGCCGCCACCGTGCACGCGCGCGCCGCCGCATGCCCCCCCGTGCCGCTGCCATGCACGTGTGCGCCGCTGCACGCCCCCCGCACCGCCGCCGTGCATGTGTGCCCCCCCGCGCTGCCGCCGTGCTGCCGCCACCGCTGGTGTGTCGCCAGCGGCGGCACTTTGGAAAGCCCTGATGTAAGGGGCTGTGCAAATAACCTTGGGAGACAGGAGGAAGAGCCGCTGTCTAGACAATGGTCAGGCAAGAGATATCTCAGCCCACAGAAGGAATGGTGGAGGAGAAAATGTCTCAGTCCCCCCCACCCCGGCTCTCTGGAAAGTAAAAATAAGAGAGGGGAGAAGTGCTTTCAGACTTGCAAGATTCTTTTACTGTAACCTTACAATAGAGGTAATATTGGTACTCATGGTTTTGGTTTCCTGCCTGAAGTACCTTGAAGGGCTGACATCCTCCTGCAAGCCTGAAAGCACTTCTCCCCTCTCTTGCTTTTACTTTCACTTTCCAAAAAACTAAGGAGGGTCCCTTCTGAAAGGCTTTCTCTGCCCCCATTCCTTCTGTGGGCTGAGATATCTCTTGTCTGACCATTGTCTAGGCCAGAGCTTTCCAAACTTTTCATGTTGGTGACACACTTTTTAGACATGCATCATTTCGCAACACACTCTTACAGCAGGGCATCATTTCGCGACACACTCTTACAGCAGGGCACAAGGCAGGCACTAGGACCTGCGCGGAATCCTGGCAAGGCTCAGAGGCAGCAGCAGCCGCGACACACCCAGACACTGCAGCCGACACACTAACGTGTCCCGACACACAGTTTGGAAAGCTCTGGTCTAGGCTGTGGCTCCTCCTCCTGTCTCCCAAGGTTATTCTCACTGCCCCTTACAAAGCCGAACTTTGTTCCATGAGTTATGGAGGCATCATTCAGAAAGTTGAAAAGTTGCAAAGGTTCTTTGTGCTGTAGAACATTTGGATTGGCTAGGAGGGTAGTGGTAGAGAGCAGCTAAATGGAGTTGGAGCTTCTCTGCAGAGTTTCTCTGTCAACACAGGAAATCAGGATGCTGGTGATGCTTGAGATTCATTCATCTCTCCTTCAGGTTTTGGTTATATGGAGTGCTGAATATTTTATTATGCATTCATTCATTTAACATGTTTATTTGCCACCCACTCCCAGAGGCTTTAGATAACTTAAATAATAACAACAATAACATAAAGCCAGTTGCTTAAAAGGTTCAGAAGGCCTGAGTAAGAAGATATATTGGAGAACCTCTCACACTGTAAAAGGGGATGTCCATTTTCAGCCCCAAATGGCAACTTTTTCCATAATTTGAGTACTGCTATAGAAAAAACAGAATTAATTGTTGATGTTGAATGGATCCATGATGGGACCTGCATAAGGGGCCCCTCTGAAGATCATAGAATGCTGAGTAGACTATAGGAGTAGGTATTCCTGCTAGTAGGAGTACAATTGAATAGGCGTTGATGTTCCTGCTAGTAAGAGTAAAATTGAATAATGGAAGGGTTTAATCGTAAGTTATATTGTGGCTCAAAACCAAAACAAAACAAAGCACAACTACTAAACAATGTCTCTGTGCAGGATTATGCACATAATCCTTTTCATTCTTCCATCACAATAGCAGTGGTACTAATTCTCAGTATCTACAATCTTCCCTTTTTTTTTAAAACCACCAAAATATATTTGATTGCAGGGGGAAAAAAGTCAGACACACACAAAAAGAGAAGCAAAATCATTAAGCCTAAGCAAAACATAGGTTAAAGTTTGGTGGGATTTGAAATGCTTATTGTCAAATCCATTATTCATTGGATGAAAAAGAAATGAAGACAGACTAAGCCAGGAACGAGCCTGTGAAATGCAGGCCTCCCCAGAATAAATTTAATAGCTGCATGGATTTTAATGACACAGTGAGATGAAACCTGTAGAGCACCAGCAGATATGCTTTTTCTAACAAAGTGAGGCATCAGCTTTGCTGCTTTCAGAAATGGAGACAAAAGACATTAGCTGACAAAGCAACAGACTAGTAACCATTGTGTGTATTCAGCAGTCCTTTATGTTATTAAACTGATGGAGGCAACATTATAATTTGCTATCATATTTCCTTCTTTCTGGATCTGCTTAGATACATGAATCACCCTACTTCCAGGGCCTTTCTTTACGTGTCTACTTCAATGTAAGTCTCTCTGAGTCCAATGAAACCTATTCACATATAAAGGGTGTTGGAGAGCAATGCTAAAGGGGAAACAGTGATTCAATGTCAGTGCAACCAGAGCAAAAGTCCTGCCATTGCAACCAATTTGTACGAGGCTTCAAAATCTGCTATGGAGGACAGATTTTTAAGGGGACTGACAGGCTGCAGTGGGAAAAATATGAAAAAATATCTTCTATTTATTCAGGGTGATGTTCATCTGTGTGGTGTTAGATTTCCTAGGAAGCTTAGTGTCTGGCTCCAAGTCTGTATCTTTAATTAAGGTGAACTGTCCTTGCAATCACCGAAGTTTGCTTTCAACTAAACCGATTGAATGAATTCATTCTGAATTGAAGAGATCCTGGAAGCTCTGTATATCTGAAGAAGCCAAGATCTTGAAATAATATTATACACTCTCACTTCTCTGCTCAGGAAAACGTCTAAGAAAATGTTGCACAGTTTGGTTTTCTGTGGATGAGACTTGGGCTTTATTTACAAGTACATGATCCCAGCATTTTAGTTAGCAAACAATTTTCTGCAGCACACAGTAACGTGCTAATCCAACTTTAACTTACTCAGAAAAGACATTTGCCATCCAAGGCTTTTCACTGTCAGATATCGTCATTGTTTCAGTCTTCTCATTCAGAATCTGCCAACAGAACCGACCTTGTGTTAGAAGAAAATCTTACCAAGTTCGTTCCTGAGCCGGGAGTAAAGAAACTGACCAATTGCATGAAGTTAGGAGTTTTATTCACCCAAGAGCAAAGACAAAGCAGCAGGCTGTTAGGTGGGCGATCGCGCAGGACCCCCTTCCTACAGCACATTATATACCCTAGATTACTCACAGACCCACGTTGGGATGGCACATTCCCTCTACCCAATCAGGTCAGTTACCTTGCCAGTTACCTTGCCCAATCAGGTCAGTTACCTTGCCAGTTACCTTGCCCAATCAGGTCAGTTACCCCGACCAGCATGCCCCCTCCCATCTTCATATCCAAGCAGGAAGAGGAGTATTGAGTCAGGTCATCTTCATGTCAACTATCTTTTTATCCCCTTTACAATCCTGAATGGCTGTTCTGAATTACATTCCTTATGCAAGGACAAGACAACTTATCACCTTCTACAAGGACCATTGAGGCAGGAAGGGCAGTGTTTAGTCTAGGCAATTCACACATTCTTGGTGAGTCCCAGCCTCCTCAAGAATGTTGGCTTTGAGATATTTAAACTATACAAAGGAGATCTGATGTGAGGACCTTGATTTCCTGGCATGACTAGATATTCATTTCAAGATATAAAATATGTTTACAATGATATAAAATATGTTTACAATCCAACAATCCCCCCTCTGTGCATGGGAAAGCATATTCCCATAGCACATTTATGAGTGATTTTCTGTAAATGAGCTGACTTTTGGTGTTCCAAGGTTTCCAGATTGAATCGGAAGGGAATCCTTTGTCTAAGCAGCTGGGCTTCCTTTACATGTTCTGGGGGAAGACAACATGGAGGGCAGACAGTGTTCTTAATTTCTTCCAACAATACAAAATGTAAAAAGGGTTGAAAAGGTAGTGAAGCATTGGCAACAGCAACAGAAACATAACAAAATCATAGCTATCCCAATTACAGTATATACTAACTGTTTTACCCATGTAACATCAGGCAACCATGACCATAAATTACTCAAGTATCAGCCCAAGATTCTTGCTTATTGTATGTGATGAGCTAAGCAAAGGCAATTCTAATCATAGGGCAAGGCAGCAGACAGACAGGTCCCTTCCCCTCTCCCAGGCAGACATCTGTGGTGTTGAAAACTTCCTGGCGAAATTAGAAAGTCCAATTTGTTGATTTTGAAGTGCCAGATAGTTCAGAGTCATAGAAAGCCTTTTCAAGCTCCACTGGTCAGCCTCTTGATAGTCAGAGGCACAGCAATTTGGCATTGTGGTCCACCACTGGAGGCTTCACCTGGTTCAAAGTCTGGGTCAGGGTGTTCTGTCTCTACAGTCGTTGGAAGTACCTGTGTAGGGAAGAGAGAAAGGAAACCAAAACAAGTGTTCTCCCCCCCCCCCTTTAAGTTGGTGCAAGGTCAGGTTGCACTAGAAGCACAAGTTCAAATAATGAAGTAATCTGGCATGATGAGCAATTTGTTGAAGCAGGTCTGGAGTTGAGAGATCTCTCCCCTTGGGGGGAGGCTTAGAAGAGGTGGTTTTCCAGTCCACATTTTTGGCTAAAAAGAATGATTGAAAGATTAAATCCATGCCTCAAAGTCCCACTGAAGTGATGCTTTGGATGATTCCAGCAACCAGCACGATCTCCCATAGATATCAAAGGGTTCAGTCCATGGCTTCTTGCAGTTTTTAAGTCTTGTAGGCGCAGGGTGGATCTCTTTTGGCTCTCAGGTGCAAAGGTACAGCATTCTGTCCTGGTTACTGTACAAACATCACCTTTGGCTGCAAGAATCTGGTCTAGAACTAACCTGTTCTGGAAACTATTTGCTAGCAATTTTTTGTGTAAGGGCCAATTGCTTTGGTGTTGTATTACATGCTATCTGTTCTAAAATACTGGGCACATAGTTATGATGGCAATACTGTAGGCCAAGCTCCTCATACAAATTCCATGCCATTCTATGGGAGGCCATCTGACTTAGAGCCCTGGCCCAGCAGTCAGATGCATTTATTGTCTGCAGGAGGGTGTTACCACATGCCTGCGTTAAGGCACCAGGTGGGGCAAAAGGGGAACCCACACACTTCCTTTTCTCCCAGCTTCCAGTGTATGTTCCTTCTTGGGCTCGTGTGCTAACCCAGTGAATGAGCAGCAAGCACTTGCCCAGTCTAACAACCTGGCTGGGGAAACAGGAATATTAACATTGAGACTCCTTGGTTTGTGTTGCAATTGTTTAACTGAGGCAGCTTGAAAACCTGGGACACTGATTTCAGAGGAAAATGGGAGCTCTTGCCTTCTATGGGAGAGGAAGGAAACCAAATGTAGCAAAGAGAGAGAGAGAGACAAACAGCCAATCCTAATCTTACTTATAATTCAGCCTGTAATGCTTCCTTCTTTGATTCTTACCAGCCTTTGGGTGGGAGTGCGCAGCAAAGAGACATCAGCTTTTCCCTAAGCACCTGAAGCCTTTTGGTAGAGTTTTGCAGAGCTCTTTCTCACTTTGACTCTTAGACTGGAGGTAGCTGCAAGGCTGGTCTGGTGTCAAGTCAGTTCATGGAGTGCTTCTTTTGGTCTGCCCATCAGGATCTTGGGTTATCTGGCCATTTAGATTGCTTGTCCTGGAAAATATAAATTTCCATCCCCCCCCCCCTCGTTTGCTCCTTATAGCCACGTTTGTGGGTAAAGGGGCAAACTGTAGATCAGAGGGAGGTCAAAAGAGGGAAAGTAGTAAAATTTCTGTCTAGGAGGCTTCTGCTAGAGGCTTTCTTAGCAGATGACCCTGAAGAGATGCAAAAAGTCAGAGCCCATAAACGTGCAAGAGAAGAGAAAATTAAGGGGCCTAAAAAAAATGAGTGACTCAGAAATGAGAAGATAAAGAAACCTTTGAATAGCTTAATGTGCTAGCGGACATTGGCATGTAGGAAAGAAAGGTGAGTTCACTTAACAAAAGGTTTAGAGGCAGAAAAGTGATACAAGAACTGAGATGCTGTTATTTCCAGCAACATTGGGTTTAAGTACATCCTCATTTGTAATTTTAAATGTAATAACTATGGTCCAGCAGCTGCAGTAGAGGATAGTTGTTTTAGGAAACATTGGTTAAAGTTTATTCAGATTTATTGCCTGTTGCTATACTTGGTGGTGCCCTTTCCTTTTCTCTAGCTTAGTTCAATTTATTGTTCAAGCATGCATTCCTACTGCTTGGCTGGCATCTTTTATAAGTTTTACAGGGAAGTTTAAAAGAAAAAAACAAAGTCTAACACATTAACAGCTCAACTGTATATCACATATAAGCATTAACAGGTAGGATCAAACCAAGAGCAAAGATGGGGTGGCTGAAGGCATATGCATGGGGACGGGACAGAAATTAGCAAGAGGCACACTCAAGGCAGGAGGCAGAAATAAATACAAAGGAAATGCAAAGTACTCTTGAGGCAGGACAGAGTGGGGAAAGAAAAGTATTGCTTTAGGGCTTTTGTTTTCGGGGAACTAAAGACTCAAAACAATAATAGCAGGAAACCTTTCATGACATTTTCCTGAGGGGGGGGGGAACATTACGCTGAGGCTTCTCCCCTGACCTTTCTTGTACTTTTTGACCCAACTTTTTTACTCCTGGCAAATGCCTGGATGAGTCCTGGCAGTCTTTTGGCAATGGTTTCAGAAGTGGCTTGCCAATGCCTCCTTCCCAGGGCTGAGAGAAAAATGACTGGCCCAAAATCACCCAGCTGGCTTCCTTGCAACAAAGGTAGGACTAGAACTCAGTGTTCCCAGTTTCTACCCTGGTGCCTTTACCACTACACCAAGCTGGCTCTCTTTAAAAAAAATTGGTTTTCCTTCCTTTCTTTGGCATCAAGGAAAGAGAAGAAAAATTGGTACATACAGTTAGCAATGACTTGTCACCTCCTTCACAGTGGCAAGGAGTTCCCAAGGCAATGCTTCATTAGATTTTGAACTTAAACAAAAGCGTGTTAAACTTCCATTCCTGTTTTTTTTCTTTTTTCCCCCCTCTAAAATGCCTTCACATGCATTACCAAAGACAAATTCAGACCCAAGTGCAACAATCAATCAGATCCAGACACGCAACTCTGTCTTACAAACAAGGCAGTTATAGAAATCAAGCAGAGTTGCAAGCATGGCAGCTGTCCTTACATGTGCTCCCCTCATCTCCTGCAATAGTTCTTTCTTTCCCATAAATAAAGGGATTCTAGCAGTAACCTTAATATTTCTTAATGCTTACAGCAGAAGTAACATGCAAAGAGGCAAACAATAGATCTGCAAACAACAAATTCTTTCCCAACACCCTCCCAAAGTCTCGGTCTTTAAATTGAAAAAAGAAAAATAAGTTGAAACAGCATTTTGGTGTTTTGGCAGAACTGCATCAGGTTTTATCTGGGAGCAGGCAGCAGACACAGCACAGGAGCTGATCTCTTCTTCGCCTCTTCTGTCCTTTGGTAGCAAACAGTCAGTGAAACAGTCAGTGGGAGGGGAAACCTCAAGGAGAGTAGGCACACAGAAAAAAAAATGACAGGAGAAAGGCTGAAGCCAGATGTCAGGAACCCTGCTGTCCTTGCAGGGTCTCCTCTCTTTCTAAACACTTTTCTGGAGAGACAGCAGCCAGCCAACCACTCACAAGGGACATACCTCAAGTTAGCAGAAAGGATTTCCAAGCTGAGTGAAAGAGAGCTTACAACTGATTAATTTACACACTTTTTCAAACATCAAACACCATACCACACAATCAGGGCACACACAAGCCTTTCCTGTGACATTCATCAGTTTAATTCATGCTTTACTCATTGTAAAAGGAAAGGAGAAAAGTTAGGATTCCATGTCAGTCAGAACACACACTCCTTCTCCCAAGTCCCATCAAGCACAGCCTACCAGGGCACATACAGGCTTGCAACTTGGAAATCAGACAAACAGCCCTGATCAGCAAGCAGGAGATTTATACAAACTTACACACACATAAGTGTAGCCCAGTTGGAGTAAAAAAAAATAATGAAAACCAAACCAGGGGAGATAGAAACACACACAGATAGAAAGAGCTTCTCATGTATACACACACAACCTTTCACAGGAAATCAATTTTCCTCCCCCTTTCCCTTTCCAAAGGTGGCAAACATTCAAGATGGCATGTACATATCATACAATAAAGATTATATGGTAAACAACAAACAACCTCACCTTTCTTCTTGTATGTACTCAACTTAGAAAACAAACACAAAACTTACACAACTACAGGAAGTGCAAATAACTGGACACATGGCATGATCAAATCCCATGTCCAACTATTCACAGTAAATAACAGAAAGGGTTGCATAGCCAAAAAGTTGGAAGAGCCACAGCCTGGCCAGAGCTATGGATCTCCAAAAATTCGAAGCATTCCCTTACTGTGGGTAAAGGGACAGACTCATATTTAACTCCTAAAGGGACAAACTGACATACATACATACATACATACATCAGACCTTCCCTCTTCAGCCCAAGACACATGTTCATGTTATACACACATACATAGACATACACAAACACACAACCTGCACCATTTCCCTCAACAAATATACATAGAAATGTACAGACTAATACTTAACAAACAAAAACATTTTGGTTACTGATACTTACACAAATATTTGAGCTTAACTGGCATGATCATGTTGTGTTTTAAAAGTTTTAAGTTTCTTATAGTGGAAAGTACCCAAGCTTGACCAGGGTTCACCTGACCACCTGGAGACTTCCTAAGGAAGGGTGGGGATCAAGAGCACTGGCAATTGAGGGTGGGTCTGGAAGCTCATTCCAGCAATGCCAATAGGATAATTGATCAGGGTTATTTCTTTTCAGCTGAAGTGTAAGAAGCTTCAATTTCTCACAGTGAAATGTACCCATAAGAGGCCAGATTGCATTACCGCTTGTGTCTAAATATTGAGTCCATTCTATACATAGCTCACGTGCACGTCTTTTCTTCATTCCTGGCTGGGTGGGCAAAATCCCCTTATCCCAAGCCTTCAACAACATCCCTAAGGGGGAAGATGGGGGTACCGTCGACTTAGTATGCCCCATAACCACTTGTGTCCCTAAGCATGGCACCGGTGCCCGTCGGATTTGGGGTGTGTCTAAACACCCAGAGACTCCCTATTAGAGTACCGACCCTCTGCGCGCTTCCAAACCTCAATTACTTATTCACCTTTTTTTTTCTACTTTTAGCTCACTACTTTTAGCTCACAAGCGGTAATTGCCCAGTTATAGTTCATTCATTCATTCAATCGCAACCTGTCCAGGCACGCGTATCGCCCTGGTCCCACTGGCTATCCGAGTTACTCTGGTCAACGGCCAAAAGAGCTAGCAGAGGCCCGGGGGCGTCTTGAACCAGTTTGACACACAGCCCTGGTCGACAGTCGGGTTTTATAAAAGGAATCAAGCATACACATTCACTGGGCTTATAAAAGGAGTAAATTTTTTAGGTACTCACCCACTGTGGAGTTGTCCTAGGTTCATGCAATTGGTTGGCATAAAAAAAACCCAAAGTTCCCTTTACTACCCTCTGGGCGGTCCCACAGGAAAACCACAACCCTCTGGGCAAATGGCCCGGTGCCGGCAGGGTGTGTTATCCCCCCTGGGACCCACTCCATTGGGTTAGCTCAGTAAAAGATCTGGGGTGCCAAAATGTTAGAAGAAAATCTTACCAAGTTCGTTCCTGAGCCGGGAGTAAAGAAACTGACCAATTGCATGAAGTTAGGAGTTTTATTCACCCAAGAGCAAAGACAAAGCAGCAGGCTGTTAGGTGGGCGATCGCGCAGGACCCCCTTCCTACAGCACATTATATACCCTAGATTACTCACATTCCCACGTTGGGATGGCACATTCCCTCTACCCAATCAGGTCAGTTACCTTGCCAGTTACCTTGCCCAATCAGGTCAGTTACCCCGACCAGCATGCCCCCTCCCATCTTCATATCCAAGCAGGAAGAGGAGTATTGAGTCAGGTCATCTTCATGTCAACTATCTTTTTATCCCCTTTACAATCCTGAATGGCTGTTCTGAATTACATTCCTTATGCAAGGACAAGACAACTTATCACCTTCTACAAGGACCATTGAGGCAGGAAGGGCAGTGTTTAGTCTAGGCAATTCACACATTCTTGGTGAGTCCCAGCCTCCTCAAGAATGTTGGCTTTGAGATATTTAAACTATACAAAGGAGATCTGATGTGAGGACCTTGATTTCCTGGCATGACTAGATATTCATTTCAAGATATAAAATATGTTTACAATGATATAAAATATGTTTACAATCCAACACTTGTTTCTGGGCCTTTTCCATTAGCTGAATATAGGAACATAGGAAGCTGTTTTGGTTCAGATTAAACTATTTGTCCTCCAAGGTTTCAAGCAAGACTTTCCCTACCTGTGCTGCCACCTGATTCTTTGAACTGTAGATGCCAGGGATGACCCTGAGACTTTCTATATGATGAAGTATGTGCTTTGTCACTGGTTGTTCCTTTTAGGCCAGGAGACCTGCCAGTCATGCATGATTGTTAGAGCTGTATGAGGTGGCTTGGATTGCTCTGAGTGTGGTGCTTTGTGTACTAGAAGCAAACCCCAATCTTCTCAAAGTGAAGATGTGACACAATTAACTCAACAGAGCACCCTGTAATATCTTGGAGAAGCCTTGCCTGGTAGATCCAATAGCTGGAAGAGGCTTCTGCTCATGGGTTGTGCATGAACAGGATGTCCTCCTGTAGCCAACTGGAAGCAATTCTGGCTTTTCGAAGTTCTGGAGGAGGTCTCAGAAGCAAGGTAAGGTGAAGTCATGCAGCTTCTCCTCTTCACTTGCTTTGGAATGGCTTCAGTGGGATGAATTGATTGAATTTCTAACAAACCAAATCACATGACTGAAGCTTGTTGTATTTTTTATTTTGTGATATAAAAGAATCTGGGTCACAAGCCTCAGTTTAAAAGGACAAGCTGAGCTAATTTTTTTTTTCTTTTACCTACTGGCGTCAAAAAGTCTACTAGTAGCCAGATTCCTCAAGTACTTAATTACTAGGTAAGGTAACCTGCTTCAGCTTGGCTGAGCTTGGGCAGTCACATGCTACTTGGTTTCTATGGTGATTGATTGTTTATGACCAAGAAGTTAAGTTGTATAAAAAAGGTGATCCATTGTTAAGTCTAGAGACTGCTTATCTGTATCTATTCAAATGTAGTTTGTTTTTTGCCTGCCTCTGTGCCTCTAGAAGGTAAACAGGATTGTAAATATGTTCTTGTTTTGTTTTGAATAAATGCAACTTTATTTTTTATTGCAAAAGACTAGTTTATTGATCTCTCTATACAAGCTTCTAAAAACTCCTAAATTCAAACATAATATTAAAAGAGACTGGCAATTGTTTTAACAAAGCGTTTTTTCTAACTCCACAGATTTAGAAATATGAAGTAGTACTGTGCAGAACATTTCTGTATTTTTATTAATAATTCTCGTGACAGACAGTGGAAAAGAAATTGTTTTTGCCTTTTCTTAGAAAGGTCAAGAAAATTTAAGTGCAACTGTTCTTGCGTAGGTGTGGAGGTGTAATAATCTGCCATAGTTGCAAGGTGGCCAAGCCTTTCATTGGGGCAGAGCTTTCCAAACTTTTCATGTTGGTGACACACTTTTTAGACATGCATCATTTCGCGACACACTCTTACAGCAGGGCACAAGGCAGGCACTAGGACCTGTGCGGAATCCTGGCAGGGCAGGTTTGGAGGCAGAAAGGCACAAGGCAGGCACTAGGACCTGCGGGGAATTCCTGGCAGGGCTCGGAGGCAGCAGCAGCCGCGACACACCCAGACACTGCAGCCGACACACTAACGTGTCCCGACACACAGTTTGGAAAGCTCTGCATTGGGGAATCATCTCTCCAGCATTATGCAATCTTCCTAGCTTCCCATCCTTCCATTAAATCCCAAAGGAAGACATCAAGAGAGAAATTCTCCCATGGAATTTTTCAGATCAGAAGTGTGAGCACTCTGGAAGGCTACAGAGTAATGGCAATATATGAAACAGAAAACAACAGAGCCAGCATTCTTCACCTCCTTGCATAAATAAACAAATTTAAAAACATCATCAAATGTATTTTGAAATTGGCTGTAAATTATGAGATATAAAATATACCAGAAAAACAATGTTAGACATGATACAACCTTTCTCCTTGATGAGATGGTTAACTTATATCATGTGATCAGAATAAATTTGATAACTATTTAATCCATGAGAAATTATGTTAACTTTCCTGTTGTAGCTATTTCATGATGAAATTGGTCAAGTTGAGGTCAACAATATGGTGTTGGGGAGTTGAAATATCCCACTACTTTTTTTTTTAATATTGTCATTTGATATCAGAGCAAATGGCATTTTTGTATTCTTTTGAAAAAAAATGTCTAATGTGAAATGTAATGGGGCATTGCTGACAGGTATTTACATACACTACCTTGGTTCCCCTGAAGTTGTGGACTGTATTCCTACATGTTGTGGAGGACTCAGGCTCGGAGTCCATGGGGGGTTCAGGCTCGGAGTCAGAGTCAGACGACGAGGACAGGCAGCCAGCCTCTGACGTAGAGATGGAGGGCGAGCAGACAGCTCTAGATAAACAGCCACCTGAGCAGTCAGAGGAGGCGGGGCTGGTCAGCGAGCAGCAGGCACAGGTGCCGCTGATTGGTGAGGACGAAGACTCAGAGCTGCCGCCCCCTCCCAGTGCTTGAGAAAGGAGAGCAGAAAGGAGAGAGGAACAGTGGAGGTTGGTGAGGCTACATGTGAGAAAGCAGCCCCACCCTCCTAAATAAGCTCCACCTGGGTCTGCCTCTATAAAAAGGGAGCCGCAAGCCCAGACCATTCACTGGGGACAACTGTCTACTTACCGGACTCCATGTGCCTGGATTCCTGATCGAAAAGCCTCATGACCTGACTCTTGACTCTTGGACTCACTTGACTAATCGTGTTTTGAATGTGAAACTCCCTTAAGGCAAGCTCGTGGGACTTTTGGGGCTTGTTTTTGTAGAGTGTGTTCGTTTGCGCTCACTCTCCCTTGCTGCCTGTTCATTACCTCACAAGTTTACCTCACAAGTTTCTCAGCAAAGTTTACCTCACAAGATTACCTCACAAGATTCTCAGAAAAGTTTACCACACAAGTTTACCTCACAATTTTCTCAGAAAAGTTTACCTCACAAGCTTACCTCACAAGTTTCTCAGTAAAGTTTTACAACCACCTCCCTGGTGTATTGTGTGTGATTGGGCTGGGACAGGACAGTTTGTCCCCAACCAAAAACCCCTCTCTGGGGAAACAGGAGGCAGTTGTTTGCTCAGACAAAAAAAAATGGAGCAGCTTCTTGCAGAAAATGCACAACTTGCATAGCAAGTCACTCTCCTTACAGCTCAGCTGACTCAGCTCCAGTCCCCACCACCTTCCACTGCAGCAGCTGCACCCCCACGCCGAAAATGCCCAGTCCTTGTGCTGGAAAAATTTGTTGGGACGCTAGCTCAGTTTCCCATCTTTTTTGCTCAGTGCAACCTTTACATGAGTCTCCGCCCTGAAGACTTCCTGACAGGGTGCCATAAAGTGGGATTTTTAATAAGGTTGTTGTTGGGTTCTGCAGCTAGATGGACTACTCCTCTGCTTATACAACAGAGCCCCCTGCTAGATGATTTTGATGAGTTTAGCCGACAACTGCAGCTTATGTATGAAGATCCTGTTAAAACTCAAACTACAAATAGACGCATTAGAGAATTAAAGCAGGGTTGCCGGCCAGTGGCAGAGTATATTTGGGCGCGGTGGCTCAGCGGGTTAAACCACTGAGCCGTTAGACTGCCGACCATAAGGTTGGCAGTTCGAAACCGCGTGACGAGGTGAGCTCTCGTCACTAGCCCTAGCTCTCTGCCAACCCAGCGATTCGAAAGCTAATATAGCAAGTAGATAAATGGGTACCACTTACTTACGTGGGGCAATTTGCGGGCGTCCAGCGGAGGGTCGTCCTCGATCCAAGAAAGACCTGGAAGAGCGGTGATGACGGCGGAGGACGACGGATCCGGAGATACCAGCTTCCTGGACGTCAGCAGCCGGCGCGGAGCAAGGCATTCTGGGACTTGCAGTCCAATGCCTGCAGCTGAAGAGCCGGTTCCCTTCCTCTCTCCCTGTTGCGCGGTAAAAATTGTAAAAATGTTAAATGATGATGTATAATTGAATAATTGGATATGTAATGTTGTAAGCCGCCTAGAGTCCTCCAGTAGGGAGGGGATAGGCGGGGTATAAATAAGACAAATAAATAAATAAATAAATAAATATTAGTGACTTCCGTCTTCTGGCTCAGGACTTGAAGTGGAATAATGAGGCCTTGGTGGATCAATTCCAGGAGGGTCTGTCCTCAGAGATCTTGGATGAGCTGGCCCAGACTGAGTGCCCACAGACCCTCCAGGCTCTCATGCACCTATGTCTCTGCATTGACAGCCACCTCCAGAAGCGAAATGCGAGACGACACTCTTCAATGGCACCTCTACTCATCACATCTCAGGAACCCAGGGAAAGTCCTGTGGAAGAGCCCATGCAAGTGGGGGATGCTCAGCCTTGCCTTACTCAGGCAGAAAAGGACAGGCACCAGTGTGAAGGGTTGTGCCTGTACTGTGGAGGCTGGGGTCACCTCACCACCACTTGCCCCTCCGAGAAGGTCAGATCTTCCCTGTCGGGAAACGGGTTCAACCCGGCCTAGAAGGGCATTTAGGCTGGGCCAAGTTGGCAGCTAGCCAATCCCAGATGCCCCGTGTTACTCCTGCCAAACACCTTGTCGTGATTGTATCTACAGATTCCAGGAAGGCTGGCTTTACAGGTCCATGCCATGATTGATTCAGGGGCCACTGCAAACTTTATGGATGAAAAGTTTGCCAAGGAGTGGGATATTCCACAGCATGTGGTAGCCCCTTCTTTGGTAGTTGAGACAATTGATGGGTGGCCACTACGTTCAGGGCCAGTGGCCTCAGCAACTGACCCCGTACAAATGCAAATGGACAATCACCTAGAATAGGTGGAATTCTACCTGGCTGCTGCACCTCATTTCCCTCTTGTTTTAGGGCTCGAATGGCTTCAGGCCCACGATCCTCATATTGTGTGGTCCTCAGGGGTTGTTACATTCAGGAATCCTTGTTGCAAGACTCATGTGCTAAACACCTTCAACACCTTACTAGGCAGATGACCAGAGAGTGTCAGTCATGGCTGGCTCAGACTCAGGAGGAGCTACTCATTTTTTCTGAGGGTATGGCAGCTCTGTACCATCACATTTGTGCCTGCCACAACATAACCCCTCAGCTTGTGGTGTTGGACTATTACAGGGAAGGCTGTGGTGTCCAAATTGTGCACAGGAGGCAGTCCTCCAGGAAACACATGTTCACAGAAATAGAGACAAGTAGCAGTGGGGACAGGTCACCAGCCAGTAACCCTGGATCCCAGTGCAGTTTGGAGCCTCTTCATGTCACCAATATGACAGCGATCTTGCGAGAACAGCTGGGGTATCTGCAGGTGGCACTGTCCGTTGCACATCAGCAGAGCCCAATGGGGTATGGAGCTGAACTGGAACATGATAAAGAAGTTCTGGTGGAGGAAGTGCTGAAACTGAAGTCCTTGTTGAGTACAAAGCACAAACAGTTTGCTACACTGCACACCGTGCTTAAGGCCAACAAGCAGACAGCAGAGGCAGCCCTCTCAAATCTCAAAGGACAGTATGAAGGTGAAAAGGTGCTGGTGTCAGAGAGGCAGCCGGCCCTACCTCTCCAGAATCTCCCTCCTCAATTCATGGACTATGCAGATGTGTTCAGTGAGAAGGAGGCTGACCAACTTCCACCCCACTGGCCCTATGACTGTCCCATCAATCTGGTTCCTGAGGCCAAACTTCTAGTGGGATGCATATACTCCTTCTCCGAACCAGAGCGGGCAGCTGTCAGAGACTTTATTGACAAGAACCTGAAAAAAGGATTTATCAGCCCCCCCTCTTCTCTTGTAGCTACCCCTGTGCTGATTGTGAGAAAAAAGTCAGGGGAACTGAGATTGTGTTGTGATTATAGAAAATTAAATTAGATTACCATAAAAAATCACTACCCACTGCCGTTAATCTCAGAGCTCCTGGAATGGTTCTGTAATCCTCAGGTCTTCACCAAAATGGACCTGCATGGTGCATACAATCTAGTGCAGATCCGGGAGGGGGATGAGTGGAAAACTGTGTTTCATACCTGCTATGGGCACTTTGAATACACGTTAATGCCGTTCAGAATATCCAATGCTCCTGGGGTCTTCATGCACTTTATGCATGATGTGTTCTGGGACCACCTTGATAAGTACATCATCATTTACTTGGATGACATCCTGGTCTTCTCCTCTCCAGCAGAACACACACAACATGTAAAAACCGTGTTACATTGCCTATGAGAACATTGTCTCTACGCTAAGCTGGAGAAATGCCTGTTTGCACAAACCACCATTGATTTTTTGGGGCATCATATTTCCGCTACTGGCATCGCCATGGACCTGGGCAAGGTCGAAGCACTCCAGAATTGGCAACCCCCACGTTGGGCTAAGGATGTACAACATTTATTAGGGTTTTCCAATTATTACCGTGTGTTCATACCCCAATTTGCTGCAATCACTGCACCCTTGACCAATTTGCTACGAAAAAACCAAGTTTAATTGGGGTGAGACCAAGCAATGATCTTTCGAAATCCTAAAGGCTGCCTTCGCCTCTGAACCCATCCTATGGCATCCGGACCCCTCACGGCCATTCGTAATAGAGACCGACGCTTCAGATGTGGCCATTGGGGAAGTATTGCTGATCTAGCAGATCAGCAGATGGGCACCCTGTTTCCGTGTCCTTATTACTCCCAGAAGCTTGTGCCTACAGAAAGAAACTATACTATTCGGACAAGGAACTTCTGGCTATTAAGGTGGCTTTTGAGGTTTGTCGACACCATCTGGAAGGGGCTCAACATTCTGTGGAAGTGCAAACTGACCACCGGAATTTGGAACACTTAAAGAAAAGACTGCCAGAAAATTAAACCAACGGCAGATCCGGTGGTCCCTGTTCTTCTCTCGGTTCAAAGTAACGTACATTCCTAGGGGGTGGAATCAACGAGCAGATGCCCTCTCCCATAAACCAGAATACAGCCAATTGGAAAACCAAACACCACCCTGACCTGTCATCCCTCTAGAAAGGTTTGCTGCTGCTCAGACTTCAGTAGACATTCTCCAGCAAATTTGGGAGCAGCAACAACAATTGTATGTCCAAGCTCAGAAACAGGAACTCTCGCAGTTACCTGGGGATCAACCTACCCCTTGGACTTGGATACATGACATATTGTGCTTCCAGGGATGCTACTATGTACCAGCAGGGTCGCTACAGGGTGTAATTCTACAATTGTGCCATGACAGTCCTGCGGCCGGCCACTTTGCATTTTTTAAGACTTTGCAACTGATTTCAAGAGATTTTTGGTGGCCGCGCATTTCAAACGATGTGAGTCAATACGTGATGTCCTGTCCCACTTGTCGACAAGCCAGGAACCCAACTAGAAAATCTCCAGGTCTCTTGATACCACTTCCTACACCAAAGCACCCATGGGAAGCCATATCCATGGACTTTATCACTGATCTTCCTGCATCAAAAGGAGCATCAACAATCCTTGTAGTGGTTGATATGTTAACCAATATGGCACATTTCATTGCCTGCTCCGGGGTGCTCACGGCCCAAGAAACAACACATCTGTATATACGCCACATCTTTAGACTTCATGGATTGGCTGAGAGTGTAGGACATTTGGGGCTTGTTTTTGTAGAGTGTGTGCGTTTGCACTCACACTCCCTTGCCACCTGTTCATTACCTCACAAGTTTACCTCACAAGTTTCTCAGCAAAGTTTACCTCACAAGTTTCTCAGTAAAGTTTTACAACTGCCTCCCTGGTGTATTGTGTGTGATTGGGCTGGAACAGGACACTACATCCTATAACAATATTGCCTGAGATGAAAGGTGAGATTGGCACCTGGATGTTTGATAGAGTTTGATTTCTCACTGGGATATGATCTGTTGTTGCTGGTTAGTAGCTGATTTAGTTTGGTTGGCTTTCTGTAAGCAAGTATGGGTATTTATGCAGCTAAGACTTTCCAAGATTTATCCACCAGGCCTTTATAGTGATAGTGATTTTGCATACAATGGCAGTAGCTGTACAAAATGTTTACCCGTGCTGGAGATACCTGTTACTGGGTTTATATCAATACACTGCCTCTTCCTGTATTAAGATTCTGGCTGAAGTGACCATATCTCAGTACAGCTTTGGAAGAATGCAATCACAGCATACTGATAAGGCAGCATTGTCAACCCTACCCCCCACTCCCCATGACATTTTATCTCCCAGTGGAAAATGCAATGCTTCTAAACCTCTGATGAGATAAGGACTGGCAGTTATAGCTCCAAAGATAATTTCTGAGAAACAACATGTATTGTGCTTACTTGCCCTGGAGATTGCTTTACATCAAATGGCAGGGAATTTTTTCTTTATGAGTAGGCAAGACAGGATCTCTAAAAGATTGAAAGGTAGTGATAAAGCTTTGCAAACTGTCAAGATATTTGGTTCTTTTCCCCAAATCTGTCTCTGTCTCAGAGGGCTTAAATTGCTTTCCTTGATCAGACTTGTAGGCCAGCTAAGGCACAACTAAAGAACAGCTGAAATAATTACAGCAAGCAGCTTATGTGGTCATGTATTGTGTGTTTATTGACCTCATATGTCTGAGTCCTGCACAACTATCCCAGTTCACAGCCCAAACTAGCACTGTGCCTACACATTCACCCTATACAGAGATTACATGACCCATTTGAGGACCCATCTGAAGCTCTGCAAATAGCCCCAGATCACTTCCAGGGTGATCTATTAAATTCATTCCTAATTTTAGAAAACAGATCTTCATTTGTGCAGGATGGATGTTCCTTATTTTCTAACATCTTCCTAGATCTGTCTTTTCCTATTCTTTAACTGAGAAACTGGTCTGGGTCAGCCACTGGGATGCAAGCAGAACTTTTTAAAATCCCTTTCCTTCTGAGCCATTAACTGGGCAGCCAATTTCTCTGGAGGAAGTTGATACAAACAGGGTCAGGTCTGAGATGAAGCAGATTGCTCTAGTACATGACTATGTAGGGTCTGTTCCAAATCTCTACAGAAAGTTAGAACTGGATGGTCATTTCTGTAAGGAACTTAGGGTAACATTTCTCTCCCAAAGCCCATCTTTTCATTATCGCTTCTGCAACAGTGATGCCAATGTCTTCTGAACCAGATTGCAACATCTAGCCTTCCTTCCTTCCTTCCTTCCTTCCTTCCTTCCTTCCTTCCTTCCTTCCTTCCTTCCTTCCTTCCTTCCTTTTTATTGGCAATTTTTTTACAAAGTAAAAGCAATACCAATTTAAAGAAGAAAAAGAAGAGTAAGGAAAAGCAATGAGTAAATAAGTAAGAAAAGAGAAAAGAGAGAAAGAGAAAGAGAAAGAGAAAGAGAAAGAGAAAGAGAAAGAGAAAGAGAAAGAGAAAGAGAAAGAGAAAGAGAAAGAAGTGGCTTCCGATCTTCTTTACAGCAGTTATAAATGCATTTATATTTTATCCTCTCTCTCTATAGTTACTGTATATTGTGGCTCCATTCCTCCATTGTGGGTATTTCAGAATCTTTCCATCTCTGTGCATATAATAATCTCGCTGCAGTTACCATGCACAAAAACAATTATCCATAAGTCTTTTCTAGCTGTCTGTCAATTAGTCCCAGCAAGAAAAATTCTGGTTTCAGTTGGATATTAATCTTTAAATTCTTTGTATCACTGTGTGTATTTTGGAATTTCTTTAAGTACAATTACATCTGCATTATTAATCTTCAATCTACTATTAAAATGTTGCTACAAAACCTGATCTCTGATCTTCTTCCTGACAAAGTGCACAAGAATATCCCTTGGTTTCTTAATTTTGCAAATTGCATGTTAATCCTATAGACTTTGTCAATCTCTGCCTCCATATCATCTTCATCCCATTGCAAAAATTTTGTTAAAGATTGAACAAACTTTTCTCTGGTGTCTTCACCAGGATCTTCTGGAACCGCTCTGAATCTCCAGCAGAAATCTTTTCCTCTCAATTCCAATAGTGCCAGATTGTCTAAGTCCTTTTCCATCTCCCTGTTTATTATTTCTGTCTTACTTTCTAATATTTCCAATTTATAATTAATTTGTTTTACTTCTCAAGTTAATTGTACTACAGACTCTTCCATTTTTTAACTTCTTCTTTCATTTCCTCTTTCATCTTTACAAAACTTTTTTCCATTCTCCCTTCAAATGCAGCCAGATCACTTGTAACAGATTTGACAGATTCAGATACCCTTTTCCCCATCTCTTCAAATGTTTTTTATAATAGCTCTGGAGCAATCATCCCCTTTTCTGTCAGTTGCTCTAAAAATCCTCTTCTCCCTTCACCAAGTTTTGCTGCTTTCCTGGTAGTCACCATTCTTTTATTTGTAAAACAAAAGTGAAGGTGAGTCAATTACAAAGGTGAAAGTAAAAGGCAGGCTTTTCTCTTTTATTTTCTCTTTTGCTTTTTCTATGTCCTTAAGGCTTTAGTCCAATCTGGCACTCTGTAGTTCTGGTCACACAATCTATCTCACATTTATCTCTTTGTTTTGTAACATCCACCATCTTTTCCCTTTAATATTAAATAATCAGCATTCACACAAAGGCATGTCTATTTATCTAATTATTTCCAAATAGTATCAAAAGCACTTTCATTAAAATATTAATCTTTCAGATTTATACTGTCCCCTTTATCTGTTTATAACTTTCTTAGGTCAAATCTTATTAAGCTTTTTGCTATTAATGCAAAATTCTTGAAATTATAATTTTCCTTTTTTCTTTCTTTAATCTGGAATGAAGGCTGACTCACTGAGTGGTTTTTTTCTTTATCCTGCTGGTCCAAAGATCATTCTTTAACTATAAATTGATTATATCCAAATGTGTTTAAGACACAGTGTCCTTAGAAGGCTGCAGTGTGGTTGCGAGTACGCTGGCTCTCCCTCGACTCCTGAACACTCCGCTCATGAGTCAACCACAAGAACCTTCAATTCCTGCAGTCTCCTCACAAGGAGCAACTGTCTGGAGTACAGGTGGGTGATCTCTCAGTCTTTCCTTGTCCGGAGAGGCTCTGCCAGCCAGAATTTGTTATCTGGCCACAGTCACCACCGCAACGCCATCTCCGCTTCTCCGGAGACATCTTAGTCCACTATGAACCTCACCTGGAAGCCTTCCTTCCTTTCTTTCTCGTTTGAAGAAAATGCTGAAGAACATTCTACAAAGTCCCCAAACTTCTGAATAATCCTTTGAAACCCCAATTTGACTGAGACCCATTCCTGACCTGCCCACTCCTAATCTATTTAGTCAGACCCCCACAGAATCATTGGATGGTTTCCTGAAGCCATTCAGAAGATTGAGAGGTAGATTTCCACAATTTGGCTACCTTTAAAGAAGGGTTTACATCAACTATAATGAAAGTAATGTTGGTTCTGGGAAACTCCTCAGAGCTTGGTCAGAAAGCCTAAAGACTGCACTATTCCCTTTTCAAAAGGTTCAGCATCTCAGCTTGCATACTAAATCTGTGTGTTTGCCTGCCTGTGTTTGAAAGGGGATCAGAGCCTAGGATTTTCCTGAAAAGAAGTGACATTTTGAGAGATGAGTGACATTTTGAAGAGATGAATTTGCCTCCCACATAGTCATTCAAAGTCTACAGATAGGCAGTGCTCCTTTCCTTGTAAACCCAAGAGATTAAATAATGCTATATAATTAGGTCAATAAGTTATAATTATGGGGAAGAGACCTCTATTTGAAGGGTTCTTTTGCTTTAATAGTTAACCACCCAAATCATGGCCAATTTAAAGATAAAGATGAGACAGCTGAGTCCTTGAACTCAGGTCACTTCCTCACAGACTTTTCCACTGAGGTCATTCAATTGCTGATAGCAACTATTTATAGTGTGTTCGTGCATATGCATGTGCAAATAGACCAATATTATAAAAGCTGATCTTTTGCTGGCAATAAACGTCTTTTCTTTTCAGCAATGGCTAAGTGACACCGTTGCAACAAATTATAGGTAATACTGGTACATTGTTCCCTGCTTCTTCCATCAGTTGAAGACTCTTGATTTCCAAAGGCAGAGATTTCTATTGTTTAGTTTCTTCTAACGTAAGAGATCATTATGACCTCATCTTTTCTCCAAATTTCTTCCTGCTCCCCTTTTAATTCGAGTAAGAATGAATAGTGTTTCTCTTCTCCTCCCGGAAATTAATGTATATTATATATACTCTCATTTAATTAGCTTGTTTGTTATAACTCTTCCTCCTTCTTTCTTCCCTCTTCCATCATACGTTTCCATTAGCTCAAAAGTAATATTTCTGTCTTAGTGCAAGAGATGTATTTGTTTGAAACAAATGAGGGTTTTGCTGCATGTTTCATTCAGGTAACAACTATTTCCTTGGAAAACACCATAATGGAAGATAGCATAACCATCCTTTTTTTTAAAAAAATAAAAAAAATGTGCATTTTTGTATTTTCTTGTTAAAAATGCTCTTTTTTCCTATCCAAGCAAAACTTTGGCACATTTTTTTAAAAAGGAGAAGTCATGGCTGGAAAGTCGACACAGCTGCAGCTTACGTGTTGCTCATCCCACTGGCTTTCCAAATTGCTTTTGTTCCTCCGGCAAAAGAGAATGAGAGAAAATATCCTGGCATGTCTTCACTCATTCCTCCATTGGCTCACACTGGGGGGGGCATCCATCAAAAGCAAGCAGAGTGTGAATTGTGGCTCTTCCTTCTATAGAAAAAAGAGCCACAACAACCTATCACAGGAAAGAACTCTTTCAAGGATTTCCCAGACACTTTTGTCTCCTTTTCTTTTTTTGGTTCCGTGCTACCATAATGAACTAAGAGCAGGGAATCAGCCTGGTTTCTTCCCAGGACCTGCTGAAAGAACAAACAGCAGGTGGTGGCTTCTATGTTGGCTTCTAACTGCAGCTTCCTCCATCTGTCACTTTGTGATACAAGCAGAGAAGTGAAGGCTAGGAGGCAGATAGGAGATCCAGATCCACACTCACTTTACCACACTGAGGGGCAACATATCAGCTGTACCTAAGACAAAATGGAACTACACAGAACCCATAGATCATAATACCCCTATGCAGGCCCTGATACCACATCTTTGCCCTTCCACCAAATTCTGGTGGTGTTCCAGGATTTTTTTTTTTTTCATGTGGAGGAGTCTTCCTTTTTAAAGGATTTTTACTAACTTACTTATTTACTTTTCTTTTTTTAATCCATTCAGTCCTGTCCAATTCTCAGAGTCTGCCTGGACAAGTCCTTGCAGTTTTCTTGGCAGGTTTTTGGAAGTGGTTTGCCATTGCCTTCTTCCTAGGGCTGAGAGAAAGTGACTGGCCCAAGGTCACCCAGCTGGCTTTGTGCCTAAGGTGGGACTAGAACTCGCGGTCTCCCGGTTTCTAGCCTCATGCCTTAACCACTGGACCAAACTGGCTCTCAACTTATTTACTTACTTCTGGCCATTTCCACTCTTCAGCCAAACTGTGGCCCTTGGCTTGAAAATGTTGTCCATCCTTTTTAATTCTAATGAATGGGCTATGCATTGTCTCTATCTTTGACTTATTTATTTACAAAATAGTTGCTGTTTTTTTTTCTTAGTGTAAAGTATCCAAGGCACAACACACGATCAAAAGTAATTGTTAGAGGACAGGACCTTTTTAAGCTACAAATTGGCCAGAGGGCAAAATGTTTATTTTAGCCTCCCCACTTTCCTCTCAATGATTTTTTCTCCTTTTTTTTAAATGGCCAGTGAATGGAAGTATTTGAGAGCCTGTAAGGAAATCTAAATGAAATAACCCTTGGGATTATTACCTTACCCTTGGGATAATTATATATTATGGCACCCTGTCAGGAAGTTTTCAGGGTGGAGACTCATGTAAAGGTTGCACTGAGCAAAAAAGATGGGAACCTTTTTTTTGGTTATTATAGTGAAAAGACCAGGATTCAGAATATCATAAAAAGAGACGTATACTATATATCACAACTTTAATGTATCATCCATGTCATCCTTGTCATGTGACCCAAAATTGAGCAGTTGCTAAAGAGTTGGAAAGTGTTCCAGAAACTTTGGGGAATTTTGCAAGCCAGTTGAGAGCAAAGCTGAGCCATGATGCCTAGTGCACCAAATAGTGGCTACTGATGCAGTGCTAGAACCAGTTCTTAAACTACTGTCTAGGGTTCTCTTTCACACAGATATTTAAATCTGTCTTCTAGAACTGAAGCAACAATTGAAGAACCAGATTTATGCTACACTGAAACTAGTTCTATCTCCCAGTATAATTCCGGTTCTGATGCACATCTAGGAACTGCAAGAATAGAATGCAGGAAATTAGACTGAACCAATTTTAAACATCCATTGGAGCATATTTTGATGCTCTTCAGTGGCTGGGGGAAGAATCTTTGCTTCATAGTCTTTTCAGGAGGCCAGGACAGCATAACTAGAAATGGCAACTACTGTATCTAGTCAGATTTCCAGGCCATCTGGATTCATATTATTTACAGTTGTTAATGCCTGATCACTGTGGACAAGAGGACCACAGAAGAAATGGAGTAGCCTTCATAATTAATAATAAAGTGGCTAAAGCAGTGCTTGGATACAATCCAAAAAATGATAGAATGATCTCAATTCAAATTCAGGGTAAGCCATTTAACATCACAGTGATCCAAATATACGCCCCAACCACAGATACTGAAGAAGCAGAAGTAGATCAGTTCTATGAGGATCTGCAGCACCTACTGGATAATACACCAAAAAGAGATGTTATTTTCATTACAGAAGACTGGAATGCTAAGGTGGGTAGTCAAACGACACCTGGAATTACAGGCAAGCATGGTCTGGGAGAACAAAATGAAGCGGGACATAGGCTGATAGAATTTTGCCAAGACAACTCACTGTGCATAACAAACACTCTCTTCCAACAACCTAAAAGACGACTTTATACATGGACTTCACCAGATGGTTGACACCGAAACCAGATTGACTACATCCTTTGCAGCCAAAGGTGGCAGACATCTATACAGTCGGTAAAAACAAGACCTGGAGCTGACTGTAGTTCAGATCACGAACTTCTTATTGCAAAATTTAGAATCAGACTAAAGAGAATAGGGAAGACCCACAGATCAGTTAGATATGAGCTCACTAATATTCCTAAGGAATATGCAGTGGAGGTGAAGAATAGATTTAAGGGACTAGATTTAGTAGATAGGGTCCCAGAAGAACTATGGACAGAAGTTCGCAACATTGTTCAGGAGGCGGCAACAAAAAATGTCCCAAAGAAAAAGAAAACCAAGAAGGCAAGATGGCTGTCTGTTGAGACGCTGGAAGTAGCCCAAAAAAGAAGGAAAGCAAAAGGCAACAGTGATAGGGGGAGATATGCCCAATTAAATGCAAAATTCCAGAGGTTAGCCAGAAGAGATAAGGAATTATTTTTAAACAAGCAATGGGCGGAAGTGGAAGAAGACAATCATCATTGGAGATCACTCGTAGCCGAGTAAGATTGTCTTCCAAAGGTAAAATTTTAACAGTGGATCCGTAAGTGGCTATAAAGGCCAATTCTGGATCCGCACAACCTCCCACAATGAGGGCATAGGTTTCCGGGTGAGAGACGGTCATGATGAGGGTTTGCCTGATGTTCCTTCCTTTTAGCTCTTTTCTCCCTTTCGCCCTGTACTCGTGCTTCTTCAAAGTCCATAGCGCCATTAATAAAGGCTGACCTCCAATTGAAACACTCATGAGTTAGGGCTTCCCAGTTCTCAATGCTGATATTACATTTTTTAAATTAGCTTTGAGAGTGTCTTTGAATCTCTTTTGCTGTACACCAATATTCCGTTTTCCATTCTTAAGTTGGGAGTAAAGTAGATGCTTTGGAAGACGATGGTCAGACATTCGAACAACATGGCCGGTCCAGCGAAGTTGATGTTGGATGATCATTGTTTCAATGCTGGTGGTTTTAGCTTCTTCTAATACGCTAACATTAGTCTGCCTATCTTCCCAAGTAATTTGCAGAATTTTTCGGAGGCAGTGTTGATGGAATCTTTCAAGAAGTTGGAGGTGGCGTTTGTAGAGGGTCCATGTTTCACAGGCATACAGAAGGGTTGGTAGTACAATGGCTTTGTAAACAAGCATTTTGGTCTCCCTGCGAATGTCCCGATCCTCAAACACTCTACGCTTCATTCGGGAGAAAGCTACACTCGCAGAGCTCAGGCGATGCTGAATTTCAGCGTCGATGTCGGCTTTTGTAGATAGATGGCTGCCGAGATAAGAAAAGTGGTCGACATTTTCTAGTGACACATCTTTAGCTGGATTGATGGTGCTGCGGAGGGATTGGTTCGAACTTGCTGGTAATGTTAATTGAGAGGCCGAGCTTTTCATATGCTTCTGCAAAAATGTTTAGGATAGTTTGAAGATCTTCCTCGGAGTGTGCACAGACTACGTTATCATCAGAATATTGAAGTTCTATAACAGAAGTTGTAATTACCTTATATTTTGCTTTCAGCCTACTAAGATTAAAAAGCTTTCCATCTGTTCGATATATAATTTCTACACCAGTAGGAAGTTTCTCTTCAACAAGGTGTATAATCATAGCAATGAAGATAGTGAATATGGTTGGAGCAATAACACATCCCTGTTTAACGCCGGATTCCACCGAGTGAGGGAAGAAGACAATAGAATAGGAAGGACAAGAGACCTCCTCCAGAAAATTAGAAACATCGGAGGTAAATTCCAGGCAAAAATGGGTATGATCAAAAACAAAGATTGTAAGGAACTAACAGAAGCAGAAGAGATCAAGAAAAGGTGGCAAGAATATACGGAAGATCTGTATAAGAAGGATAATAATATTGGAGATAGCTTTGACGGTGTGGTCAGTGAGTTAGAGCCAGACATCCTGAAGAGTGAGGTTGAATGGGCCTTAAGAAGCATTGCTAATAACAAGGCAGCAGGAGACGACGGTATCCCAGCTGAACTGTTTAAAATCTTGCAAGATGATGCTGTCAAGGTGATGCATGCCATATGCCAGCAAATTTGGAAAACACAAGAATGGCCATCAGATTGGAAAAAATCAACATATTCCCGTACCAAAAAAGGGAAGCACTAAAGAATGTTCAAACTATCGAACAGTGGCACTTATTTCACATGCCAGTAAGGTAATGCTCAAGATCTTGCAAGGTAGACTCCAGCAATTCATGGAGCGAGAATTGCCAGATGTACAAGCTGGGTTTAGAAAAGGCAGAGGAACTAGAGACCAAATTGCCAATATCCGCTGGATAATGGAGAAAGCCAGGGAGTTTCAGAAAAACATCTATTTCTGTGTTATTGACTATTCTAAAGCCTTTGACTGTGTGGATCATAACAAATTGTTGCAAGTTCTTGGTAGTATGGGGATACCAAGTCATCTTGTCTGCCTCCTGAGGAATCTGTATAACGACCAAGTAGCAACGGTAAGAACAGAGAACGGAACAACGGACTGGTTTAAGATTGGGAAAGGAGTACGGCAGGGTTGTATACTTTCACCCTACCTATTCAACCTGTACGCAGAACACATCATGCGACATGCTGGGCTTGAGGAATCCAAGGCTGGAGTTAAAATCACTGGAAGAAACATTAACAATCTCAGATATGCAGATGATACCACTTTGATGGCTGAAAGCGAGGAGGAGTTGAGGAGCCTTATGACGAAGGTGAAAGAAGAAAGTGCAAAAGCTGGGTTGCAGTTAAACCTGAAAAAAACCAAGATTATGGCAACCAGCTTGATTGATAACTGGCAAATAGATGGAGAAAAAGTGGAGGCAGTGACAGACTTTGTATTTCTAGGCGCAAAGATTACTGCAGACGCTGACTGCAGCCAGGAAATCAGAAGACGTCTACTTTTTGGGAGGAGAGCAATGGCAAATCTTGATAAAATAGTTAAGAGCAGAGACATCACACTGACAACAAAGATCTGCATAGTTAAAGCAATGGTATTCCCTGTAGTAACCTATGGCTGTGAGAGCTGGACCATAAGGAAGGCTGAGCGAAGGAAGATAGATGCTTTTGAACTGTGGTGTTGGAGGAAAAGTCTGAGAGTGCCTTGGCCTGCAAGAAGATCAAACCAGTCCATACTCCAGGAAATAAAGCCAGACTGTTCACTTGAGGGAATGGTATTAAAGGCAAAACTGAAGTACTTTGGCCACATAATGAGAAAACAGGATATCCTGGAGAAGAAGCTGATGTTAGGGAAAGTGGAAGGTAAAAGGAAGAGGGGCAGACCAAGGGCAAGATGGATGGATGATATTCTGGAGGTGACGGACTCAACCATGGGGGAGCTGGAGATGGTGACGGCCGACAGGAAGCTCTGGCGTGGGCTGGTCCATGAAGTCACAAAGAGTTGGAAGCGAATGAATGAATAAACGACAAATGCCTGATCAGCTGAGTTTCATTTGATAGATGGACGGTCATATGCATTTGATAAATAAATAAATAAGTAAGTGTGCTTTTATTTCTCTGGACATGGCTAAATTTTGTATGGCTATTTGCAAAATATGCTGTACTTTGGTTTGGTCAATGATTTTACTAATGTTTACTGCTCATTACTTACTAGTGTAATGGCAGCCATCCATCTCTGGGTACCCTGAGAAGTATCTTTGGTGTTCACCCTCCTCATATCAAACTATGGAAAAGCACTGTAAGTATTTTTGGCATCTGCATCTCCCCATACTGTTGCCAAAACAATTAAAGAAGCATTGTACCATCACGCTGTAAACTTAGGACCTTTTTGATGTGTGCAAGTCACAGTGCATGTACAAAAGGGGCAGGGCTTGTTTGCAATGGAGTGATGCAGCTTTTGTCCAACTGATTGGATTTACTTTGCCTGACACAGATGCCACAGCCAGGTACTTACAGCAATTTTCGGGTTCAGTGAAGTTCCCATCTAACTGCTATCTATAGCAATCCCTCTAAACCCAAAAACAAAAATATGATTTTAGTTCTTTGATAGTTTATATTTTGATATTCAGCCTTCTAATACAGTAGGTGATTATTCCATGTAATGCTTTTTTCACAGAGAAGATGGTCATATCATCTATATGTAATAAAGTACATGAAGATCTACTGACCAGCACCAGGAGGTTATATTTTAACTTCTCTGTATTTCTATCTTGAATTTTTTTTAAAAAAGCATCTATCTCATCATTCTAATTATTGAATTTTTCCAAGTTTCTCTCCAGTTTCAGACAATTGCTCCCTCCCTCTGTCCCAACCCCATCACCCCCATTAAAAAGACCTCTTCATGTACAGGTTATGCATATTAGGAATTTTTAAAATAATAATAATGAACTGCACTTGAAAAAGAATATAAAACAACAGAAAATAATGCAAAGAAAACCTACATCCAAAATAGTTTGGTTTAAGCAGATATTGTCAAGTATGATAGCCAAATGAAGTCTGTTAAAACCTTTATAAATAGTGAAGAAGTTCTTCCCACGCGAAGAAAGACAAATTAAACAAATTGGGAGAGTTCTGAGGGACAGCTGTTGCATTAAGGAGGCACTGCTGTTTAACTATCCTCTGCTTTAGTAGATTGACCCTGGAAGTGAAGCAATATGGTGACTGTTCCACTTCCAGATGGCCTGCAGAGAACAGAGGACACTATTCGGGAGGTTGTTGAAAGTGGCTCAGGTTGTGCAGAGACTTCAGGCTAATAAAAAGAAAATTGAAGTGGTGATGGAAGTCAACAGGCAGCCAAAAGGGCCATGATGGAAGTCAACAGGCAGCCAAAAGGGCCATGCCAAAACAAGGAGGACATGTTGGTTTCCTCACAATTGCTGGATTGTGGAATTCTGTAAAAAGGGCTGCCAGAGGGATTTTGCTACCTGAAGCAGAACTGCAAATGAAGCCCTCTTCCAACAATCAAAGTGCATAATTCCCAAGGATGCTCATGGTTTGTGGTTCCTGAGGCAGAAAATGTGGCAAGGGAGGTAAAAATACAATAAACATATATAATGTATCTCATTCAGTTCACAACCATGCTTTTTGTTTGGAACCATGTCAGTTGACTTCTCTGGCTATTCTATGATGTCCTTATAGGTCAGTTAACATTCTGACTTCATTGTGGTCATTTTGAAAGGGCAATATGTATAATACAATCTTCATTATATGACTTAACCCAACTCTGCTTTCCCAAAATTTGAAAGTATTTGGTTTTCTGGCAGGTATGTTGCTTCTGAAGGAGGAGGATGTATCCCACATCTAGATTAGTAACACTTTTCCAAATAATTAGATTTAAGCTAATTAGTTTGGATTTCCCATTAAATCAGATGGCTTGCTCAACAGGATCATGAATGTCTAATAAGCAGGGGATAATTATCAGTGGAGCAGAAAATGCTTGCAAGCTCTATCATTGCACACAATAGCACGTTTGACATGCACACACAAACAAATGAAGCAATAATTACAGCTGAACTACAGCTTTTTGTTTGCTTTTAAATTCAAAATATATAAAAGACTGGATAAGTGAACACATGGTATCACAAAGGTTCTGGGGGAAAATATCAAAATATGTGCTATTTTCTCTGTTGCATATAAAAATGTATAGTTCTAGTAATGTACAAATCAGTCTGCATATTAACTGTTTCACTTTTAAATATTTTCAATTATATGTCCATTCTATCCAGGATCCAGATGACTGTCTTTTCTGGATTAAGTTTCAATTAACTGGGTCAAACAAAGGGGGAAGGATGTGTATGGAATTGTAAGAAACTATTTGTTGGTGCAATGTAGAATGGTTGAGGGGGTGTGATGGCTCAGTGGTTAAGACGCCAGGCTTGTCAATTGGAAGGTTGGCGGTTCTAGACCCGAGCGCCGCGTGATGGAGTGAGCTCCCACACTCGCCCCAGCTCTTGCCAACCTAGCAATTCGAAATCATGCAAATGCAAGTAGATAAATAGGTACCACTTCTGTGGGATGGTAACAGCGTTCCGCACACGTCATGCCAGCCACATGACCGCAGAAGCGTCTTTGGACAGCGCTGGCTCTTCGGCTAACAAACGGAGATGAGCACCACCCCCTAGAGTCAGACACAACTGTGCAGGGGAAAACCTTTACCTTTACCTAGAATGGTTGTGACCACATATATGACAGAAACAGTTCGTCTTATTATTTCACTTGGAATTGCATCATTTCTGAATGTTTCTTTTTGAGATTCCATTTAAGGGACTTCCCCTGTATTGACACATTTGCTCTGATCCTTGTACTGAGAGAGATTTTGGAAATAAAGATGTTGTTGACAATTGCAGAAACGTGAATAAGGAATGTAAACCAGTTGAGGCCAACAACTGAAGATTGATCAATATTAGCCCTATTTGTCCTTCCTCCACCCCACCTTTTTTTATCTCTTCCAACCACCTTGCACAATGAAGAGTTGTCAGACTGCAGCCATTTTGGGAAACTTCCAGTGTGGCTTTTATTGTTTAAACTAACACTCTGATCTGAATTGGGGGAAAAATTCTCTTCCTTTCCTTTTCACTTAGCCAAACTCAAACCCTTATCCATCAATAATCCAACATCCCTACCCACCAGCCAGAACTTTCAGAATTCCAAACCAGTATGGTAAAATATTCCCAACAATTTGGACTGTTCCTGTTTAGAGAACACTGGTATAGCAGAAGGCCAGATGCCTTAGATAGACACCTCTTCCGCTGATCTTTATGACTGCTGGAGCAGACATTGCCTGGGGCGTTGATAGAGAAGGAAGAGGAAGGGTGGAAAAAAGGAAGGAGTGGGAAACAGCTTCTGCTGGGGGCTTGAACATTGTCAGAGTGGGCAGTTAGAGGCTCAAGAGTGTAGGACAACTGAATTTAACTCTGGTGGAAATAAGCCAAGTTACTTCCAAAATGGGGGCAATAACTAGTTTATTCTCCATCTAAACTAGGATGGAAATCAGCCTAGTTACTTCCTAAATGGGGGGAATAACTCAGTTTATTCTCAGTCAATCTGAATTAGGGGTGGTGAAACTTTGCTCATGATTCACCTTATTTTCCCTTGTTTTATGGAGCTAAGAATGCTCTTGTTGTCACCATAGTCATCGCTGGTCAGTCATAGTCATCAATTCTCAACTTCAATTCAACCTTATCTTAACAAGCAACCTCTTTGTTATTAAGCATAGGGTTACAACTTAATGTGAACTGAGGTGGGGAAATAATTAATCCAGCTATTCAGATGCCTTCCTACCCCTGATTGCTGCTGTTCCTGCATCATCAGTGTTAAATCTCTAGGATTAGAGAGGCAGGGCCATAGTCTCCAGAGTCATCTACCCACAGAGCTCTACCCAATGTCAACTCCGACTGTCCGGCTTTTGTTATTCTCCAGAGCCATTTTGAGAGGGATTTTTGAGAAAGGACTACTCTGATCCTTTGCAGTTTTGTTTGCTCCATTTCAGAGATTAAAACTGATCCAAGCCATCCTTTCTAGCCTCAGGCCTTCATTTTCAATTATGGTGGGTTGAGCTAATGAGCAATGAAAATGTTGCATTCGAGGAAAGGTTCTTAATTAAAAATGACCTTTTCAACCAACTCTGAAAAACACCTATGGAGTGGAAGTAACTAAATTTCATTCCAGGAACTGCAGCCCTAACCAGGAATCAAACGTACATGGAGTTCTGGCAAATTGCAGCAAATACTATTTGATTTCAACTCACTGAAATGTATTGTTTGTCGAAATTATGGGTGCTTTGTCTGTAGCACACATTTTAACATGCATCCATTTGTCACGCTATTTCCTAATATGTTTGCAGGCAGAGCTGCACTTCCTATTTGCCTTGTGCAGGCTGGAAACCAGAGGTATCTGCAGAATGTGACAGTTTCATCAGCATGATGAAATAGAACATTGTAATGTAAGCTCCCCCACTTGCATATGTGCATGCGATGTCACAACGTATTTATAAAAAAGTGTGGAGCTTATATCATGGCATCTCTTCTTTTGTCATTTGCCACTCCCATCAATGGCCATTCTGGAAATGTAGAGACATCCTGGCCAGTGCCTTCCCTGTGTTTTCCTTGGCATAAGAACTCATCCAGGTTACCACAAGACAGAACTAGATGCTTGCCTCTCAAGGCCGAGTAAGTGAAGAAATAATACCTGATGGCTGGAGATTGTCCCACTGAAATCAAAAGGCTTTGTGTGATTTTAATTTTTGTATGTATATTTGGGCTCCCACCCTGCACTAGTCTGGCAGAGATTTCATGATACTTAAGCATGTCTTATCTTGCACACACTCTCTCTTTAGAGTTTTAAAAAGTGTGCCAAATTGAAAACCCTTCTCAGGTGTTAATTTCATGTTCTGTGGTCTGTTGCAATTTCAGTCTGAATTAGTTGAAGATTTGAGGATTTAGGATATTAAAACAGACTGCCAAACAGTATTTTTGCTAATTGAAGAAAGAGGAATAGATCACAAATAAAATAAGAGCTTCTAAGAACGTGAAAGAAATGTTATTCCTCTGTCTCAGCCTGTTCATCCATAATATGAAGAAAATCACACTGACCTGTCTGTGTTGTTATGTGGCGGCAGGCATTTATAAGTTAATGTATGCAAAAGTACTTTGATTACATGAAGCAGTACATTTAAAAGTATTGTGTTCATTTTTAAAGTGTCAGAAGGATGAGACCCCTTCCTTTTCTCTGTTCGTGTCCCAAGCCGGGAATTTAATAGATATCACCAGATGATCAGTGAAGAGTCAAAGGAGATACGTTTATTCAGTCCAAAGATAGTGTATTGTCGAAGGCTTTCACGGCTGGAGTTCGATGGTTGTTGTGGGTCTTCCGGGCTGTGTGGCCGTGTTCTGGAAGTTGTGGTTCCTAACGTTTCGCCAGCATCTGTGGCCAGCACCCACAACAACCATAAAAGATATTAGCTTTGGGTGGGTGGCTTTGCAGAACACCTTTCGGTCTCCCTTTTTATAGGAATTTAGCCAATTATTATACGTAGAATGGAATGTGTTAGCTTATTACAATAGTTTCTGCTGTATCAACATGAACCTCTTTCCTTCTGTACAATCCTTCCTCCATTCCATATTCTGCTGAAACAGAAGTTTCCTTATCCTAAAGTTACAGCAAACTTCCTTATTTATACTTAAACCGATGTCTCTTTATCTACGACTAAACAATGGGCATTTTATCTTTCCTACACATGTGTTTTTCTATACATAAGATATACAGTATGTCTTCCTTTACATTGATTTTGCTACATTATATATTAACTTGTTTATACTGACAGGAACCAGCATTACTATCTTTCCTATACAATCTTTCCTTATTATAAACATATAAGCAAAAATATTCAAACAAAAGTAAAGTCAGTATACAAATACAGCTTTATCACCACCATCTCTTTAAAACAGCAATTACTTTCTGTTGAAAAGAACAATACTAATGAAAGAAAACTGGAGCAATGCAAAGGTAATTGCCTGCCATGAATGTTTAGCTGTAGCCATCTAACCTAGGGCTACCGGAGATGAGAGCAATGAAGTTGGAGCCTGAATGGTGAAACTCCTGAGATGACCTGGACTGAACACAGAGAGGAGCTATTTTAAATAGATGCGGCTAGCTTCCCTGAATCTTTGGCTAAAACTCAAGCATTATCCTCAAGGTTTAGCACCACTCATTTTCCAAGATTACTTCCAATCCTCTTGGTTAAAGGATATTGAATCTAGTCTCACCAAGCTAGCATTTTCTACAGATTCAATTCTCAGGATGGATTATGAACAGGCAAAATTGGCTTTGAAGCAAAGGATAAAGGACATAGAGAGACAAACGGACTTAGAGAAGGCCCCGAATTTCTTATCATCAGAGTATAATAAATATATTGTTAATTCTGCTAACTACCTTACTCAACTTGAAATCCCTAGCCATCGGAAAGCCTTTGCCTTAGCTCGTAGCCACGCACTCCCTTCCGCAGTCTTGGATGGTAGATATAAAAAAATCCCCAAAGCTGCAAGGTGGTGCTGTTGTAATAATGGAGAGATAGAAAAATAGAAAATACAGTCCACGTGCTCCTCCGTTGTCCTTTTTATAAAGAGCTTAGGAGTAAATTAATATTACCTTTGACCAAGAAATATCCTAGGAGGCAAGATATAGTGTATATGCAAATGTTACTTATAGATGAAGATCCAACTGTTACGGCGCAAGTAGCCAAATTCTGGGCAGCTGCTATAAAGATACGCCAGACTATGATAGGAAAAATGTAGTAATGTACTCCTTGTAATGATTTTAATAATTTTAAAAGGTATGTATGTATGTATGTGTATGTGTGTATATATATATATATATATATATATATATATATATATATATATCACACCATATTTTATATATGATATTTTATTTTATAAGCATTTACATCTGATAGAATATTAGTTATGACTAATATTAAGAGTATATTTAAATTTGATTAAGGGGCTCATCCACATTGTGGTCTGAATGTATTTTAATTTTTAATTGGAACAATGTAATTTAACTTATAATTTTAAAACTATTTTAAATCAGATGGTGCATATTGTAAGGTTCAATGAGTATACCTTGTAGAATCTTGTACTGGTCAGTGACCGTAATAAACCAGAATGAATGAATGAATAGATAAAACAGATACATTCTGACCGTTTTAGATGTTCCAAATCTTAAACAATTCCCAGTATTTGCATCTTTCATTCTTGGCAACAAATGGACGGCACCTAGAATTGGGAGCAGTTAGCCATACTTCGAAGGGCCTCAGTAATAGATCTAGGTATATAATAATCCCCCAAATGTAAAACACAAAATAATTATCTGGATTATGAGTTTCCTGAAACCATGAGCTAATAAGTACCCCAAATATGTAATGCTACTCATGCATGAAAAGGCACAAAATGGCTACATAACAACAAATCACAGTTTGACATATCCTGCATGAGTAATATAAATATTATCTGAGTTTCTAGAGCAGCTTTTCCAATCTGGTGTTTCCAGCTCTGGTTGTGGATAATGGGAGTTTTGATCCCATTCATAGAAAGAGCATCAGGTTGAGGAATGCTTCTCTAGCAAGAATGACTTGTGCCTTTAGAGTTAAATATTTCTGCCTCAGCTCATACATAGTGTGTGTGTATATTTCCATTCAATCGTGTCTGATTCTCGGAGACTGCCTGGACAAGTCCCTGCAGTTTTCTTGGCAAGATTTTCAGAAGTGGTTTGCCATTGCCTCCTTCCTAGGGCTGAGAGAGAGTGACTGGCCCAAGGTCACCCAGCTGGCTTCATGCCTAAGGTGGGACTAGAACTCATGGTCTCCCGGTTCCTAGCCCGGTGCCTTAACCACTACACCAAACTGGCTCTCCTCATACATAGACCTTTACCAAATATTTTTCTTGGCCTGGAAAATGCATTAAACTTTTGAAAGACTGCTGGCTTTTTATTCCAAGGAATGGCTTAATTTCTACCTACTTCATTTTTATGGTAGCCTAATTAAATCCTTTAAAAAATGCTGATGATTTCAGTGTTGCTCATTTTTCTAGGACATTGTTTTTTGCTGTTATTGTAGACATTTCAAGAAGCATATTAGTTAAGGCAACCCCCACCTTTTGGTGGAAAGAACAAAAGGCAGGCAACCTTGTAGATTCTAAAGCATACTGTTTTTAAGGCTGAATTTTAATTTAGCTTTCGTATTTAGCAAGTTTTCATCCAACCTCCTTTTTGGGCTTCAAGGCAAGAAGATATCTGGTTCCAGGCATTTCAATTCTTTGCTCACATGTGCTGTAAAGAGCTGATGTCTTCTGGGACGAATGTGAACTGGACTTGGACCATTGGTCTTTTATGAATTTAATTGGGGGGGGGGGAATGTAGATTTCACTGTTTCTTGGAGGAAAAGTAGGTGAGAGACATGACAAATAAACAAAAAGGAGTTTCTGTCAGTTTCAAGATCAGCAAAAAAAATCACAACTGGAAGAAGTAAAAAATGTGGCAATCTTAGATGTAATAAGTATTGGAACACTATACCCCCTGAGATTAGATTGGCCCTGACCCTGCTGGCTTTCTGAAAAGCTTTAAGGACATGGATGTGCTTCCAGGCACAGATTAAGTGTAAGCCTGTAAGATGCTGTTATTGTGTTGTTCATTGGGTTTGGCCTCAGCTGCCATTAAAGGCTGTTAGACTAATGAATTTTTCTGTTCTTTTTAATATTGTGGTTTCTTTTTTTTTAAAAAAAATCTGATGTTAGCAGCCTAGAGTTGCTATGGTGAGAAGGGTAGCCATATCAATCAATCAAATAATTAATAAATAAATAAATAAATAAATAAATAAATAAATAAATAAATAAATAAATAAATAAATAAATAAGGCTCACAATCTATAGGATAGCTCAGAGAGGCAACCAATATAACTCTTCAAAACTATGTGGCTAGTTGGGTTTTATAAATAAATCTTGATGAAGCCTCTTCCTGCGCCTCGGTTTGATCATACTACTAAAGTTTCAAGCAAGGTTTCTTCAGAATCTTTCAAAAAGCAAAATATTACAAACATACAGCCATATCTGGATCAGACTAAGGCTGAAAAAATGCAGAAATAAAGGATTGTTTCGTTTTAGACTATTTTATAATCCTTGCCACTGACCCTCCATCTGTCTTCAGTCTTTTTTCTAGTACACAATGTTAATTATTGATGTGCTAAAAAAAAGAAAGCCCAAAACACAATGAATTTATAATTGCACATAAGTACGTAAAGCAGTACATGAAAACACACTCCAAGTGGCATTATAACATGTATGGTTTTTAATTTTTTTTGTTTTTTGTAAATCCAAGTTTTATTTACCAGAAAAATAATTTATAAGGTGAATTGTATTTATTTATTTATTTATTTATTTGTCAATTTTTTAATAAAATTTTATAAAATCTCCCCCCCCCCCCCCAAGGGGGGACTCTGGGTGGTTTACAATAAAAATAAAACATTAAAATATGGTAATACATAAATAAATATCAGATACAAATATAAATATAGAGTAGAAAAGATAAAATAAAATCCAGATGGCAATGACAATTTTAATGCCACTCATGTATATCTAAGGCCATCTTAGGGTGCCAACCATCCCCAAGCAGGCTGGCAAAACCAGGTCTTCAGTTGCAAAAGAATTCTTTTGTAGGCCAGCTGTTCAATGTTTTGTTATCAGGCCAGCAGAAGAATCCTATAAAATCTGAAAGCACATATCATTTAGTTTCAGAAGCACATGATCATGATTTGTCTGAGTCCCACGGCCCTTACATTTGGTATCCTGGAAAGTGGACTGGCTGCCTGATGTTGATACACTGCAAATCTTTATTGTGAGTTCCTCTTTTGACCCATTTTATTTGTTTGTTTGTTTGTTTTGTTTTGTTTATATGGTTGCCCTGCTCAAACAGCATGACTCTGGGTGGTGCATGTAAGAAACATCCACAACAAATGCAACAGAAAGCAAGCAACACACGGCATAAAAACCAATTAAATCAGTAAAATGGATACTATACTAAAATATATTGCAACTCATCCAGTTGGGACTCCACCCAACTGAATAAATGGCCTGGAGAAAGAGTGAGGTCTTAATTGCCTTTCTAAAGGCCCGCAGGGTCAGGGCCAACTGTGTATCAGTGCAAATTGTTCCAAAAAACAGGGCTGCCACTAAGGTCCCATAAGGTGGGATTGTTTCAGTGAGAGGACCTGGAGATGGGCAGATACCTTTGGGACTAGCAGTCCTACAAATAACCCAGTCCTATGCCATGTTGGGCTTTATAGGTAATAACCAGCACCTTGAAATGCACCTGGAAGCTTATTAGGAGCCAGTGCAGCTCACAAAGTAGAGGTGTCACATGGGCATAACGAGGAGCACCCATAACTACCCATGCCACTGCTTTCTGGACCAATGGAAGCTTCCAGATGGTCTTCAAGGGCATCCCTCTGTAGACTGTGTTGCAATAGTCCAATCTGGAGGTGACTAAAGCATGAGTAGACTATCAGCAGGACTTCCCAGTCCAAGCATGGGTACAATTGGCACACAAGACAAAGTTGCACAATGGCCCTCCTGGCCACACCTGCCACCTGCTCTTCCAACAGGAGCTGTGAGACCAGAAGGACCCCCAAATTGCACACTGAGTCTGAACAGGGCCATGCAAGCCCACTCAGAGTCAAGAGTGAATTTTCCTTTAATAAAGCTTTATTAAGTTTTTCAACAAATACATAACACTACAAGAAATGAAATAAAGTACACTACAAGAGAAAAGAGGAACTAAAAAGCATGAAAATACAAAAAAGACTACTACATACTACATAATACATACATACTAACTTCCAACTTTCTACAACAAAGATATAAATAAGTCAATATCAGTCTCTTACTCTAGTTCAAACTGGAATGAGCATTACTTCTTCAAAACATTTCCATCCTCAATATAACATTTCCTCTAAAACACTATTTTCCCCTTAAAATGAATATATAGAAAAAAACATTTTATAACATAAAAAAATTTCCCCCCTTAATAGACAGATAAACAAATATTACCCTTCTTTATTTCAATTTTACTCCTTACCAAAACATATATATAGTTAAACATCGTATCTCCACCATTACATATTTAAACAATAACCTTATTAATATTAATATTTAATTTTAATATCCTTTTACCCGAGGAAAATTCATTATCCCAAAAGCAAAAACATCTGTCTAAACCTTTAAAGGACCATCCTAATAAACACAATTAAAAAGTTAACCCACTTCAAAGTAAACTAAGGGATTTATGTATCTCCCTGTTACACACAAGGCTTTCTCCTTGCAATCCTCGACTTGCCTTGTAAAGTCCAACTCATCTTCAAGGACCTTCCATCCCTTGAGGCTTAAATCTAGTCTTTGATCTCGATATTCCAAGAATGCAGCCATTTCCCTTCCTTTTACACCCAAAGCTTTTCCTTCTTCAAAATTAACATTCCAAAGGTGAATCTTCTTCCCTTCACTTTTTGGCTTTGGGACGTTATTGTGATGTCTCTGGATCTAATTGTCCAATTCAGCATTCCTCAGTATACTCCATTTAGAGTATAGTAGAAAGCTTTATTGAAAGTATTACAATTCAGAACATATCTAAAGACCAGAATGACCAAATTCCCGCCAAACAGTCAAACCTCACTCTTCCCTCCACCTACGTGTCACTCCTCCCTTGATGATGTATTGTCCAGTACTTTCCTCATTTTTTTCTTTGAGACCGGGACCTTATTTTCCAAATAACTTTCTAAGAGATGGTCCAAAGCACAAGTAACCTTGAGGTACAGCTCCTTAAAAATATCTTTAAAATCTTCCATATCCCTCCATGGAATGTTATGGCACCCTCTAGTGCCTCAGGATATTAGACAAAAGGCTGTCTTTCAGAAAGGAAGTGTTAATTAGCAGGGGCGGAAAAATAAAGGTAAAGAAAGCTGTTTCTCATGGGAAAGCAAATAGATCAAAGCTCAGCTCTGCAAATTCAATGAAGTGGGTTGGTTATTTATTTATTTATTTATTTATTTATTTATTTATTTATTTATTATTTATTTTCTATCTCGCCTTTATTATTTTTAAAAATAACTCAAGGCAGGGAACATACCTAATACTCTTTCCTCCTCCTATTTTCCCCACAACAACCCTTTGAGGTGAGTTGGGCTGAGAGACAGGGACTGGCCCAAGGTCACCCAGCCGGCTTTCAGGCCTAAGGCGGGACTAGAACTCTCAGTTTCCTTGTTTCTACCCCAGCAGCTTAACCACTGGAGCAAACTTTTGTAATCCTTCAGACTTTAAAAAAAGTAACAGTAAACAGGCAAAAGTCTTTAAATCGAACAATACAATTTAAAAAGAAAAGAGAGAGAGAAAAAATATATATTTAGAAAAAAAAGCCAAATTAACAAATGAATAACTTCCAAAAGTAATGAAAACCACCAAGAGATTCTTCATTTCTTTGTTGCAAAGAGCCTCTCCTTAATAATAATTAAAAAAGAAAAAAAATGGTGTTTTAGAAATGGGGTAGGCAGCTTTTGAGTCCATTAAAGGCTTCAACACAGCTTAGGAAATGATGGCAATCCCTGCCTCCCAGCTGCTAGCTTACCAGTCAATCGCGAAACGCTGTTTTGTGGTCTTCTGGCTGCTTCCAGGGAATTCTCTTCAGTGCCATGACTCATGGGCTGAAAACCCATAGCCTCTAGCACTTAGAAGTGTTGAGCCGAAGCCAGTGATTCCCCATCCAGGCCCACTCAGCCTCCAGACATCGAGACAGAACCTTGATAGCAAGTGGCAAATGAAAGATCAGAGAATTTAAAACTACCCACATCTCGCTTTTACCAAATGGATCTGGTTTCCTAGCATTTCTAAGAAAAGCTTCTGGTATAATTGATACATTGTGAAGCTGTGGAGGAATTTCACCACCTTCCGGAAACCTTGAATTGTTGTCTTGGGGAAATGGTATGTTTTCAAATGCTTCAGCCCAAATGTCAAGCCCTTGATGGTGTCTTAGTCTTTATTCTCCATAAATTCAGGAGCTTCAGAATGGGTCCTATGCATTTGCACATCCTAAAAATATCTTCGGTTTCTTCTCTGCCCACTTTTTTTCCCTGGTAAATTTTCCATCAGGATATTGAGCTGCTCAAAGGTGATGTTGAGATGGCCAATGTGCTTTAAAACGCTATTTTCACAAAGATTGATACCTTGGACAATATTCTTAACCATAAAAAGGTAAAGGTTCCCCCCGCACATTTGTGCAGTCGTGTCCGACTCTAGGGGCCGGTGCTCATCTCCGTTTGTTAGCCGAAGAGCCAGCGTTGTCCGAAGACGCTTCCACGGTCATGTGGCCGGCATGACGCGTGCGGAACACTGTTGCCTACCCACTGAAGTGGTACCTATTAATCTACTTGCATTTGCATGCTTTCGAATTGCTAGGTTGGCAAGAGCTGGGGCGAGTGCGGGAGCTCACTCCACACGCAGGGCTAGGGATTCGAACCTCCAAACTTGCGATCTTCCGATCTACAATTCTTAACCATACTGTGGTCTTAATTTTGCTGTCTCCATAACGTCAGTAGCTGAAAGGTCTTATCCTGCAGGTTGTGCTTTTGTTTAATTCTTTCTGTGTTTTCCAGAGTGACCTTTATGCCAGGCAGACTGTCCATGAGGGTGTTCAGCCAGGTGGATGTTAGTTTTCTGGGAACAATGAACCTGAAGAATGCTTCTTCACACCAGGTTACATCAATTCCACATTGCTGATCCAATTTGTCACTGTCTTCTCCCTGGCATACATTGTCATGTGCGGAGAAGGGAGCTTCTGCACCAATTTGAGACTTAGGGCACTGCAGTTAGTGTGGTTTTGACAGGCAGCTTTGGATGATGTATGGTCATTTGGAGAAATGACCTTCTGGACATGTCTCACAAATGGTGTCGCTTTCAGGGGTACCTTTTTGAAGAACACCAAATCCAGGAGGACATGCTGTGTGCTTCAAACAGAATTCTAGGTCAAAGTACCGTCTTTCTACGCACTCACAGACACAGTTTCCAGTGCTGGTGCATTTGACTTTTTCATATTGCAGCTCCTTGCACACCACTTTGCAATAGTGACATTTTTCATGATTGTTCCATTCATCTGCATAAGATTTAACTGGACAAGGAGCGCATTCAGTCTTTGCTGAGGCTGTACAGTGCTGCTTGACATAGGTTCCTGGAGGGCACTGGTCACACATCAGCGGATGGGAGGTCATAAGGTCATAATGGAGATACTTTGGAGGAAGAGTTTCCTGGACTGTCCATTTTACTGAGATGTCCAATAACACATAGAAGCAGCATAGAAATTTGTTCATTGCTGGTGTAAAACCCTCAAGGAGCTGGAAAGGTGGCCAGTCAGGGAGTGCTTGTCTTTTCGCAGCTTGCAAACAGAGCCTCGGCACATTTAAGGCTCATTTATATATATTTCTGTGGCCCCATGCAGTAGGAAAACTTGGCTCAGCTTGAAATACTCATTTGTTGTTTATTCGTTCAGTCATTCATTTCATTTCATTCTGGTTTATTACGGTCACTGACCAGTACAAGATTCTACAAGGTATACTCATTGAACCTTACAATATGCACCATCTGATTTAAAATAGTTTTAAAATTATAAGTTAAATTGCATTGTTCCAATTAAAAATTAAAATACATTCAGACCACAATGTGGATGAGCCCCTTAATCAAATTTAAATATACTCTTAATATTAGTCATAACTAATATTCTATCAGCTGTAAATGCTTATAAAATAAAATATCATATATAAAATATGGTGTGATATATATATATATAAACCTTTTATGGGATGGATTAACCATCGCCTGGACTCACCCACACGTCACCTCCCTGGCCGATTTTACCAGCCAGGAAGGGCAGGGATCTAAATAGCATGTGGTGGAATTAACAATTCGGAGGATCCTGTCCACTTCCTTAGGTCCAACAGGAACCAGTTGTAGCTTCCGGATAGTCTTCAAGGGTTTTTGTTGTTTATTCGTTCAGTCGCTTCCGACTCTTCGTGACTTCATGGACCAGCCCACGCCAGAGCTTCCTGTCGGCCGTCACCATCCCCAGCTCCCCCATGGTTGAGTCTGTCACCTCCAGAATATCATCCATCCATCTTGCCCTTCGTCAGCCCCTCTTCCTTTTGCCTTCCACTTTCCCTAGCATCAGCATCTTCTCCAGGGTATCCTGTCTTCTCATTATGTGGCCAAAGTACTTCAGTTTTGCCTTTAATATCATGAAATACTCATTCCCTCCTTTTAAATTTTGCTGGTCATTGACCAAATAAATATTATTGATTGAGAACCTTGATAGGTTCACTGGACAGCCAGGGGCAGAGATGTGCAATTGGGTATTATCAGCATACTGATGATACCTCACCCCGTCCAATAGGTGACATCTCCCAGTAGCTTCATCTACTGCATGTTTTTTATTTGTTCACGGCATTATCTATCAGTACCATTACTACTGCTTGTCTAGTCTAACCTTTGATGCACGTTTCCTCCTATTTTGATCTTTAGAATTACTTTCAGTATAACTGACTTGTATTCAGTCATGAACATTTGACTAACATTCCTTTTTAGAAAGCTACAGAAAATCTGCTGAATAATCCCCCCCACTTTTCTTGGATTTCTAGAAAATGTTTTACCTGGAACTCTTTCTCCAAATAACCTTCAGTTTGAGGTGAAATTCATTGGCAACACAATGAAAATCGTAAAAAGTTATTCCCCAGTTTGCAAATATATGTGAACTGTTTCTTTGTTCTGTGAAATACATTGGAAACACAGTAATTGCACTTTTATAGTTAAAGAACCACAGTTGATTTTTTTCCCCAAGAGTCCTTCAGTTCATTGAATAGACTGGGACTTCTTAGCAGCTCTGCCTGATATTCTACTGAAAGAAATGGGATTTAAGAGGATAGTCAAATTGGTAGATTTCTATAGTATTCTAAATGTTAACTTTTTCCAAAGTAAAGGTAAGGTAAGGTTTTCCCCTGCACAGTCGTGTCCGACTCTAGGGGGTGGTGCTCTTCTCCATTTCTTAGCCGAAGAGCCAGTGCTATCCGAAGCTGCTTCTGCAGTCATGTGGCTGGCATGATGGAACGCTGTTACCATCCCACGGAAGTGGTACCTATTTATCTACTTGCATTTGCATGCTTTCAAATTGCTAGGTTGGCAAGAGCTGGGATGAGTGCAGGAGCTCACTGTATCACACGGCGCTCAGGTCTCGAATCACCGACCTTCCGATCGACAAGCCTGGCATCTTAACCACTGAGCCATCATGCCCCCTTTTCCAAGGTACAGTTTTAATCATTGTGTCCCTCCATTTTAATGGAGTTTCAGATCAGAATGTCCCATTTGGAAACTTTGGAATGATAGGAAATAGAGGCTCCTATAAATTCTCTGAAGCTGGTACAGTGAATGGCTGTATACAAGCACAATTAAATGGTTATCTTACTTTCCTATGATTTGGGAGAAAGTAGTGGACCATATGAATCAGACAGTGTGACAAAAGCTAAAATTTTCAGAGGATAATATTCTTTTGAATTATATACCTAGTACATGGAACTTGACAACTGGACAATGTAAATGGATTCTCTGTGCCCTTACTATGGCTAAAAGACTGATATTGCAGCATTGGAAAGATAAATGTATGGCCCCATTTACTCAATGGATTGAGGACCTGATTGCACTTGCCACTTATGAGCAGATTGCCTATAGATGTAGACTTTGTATGGAGTATAATGAAAATATGGGACTCATTTATACAAATTACAGTAGGTTAAAAAAATGATAGTCATACAAATTTATTAGAAATATATATATCTTTGAATAATATTTCTGTAAGATAAGTATATAAAGAATTGTAACTGGTTACTGCTATAATGCCATATTATACTGTTTTCTTTAATTTTATTTTGTTGCTTTTTTTCTACTTTTTTATAAAGCACTTTTTATGTTTTTTTCCTCTTTATGACAATGCATGTATCTCCATCTGTATTTTCATTGTGTTTTATTTTCTTTTTCTTTTTTGTTATTAATTAAAAAGCAATAAAAAATAAATTTAAAAAATCTTACTTTCCTATGCTGACTCTCACTGAAACATAAGAATAAATTTAGTTCAGCTTGTAAAATTTGTGAAGTTATAGAAAGCTTTTAGTCGTTTACATTAATAATTGGGGAAGCTACATTAAAAAAAGCTTTTACCAAACCTCCTATATATTTGTCATTACTACAACATTCCAGAGTTGGGTTTGTTTGTTTGTGTGTTTGTTTGCATGCTGATCTTGGCAGAAAACAACAACAACAATCTACATGTCTTTTAGTTAGCAGCTTGGAACAAAGCCTTACTTTTAGTATGGCACAGCAGTCTCTCCCAAAGCATTTGATAAAGTGATTCTAAGATGAGGGGCCTCGATAGATGGAATTCAGCTGTTGTTTCCCAGAAAAGTGTCTCCATGTGATCACATATATATAAAGGCAGAACTAGCATAGGCTTTCCTTCCTAATCATTGTTGGGGATTCTGAAATGCTAGTAACAGAAAAAAACCCACACAGCATTTATCTAGTTTAGCAGAGTAAAAAGTGCCCAGTAATAATCTTGCACATAAGGCTCAATTAAGTTCAGAGTAAAATAAACACACTTCACACGTTAATGTAAAGTTACAGAAAAATAGCTTACAGTTTTATTGTAGATCAGTTTTTCATGGTAGAAATGGTTCATGCGTGCGAGCGATAGGTTCTGACCAAACCCACAGTCTTCTTAATGTGGCCTTGCTGAATGGAGGTATGAGCAACATGGACAGCCATGGGTGACCATCCTCCCTGGTGGAGATTCCAGCAGGAAAAGAGAGAGAGGAAAAGAACAGGAACAGGAAATCAGAATTCAAGCCCCTCCCACACAAAGCAAGTAAGAAGAGGCTGCAGCAGGACTGTCCCTCCTTCAAGCTTGTGTGAGTCATGCTTGGTTGAAACCCAATATCTCTAACAATCATGATGACACCACAGTGATGTAATTGATGTCCTTTCCTGCTTGCATTAAAAAAATCCAATCAAGCATCATTAGGTAAGTAGGTTTAGCTTCTAAATAATGTAATCGTTTTCTGGATAGACCCATGACATCAGAGAGGAACCATTTTTGCTTATAGCCAACATTCTATAAAATTGGGAAGAGGAGGAGGAGGAGGAGGAGGAGGAGGAGGAGGAGGAGGAAGAGGAGGAGGAGGAGGAGGAGGAGGTGGTTGTTCAGCTTGCCTACAAACATCCAAAAATGAACCCTAAAGATTTTTCTCCAGCCATCCCCTCTGCAGCATACATGCGCTGAAACCCTATTCAAAGAGGATATAATTATTTAGTTTAGTTTCACTACTATATTGATTTAATTTGGATTTCTGTTTGTGTGCAAGTGATCATTGCCTCCCCTGGTTGCCCCAGTATTTCCCCCTTTTCAAGAAACTCAATTTTTATATCTGTAAATGTGGCTTCATTGGCTTTAGAAGGGAATTTCTCATGAAAACTTTCCCCATATTCAAGACTGCACCAGTATACCACTACCCCTTGTATTTCAGAATAGGCACAAGTTGTATTAAGTTCTGTATAACTGCCAGCTGGATAGGAAGATCCAAAACACTTTCTTTTCTATTGTCCTAGGGTTTAAATGGAGGAAGAAGTCCTTGTTAGATGGCCTAAGAAGTCCCCAACCAGAGGAAGTCAGGAGGTTCAGTAGGATAGGGGAGAACTTATTATAATTACCTTTCACTGAGGGACCCTTGGAAGAAGGGGTCTGCCAGGGAGCCTTTAAATTATCTCCTGGCTTGTAACACATCAAAGGATAATAGAATAAATAAGCCATAAGAGAGAGATTCAGAGATTTAAAAAAAATATGAGGAAACTGATATGTTGCTAAGGAAACCTGAACTTGACCTAGAAAATATGTTTTTATGAATCTAGGTCTTGAGGTCTTTGCAGTATGTCTGCTACCATGATCTTGTGGTTAGAACTTTAGTTCAAAACCTCTTTTATTTTTTTCTGCAAGAAACAAATTTCATTTGTAGTTACAAGAGGCTCCATTAAACATACGATGCTAGGGGATCTCATCTTCTAAATGAATCCTAGTACCAAATCAGAAGGGAATAGCATGAGAATGGCATTATTGTTTACAATAATTATTATAATAGTTGGCCTTATAAAAGTGTTGCCTCTGTGGATTTTGGATTTTCTGGTATGGTCAGCACAGCTATTACTGCTTTACAGAATGAAATTTTTCATGTTCAGTAATAGACTCAAACATATCTGCTGAATTAATGATAATTGTTTATTTGTAAAGAAAGACTGTATTCCATTCTTCCAGTGTGAGATGGTGCCAGAACAAGTTAAATATCATTTGTTGTTGTTGTTCAGTCGTTCAGTCGTGTCCGACTCTTCGTGACCTCATGGACCATAGCACGCCAGGCCTTCCTGTCCTCCACTGTCTCTCGGAGTTTACTCAAATTCATGTTCATTACATCGGTGATGCTATCTAGCCATCTCATCCTCTGCCGTCCCCTTCTCCTTTTGCCCTCAGTCTTTCCCAGCATCAGGGTCTTTTCCAGTGAGTTCTCTCTTCTCATTAGGTGGCCAAAGTATTTGAGCTTCAGCTTCAGCATCTGTCCTTCCAATGAACAGTCAGGGTTGATTTCCTTTAGGATTGACTGGTTTGACCTCCTTGCAGTCCAAGGGACTCTCAAGAGTCTTCTCCAGCACCACAGCTCGAAAGCATCAATTCTTCGGCGCTCAGCCTTCCTTATGGTCCAACTCTCACAGCCATACATTGCTACTGGAAAAACCATAGCTTTAACTATACGGACCTTTGTCGGCAAGGTGATGTCTCTGCTTTTTAATATGCTGTCTAGGTTTGCCATAGCTTTCCTTCCAAGGGGTAAATATCATTAGAAATAATATTTTAGACAAATCACAAATTAGATTCAGCATAAAAAAATGCTGCATATGTGTTTGTCCTTCAAAATTTCTAATGAAATAATTAGTAAGTTAGCCATAGAAAGCAGAAAGCAATATGTTTTGTCTGATCAGTGTAGAAAATCTCATATACAGGACAAGATCTCTAAATGAAGTCAATTCATTTTTATGCATTATAGCTCTTTTAAGCATATACTGCTTCTGCTTCGATTGATACATTTCAAACAGTAATATTAAGGCAAAATACTTGCACAGTGAAGTGAATTAAAAGCCCTACAATAAAAGACTGAGGAATCAAACTGATTATGGTTATAATATGGATTGGCAATTTTTAAAATCATTTCCTAAATCCATTATTTTTAATATCAGGCTACAGAAAGAGGGTTTGGCAATCCACCAGTAATATAATTGACATAAATTCAATCTTTGTGAAGTAGATCCAAGCTAGCAAATGCATCTGAATTATCTGATAAATTATTTTGTTTGTTTGTTTGTTTTACTAAGTAAATGCAATGACATTATCCAGAAACCATTATGGTAACTGTCACTTTATTAAATATTAGTAAATTAAAAACAGAAAAAGTTTTTCTTTTCTTTTTTTAAAAAAGGGTCCTCTATGAGATAATATATGTGTGGCATTTTTTAAAAAATGAATTTTAAAAAAAGTAATGAATAGTTAGAATTTGTAGAGAGCTTTCTAGGTTCATTCCTCCAAAGGAGATACATCAAATGAAATGTCATTAATTAACCAATGGAATAAAGGAATATCAATATTATTTATTTTGTTCTAAACAACATTTGAAATAATACATATCAATTCGATGGGGGAAGAATCAAAGAAAGATGAAGCAAAGAGGGCAGATAGGTCAACATGTGTCTGTGTGAAGGTATGATTTGAAAACCACTCATTCAACTTGTATCTTTGAACTGATTTGGATGCTTTAGATTTTATTTGAAGATTTGACAGATTTTTACACAACACTTTTCTTGAATCAACTCAAATCCTTGAACTGAATCAATCCAATTTCATGGTTTGATTGGACTCTTTGAATCAAGTCAACTCTTCCAACAGAATTGCAAGGCCAAATCAGACCTTAATTTACTCACACAACCCTATTACAGAAGGGTTTTTTAATATATATATTTTTTCTAGCTATGAAATTGGAGACTTGGGACATGTATGATGGATTCATATTGCCATACTTTCCCAATATCAGGAGATGCCAAAATGATGCATCACTTTACACTCCTGTTTTGACCCAAATCTGGACTGAATAAACCAAGAGAGAGGTTGAGGACACAATTCTTTCTGTCCTTCTTTTGGTATCTTTTGGCTAGAATCACTGATAAAGACAACCCTGTGCTGAACTTAGAAGCAAGAATGCTGTTACTAGTAAGTCAACTCCATTTTTCTTATCCCCAATAACTGCCCCTTGAGATTTTACAACATGCAGACAATGGCCAAGGTAAGAAGGTCATTTTATTGGGCATTATTTTATAGGAATGTATTGAACTAGGGAGGGGGCATGGTGGCTCAGCGGGTAAGACGCCAGGCTTGTCGATCGGAAGATCGCAAGTTCGGAGGTTCGAATCCCTAGCCCCATGTGATGGAGTGAGCTCCCGCACTAGCTCCAGCTCTTGCCAACCTAGCAATTTGAAAGCATGCAGATAGCAAGTAGATGAATAGGTACCACTTCGGTGGGTAGCTAACAGCGTTCTGCGTGTGTCATGCGGCCACATGACCGTGGAAGCATCTTCGGACAACGCTGGCTCTTTGGCTAACAAATGGAGATGAGCACTGGCCCCTAGAGTCAGACATGACTGCACAACTGTGCGGGGGGAACCTTTACTTTACCTATTGAACTAGGGAAGTTTCTGGACTGCAGAAACCAGATTATCACTGGCTGGTGAGCACAGTATTAAAATGTTTTCTTTATTTATTAAATCAGTTTTCTTTCTTTATTTAATAATCCTTCCTTCCTTCCTTCCTTCCTTCCTTCCTTCCTTCCTTCCTTCCTTCCTTCCTTCCTTCCTTCCTTCCTTCTTTCACAAATAAACCACACTGAATATGGTTTGAATAAAATTCATTTCATATTTTCGCAGCCCAGATCTGATAGCCTTATCACTAGGAATATTATAGAATATACAATCCAGCCAAAGTTAAGCATATCTTAGTTCCATTCATTTTAATGAGATCAGAGTATCTGCAGGTATGGGGTCAAGCAGGTCAGATAACAAAAGCAGAGGAGCAGTCAAGTGTCATGATGTTCCATGGATCTCCAAAAGTGGCACAGCGTGCATGGCCGTGGTGTGACTTGGATAAAGTTGGATATCCCAGGAGGGAAAAATGCCCCTTAGTAATCCCCTTGGTGGTTCGAAATTTGGCAGCAGGATTTGCTTAAAGGGAATTAGGTAGGAGCTGGAGGGATCCTACTTGGGAGATCTCCAAGAGAGATCTCATTCATTGAACCCCAAACACCTTCTGTGTGAAAACAAAAGCTACACCTTGAAAAAGAGAGAGGAAAAATTATATCATCATGTAACCCAAGAGAGACAGAAAACCTCTAGGAGCACTGCACATTAAAAATATGTGTAAGACCAAGAGCTGTTTAATTCATGCACATTTGTGAACATTACGTATAAATAATTATAGTAACTGTTTTTAAACTGTAGATTTAAGTGGCATTAAAAGTCTCTATTAGGAGTAGCTGTGGGTACCTGCTTAAGTTGCATTTTAAAAAGTGTGCAAAAAATGCACATATTGAGGAATCATGGGACCAGTGCTGGCAGGGGGCGGGGGGGGGGCTAAATCTGTCAATATGGCAGACAGAGTGTTGCAATGCAAATCCCACTCCTTTTTTGTACATGGGTCAACATTGCATGCACATTCAAAAGGGTTAGGGTTGCTTGCTGATACTCTGCCCATCAATCTTGAGCCCCCACAGACAGCACTGTATGTGACAACCACCCATTCAACAATGGATATTTTATTTTATTTTAGAACTGATTCATTTGGAAAAATAGATGGAACAATCTTGGGGTGTATATAACACTGACACAAGTTAGATTAATGCTGATCACCCTTCCCTAATATCCCCTGGCATTAAATATTTTGATGTGATTGGGCTATACTTTCATTTGGTTGGTGATCAGCACCAAAGAAAAGAGGATACAAGGTTAGTCACTTGCTCAATTAGGAAAAGCGGGCCTGATATTTCCCACGTAATGAGACCACATTGCAGGAATGAATCCAGACAAAGAAGTCTGAGAAAGAGAAGAGACGTAAAAGGCCATGATTAGAGGAGAAAGGCTTTCATCAAGGGTTGTACACCTACAGTATTTAGCCTTTGAGTTGGGTGTTGGTGGTCAGGGATAGGCCAAAACTGAAATGTGATTCAATTGAGTTAGAATGCAATTGGACATTCACTTTAATTAAGAGTACGATCCCACCCCAAATATTTAAGAGCGTCCTCCTTTTATCTCAACGAGGAGTAGAGTTAGCAGTTGGTTTTCAGTGGTACCAAAAACTGCGCCCAAAAGATTTGGAGGGTTCCATGCAGTGCTTTCACCTGGGAGAGTGAAAGTGGAGGTGTTTCATTTGGTAGCAAGAAATGTGGGGTGCAGGGAGAGGCGATACCCACTAATCTCCATTTTTGTTTAGTCAAGTAATACTGCTGGAGTGTGGAGACTTTCTTAAGAAAACAAAAGATATATGGATAATTGCAGGGATATGTAGATAATGACCAACAGAAAGGGTTAACAGTGAACCCTCTAGTGCAGGTAGAGACATTTTTGTAGGGTTGTAGACCACAACTCGGCCCGCGACCTTCCAAATGGCAGATGGAGGCCATCTGGTGAAGTGGTGAACTGGACAGAGTGAGAATAAACTTTTTCTAGCAATTTTTCATGGTTTTAAGAATGGGGATCTCTGGAGGCGGACCATTTACAACCTCACCTTCAACCACCCCACAAGTCCCCTGAAGAACTCAACTAATACTTTTTAGATCAAATTAACTTTGGAAGTGGGGAGATAAGGGCTAGAACGAGAGCAGTTTGCTTCTAGGGGTCTCTTGTTCCCATTCCCTAAAATGTGCAGCCATAATATAGACACTTGTGCTGCCAGATTGTAGCAAAACCAAATCTTATGGAACTGGGAAGCTGAAAATTGTGTGCTGGAGCCCACATATACTGTAGCTTCAGGTTGCCCACCTTTACTCTAGGGACTTTACTTTGTTTAGCAATCCCCAAGATTTAGATTCTAATCATAGCCATTTTAGATCTGGTAGAAGAAAGCAAAAAATCAATTGAATTGTGGGGTGGGTTAAAAGGCAAAATTGATAACCCTAGCCAAAATATTATATACAGATATATAAGAGAACCCTGCTTGAGCAACACACTCCAATATTTTCTTGGAAATCAGGATGGCATCTCTCCTGGGTGCCAGTGCTAGAGGCAAATAAAGACACATCAGCACCATCTCATAAACCACCCATCTTCCAAAAGCAGATGTCAGCCCTCACAATGCCAGCAGGAGGTGAGAGTTGCAGGAGATCCTCATCAAGTACTGAGAAAAAGCAATGCCTCTATTTAGCCTTCAGGATGTAATCTCTGGCAAAACTATTAAGTCTCCAGCTGTCTGATGCAAACTTTCCCTATGCTAATTTCATCCTTTCTTGCCTTTTTGCTGCTCTCTTTTCGTAATGTTTTACAAGCCTCTAGACAACTCATCTCGAGCCTTTTCCTCCCCTTGCAGGCACAGTGAAATATTAATGATTTTTGTAGAAATGTCATCTTGGATTGCCATTCTCAGACCTGGCTGGACTGAACTGAACAATTCACAACATCATGAAGGAAGCCGCTGGAGGGAAGAAGATGGAAGTATTAGCATTCTCTCTCTAAGCTTTGGATGATTCAGTACATCCAGAGGGCTTAATAATGCCCTATAGGGGATAACTTAGGGATAGGGGAGGCAATTCTGCTTAATGGACAATATGCTGGTGTAAAGAGACTCCCATTCCATTCAAACAAGCTTGAAGGTGGGGGAGAAATAGGGTAAGTCACATGGTTGGTTGCCCAATAAAGACAAACGTCCCCCAGTGAAAACTTAAGCAAATTAACTTTGTGCGAAACAGGGAATAAGAAATAAGTATTTAAAAATAAATCACCTTTCTGTTCAATGACTCCGTCCCACTCAGATGTTCAATGGTTTGAAGACCATCTCATCCAGGTCTCGAGGGAAGTCCTTTTCCACCCCTGCCCCGATTTTCAAACCAATCCAAACTATGTAGATTCCAAAATAAAAGTAAGTGTGTGTGTGTGTGTGTGTGTGTGTGTGTACACACACACACACACAGACACAAAAATAAATAAATTAGGACAGTTAGGTACTGTAGATAGGCAGAGAGCTAATACACTTGGGTTAACAAGGGTCATTAGGCTTATTAATTCCTTCAGACTGTGAGCAAGGGAGAAACTCACTGTGGGCCACTCACACTCTCTGTCTCTCTCAGCTTATCCTCCTGAGCACATAGGGGGAAAGGGATGTAGATAGAGATTTAAGGATTTACTCTGGATCTCCCCCAGCCCCTTCGCCTGTCTATCTCCCTGCTCTTTGTCAAAGGTAATGATCATCTGAGGTCACTTTCTTCTGCCTTTTCTTCCCAGACTCACTCACAAGGAGCACATTTTTTTAAACTCTTCTTCTGGTAGGATATATTTAGCTAGGTGCTAGGCTTTGCCTATCTATATCATGTCTTTCCTGGAAATAAATCTTTCTGTTATCTACTTCACTACTCATTGCTCAAGCCAGATTCCTACTATCAGGAATGTTCTCTCTCACACGTGCAAAGAAAACTTCCAGTTTCAATACTCCTTCCTCATTCTTTGACTCAGGAAAAAAGAACCCATAAAATCTTAGAACTATCTAAGTTTATGACTCTCCGGTCTATGTCCTGTCCTGCAGCCCTTGCCTTCCCACAAAAACGTCAAGTATGGCCCTAGTCATCAAAATGTTGTCCGCTGCTGATATAGAACAAATTTCTTCAAGCCACAGGTATTATCAGGCTGGTTTGGTTGTTCAATGGACCGACTGAAACAAGACTGGGATTCACCTCCAGAGAAAGGGCCTCTGCCTGGCATTCTGATGAGTTGCATGGGGTGAACTCTGGTATTGGCGTACCTTGGGAAATGCAGAGGACCCTATAGATCCACAAGCATGGACCTCTATGAGAGACCCAGCTCTTGGGCCATTGGGAGGGATAACCCAAGTTAGCTGCTCAGTTCTGGAGCGCTTTCATCAGCTTCAGGCTAGAGTATCAGTGGCTGGAAGTGGTGGCAGTTCTGGTAGTGCCCTCGTGTTGCCAACAGGGGTGCACTGAGCTGGCCCAGCCGTGCATCCTCCTGGGCAGTTCAGTGGAAGTTGGGTAAGGTTTCTGCCAGTTGGGCCAACTTGAGACTGCCAATGAACACTCCTGCTGCTCTGAGGCTTGCGAATTATTGTTGGAATGGCTAGCTACCTAATTTAGACCACACCCTAGGCTCCAGCTACAAATTTGTTAGACTGACCAGGTTGGCTAGAACTGTTGTGAACTATATTTGAATGGCATTAGTTTGGGGGAGACTAGTTTACAGGCATTTATTATCATCTACCCAAGAAGGCTGCAGTTTTGCCTGGCTTTTCTGAGAATGTCCTAAGACAGTGCTTTCCAAACTGCCGTTGTTGGCAACACACCAACGGTGGCAGTGGCGGCGGTGCGGGGGCGGTGGTGTGCATGGCGGTGGCAGCAGCGGTGGCCTCCTCTAAAATGCGGAAGCGCTGATGGTGCGCCGTTGCCGTCGTCGCTGCTGCCGCCACCGTGCACACCGCCACCACCGCGCACGCCCCCGCACCGCCCCCATGTACATCCCCGCTGCTGCTTCTGGGTTGTGTTGTGACACACCAAACTGTGTTGTGACACACCAAACTGTGTGTTGCGACACACAGTTTGGAAAGCTATGTCCTAAGAGAAGATAAGGTTTGCACTCTCCAAAAGACCCATAGGACAACCACCTTCATAATAACCTTCCACTTCCTTGTGATCTTGATTCCACACTACAGTCAATGCCACATTTTAATCCATTTCCTTTCTTTATCCTTTATTGTCCTGTTCCGACTAAGGCTGGACACGGAAGTGTTACTGAAATTAACTTTATTTTCACGGTTACACAAGCAGCCCAATTTATACTGTCCTCTTCTTCTTCTGCAGGCTGTACCACAACAAGTCTGGAGAACGTTCCTGGCCCAACCGGAAGGACCAGAGAGGGTGCAGGAGCTGTGGTAGATGCTGCAGCCAGTGGCGATCCGGAGGTGACAGGCAAGGTGACCGTGGGCGTGGAGTAAGCTTGGCTGTCGGGGCTGGAAGTAGACCGGGGACCGACAAAGGCAGCCCACTGGTGTCCGGCATCGGCTGGGCTTGGCTGCTGGTCTGGGCTACTGGCCGTCTGGTTAGACCAGGGCCCGACAAAGGCAGCCCACTGGTGACCGGCGTCGGCTGGGCTTGGCTGCTGGTCTGGGCTAGTGGCCATCTGGGTAGACTGGGGCCCGACAAAGGCAGCCCACTGGTGACCGATGTCGACTGGGTCCAGAGCGGAGGGCAACGGAGCAGCGGTGGCTCGGGCAGTTGGGAGAGGAGCAGGCAAGGCGGCGGCGCTTACCCCGGTGCTGGCTTCTTCCACAGGAAACAAGGAGGGCTCCAAAGGACGTCCTGGAACTGGAATCTCGCAGGATGGAGGTGTGGTGACAGGAGGAGGTTCGGGCACGAGGCTTGGCACGGCAGTAAGGTAAGGCTTGGTTCCAAGGCTTGGTGCGGTGGCGAGGCAAGGCAGGGAGTCAGGGTCCAGCGTGGCAGCAGGGCTGGGTTCATCAACGAGGTCCGGGGCGGCAGCAAGGCAGGGCTCTAGATCGAGGTCCGGGGCGGCAGCAAGTCAGGGCTCGGGAACAGGGTCCAGTGTGGTGTCTGGAGGCTTCGGCATGGAGCAGGTAGAATGGTTGTCTCCGGCAGCTGAGGTAAGTCGTGTCGGCCTTTTATTTCATTTTTGCGCCTTGGGAGAGCAGGGGCCAATTGGGCTTCATGTTGCTCAGCCCGCCTTTCTGCTCTCCTTTGGCGCGCGCTGATTGGTGGAGGCGTCCTTCCTTCTGAGCCTCTGCCAATCAGCGTCTCCGTTTCTTCAGCCAGGTTCGCGCCAAGCCTGCTGTTTCCGGGGGCTGGCTCCTCTTCCGGATCGTACTCCAGCATGTCGGCTGGCAGCCAGGTAAGTGGCACAAACCTTACACTATCCCCCCCCCCGCAGGACCTTCCTCCCCCCGGCTTTGTGGTCTGGGTTTATCTGGGTATTGGTGATGGAACTTTGGTACTCGTAGCGGTGCGTGGACATCCGCAGCATCTTCCCAGAAGTACTCATCTGGGCCGTAGCCCTTCCAGTCTATTAGATACTGGAGACGACCGCGACGTTTGCGTGAGTCCAGGATGCGAGCAACCTCGTATTCGGTCTCTCCTTGGATGATGACAGGAGGAGGTGGTGTCTTCCTGGTTCTGAGTGGGCTGTCAGCTGAAGCGGGGACCAGCAAGGATATGTGGAACACGGGGTGTATGTGCATGTGTCCCGGAAGGGTTAATCGGAAGGCGACTGGGTTAACTACAGCTTCTATTGGGAATGGTCCCAGGAACCGGTGGTCCAGCTTCCAAGATGGTCGTGAAGAGGATAGATGTCTTGTCGACAACCACACCATGTCACCAACCTTTAATGGGTGTCCTGTCCTCCGGTGGCGGTCGGCGAAGCGTTTGTAGTCCTCTTTGGCCTTTTCCAACTGGTCTCTAAGCACTTGGTGGCTGGCCTGTAGTTCTTGGGAGAACTGATTTGCGGCTGGCACGGCTGAGTCTGGTGCGGTTAGAGGAAACGATCGTGGGTGGAATCCATAATTTGCAGTGAAGGGGGCTATCTGGGTCGAACAGTGTTGTGCGTTATTGTACGCAAACTCCGCCAAGGCTAGGAGGTCTGCCCAATTGTCCTGTTGGTAGTTCACGTAACAACGCAGGTACTGCTCCAGGATTGCGTTCACCCTTTCCGTCCCTCCATCCGATTGCGGATGGAATGTGGTGGATAAGTGTCTCTGGATTCCCAGATTCTGGAGGAGTGCCTTCCAGAAACGGGCAGTGAACTGAGAGCCTCGGTCTGACACCACACTCTTCGCTATTCCATGAAATTTGAATACGTTTTTGATATAAAGGCGCATCGTCTCTTGGGCCGTGGGTATGCCTTTACAAGCGATGAAGTGGGCCATCTTGGTCATGGAATCCACCAGTACCAGAATTGCAGTGGCGTCCTGGGACTTGGGAAGGTCTGTGATGAAATCCATGGAAATAGCCTCCCATGGTTGTTCAGGTGTGGGTAAGGGCATTAGGAGACCAGCAGGCTTGCCCATCTGATTTTTTGCCCTGCGACAGTCTGGGCAAGAGAACACATATTGTTTCATGTCGTCCCATATGTGCGGCCACCAAAACTCCCAGGAGACCAGGTTCAGTGTTTTGAAGAACCCGAAATGGCCGGCGGCCGGGTTGTCATGGCAGAGTTGCAGGGCCAATTTGCGGAGTTCTCCCAGGGGTACGTAGTAGCGGCCTCGGAAGCATAGCGTCTCATGATTATATGTCCACTGACCAGTCTGGCCTACGGGAAGATGCTCCAGCTCTTGCCTCTTTCTCCTTGCCCAGGGGTCGGCTCCTTGTTGTTCCTGAATCTGTTGGCTTAGGTCACCCTGTACAGTGATAGCAGCAAATCGCTCCGGAGAGATGATGGGTTGAGGTGGTGCTGGAGGCTCTAGGCGATCGTATTCCGGTTTTCTCAAAAGCGCATCTGCTCGTTGGTTCTGGCCTCTCGGAATGTAATTTACCTTGAAGTCAAACCGGGAAAAGAACAGGGAACATTGTATTTGCCGCTAGGTCAAGGTCCTGGCAGTCCTTAAATGTTCTAAGTTCCGGTGGTCGGTTCTTACTTCCACGGGGTGTTGCGCCCCTTCCAAATGGTGTCTCCATGTCTCGAATGCCACTTTGATGGCCAGGAGCTCTTTGTCCCAAATGGTGTAGGCCTTTTTGGCCGGGGCGAGTTTCCGGGAGTGGTAAGCACAAGGGTGAAGGGTGCTGGTCTGGGTGTCAGCCTGGAGCAAGATGGCGCCGATGGCTACATCGGATGTGTCCGTTTCGACAACAAATGGCCGGAACGGGTCTGGGTGCCTGAGGATAGGCTCAGTGTTAAAGGCTAGTTTGAGCCTATCGAAAGCGCGTTGTTCCATGTCTCCCCAATGAAACTTGGTCTTCTTCTGGAGTAGGTTTGATAAGGGTGTGGTTAGTTCTGCGAATTGAGGAATGAAATTCCGATAGTAATTAGCAAACCCGAGCAGTCATTGGACATTCTTGGCCTGACGTGGAGGCTGCCAAGTTTGCAATGCCTCTATCTTGCCTGGTTCCATGGCAATGCCGGTAGTGGAGATCCGGTGTCCCAGGAACTCTACGGTTTTGCAGGCAAATTGGCACTTCTCCAACTTGGCGTACAGGTCGTGCTCCCGCAATCATTGCAATATGGTGCGGACCTGCTGTTCGTGGTCGCTCAGAGAGGATGAAAAGATCAGAATGTCATCAAGGTAGATTATCAGGTACTGGTCCAGAAGATCCTTGAAAATGTCATTCGTGAAGTGCATGAAGACTGCAGGGGCGTTAGATAGTCCAAATGGGACGACCGTAAACTCGTAGTGGCCGTAGCGAGTACAGAACGCAGTTTTCCACTCATCGCCCTGTCGGATACGGACCAGGTTGTACGCCCCCCTCAGGTCCAACTTTGTGAACAGGCGAGCATCACGGAGCCGTTCCAGGAGCTCTGGTATCAGCAGCAGGGGGTACCGGTTCTTGACAGTAATCTCGTTCAATTTCCGGTAATCACAACACATCCTGAGCTCACCTGATTTCTTTTTGACGAACAACACAGGGGCAGCCATCAGAGAGTTAGAGGGTCGGATGAATCCCCTCTGGAGGTTGGTGTCAATAAAGTCCTTGAGGGCTGCCCGCTCCAGTTCTGATAGAGAGTATATCCGGCCTACTGGGAGCCTTGCGCCTGGGACCAGGTTGATAGGGCAGTCGTAAGGCTGATGTGGGGGAAGTTGGTCCGCCTCCCTTTCATAAAAAACGTCCGTGTAGTCCCGGAATTGCACGGGGAGCTGGGGTTTTGTTGTGACCAGTTGTAATGCGGCAAGAGTGTTGCTGGAATGGGTGACGCAACTTGGGTGGGAGAACACGACCTTCCCCGTTGTCCAGGTGATTTGAGGCTTGTGTGTCTGGAGCCACACCAATCCCAGCACGAGGGGGCAGTGGGGTGTAGTAACCACATAAAACTCCAACCACTCCCGATGGTTCCCTACACACATTAGTATGCGCTGGGTGGCGGTGGTCACCGGACCGGAATGGAGGGTGCGGCCGTCTATTGTCTCAACCACCAGCGGAGGATCCACCTCGCATTGGGGAATTCCCCACTTTTCGGCAAACCCAATGTCCATGAAGTTAAAGGTAGCCCCCGAGTCTACCATGGCTTGGACCCTCAGTGTAGGATCCGTCGGCACCTGGATGGTGACTGTGATGGAGAGGTGCTTGGGGGGACCCGGAACAGGCAATGGTAACTGGCTGGATGCCAGCTCAGCCCAACCTAACTGCCCATTTAGGCTGGGCCGAGTCCGTTTCCCGACAAGGAGGCAACTGGAGACTTGGCGGGACAATTTGTAGCGCGGTGACCCGCTCCCCCGCAATACAGGCATAGACCCTCCCGCCGGTGGTGGTCCTTCTCGACAGACATGAGGTGGGGTCTGGCACCCCCCACCTGTATCGGCTCCTCTATGGCTCAAGGAATGGGAATGAATGGTGGGGGCTGAGCGACCTGCTGGGATGGCTGCGTGTCTCCCATAGACAGCTGTTGATCCATGGCTGCTTGGTTGTCCAGGTGAAAGGCAATACAGGGAGGAATAACAGGAATAATAACGCTTCCTTCCTTCCCAGTGGAAGTGCGGCCGGAGACAATCTGTCCTGTTCCGACTAAGGCTGGATACGGAAGCGTTACTGAAATTAACTTTATTTACACGGTTACACAAGCAGCACAATTTATAATATCCTCTTCTTCTTCTGCAGGCTGTACCACAACAAGTCCGGAGAACGTTCCTGGCCCAACCGGAAGGACCAGAGAGGGTGCAGGCACTGTGGTAGATGCTGCAGCTGGCGGCAATCCGGAGGTGACAGGCAAGGTGACCGCGGGCGTGGAGTTAGCTTAGCTATCATGTGGCCAGCATGACATGCGCGGAACGCTGTTACCTTCCCACCGAAGTGGTACCTATTTATCTACTTGCATTTGCATGCTTTCAAATTCCTAGGTTGGCAAGAGCTGGGGATAGTGCGGGAGCTCACTCCGTCATGCGGGACTAGGGATTCGAACCTCCGAACTTACGATCTTCCAATTGACAAGCCTGGCATCTTACCCGCTGAGCCACCACGCCCCTACTAGGCAAAGCTAAACTGCTACCAAAACTCACTCCTGCTTTGCTTGCGCAAGCCTGCAGTGTGCTTATGCAGGCAAGGCAAGGAGCAAATTTATTTATTTATTTATTGTGGTATTTATACCCCGCCTATCCCCTCCCTAATGGAGGACTCTAGGCAGCTTACAAGCATATATATACATTAATTATACAATTTTTACAAATCACCAGTTTCACCACACGTGAGGGGAGGGGGTAAGGGAACCTACTCTTCCAGGCTCTGGACTACAATTCCCAGGATGCCTTGAGCCGGCTGCTGACGTCCTGTAGCTGTTGCATCCGGGTCCGTCGTCACCGCCGCCAATCGATCTTCCTCCGATACTTTCCTCCGGTGGTGCCGACTTCCCGACAGGATGCCGGCAAATTAGCCCACTTAAGGTGGTACCCCTTTATCTACTTGCAAAGCTTTCGAACTGTTGGGTTGACAGGAGCTGGGACTAGCAACAAGAGCTCACCTCATTGCACGGGGTTCGAACTGCAGACCTTCTGATCTGCAGCCTACAGGTCAGCAGTTTAACCTGTTGAGTCACCGTGTCCCACAAATCCAGTTGTGAGTTTTGAATATGTCCCATTTTGCCTGTACAAACCCAAAGCAAGTTTTGACTAATTGCTGAACCTCTGGTAAATATATATGCCAAGTATGGTAAGTTTATTTATTATTTGTTGTTTAGTTTTATTCACCAGGAAGTGATGCATAAGTTACTTTACCATTTTAGGGAGTTGCAGTACAGCAAAGTTTGACAATCCCTGCCATTTTTTCTCCTCCTCCTCCTCCTCCTCCTCCTCCTCCTCCTCCTCCTCCTCCTCCTCCTCCTCCTCCTCCTCCTCCTCCTTCTCCTTCTCCTTCTCCTTCTCCTTCTCCTTCTCCTCCTTCTCTCTTCATTCAAAATTGCATGGGCTCTTCTGTGTTTGGGGACTTTCTACTTATTTTCTTGTGCAAACTCCTGCACATCCACTGACAAATCCTGGCCTTAATTGCAGCCCTCTGCTTTCTGTGCTCTGGGTAGGAGGAACTGAACCCTATTTTAAACCATTATCTTTACCCCCAAACACTCAGAACACAAACATAATATTATTTTCCAGCCTGGCTAGAAAAAGAAACTGTTATTTATTTTGTACATTTAACTTGAAGAGCGGAGATGATATTTACAAATCAAAATGTCAATGATCTGGAAAGGCAGCAACCATTCCAACAATGTAGAATGTCTTGGAAGAGAATGCTGTTTGCCTCAGTGAAGAAGGCAAGGGGGGAAGTCTTTTAGGGAGAAGTCGAAACCAATATGTTTTTTTTCCTAAGTGTTAACATTTGCAGGGACCCTTGGATTTTCACAGATTTGGAAGTGAAAGAAAAAACATCCAGCCATCTGCTTTTTTGCTTCTTTGCTGAACTGCCACTATGCTCCACTTCTTCTCAGTAATACATTTGAGCAGATATCAGCTGATCACGTTGTATTCATTCCAAAAACGTATTGGTGATCAAAGCTAAGGAACCTCAGTCCAATCTCACTTCACATCAGTCTCTTCTCAGCTGTCACTTCTGCAGCAGGACTTAAGAATACTGGCTGATATTGCAGTGTTGTTATCAAGAGATTAAGAATAATGCTGTACAAATACAACACTGTGTGTGGGAGACTGGTTACAGTGATGGGCCAAGAGTGGGGAAATACAAACTCCAAATCTTCATTCTACCATGACCTGGGATAACCTTGGGCCACTCTCTCTCTCTCTCTCTCTCTCTCTCAGCTTATCCTACTCACAGAGTTGTTCTGAGGAGCAAGATGAGGAGCAAAATGTTATATGCTATCCTGAACGTCCTGCAAGAAAGATAGAATACATATGTAATAAATGAACGAAATCATCACCATCATCTTATACTGCTACTACCACAGTAGAGGTAGCAGTTACTTAACATAACAGATTATGGGTGTCCACAGGGTGTATACCTGTGTGTGTCAAAACAGTCATGATGGTGGCTGCTAATATGCAACAGAAGTACCCCTTCTTTTTATGTGCATCACTTATGCAACATATATAATACGGTCTGGGGCTTTGTGTGGTTGTGACCACTATCTTGACTTTTTTGATTCCCTCCCTGTGGAACCTCTATGCCAGACACTGTCTATTAATTTATGGCCAAATGTATAGAGAAGCTAGAATTCTGCTTGTTCTGCATGTATTAAAAGGTACAAACTGAAATCTGAAGTGGCCAGTTGGGATGCTGCAAAATTTATGTGTGTTTTTTTTCCTTCAGAGCAGCTGATACAATGACATTCCAAAGGCTCGTGGATTCTTTTGAAATCTGGCAGAGATGCATAAGATAAATAGACATAAGCTTCCCCAATGGAAGAGAAAAAGACTTCATAAGCTATACAGTCCATGATGAATCACCCTTCTGTTTAAATCTGGAGTAGGCGTCCACTGATCTGTGACTAATGTAAGGCCTAAGGAACACCAGTGGCTCTCAGCTGGAGTTCTAGCAACTCGCTAAACTGAAAAGGGATATACGATTGCTGGAGTTTTTTGATATATGTCAAAGGCCAGAAGAGCCACAGTTTGAGATGGTCATGGTGCCAGTAGAGTTAAAGCTTTGTTAAAGGCTGACCTTTCAGAAACGCTGCAAGTATAGCTACTTCATCAAATAGCTTTTGAGATTCATGAAGTTATTGCTGGTCTCAGATATTGGCATGAAAAATGCATACGGAGTCCCAGGGCTAAGGATGGAACTGGCACAGAGAAATCCTGATATTATCTTCACAGTTCTCTAAATAAGAAAGCTAAGCTGCTTTGGTTCTGAGTTCTAACCCTACTGCACAAATGATCCAAATGTATGCAGCTACTCCATTTTCATGTTCAAAATTACAGTCTTCTTGGCCTTAGGTGAAATTATGATGACCTCAAGTGGCTATTTTGCTTGTATCCTTAAGCCCACATTCACCTCACAGTCCCTTGTGGCAAACATGTAGGAAAGCTAATGTGTCTGAATTGGGTCTTTCTGGTTTGCCTTTATTATGCTGTTACTAAGAATGGGGAAACAATGTCTGAGAGTACACACTTACATACTTTATAAAAACGTTTTTAAGGGAAATGTAAAAAAAAGCATAGTAACCAGAACTAGCAGAATGAGGTTTAAACAAGTTGATACTATAGGTAGGTTGTGATTAGTGCGAGTTTGAATAATGCAATATTTGATTTAGTGCAAATTGTAAATTGAAACCAAGTTGCGTTTAATGCGACCCAAAATTCAGTTAATGAGAGGCTAGTGCATGCAATTGAGGCTAGCACACGGTTGTGGTTGGGCTTTCAGACACTGCTAATCTTCATGTGTGCAAAATGGAGAAAAGGAAGATTCTGTCAGAGGAAAACGGTACAAGTTTACAAAAGAAGAGGGTCATTATTACATTAGAGCAAAAATTTGATATAATTGAATGACATGAATGTGGTCATACCAACACTAAAATAGGACAAGATATTGGATTGCCTGAATCTACAGTAGAATTTTTTTTGTTTTTATGGAGTCCTTGGTGCTCTCTGAGCCTTGTTGTTTTCTTGCAGACATTTCATTGCCAGGCTAGGCAACATCTTCAGTGTGAAAAGGGAGTGGGACTTGCTCTCTGTTTGTATACCCTGGCTTGTCCTGCCTGTGTTGGTGGGGGTGTTGTACTCTCCTTGGTAGTACCTTGATTGGGTTGTTGTTTGCTGCTTGGTTGATTGACTGAGATAATAGTTCCTTGATTAGGGTCTATTGTGTTGTTTGATTGCTCCTCTGGTGCTAATCTTGGTGTTAATTCTTGCCTATCTGGTTGTTGATTGCTGGCAAGGAGGTGTTCTGGTCTTCTGGCTTTTCTATTGTCTCTTATGAATGGTATGTAAATGTTGTTTACCTCTATGTGTCTATTGATGGCTGCTTTGTCTGAGTGCCAAGCTTCCAGGAATTCTCTAGTGTTTTTGGATTTGGCTTCGTTTAAGATGCTCACAGTTTCCCAGTTGAAAGTATGGTTAAGTCTGTCCATGTGTTGTGAGATTAAAGAGTTTTCATTGTGTCTTCTGACTGCTACTTGGTGTTCGTGGATGCGTTCTGCTAGTCTTCTGCCAGTCTGTCCTACATAGTGGCTGTTACAGTCCTTACACTGTATGTTGTAGATAACTCCTGTTTTTCTTCTTGGGCAACTGGGTCTTTTGGTTTCCTTACAATGTTCTGAAGGGTTTTGGTTGGTTTCTGTGCTACGGTGATGCCGTGTGGTTGTAACAGTCTATTAGTAGTTTCTGAGATGTTTCTGATGTATGGCAGTGTAATCCTTTTAATAGCTTCTGTTGGTTTTGCTGTGGTGGGTTGAGTAGTCAGGCACTTTTTGATAAAGTTGCGTTTTTTGTTTTTGTTTTGCTTTCTATAACTATTCTGTGACTTTGTTAACCATAAATTTAAATTATAAGTATATTCTTTTTCTCCTTTACTATAATATATCATTAATATACACATTAAAAATTATGTTTAAAAATTTTCATTGCCTATTTCTGTTTAGCTGGAACCAATTACCATATTTTCCATAGAAATATCACTTTGAATACTGTGAATAATGCAACCATTTTGTGGGGTTCATTAACCACACTAATCAAGACCTGCCTGTATCTTGTCTTTGGGAGTTGGGCTGACCCAGTGGCTTACATTGGTTAATGAACTAACAAAAAAGGGGTGGATTCACTCACAACACTAAGCCACCAAAATGGAATCTAAGATTAACACTAATCAAGCTTAGCATACTGTAAGAATGCTTCTGTTAGATCTTCTCCTGACCTGATTAAACATGCATATAAACACAAACTGGAGGTAGAGTCAGGAGAGAAAAAAATAGGTTTTCTCTTATTAATGCAAACCGACTTAACTTGCATTTCCCAAGTCACCGTGTACATGAATCACAGGTATCCAGTCCTATTCATAGTTCTCCAAAATTGCAGTGTAGGGTTTTGTAAAAAATAAAAATCACAAGGATAGGGTGAGTCAAAGGAGGAGATGACTCTCCCCTGGATTCTCACCTATTTATTTCATACATCTCTTTCTCCCTCTTTCTTTCTTTCTTTCTTTCTTTCTTTCTTTCTTTCTTTCTTTCTTTCTTTCTTTCTTTCTCTCTCTCTCTCTCTCTCTCTCTCTCTCTCTCTCTCTCTCTCTCTTTCTTTCTTTCTTTCTTTCTTTCTTTCTTTCTTTCTTTCTTTCTTTCTTCTTTTCACATACAGAGCATTCTCTCCTCCTATATTTTCCCATAACAGTAACTCTGTGTAGATTAAGAGACATTGACTGGCCCATAGTCACCTAGTGAGCTTCCATGGTTGAGGGTAGATTAGTTCCTGCATCTCCTTGTTCCTAGTCAACCACCTATGACACACTGATCCTCCTTGTTATCTCTCTTTGTTACCCCCTTCACCTTAATGAAATAAAACTTCTCTCTCTCTCTCTCTGAATGAAGTTCAACAAGAGTTCAGCTATTTATTTAAGAAAACAGTATGCCACCTCTTATGGGTTACATGTATAGATTCTGGGATTTGATTGAAATTCAGTATAACCCAGAATTCCATTTTTCCCCATTTATTCAAATTACTGATAAGGCAGACTCAAGAAACAGCAAAAGACTTACTTTTTCAGTTTCCAACATGACAAATTGCACTGCATGCCATTGTGAATGACTTTTCCCTCCTTCCGAATCTTAGGGTTAGGGTTTCCAGAACAAGAACCTGCTCATAATAATAAGGTTCTGCTAGACTAACCTTATCTCCTTTTATGATGGTTACTAGCTTAGCAGATCAGGGAAATGCCACAGACACAGCGACTGGGATTTCAGCAAAGCCTTCTTGATATTCTCCTTAACCAGATGGTAAAATGTGAGCTAGATGATACTCCTCACAATTGGATGAATTTCTATAACAAAATTGATTGATTCAGCTATTACTCCATAACACAGTGCGCATAATTGCTGTTCTTTATGTATTTGGAAATAAAAACAAACCTAGGCTGTATTTACTTGTAGAAGAGGGAGTAAAGAATTTCTGTTATAATTTCCTAATCATCCTGATTACATATGAACACATAAACACTCTTTTCTGTACAGTCAATCTTTATTTTGGTCAATTACTATCATAAACTGTTCAAGATATAGTACATACTATAGCAGTGCTTTCCAAACTGTCGCCGTTGGCGACACACCAACAGCAGCTGCGGTGGCGGCCCGGGGGGGGTGCGCGGTGGTGGTGGCGTGCACGGCGGTGGCAGCCTCATGTTTTCTGCTAAAATGCGGAAGCACTGATGGCGCGCCACTGCCATCGTTGCTGCCGCCACTGCCATGCAAGCCACCGCCGTGCACGTCCACTATCCAGGTTGTGTCGTGACACACTAAAGTGTCACGACACACAGTTTGGAAAGCTATGCACTATGCTTTTGATGAGAGCCAATGAGATATAGTGGGTAAAGTGCTGGGCTAGGAGCAGGAAGACCAGGACCAGGTTCTAGTTCTCTCTTAGGCACAGAAACTGGCTGGGTGACTTTGGGCCAATCGCTCTCTCTCAGCCGTAGCCTGGGAATTCACAAAATGCCTACCTACCAACCTGCACTGGACAAGTGTGGAAGTTTGCTCTTTGATAACCTTTGAAGAACAGGCCTTCATCCTGTGGTACATTGATTTGGGCTGATCGTCAAAGTACTTTTGATATTATCCTTGCAGTGTCAAATATTATTTCTGTGTTTTCTTAATAATTTAAAACAATCTTCTTTTTGCATCTGCTATTTAAATGTTCAGGGTTCCTTAGTTTTGATGCCATATGGCTGCTGAGAGTCATTTTGATGGCAGCAGGGAACAAATGTGTTTAATTAAATAATAAGATTTTTTGTTTTGTTTATTTACATGAAGTGCCCTCGCTGTTATGGATTGATATCAGAGGCAGAAAAAATGCAACCTGCAGCATATCTCCAGAGGAGTGGGATCCACAATTTAAGCACTTTAGCATTTGAGACAGACTATTCTAGAGAGTTATTTAACTTATATGCTGAAGCTGAAGCTCAAATACTTTGGCCACCTAATGCAAAGAGAGGACTCACTGGAAAAGACCCTGATGCTGGGAAAGACTGAAGGCAAAAGGAGAATAGGACGGCAGAGGATGAGATGGTTAGATAGCATCACTGATGTAATGAACATGAATTTGAGTAAACTCCGGGAGACAGTGGAGGACAGGAAGGCCTGGCGTGCTATGGTCCATGAGGTCACGAAGAGTCGGACACGACTAAACGACTGAACAACAACAACAATTCTAGAGAGACAAATGAGTGCCTTAGGCATTGCCAATACTTAAAGCATCACGTTTACTCCTTTAAATTCCTGAAATCCTATCCCACAATGGGCCCTGTTCCCATCAACTTTGGGAGAGTAGCTCTTGACAAAAAGGCTGGTATGATCCTCAAGCCAACTTCTAAGCCCTTTCAAGGTCAGCTGGTATTTTCTGAGGCTTCAATATGTAGGACATCAACATAATTGGAAGTCTCCATTGATAAGGATCAGATCTTAGCTCCACAAGCACCTACAATTTTGAAATCAATGTTATCAAGACATTGATCAATTTGGGTGGGATGAAGGAGACAGAATGTAGGGGGAGGAATCCTGATTGTGAGTGTTCAGAGAACACAGAGTTCTGAGTGATTGTTGGAGGGAGGAATGGAGAACAAGACACATTCTAAAATAAGTCCCCACTGGCCAACAGGCTGAAACACTGAAGAACAGCACTCCACATTATAATATCATGTACATAAACAGGCTGTATTGTTGAAATCCATTTGCTGTCATCTTACCAAAATGTCCTTGATTCCAGGTCATAGAATAACACTCAACTGGGCTGGTAATTGATTATGCATTTGTTCATATTTTCATGCCTGTGCTCCATGACATCCTAACATCTATTCTCAGCAATTCTTTCTAAACAGCAATGCTGAACGCTCTGAAAACAGCCACTGCTGTCTTTGCTTGCTGATGTTTTATTTTCCCATTTGTGTAATGAAGGGAATAACTTAGTGCAACAGGCCAGTTCATTCAATGAAGTAAGGATCACAAGTGGTTACAGTATTTATTCCAATGACATACTGGCTTCTTCTCTTCTCCAGGAACTGAGGCCATGACTGAGCTTGGGGACCATTCATCAGCTACAGCTTCAATAAAAGATATAGGCAAGACTCCTTTCCCCAGTGGAGAAGGTTCTACCTCACTCCGTTGTGCAAGTCAAAAACAACTGAATAAAAACTATGGCAAATTATACAGTAGCTACATTTTTCATGGATTTCCTTTGAATGTAAAAGAATGTATCTAGCTACAGAGAGTGAAAGTTACTTCAGTTTCTTTCAGGTCTTCCATTGGGAGAGTTTCACCTATTCATTTAGATAAACTGTCCACTGTTACCTTGGATTAATCTGCATGTTTAAAAAGGATCAGAATTCAATCAATCAATCTTTAATAAGAGAGCATTCTATTTCTACATTTATATCAAATTAGCAACCACTTTTGGAATATTTGCTTGTAATTGAAAAAAATGATGTTTTGATTTTGGGTTTTAGAGATTGAATAATTTATTGTAATAGAAATAATGTTATGATAGGTTAATTAATTGTAAGAGATTAAAAAGGTAAAGGTAAAGGTTCCCCCCGCACATTTGTGCAGTCATGTCCGACTCTAGGGGCCGGTGCTCATCTCCGTTTGTTAGCCGAAGAGCCAGCGTTGTCTGAAGACGCTTCCACGGTCATGTGGCCGCATGACGCGCGTGGAACGCTGTTACCTACCCATCGAAGTGGTACCTATTAATCTACTTGCATTTGCATGCTTTCGAATTGCTAGGTTGGCAAGAGCTGGGGCAAGTGCGGGAGCTCACTCCGCATGCAGGGCTAGGGATTCGAACCTCTGAAATTACAATCTTCTGATCGACAAGCCTGGCGTCTTACCCGCTGAGCCACCACGCCCCTGTAAGAGATTAGATTTGTATTTAACCTTACTGTATATCTGTATCGGAAATAGTTAGAAGTCGCCTTTTCTTTTTTCTCTTTCTATTCACATCTTTATAGTTTATTCACATCCTATAGTTTTTTCTTTTTTGTATTTTAATTATATCTTGAAAATAAAAAAAAAATCTGAAAAAAAAAAGAATTCAATCAATCAATCAAAGTTTATTGCGGTCATGGACCAGTACAAGGATGATGCTCTGAGAAAGTATACATAGTCTGTCTTAAAATGATAGCAACCTAGGATAAAGTAAAATTAAAAGTTAAAATAGAATTAAAATACATTTATAAAACTATCTAGCTAAACTCAATGGGTGCAATCTAAGGTGCAGCCTATACTAGGTGAAAATATTATATATATATATATATATATATATATATATATATATATGTACAGAACAAGGGGTATCCATGGGAGGGGGTGTCAACAAAGTCAAGATTTTCTACATACGTGGCATCTGCACAATCAAAGTTCTACCTCTTTTCTGGAGACTATGGCATAATATCTTCCTATTTTCTTCAGTGAAGGCATGGAGAGTTTTCTTTTTTTAATTTTAGGATGTGCTAAGATTCAACATGTTCTGATTTTCCTCAGCCACTTTGGAGGCCCAACATTTCCCCCTTGAAGCAGATATACTATGGATGAACAAGCAAACACGAGATAACAAATGAAGTCTAGCTAGAAGAAAGACTTTTGCAATGTTCAGTAATGAGAAAATTGTACAATCCAAATGCTTAATTAGAGATGAAGTAGATTTTCCTCTGTAAATTTTTCTTTGAATATACAATATTTTATATTATGTATTCTCTGATCAATGAAACACTGAATTTTATATAATGTATTCTCTGACCAATCAAACATAAAATATTTCATAACTATATTGGCATACAAGGTTGTTTGATTTCTTTGCATGACAAGATGTCTATAAAAGATATTTCATATTTAACGGTTTGATCGCCTTCAAGGATGACAATACTGCAGTTTTAGCTATATATTTAATACATTTTAGTCCTATTGTATTATGAATTACAAACCATTTGTAGAAATGAAAAATAATGAATGCAGTTTAAACAGATTCAATTGATTGAGTTTCAGATTGTATTTAAGAGTGTTAAGCATGTATGCATTTACTGTACATGAAATGAGCACTGTGGGTTCATATGCAGAGAAAGAAATGAATCAATGACATGTTGCTATCTGAAATGGTAATCATAGTGATACAGTGGGGATTTAGCTTTGTTCTTCGGCAGCTTATACCAGAGATGCAAAACTGTCCAAAGATTGTGGGATCAATACTGGGAACGTAAATGGGCATTTTTGTTTGTAAGATATATCCAATCCATTTTCTAAACTCCAGTGTTGCATTAAGATACCAGTTTTGCTCAGAAAGTAGGTAGACAAAGGTAAAGTAAAGGTAAAGGTTCCCCCCGCACATTTGTGCAGTCGTGTCCGACTCTAGGGGCCGGTGCCCATCTCCGTTTGTTAGCCGAAGAGCCAGCGTTGTCCGAAGACACTTCCACGGTTATGTGGCCAGCATGACACATGCGGAACGCTGTTACCTACCCACCAAAGTGGTACCTATTCATCTACTTGCATTTGCATGCTTTCGAATTGCTAGGTTGGCAAGAGCTGGGACTAGTTCGGGAGCTCACTCTGCACGCAGGGCTAGGGATTCGAACCTCCGAACTTGCGATCTTCCGATCGACAAGCCTGGCCTCTTACCCACTAAGCCACCACGCCCCCTAGTCAAAGGTACCAATAACAAAAATTTAAATAAATCACTTCACCATTTTACTGAACAATTTGTTATTTGCTCTGAGTGATCCAATATTACAGCACTCAAAACTGGATCACTCAAAGATGCCTATGTTCTGTTGGATCCTATGTCCTGTTGGATCCCTTAAAGATATAAACAGGTCTTCTGGTCCTCTTACGTTGTTATATATTTTAAAAATTTTGTATGTTTCCCTAGCATTGCAAATTTCCCTGGCTCTCTTGAAAACGTGAGGGCTTAGAATCCTTCATATCCTTAGCCTCTTCCACCTGGGTCTGCCCAAATCTTGGGACACAATTTTGGGTCATTATCAAGGTTCCAACTTCAGAAAGCATTCGCTGTGGAGTCTAATGTAGACCAAAGAGATAAATGGGGTGAACTGGGGTTAGATTCTTCTTTATGACATACTGTAGGAAATAGCTCTTCCAGGGGCTGCAGGATTTCATATTCACATCCTGAAGCAAAAGCAACACTATGAAGACTTACATCTAGTACATCTACTAGATGCTAATCCTAAATGAGCCTAAAACTGTAATGCTATCAACAAATGGGAACACATTTCATTGAATCAAAAAATATTTGATTATTAATAAATCCCCAGCTCTTGCCAACCTAGCAATTTGAAAGCATGCAAATGCAAGTAGATGAATAGGTACCACTTTGGTGGGTAGGTAACAGCGTTCCGCGCGCGTCATGCGGCCACATGACCGTGGAAGCGTCTTCGGACAACTCTGGCTCTTCAGCTAACAAACGGAGATGAGCACCGGCCCCTAGAGTCGGACACGACTGCACAAATGTGCGGGGGGAACCTTTAAAAAAAAATTAAGATTGTACATTAAGAAATTTATTACATCTTAAAATTTCAGGACCCAGTGCCCATTCCCTTAGATGAAACATAAATGGCATTTTCCATAGATGATAATAGGATAATTTCATATAAATATAAAATGTCTTCTTTAAGCATGCCCCCCATTAACCAAGGCATCTTGGCTCATCTTTGCTGATTAACAGATTTATTCATCGATGATCATTATGCTCAAGTGTTAAGTCTAGTTTCAAATAACCGAGGCATTAATATTTCATTTCTTGAAATTGTTCCAATTTATGAATCATTTCTTGAAAGTACTTCTAGGTCCTTAAGGAAATTTCCATATTTAGGGAATATGTTTGGACACAAATTGTCCTATTCAAGGAAACTCTGCTCATTTACAGATTTTAAAAAGCAGAGTATGAGATTGCCTGTTCTTGGGGGCCATTACTTTTAAGCAGTGAAGGTTAAACTTTTGAAAAGGGAAAATGAATACTTCTTGAAGACTGAAATTTCAAAAAAGTATCTTATGGGAGATCATCAGAAGAAGTTTGGTGCAATAACAGGAAATACAGTCAAATATATGCATAATATAGTAGGGCTGGTTGGAGTGCTCCTTTCTAGAATACCCCATTTCACACAGTTTTCCATTTTCCCCAAATGTCATGCTAAATGCAACCAGTCCTCATAAGACTGCTTTGAATGTCCTTCCTGATTTTCTTTCTTAAAGATTGTTTCGTACTGCAGAGATCTCTTGGATTTTCTGATGCCTCCACTGCGAACATAGATGCTCCCTTTTTAGCTATATAAAAATTGGCATTCGAGAACTGTGGCTGCGCTTAGTATAGCTGATGATTCTTTGCAATTTTTACCCACAAAGAGAACATTGCAGGAACAGCTGTTATTTTCATATTAAGATTTTAATGACACAGTATTTTTTGGCTTATTCCAAGAAGGGGCTGAAAGTTGCCAACAGCTCTGCCACAAGTTAAAGTAGTGATTTTTGGAAGTGGAAAATAGTGACAGTGCTTAATAAATAGGGTCTGTTGGCTGGTATGTGCCAATTCTTCAGCTGATTTCACACTAACAAATTCTTCTTCTTTTTTTAAGCTAAGTGTCCTGGCATTGTTAAACTTGAATTGTAACTGTCTGTGGGATTTATTCATTTATTGCATTTCTATCCTGCCTTTTCTCTGGGTGCTCCTGAAAGGGTGGATGGGGTCATGTTTAATTTTATCCCGCCAACAATCTTATGATGTGGGCTGGGCTGAGAGGGAATGACTGACCCAAAGTAATTTAACAAGGACTTCAACATGAATCTCCCTATCCAAGCACTTAATGAGTGCAACTGATATATTGCACTGGATATCTTGTCACTGATGTCTTGAGCATCATTGAGTGTAATTATTGCATAATTCTAAAATGCTGCATGACTATGAAAGACTGCCTAGAGTCCCTCTTGAGGGGGGAGATGGGCGGTGACAAAATTCGATAAATAAATAAATAAATAAATAAATAAATAAATAAAAGAGCAATGGACCATTTCATTTTCTTCCTTACCCCAAATAAATCCTCCACTCTGTCTGCTCTTTTAGCTGCAACAAATATTTTTGGCACAAGAATGTCAAAGATATCTAGTAAAACTCACTGTTCTGGATTGCTTTTCACCGCCCTTCTAGCTCTTCTCTGGATGTTCTCTGCACCCCAGGAGAGCTTTGCCTTTTGGGGGGCAGACACGCATCTTTCCCAACGAAGTGCTGGGATACTACTTCTATTTTTCTGGATCCACATGGGGTCCAGTGGCATTCTTGGGAATAAAAATGATGTTAAAGTTAAGGCTTTGAAGAGGCTAACAGGAGGGAAGGAAGGAAGGAAGGAAGGAAGGAAGGAAGGAAGGAAGGAAGGAAGGAAGGAAGGAAGGAAGGAAGGAAGGAAGTTGGAAGATGCTAAAGTAGGTATTCATGGAAGTAGGAGCTTTCTCAAAGCAGGATCTGCCAGGTGTGTGTCTAAAAAGTCAAGATGGCAGCCATGTTAATGTGATTGAAGCCTTGCTCCTATGTATATGCATAAAAAGGGGTGGGGCTTAAGTTGTGTGATTGTGGCCCCCCTCTTGACCTTTTAGCCCCCCTTCCCTGCAGATGCCCCTGCCTTGACAGCTGGCATGTTGCCTACCCTGGCTGTTCATATTTCTAAGTAGATGTGTAGACTTGTGCCATTAATGGGTAGAGATGTTTCCCAGAAAAGCTTTTGGATTTCTGTTCACCATATGCACATTATATAAGCCAGAGAAACTGTACAACTTTCTCCCTGCACAATATCACCAGATAAGTCTACGTTCCCGAGCAATTTGTGTTCCTATAACTTTCACCTTTACTTATTTTATCCCCCCTCCCTCCCTATCCTCATTCTAATAAATAGCTGATCTCCTAGTGGCATCTTCAAATATTTATTAACTCCATCTCCTGACACTGTGTCCTTGATTTAGATCTCTCTCACACAGTCTTTTGTTTGTTAATTACAGCTGAATGTTACATTGGAGACTTCAGAAGCGAGGAACAGTGCACACATCTGAAAACAATGCTCATTAAGACCAAGATGCAAAATCTCACAAGAGAACCCTATAAAGCAAATGTGTCTATTATATACTTTCCTGGGCAACCATAATGTGGCAATTTGGGTTTCATATACTACGTCTTCATTTATTTTTTATGAATACACATACTGGCCAATAAAAAACAAATAGCTTATTCAACAAATGTTCTGACAAGCAAAGGGATAAAGTTTAAAAATGGAAAGATACTTTACAAGTTGTTAATTATAATTGCACTTATAAAGGATCAGGACAAAGACATTCTCCTCAATGCTTTGTGGTTTCCAAGTAGTTGATTGATTGATTGATTGATTGATTGATTGAATTTATATAGCTGCCATGCTAAACTTAATGTGATCTAGCCACATAATATTGCTAGAGGTATGCATTGAATTCTGCTGAAGCCTAGATGAGGGAGTTGCATAATTTGAAACTTGGTTTCATTTACTAGATGCAGAATGGTCTGTTCTAAACCTACTTGATTCAATGAAATTGTTCCCAGTTTGTTTCACTGAGTCTTTGTTCCACTGCAAAATGCAGCACTATGGTAGCCACACACAGAGAAAAGTCATTATTTGGGGAATACAGTGGGGGAAAGGAAGAGGGAATGTGTTGGATCTAGTGATTGACAAGACTATCCTTAAATCAGAGTGATCTCTAAATCCAACCACCATTGGTCACCCAATTACAGCTTCATGAGAAGATGGGTGTAGAACTCTTTGCCCCTTATTTTATTCGTTGATCCTTAGTATTTCTGGGCATCTTGCCCTGAGCAATTGAGTTTGGTGAGCTATATTAGCTAGAGCTACCATAACTGTGCTGAACAAATCTGGATCATCACTTCATGGGTTAAAGTTTTCTGTACCTCTTTGTTGCTACCCAGGAAGAAGACAAAGGCAAACCACTTCCAAAAAAACTTGCTAAGAAAACTGCATGGACAAGACTGACTCAAAGGGAGGGGAAAAAAAAGTTCTCATCCAGATATTAGCGATCCAGATGTAGCAACCCCAGTGTTAGCTGGATATGTGGTTTAGCCAATAACTTATTTTGTGAAAAAGCTCAATGTAATAATGTTTACTTCTGCTAGGCAATCAACTCCATTTTGTTCAAGGAGGGACATCAACAATCTTTATGAACTTTCCTTCTATTTGCAGAAATGTGCCTCCTTGTAACTCTCTGAAATGGACTTATATCTTACATAACTTACAGGAGTTATCACTCCTGTGAATGTCACATTCTGTCCCCCTCCAAATTCATATTTTTTTAAAAAAATAAGATGCTATATATTTATAGACATTTTGGGTGTCAGTGAACTGAAATGCACTGGAATGGGCCACTTCACATCAGATGACCACCAGATCTTCTACTGTGGACAAGAGGACCACATAAGAAATGGAGTGGCCTTCATAATTAATAATAAAGTGGCTAAAGCAGTGCTTGGGTACAATCCAAAAAATGATAGAATGATCTAAATTCGAATTCAGGGGAAGCCATTTAACATCACAGTGGTCCAAATATATGCCCCAACCACAGATGCTGAAGAAGCAGAAGTAGATCAGTTCTATGAGGATCTGCAGCACCTATTGGAAAATATGCCAAAAAGATTTGTTATTTTCATTACAGGAGACTGGAATGCTAAGATGGGTAGTCAAACGACACCTGGAATTACAGGTAAGCATGGTCTGGGATAACAAAATGAAGCGGGACATAGGCTGATAGAATTTTGCCAAGACAACTCACTGTGCATAACAAACACTCTCTTCCAGCAACCTAAAAGACGACTTTATACATGGACTTCACCAGATGGTCGACACTGAAGTCAGATTGACTACATCCTTTGTAGCCAAAGGTGGCAGACATCTATACAGTCAGTAAAAACAAGATCTGGAGCTGAATGTAGTTCAGATCACGAACTTCTTATTGCACAATTTAGAATCAGACTAAAGAGAATAGGGAAGACCCACAGATCAGTTAGATATGAGCTCACTAATATTCCTAATCAATATGCAGTGGAGGTGAAGATTAGATTTAAGGGACTAGATTTAGTAGATAGGGTCCTGGAAGAACTATGGACAGAAGTTCGCAACATTGTTCAGGAGGCGGCAACAAAAAATTGTTGTTTTTTTGAAAAAGAAAACCAAGGAGGCAAGATGGCTGTCTGCTGAGACACTGGAAGTAGCCCAAGAAAGAAGGAAAGCAAAAGGCAATAGTGATAGGGGAAGATATGCCCAATTAAATGCAAAATTCCAGAGGTTAGCCAGAAGAGATAAGGAATTCTTTTTAAACAAGCAATGCACGGAAGTGGAAGAAGATAATAGAATAGGAAGGACAAGAGACCTCTTCCAGAAAATTAGAAACATCGGAGGTAAATTCCAGGCAAAAATGGGTATGATCAGAAACAAAGATGGTAAGGACCTAACAGAAGTAGAAGAGATCAAGAAAAGGTGGAAAGAATATACAGAAGAACTCTATAGGAAGGATAATAAAAATCGGGGATAGCTTTGGCGGTGTGGTCAGTGAGTTAGAGCCAGACATCCTGAAGAGTAGGTTAAATGGGCCTTAAGAAGCATTGCTAATAACAAGGCAGCAGGAGACAACGGTATCCCAGCTGAACTGTTTAAAATCTTGCAAGATGATGCTGTCAAGGTGATGCATGCCATATGCCAGCAAATTTGGAAAACACAAGAATGGCCATCAGATTGGAAAAAATCAACTTATATCCCCATACCAAAAAAGGGAAACACTAAAAAATGTTCAAACTATTGAACAGTGACACTTATTTCACATGCCAGTAAGATAATGCTCAAGAGCTTGCAAGGTAGACTCCAGGAATTCATGGAGCGAGAATTGCCAGATGTACAAGCTGGGTTAGAAAGGGCAGAGGAACTAGAGACCAAATTGCCAATATCCGCTGGATAATGGAGAAAGCCAGGGAGTTTCAGAGAAACATCTATTTCTGTGTTATTGACTATTCTAAAGCCTTTGACTGTGTGGATCATAACAAATTGTTGCAAGTTCTTGGTAGTATGGGGATACCAAGTCATCTTGTCTGCCTCCTGAGGAATCTGTATAATGACAAAGTAGCAACGGTAAGGTCATACCACGGAACAACGGACTGGTTTAAGATTGGGAAAGGAGTACGGCACGATTGTATACTCTCACCCTACCTATTCAACTTGTACGCAGAACACATCATGCAACATGCTGGGCTTGATGAATCCAAGGCTGGAGTTAAAATCACTGGAAGAAACATTAACAATCTCAGGTATGCAGATGATACCACTTTGATGGCTGAAAGCAAGGAGGAGCTGGAGAGCCTTATGATGAAGGTGAAAGAAGAAAGTGCAAACGCTGGGTTGCAGTTAAACCTCCAAAAAACCAAGATTATGGCAACCAGCTTTATTGATAACTGGCAAATAGAGGGAGAAAAAGTGGAGGCAGTGACAGACTTTGTATTTCTAGGCGCAAAGATTACTGCAGACGCTGACTGCAGCCAGGAAATCAGAAGACGTCTACTTCTTGGGAGGAGAGCAATGACAAATCTTGATAAAATAGTTAAGAGCAGAGATATCACACTGACAACAAAGATCCGCATAGTCAAAGCAATGGTACTCCCTGTAGTAACCTATGGCTGCGAGAGCTGGACCATAAGGAAGGCTGAGTGAAGGAAGATAGATGCCTTTGAACTGTGGTGTTGGAGGAAAATTCTGAGAGTGCCTTGGACTGCAAGAAAATCAAACCAGTCCATACTCCAGGAAATAAAGCCAGACTGCTCACTTGAGGGAATGGTATTAAAGGCAAAACTGAAGTACTTTGGCCACATAATGAGAAGACAGGATACCCTGGAGAAGAAGCTGATGCTAGGGAAAGTGGAAGGCAAAAGGAAGAGGGGCCAACCAAGGGCAAGATGGATGAATGATATTCTGGAGGTGACGGACTCGACCGTGGGGGAGCTGGGGATGGTGACGGCCGACAGGAAGCTCTGGCGTGGGCTAGTCCATGAAGTCACGATGAGTCGGAAGCGACTGAACAAATAAACAACAATAGGTGCTATAGTGATTGGTATTAGAGCTACCAATAAAAGCATGGTAGCACAGGGCACCTCCTCCCCATTTATATTCCGGAGGGAGCGGAACTGAGACAGAGAATGAGATTTAGTAGATGTGGGTGGAAAGGTGGGTCTGAGGGAGGCTGCATTGGCCAAAGTGACAGGTTTATGAATATATATTTAGTGCCAGTGACAGGCTATAGATATTATGTAGAATTAAGGGAGCCTTTTTATAACCCATTTGGCTATGTAATAAAAGATAATCTGCTTCCTTGTTTAAATAATAGTGAACTGTGCTGTTCCACCAAGTCACGTGAGAGAGAGAGAGAGAGAGAGAAGGGGAGGGGAGGGGTGGGGAGGGGAGGGGAGGAGAGCAAAATAATTTCCAAACCAGGCAATGCTTGGCAGTGCCAGCGAAATAAGTAGATTTGTCAGAGATATCACTGGGTAAAATGATTATGCTTTAATTTTTAAGAACACTAAGAAGATAAGACCATAATAATAAAAAGACAACAGGGTGGGTACACAACAGGGAATTGATGAGAAGATTCAGATTTTTTACAGAATAAACCTTGTAGTATGGCTGTTGTGGGTCTTCCGGGCTGTGTGGCCGTGTTCTGGAAGTTAGGAACCACAACTTCCAGAACACGGCCACACAGCCCGGAAGACCCACAACAGCCATTGAACTCCGGCCGTGAAAGCCTTCGACTAAACCTTGTAGTAATTTAAATGAAATTTGGCACATTTCATTTCACCATAACATTGTGGTTTATCTACAGATTTATCTCTCTTCTACTGAAAAAGTTACAACTGTTCATAAGCCTCTTCCCGCCCAAATCTCTATTCAGATCTGGCTGGTGAGTCACATTAGATAGCCTCTGGAATATGGAGGTTTGTTGAATTTTCACTCAAATACAACCTGAGCCAAACTCATTCTTTAAAGATGCTGTCAGTCAGTCAGGTCTGATGGAAGTCAGAAAATTTTGCATGTAAATCAAATAACAATAATCAAATCATCATCATCATCATTGAAAAATCAGGGTCGTTTTCAACTATGCATTTTTGTTTGGCTCAATTGCATTAAGCAACAATTTCTTTTAAGAATCCCTATTGGCTTCTCTGTTGTTGTTGTTGTTCAGTCGTTTAGTCGTGTCCAACTCTTTGTGATCTCATGGACCATAGCACGCCAGGCCTTCCTGTCCTCCACTGTCTCTCGGAGTTTACTCAAATTCATGTTCATTACATCGGTGATGCTATCTAACCATCTCATCCTCTGCCGTCCCCTTCTCCTTTTGCCTTCAGTCTTTCCCAGCATCAGGGTCTTTTCCAGTGAGTCCTCTCTTCGCATTAGGTGGCCAAAGTATTTGAGCTTCAGCTTCAGCATCTGTCCTTCCAATGAGCAGTCAGGGTTGATTTCCTTTAGGATTGACTGATTTGACCTCCTTGCAGTCCAAGGGACTCTCAAGAGTCTTCTCCAGCACCACAGCTCAAAAGCATCAATTCTTCGGCGCTCAGCCTTCCTTATGGTCCAACTCTCACAGCCATACATTACTACTGGAAAAACCATAGCTTTAACTATACGGACCTTTGTCGGCAAGGTGATGTCTCTGCTTTTTAATATGCTGTCTAGGTTTGCCATAGCTTTCCTCCCAAGGAGCAAGCGTCTTTTAATTTCATGGTTGCAGTCACCGTCTGCGGTGATCTTGGAGCCCAAGAAAATAAAATCTGTCACTGCTTCCATTTCTTCCCCTTCTATTTGCCACGAAGTGATGGGACCAGATGCCATGATCTGGGTTTTTTTAATGTTGAGTTTCAAGCCAGCTTTTGCACTCTCCTCTTTCACCCTCACCAAGAGGCTCTGACTCTTCCACAAAAATATGCAGAACCACATGAGGCTTAGGTTCATAGAAAGGTCGGATGGACAATAAATTACGGAGATACTATATGCTACGAGAAGCTACTTTAAAGTCTGAAGAACTGAAGATAAAACACCTGCAGTTCTTCATAATTAAAATGAGTAATTAAAACCATGACATTTGCTATTCCTTGGAGGAATACAGAACTAATTGCAACTTATAAAACTAACAATGTGTTAAGAAAACTATGCCAAGCTGTTACTTAAATATATTTCATTTTCTGTTATTGTTGTAGTGTTGACATATCATACACAAGTTGTCACTTGCTTTTTTTTGCCTCTGCCCATGGATGCAACAGTACTCTGCACTGTTGGCAGCTTCATCCGAACTTGGAACCCAATGAAACGATTTCATCCTCCACTGCAGTAGCACGTACTGTATATACTTGCGGATAAGCAGAGAATGTTAGGTTAAAAAATACGTCCCAAAAATTGGCTTTGGCTTTGGATGGGCTTATCTGCTGGTATATATGGTAACACTTTTTAAAAGTACCATATATACATATTTGCAGATAAGTCCATCCACGGATAAGCCAACCCTTGAATTTTTAACCAAAATACCAGGAAATATTCACCACCCACGGATAAGCCAATTGTGAAAATTAAAACATTTGAAAATTTAAAGGGTTGGCTTATTTGTGGGTGGTGTGTTTTTCATGGTATTTTGGTTAAAAATTCAAGGGTCAGCTTATTCGCAGATGGGCTTATCCGCAGGTAGATATGGTGTATTGCCTTTATGCTTAAATATTTAGAGCAATCAAAAATGCTTGCGTTGGAAATGGGGCAGCAAGGCTTAGAATTTAAACTCTTTTTCCTGCTTTATTCATTATTATTTTTTCCACTGAGTATGGTTTGATTAGTTTCTCAGGTACTGTTTATTATGATTTAATCATTTTAATCAATTGCAGTGCAAATTGCTTCATTTATTATGTTTAAATCCATGGATCATTTAATATCATGTTTCCATGATTTTTGTAGGACTTGTCACCAATCTGCTTATTATCCCAATGAATTTTAAATTGATTCTTCTTGTTGATGCAATCTTAATTTAATGGTTACCTTCTGCCAGCTCACCAGAACAAGCAACCCAGGATAAAAGGGCCTATGTCTTCAAAAATACACACGTGCATATTTTCCTTAATAGATACAATTCTGTGGGTATCCCTTTTTTATTGTGAACTGCATCACAAAATTCTGAAAAGGATAAATTAGGCATGCATATGCTTTCTGCATCTCCAATAATCTTAAGAAATGTGAATTCAACACACTTGTGGAGGGGGGGGGGAATCCTGACAGAACAAATTTCTCATCCAATCATAAATATGCCTTACATTAAAGGTTTTCGAAAAATAAATGGTTAGAACCTGTCAAGCTGAAAATAGATCTAAAGTGGTGCTACACTTTAGTTAATCGAAGTTTGCTGAACTTTATGCTTATTCCCAAAGATCCTTTAATTTTCAATGCACAAGATGGCAAGAAGATAAAAACAGTGAAAATAGTTTTTGATTACTTTTTGTTCCAGTACTGAATATACAGATAGGCCTTTTCCTGAGTCTTCATCTGATAAGCAAGGCATATATTAGTACATTGAAATAAGCCTTAGTACAGTGTGCAGTGGCAGGTAATTAATTAAAACAAAACTGAGTCGGTCTTGAGACACATTGTAGAAAGAAAGATATTTGTAGAGCGTTCTTAGTTCTGAATAGAAATGAATGCACCCTACATCTGAAAATAAGTGCCTATCTTACAATGCTGTCCTCTACATGCATGGTAGAGACAGAGGCCCTTACAGCTTTTTAGACATTCGTATCTGTAAATAGCTCTACGAAGCAATACGTAGCAGCAATATTCAAGAGATCTTTGGTATGCTAAAGTTCAGAAGTCTAGAAGTCTAGTTACACCTCTTCAGAGTCACAAGTTGCTATTAAAAGGCATAAGCTTTTACGGACTGCCTTTTTTAGGGACCGCCCAGGGTCCCTCCTTTTGGGGGAGATGGGTGGGATATAAATGTAATAAATAAATAAATAATAATAATAAATAAATAAAATAAGCTTTCATGAGCTACCGATCACTGTAGACTGTGTGAGGGAGTGACATTGGGATTGCTGTCTGCACTCGGGAAAGGCAGCTGCAGCCAGGCAGAAACACTTCCCACCCCATTTCCCTCAGACTTTCATTCATTCACAACTCCATGCCGGCGTTCCAGCTGCCTGTAATAATTGAGCCACACCCTGGTGTTTTCAAGGATGTGCCAACATCCAAAGGCAGCCTCACACCACCCCGGCCCTTAGCTTACAAAAGCAAATGCTAAGACAGAGTGGAGAGGGATGTAGGAGAAAAGGAGATAAGCAAACGGCATGCAGACAGGGAAGCGGAGGCGATGTCTGGAGATTGGCAGCTATTACAAGCAGGCAAGAGGACTACCAGTCAATTGCCAGGACCACAAATTACAGTGAGCAGCATATCCTGGTGGGAGTCCTACTTGGAGCTTTGCTGGGAGCTCGGTAGCAGCTAGAAGAGGAGCAACCACACTGAGGCAGCACCTCAACCCAACTAGTATAAGAAGTTTTGGAAGGAGGCAAAGGTTGTATGCCACTTTGCAGTTAGGGCATTTTTCCATTGCCATGATACTGACTGTTTTTTAATCCAGGAATTTTGGAGGTTATGCAAATAGACAAAATATACTTCTCACTTGTAGATAATGATTAATTAGTCAAGCAATCAAACAAGTAATTAAAAAATTAAAAAATCACCCATCAATCAATAAATGATTTTGTTATGGTCACTGATTAAAATTACCTACAGTTACATAGGGAGTTACAAAGTTCAGAATAGGATGTGAGGGCGATCTGGCTGTGACATCTGTCACCCCATTGATCGCCAGGGTTGATTCGGCTGATCTGGCTGGCTAGGTGGGTGTCCCCTTCCTCCCTCACCGCTCCATGTGCGTCCCTCCCGAAGCTGCGCGCTCGGTGGAAGAGGACGACCATCCCACATAGAAGGAGTGTACCGATCTTTGGTCAAGGGTATACGATAGTTGCGCTCCCCTGCTAGAACCTCCAAACAAGCTCAAGTTCAGAATAATGTTTTAAACAGATTAAGTAGATTAAGATGCAACAAGCTAAAATAGCAAATACAAAAGTGCTAAAAAAAATTCTAATATACTTAACCCTAAATTACTAAATTGCTGAACTACTAAAAATAAAATATTAATATAGTAAGCTACTGAACCGCTGAAAAACTGAATTAATAAGCTACTAAAATATTTAAATATTTAAAGTATAGCCCTGTTTATCAGTCAATCACTCAAGTCACTTCATTAGAGCCAAAGTGATTGAAGCGATAAAAGAGCAATATCAATAAGTAAATGAATAAATTACAATTTACAGGCCAACATCAAATATTTAAAATCCCATTGAAACAATATAAAATTCAATAATTCTTATCTTATTAGGCTTTGTGCTCTCCCTTCTAGCAGTGCCATATTCAGCATGCAACCAAAGTTTTACTTCCTGCCATATAATATTAAATCCTCATCCACAAGTAGATTTGCTTATCCAGAGTAAATGGGACTGTTTGTATTAGGGGCGCTACCAAGAATCTTGGAAAAACAGAGGAGCCAGTACAATGGAGCTTGGGCTGGCATTTCTATATGGGCAGAGGCATTATTATTATTATTATTATTATTATTATTATTATTATTATTATTTTAAAATTGACTCTCAAAATTGCTGAAGGGGGGATGTTAAAACATGCTAAGTTGAATACTCAGTGATTCTCTGATAGAATAAGTTGCTTAATATACTGGGATATCTGGAGGTTATATGATCAACACTGCTACCATGCTAGCAGAGAGTTTACCATGATCATCTTGAAAGAGCACACTACAGCAGTTTCTTCTCTACCTTCAGTTTCCAAGAAACAGGGGGGAAATCCAGCAGTATTAGTGGGGCTAGACCTTGGGATGAAGAATTCAGCTTTAGCAAAAAGTAATTTTAAATATGTATAAAATATATTAATATATTATTATATTTTATTAATATATATTAATATATTCAACTTTGAGGCCACCCAACCCCTTAGCCACTCTGAGTAGCTTGCAACCAAAAGGAAAGAATCTCTAACTATCTCTATCTCTATCTATCTCTATCTCTATCTATCTCTATATCTCTATCTCTATCTATATCTATATCTATCTATCTCTATATCTCTATCTCTATCTATCTCTATCTATCTCTATCTCTATATCTCTATCTCTATCTCTATCTATCTCTATCTCTCTCTATCTCTATCATCTCTATCTCTATCTCTATCTCTATCTCTATCTCTATCTCTATCTCTATCTCTATCTCTATCTCTATCTCTATCTCTATCTATCTCTATCATCTCAGCCCTCCAAGGTAGACCAAACGTGGAAACCAAAGTCATGCAAGCTAATACTACTTTTATTATAAGGTTATAGTAACAGAATCTTGCAAGTCTGAATGCACTTCCCCCTCCCTCCCTTTATCTTCATGAGAACTAGGGAGGGTCATGTCTGAGACACTTTTTCAAATTACATTTCTGCCCAGGACTCAGATATTTTTTATCTGATCATTGTCTTGGTTGCAGCTCTTTTTCCTGTTCTTCAAAGTTATTCCTTCTGCCCATTACAATGTGTGTGTGTGTGTGTGTGTGTGTGTGTGTGTGTGTATAAAAATCCACATAACTTTATTTGAATTATATAATTATAACCCACATAACTATAATTCAACTATATTTGAATTATAATACAGTATATAATTCAAGCCCTACATTCAACCTTTATTGGGCCTCCTTCTAAGCAAGGTGCCACATTTGACACAAAATGTACCACTTTGAACACTTCTTTCAGAAATGTGGACAAAATAGTCTCAAGTAGCGATCCCTTATTTCACAACCCTAATTCCTCTCAGTGAAGGAGTTAGGGTAAGGGTTTGGCATAAACAGTTTAGCAGCAGCTGGGATATATTGTGTTCCCCTATATAGAAAAAAGATTTAAGAGCTGCAATACTTCTCTGAGTCTTCTAGGATACATATTGTCAGCCTTCAAGGTAGTCCAGACCAGGAAACCATAACCAAGAACCCTAGTACTACCTTTTACAGTAACAGAATCTTGCAAGTCTGAAGATGTTTCCCCCCCCCCCCGCCTTTACGTTCCAGAGAACTAGGGAGGGTCCCTTCTGAGACGCTTTCTCCACCCCCATCCCTCCTTTGGACTCAGATTTCGTTTATCAGACCTTTGTCTGGGCTGTGGCTATTCCTCCTGTCTCTCCAGGTTATTCTCACAGCCCATTACACATATAGAAAGAAGGCTTTCCAATTCAAGTTATGTAGAATATGATCTCTCAGTATTCCAAACAAGCCTGAAAGCTAACCAGTCACATTACATTATACCTTCATATTGGTACTCTTATATATCTTATACATAAAAGTGAACAATAGTTCTGTTGCTAAGCTTTCCCCAAATTTAGATCTAGAGATAAAATAAAATGCCTACTGAAAATCAAGAACTGCCCCCTATAGGACAGACCTTGGTTTTGCTATATATTTCTCCACCAAATGACTAGGAAAAAAATCTGCAAGAATACTTTTGACTCCATCCAGTGTAACAATTTCTCATATAAGTGTCTCGCATATAACTTGCTAACAGTACTTAATTATTGGGATGTTCTTTCTTTCCCTATTTAGAGATTGGAACAATTACAACTAGGCCCTGCTTTTGCAGTAATCTGGCTGTTTTATCTGTGTGTGTAAATAATAATGCCAAAATTGGTATCCACCAGTCCAAATGATTTTTGGAGAGATCAGATCCATTCCTGTGGCCTTTCTAGATTTTACTTGACTTATTAATTTGGAAACTTCTGACAATGAAATTTATGGCCAGTGTGGGAAAAGTCTAAAATCCTTATCCAAGGAGGCTGCTAAAAAAAACCCCTCCTCAGCATGTAGGTCATGGAAAACCTGTTCCCATTTTATTAAAACAAAAATGTGATTTTGTAAACATGAATGCTCTGAGTGCAGTGAGACAGTTACCAGTCTCCAGAAGATTGGACATATCATGTAATTTAGCTGCTGGAAATAGCTGATTCCATTTAATCATTAGAGTTTTTCCCTTTTATGAAATAATTAACTATTTATACAATGTTTATGTTGCAGCATCAACTGCACAGGAATCTGAACAGGATTCACCTTATAGGTGTGATAAATGGCTACTAGAGTGTTCTTGATCTGAACATATAGTCAAACCATGATTTTGTATGCACACTACTTATTTCCTTCTTTCCCATTAGCATTTAAAAATATTTGGAAAACTATCAAATTCTCACCATGTATCAGTGTATTTGAACTGGATATAAAAACTGATCTAATCCGTCAACTTTCCCATCATGAAAATTTTCCCAGCTCTGTGGAAGATGACGTTTATTGGAAGCTGACAATCAAAAGTTATCTACTCTGTTATCAGATGTCAAATACCAGGATCACACAATCTCAACACAGAGAATAAAAATGAAATATTCAAATAATATCAAGAAGAGGAAAGATATGGAATTCTAGAAATGGCCAGTGTGCCAGAATAGAAGAATTAAGCTAACAACTCAGTAAAACCTGAACATTACACAATAAAGGGAAATGTGTGTATTGGGGGCTGAAGGGACATCGTGGAATGTTGAAATTTTGCTGCTATCCATATTAGTTATTTGTGGTGAGTTTGAACAATCATTAAATGTTTCATCCATCATACTTAATTAGAAAGAAGGCCTTCAAAATGTTGACAACATCGAGAATTGAAATAAATTATTTCATGAGCCATTTCATTTTGGTGAAAATCCCTACTAATTAGCTTTTCAAAAAAACAATCACACATACCATCTTTCAAATGCTCAATTCTGTTGAATGGGTTCATTTACATAATATTTCAGATGCTAATTAGAAAAATGGGTTCACACACATGTTCCTAGTATTTTTTATTTAGCAAGTAAAAAGGCATGAATATATATATATATTCTAAATGCAAATTGGAATGATTCAGACTCTATTCCACACTGAGAGAAATGATGGCTTTGTCAGAACAGGAGAAGTGGACTGTTTATTAAACATAAATGCAGATTATACAGTTATGTAGACTATAATGCAGATACTAGCTAATTCACCAATTGAATGAATTAAAGCTAAACCAAAAGTTTTGAAAGCAGAGATTTCTAGCGGGGGGAAGGGGATTTTTTTCATAAGTAAATGTGAGTATAACAAAGATAATTATTTATTTATTTATTTATTTAACTTATATGACCGCCCATCTCCCCCAATGGGGAACTCTGGGCGGTTTACAATAAAACTGATTAAAATAGAATAAAAAATATAAAAATACAATCAAATAATACAATAAATAAATTATAAAATCCAAATGGCCAGATAGTTTAATAAAAAGAAGGACATTATGAAATTAACCACCCCCATGAGGAACTATTATTTCCTCCTTCCCATGCCAGGCGGCAGAACCAGGTCTTCAGATCTTTCCTAAAGGTCGGGAGGGAGGGGATCTGCCTCAACTCTGGGGGCAAGGTGTTCCAGAGTGCTGGTGCCACCACAGAGAAGGCCCGCCTTCTAGACCCCACCAGATGACACTCTCTTATTGATGGGGTTCGTAGCAGGCCCTCTCTGAATGATCGGGTGGGGCGGGTCGATGATATGGGGATAAGACGGTCCCTCAGGTATTCTGGTCCCATGCCATGTAGGGCTTTAAAGGTGATAACCAACATCTTGAATTGTACCCAGAAGCAAACCGGCACCCAATGCAGCTCACGGAGTAAAGGTGTTATATGCGCTGATCTTGGCGCACCTAGAACTGCTCGCGTGGCTGCACTCTGAACCAGTTGTAGCGTCTGGATAGTCTACAAGGGTAGCCCCATGTAAAGCGCATTGCAATAGTCTACATGGGAGATGACGAGAGCATGAGTGACTGTTCGGAGGGCATCTCGATCCAGGAATGGGCGTAACTGGTGCACCAGCCGAAGCTGTGCAAAAGCCCTCCTAGCCACGACCGCCACCTGCTCTTCAAGCAGGAATCGTGAGTCTAGAAGGACCCCCAAGTTCCGCACCGGCTCCGAATGGGGCAGTACTACCCCATCGAGAACCAAAGATGATAATTTCCCAGAAGATGCTAAGCCATCAATCCACAGCCATTCGGTCTTGCCAGGGTTCAACTGAAGCCTGTTGTTCCCCATCCAGGCCCTCACAGCCCCCAGGCACTGAGACAGGGTGGTCACTGCATCACTTACTTCACCTGGGATGGAGATATACAATTGAGTATCATCAGCATATTGATGATACCTCATCCCATGATGTCGGATGACCTCACCTAGCGGTTTCATGTAGATGTTGAATAGGAGAGGAGAGAGAACCGAACCCTGCGGCACTCCATATAAGAGCGGTCGCGGGCTGGATCTCTCCTCCCCTATCACCACTGTCTGGGAACGGCCCTGGAGGAAGGAGGTGAACCAGCGCAAAACTACGCCACCCACCTCCAACTCCCTAAGCCGACCGAAAAGGATACCATGGTCGATGGTATCGAAAGCTGCTGAAAGATCCAAGAGAGCCAGGATGGATGCACTACCTCCATCCCGCTCCCGCCAGAGGTCATCCATAAGCGCGACCAACGCAGTCTCCGTCCCATATCCCGGCCTGAAACCTGACTGAAAAGGGTCTAGATAATCCGCTTCATCCAGGGTCCTCTGAAGTTGCAACGCCACCACTTACTCAACCACCTTCCCCAAAAAGGGAAGGTGGGAGACTGGACGAAAATTGTCCAGAATGGTGGGGTCCAGGGATGGCTTCTTGAGGAGAGGGTGCACCAATGCCTCCTTGAAGGCAGTTGGAAACACTCCCTCCAACAAGGATGAGTTAACCATCCCCTGGACCCACCCACACGTCACCTCCCTGGCCGATTTTACCAGACAGGAAGGGCAGGGATCTAAATAGCATGTGGTGGAATTAACAATTCAGAGGATCCTGTCCACTTCCTTAGGTCCAACAGGAACCAGTTGTAGCTTCCGGATAGTCTTCAAGGGTTTTTGTTGTTTATTCGTTCAGTCGCTTCCGACTCTTCGTGACTTCATGGACCAGCCCACGCCAGAGCTTCCTGTCGGCCATCACCATCCCCAGCTCCCCCATGGTTGAGTCTGTCACCTCCAGAATATCATCCATCCATCTTGCCCTTGGTCGGCCCCTCTTCCTTTTGCCTTCCACTTTCCCTAGCATCAGCTTCTTCTCCAGGGTATCCTGTCTTCTCATGATGTGGCCAAAGTACTTCAGTTTTGCCTTTAATATCATTCCCTCAAGTGAGCAGTCTGGCTTTATTTCCTGGAGTATGGACTGGTTTGATCTTCTTGCAGTCCAAGGCACTCTCAGAATTTTCCTCCAACACCACAGTTCAAAAGCATCTATCTTCCTTCGCTCAGCCTTTCTTATGGTCCAGCTTTCACAGCCATAGGTTACTACAGGGAATACCATTGCTTTAACTATGCGGACCTTTGTTGTCAGTCTTCAAGGGTAGCCCCATGTAAAGCGCATTGCAATAGTCTACATGGGAGATGACGAGAGCATGAGTGACTGTTCGGAGGGCATCTCGATCCAGGAATGGGCGTAACTGGCGCACCAGCTGAAGCTGTGCAAAAGCCCTCCTAGCTACGACCGCTAATTAATACTCGTGTGTACTTGAAGAAAGTCCCATTACACTATTCCCCTTTGAGATTAGTAACATTAAGTGGGGCATAGAAAAAGCATACGAAATAGTAAACCAAAGGAATTAAAGGAATGTGGTGAGAAAAAGAAAAAGGAAACATAAATAAAACTAGTTTTCACTAACACTATTCACAATACCTCTCTATACCATATTTGCTTTCACCAATTCCATACACTGCTTCATATACAGTATTGCATTTTGTTCTTTAAACTTCTCAGAACCTTTTTCAGGATCTGATCAACTCCATCTAGCCATGACTTTTTCAATCTTTCCCTTCCTCTTTACCCATTCAATTGTCATTCATATCTTTGTTTTGCAATTCCATACTAATTCACTCTCTATACATGACAAAGTCAGCTCAATGTACTTCTTTGCACTGGCCTCCCATTTTTGTATTCAAGCCACATCTATTCAGCATCTAGCAGTTAAGATGCCAGGCTTGTCGATCGGAAGGTTGCAAGTTTGGTGGTTCAAGACCCGAGTGCCCCATGATGGAGTGAGCTCCGGCACTCGCCTCAGCTCTTGGCAACCTAGCAATTTGAAAGCATGCAATCCCAGGAATCCCGTGAATGGCGGCAGAGGACGACGGAACCTGATCGGCAACATCCAGGACATCAGCAGCCAACTCGGAAAGCGAGGTATTCTGGGACATGTAGTCCAATACCTACGGAAGAAGAGTCGGTTCCCTTACCCCTCTCCCTTAGCGCGCGGTAATAATATATATGAATGTATGTATAATATATATGAATGTGCAATGTTGTAAGCCGCCTAGAGTCCTCTGATAGGGAGGAGATAGGCGGGGTATAAATATGATTAATAAATAAAATAAATAAATCTTATCTCTTCTGGTTTTACCACACACAAGAAGTAACCCATTCCCATTATATTCAACTTAGGTTTATGTTTCTCCTGACATAACCAATTCACACTTCCATATAAATAAGGGAACAGAATCACACACCTATTACTGTTTTAACTCCTTCCAACAAACATTCATTCCTTGAATCAGAACATATACTACCCCTTTCTAGCAGCATCTGCACATCTTCACATTTCTCTATTTTCCCATTTTTAGTAAGCTTATTACCAAGCTACACAGATTCATCTACTTCCTCTAGTTTTCCCATTTATGTATAATCAGCAATTGTTCATTCCATTTTTGATGTAAAATCCAACTTATTTGGTCTTTGATTCATTAATTGATATTTATTTAGATTGATATTCCTTACTGCATAATAAAACCTAACATTCACTGCAAATCATTCAGATTCTCAGCCAACAACATGCCATTGTTACATGTCTCTTAGAGTCTATTGTGATTGAAGTAGTACAGAAGTTTAATAAATAAATGAATACACAAATAAATAAGTAAATAATCTGTGTACAAACACAGATGTTTACACCACCAGATGCATTCCTTCTACATTGATCTGTACATAAATTAAATAATTAAGGAGTCATCACACATCCTGGTCTTATCATCTGCTCAGTGTTGAACTATTTGTTAAGTGTTTAATTTATTCTCATACATATATTACTTCCATCTGTTAGAAGAATTTAAGGAAACCCCCCGTTTCTCCTTCTCCTTAAAGAAAACTGCCATTTCTCCCCTTTTCCACAAACACATCTTTCCCCAACGAGAGACACTTCCCGCTGAAAACACTTCCATAAGCCAATCAGGACAGGAAAGGCGGAGAGGCAACAAACATCTTTACATAAGTAAAGGTAAAGGGCTTCCCTTTGAAATTAACAACAATGTAAAACTAAAAGGCAGAAGCCACAGAGCGTTAATTGATCAAAGGAGCCAGAAACCACAAAAGCAGCAGGGGGCGCGACCACAAAAACGGGCCTCTAGCCTTTGTTCAATTAAGAATCCCTAGAAAGTGCCCCTGAAACTGACAAGAGTGCGAAATCCGGCAAGAGCAAGCACCGTCTCTCTCACCTACCATAAACCTGCCGTAAACAACAAATGGTCTACATCTCTCTAAACATCAAACGTCTACGTCTCGATAAAAGGGACTAGTGGGGAAATACACATGTGGCCACCTTCCAACCAGCATACTCTGTACATGCTCTTGGGAAATAAAGCGTTCACCTCTGTTCCAGCAATTGCCTGTGCTTCTTCATTCCCGGCTTGGGACAAACCTTGGTAACATTTCCTTCCAACACATCGTATACTGTTTTTGCATTTAGCAACTTGTCTTCACCTCCATATGTGCACAAAACATTACTTGGTTAAAATCTGTTCACTTTATCATATACGTTGTCTAAATCAAGAAACATTCAATAAATGTTCTTTTTCACATTTTTCTTATAGTCATCAGTGACTTTCTGAAGAGTAAAACTCAGGTCTGCACACACACCTTGACCAGTAGATAAGGCACTTCCCAATTTTTTGTTCATTGTCATATCCTTTAAATCAGAATTTTGCTAAAATTCATCACAAATACGTACTACCTGAAGCAGTAGACTACCCCACCTGTATACTACTCCATTTGCTATTGTTACTTTTCCCTTTGTATATAGGAAGATAACAGCATTCTTCCAATTGTCAGGCTCAGATGCAAATTAAACAAGTTGCACAGCACTCCATGAGCAAACCATATCCATAATTATGTATTTAATTAATTTAATTAATTACATATCTCTAGTTAATGTTAATTAATTAATTATCTCCAGTTACACCATCTATACCTGCAGTTTGCCATCTTCCAACATTCTCACAGCACTTATGACTATTTTTTCATCATGATTTTTTCTTGGATGCTAACGTTTTTAGCATTTCTTTTGATGCTACTCTTTAGTATATCACTATCCTTGCCAGACCCCTTCCAGCCTTCCCTCACTTCAGTTTTATCCCAAATATTTTTATCACTTTTATTTTTAATTTCATCCATTGTGCTGCAGGTTTCTTGTTTAGTTCTTTTCATACACTTTTTCATTCTTTAAAAAATATAATCCCTCTGTACTTCCTATATGTTTTTAATGTCTTTGGCCTCTCTGATTGTACACTATTCTTTGCAGATATATTTTGCTCTCTTTACCATTATAAATGCCTTTTTTCTCATCCTCACTGTTGAAGGAATCATTCTCTGATATGCATTTTCCCTTTTTCACAGCCTCTTTCACCTCTTCATTTCAACAAGTTTCCATTTCCCATTAGTTCACCTTTACATATTTCCACAGCACTCTGTAACAAATTATCATTCATGGAAGTGTAGTATACAATGATTATCAACCTTTGCAATTATCACCACCCACAACAACCTAGATGACACTAATCCATGCTTTCCAACATACATTTTAGCCCTTTCTTTCATAATTAAAACTACATCTTCACTTCCCTGCATGTATTTAATCAATTCCCCTCTGCAAGATCAAACTATCTTCTTTCAGATCTATTACACTCTCACCCTTTCTATTATTTTCACAGACACACCACATAACCAACCTTCCTTCCTTCCTTCCTTCCTTCCTTCCTTCCTTCCTTCCTTCCTTCCTTCCTTCCTTCCTTCCTTCCTTCCTTTGTTAAATCATTTACTTGTCTTATCTTCCAAGAACAGTACTGGCAATTTTGGCACGTTTTGGCAAGTATGCTGCAAAAGCAACCCAAGCCCAGTTTTAGCCAAGCATGCTCTCACTTTTATGCAAACTGGGATCTCTAATCCAGAGACTACCTTGCAAGCCAATCTCCAGCTGTACGAGCTGGGGGGGCGGAAATCCCCCTTGCTCTTCTGTAACCTGTGAGCAAAGCTGCAAGTCCTATCAAACAGGACCGTTACCCAGATTGTTATCTGGATATCACACATTTCCTTTAGATAAATGGGACTTTATGGCTGACTATTTGGCTTCAAGGTTATTGCAGCTAGCTTGCTTTTGATCTCAGTTCACCTCCTAAAATAGGAGGAAATGTACATCTGTTCTCTAAAGCTATGTATTTATGGCTTGTATATCCTGCTGATTCCTCTGCCTTAGTAGCTTTTTGACCATATTCCTGGGAGTCCTGAGATTTTTTAAGGCTTTCTCAAGGCTTTCTTAATGAGAAGAGAAAGTAAAAGACTGATGTGGCAGTGAAAGCCAGCCCCTAGAGTAGCAGATCAAAGAGATGGTACATTTCATTTTCAGTTCACATTGACTCATAATGAAACCTAGCAGAAGCTCTGCATGTTTGCATTATTAAAATTAATTCCATATCAAAATCTGTTTGCCAAAGTCTCAAATATTTTATGAAGAGAGACTTCGGTGTTCAACACCATTCTCAAAGTACATTTGAGATTTCTTTCTAATTCCTTTAGGTGGTGGTTGCCATTGTGGTTCTCCCTAGCTGCTCATATGGTTTTGATTGGAAAAAGCCCCAGGGGAAGACTTTTCTCATAATGATGTCCCCCAATATATATTTTTAATTTTATTCAGTTTGGATGCTGACCAACTCCAACTGACTTTGCAATAGATAATATAAATACAGTAGAATACAAAAATTCATCAAAACTACAAATATAACTACAAAATAATCACAAGATGGCAACCCAACCACAAGCAAACATAAAACAACACAAATAAGGGAATCCCATCCACCTTACCCCAAGGCCTGGGCCTTAAGGCTTTTCTGAACATCATCAGGGTGGGACCTGTCCAGATCTCAGGGGAGAACTCATTCCAGAGGGAAGGTGCTGCGACAGAAAGTGCACATCCTGGTTCCCAAAATATGGTGTTTAATCAAAGGGACCTGGAACACACTTACTCTGCCAGATCACACCAGATGGGTAGGAACAGAATGCAGGTGGCCCCTCAAACAGCTGGGCCCTATATGATATACGACTTTATAGGTGATGACCAGCACCTTGAATCACACCTGGAAGCACTTTTTGCAACCAGTGCAGCTCACAGAGCAGAGGTATCACATGGGCATTCCAAGGCAAGCCCATCACTGCTGGCACTGCTACATTCTGGACCAGCTGACGCTTCCAAGTGGTCTTCAAGGGCAGCCCCATGTAGCACATGTTACAATAGTCAAGCTGTGAGGTGAGACAGTCACTCATGTCTAAGAACTTAACCAGCGAAAGTAAAATGTAATGGAACTGTGAGTGACTGTCTGGAGGGCTGATACAGGAGTATACAGGAAAGGGCACAACTGGTGCACCTGATGGAGTTATGCAAAGGCCCTCTTGGCCACAGCTGCCACCTGCTTCTTGAGCATGAGCAGTGAGTCCAAGAGAGCCTCCAAGTTGCATACCACACCTGTAATGGTCTATGAGAATGTCCTTCAGAGTCAGGAGGAGGAGGAGGAGCTGAAGACTAGGCAATGGTCACATAAGAAGCAGCTTAGCCTACAGAAGGAATGGGGGCGTGGCAAACATCTCAGAAGGAACCTTCTCTAGTTTCTTGGACTGTAAAGGCGAGGGGGGAGAGACTGTACTTTCAGACTTGCAAGATTCTGTTACTGTAACCTTAAAATAAAGCTAGTGTTAGTACTCATGGTTGGTGCTTCTTGTCTGGACTACTCTGAAGGGCTGACATCAATCGTGCAAGTCTGAAAATACATCTCTGTCCATGGCAAGTGACTGATGTTAATGTCCTCCAATACCAGATCACATCGCAGAAAACTGAAATCCCCAAATACCAATAACTTTGGGGACTCTATCGCCAGCACAGTGATGGAATCCAGTAGTGTAGGAAGAGATGATGCTGTGCAACAGGGAGGGCAGTACACCAGCAATAATCCCAACTGTTTCCTAGAGCACAACCAACTACAGCACCTCATATCTGGTTGTTGGCAGAGCAGAGCCTCTGAAAGCAACCATGGATGGCTTCTGGTGGGGGACATAGTGGACTAAGCAGCTTTGTCCGCGGGCTCTGCGGACAGAACTGACAACGCGGCAGTTTTTTCGGGCCCAGGCAGGCTTTCCCTGAAGCCCAGGAGCGTTTTCATAGACTAGAAAACACTTGGAATTACCCCATTTGTTCTCCAGAATGGCAACTTGTAGCCTGAGGATCGCAAACAGCGTTCACACTAATTGGGTAAGAAACGCCGGGAGACGGGGATGCCATCATATCCAAACTGCACTGTAGCCTTAACAGGACACTAAGACTGGCCACCCCATTTCTAAATCACCCAATTTTTATCTTTTTAACTTTATGTACCTTAAGAGAGGCTTTACACAGCAAGGGGAAGCAAGCTCTCTTGGTGTTTATCGTTACTTCTGGGATTAATTAAATAAGAAAAATCTTTTTAAGTTTTGGCTTGTTTCCATCCAAATATTGAGGAGGATTGAAAGTAAACATTTGTCTCCCTGTTATTATTTTTGTGCTGAATTTGAAGATTTTAATATTCTCCTACACGTTGAATCTGCTGTTTTAAATCTTCAGTTTTCTGCTGCTATTTTTCTCTGGGGAACTGTCTCTTATCAGCCTTTTACTTACGTAAACAGTTCTGGAAACTTTTCATTACATTTTACTTTTGCTGGTTAAGTTCTTAAGGGGGCGCATGAGACATGGAAGATTTTAAGCAGACCTTCTCAGAATTCCATCGAGACCTTAAACAGATTTTATCTGACTCTTGCCAAGTTGTTATACAAGATACCTGGGATATTGTTGAAAATATCAGCTTTGAAATGTGGCATCTGTCTGGGGATGTTTTGGAAGGAATGGAAGACCTTAACAATGATACAAAGGCTTTTATTGACAGCGAGATCAAGATTTTCACTGAAACACCATAAGATGATTGGATGGTTGACAGGAAGAAATCAAAGGAACAAATTGCTGTTTTGAAGGAATGTTATGGGAAGGAAGGGGTTGTTATCTATGGGAGGCTTTTTGCTGAGAAGTTTTGCTGAGTATTTAAGGGGGGCAGTTGGGCTGTTTGATTTTTCTTTGAAAAATGCCCTGTGTGTATTTTGGAAATATGTGAATGCTTTGGTTTATTTCGAAGTGGGGTAAGGGTTTGAGAATGTTTATTTGGATTGCTTTTAAGGCTTGTTTGATGTTATTCTTCTTTAATGATTTGGATTGAGATTAATAAGGTAAAATAACTGCAATATTATTAATTATAAGAGCAGAAAACTTATATGCCTTTTTTAGTTTGATCTTTATTATAGTAGACAGAAATGTATAGAATAGTGGTAGGATGGAAGTGTCAGATTTCTCGTATGAAATTAGCAAATTGTTTTCTATACAAAGCACAGCTTTGATGATGTGACGCCAGGTGGCCAGATAACAACTGTCATGTGTGTATTGTTTTGGCTAGTTTGCATGGGAACAAGTCCTCCTGATTCCTTCTGTGGGAAGCCTTGCTCTGTGTAGAGCAAGGGAGGGGGGAGATCACATGCTTGCTTAGATGCAGCACTGCCACCCAATAGCAGGTCATGCTATGTGCTATGGCCTATGCTTTAGGCCTGGTGTGTGTCACACCTAACTTCGAGCCAATCAGAAAGCTGGAAGAACTGAATATCTAACCATGCAAAATGGTGTTCTATGCTTCTTGACTTCTGTCCGGTCTTTTAGCCATGTTCGTGTGTGTGTTCTACTTCTGAAGACTGGGAAGTGCGTAGCTATGCGTGGCTGTGTGTGTAGGCCATGGCATGAGCCCCTTCATGTCTGTCAATGGAAACAATACACGAAACTCTGCTTGTAAGTTTGTTTTTCCTTTTGCAATGCTGTACCATGTACTGTATATTCAACTTTGCTTTTATCACAAGTAAAGAACACATAGCTTTTACAAGCTGCACTCTGTCTGTTTACTCTCAAGCTTTGATTTTTCCCTATAAGCCAGCGTACATCCTATCAGGAAGTAATTATATAAGTGTTGTTTTTGGGTGGGAGGTTGTTTAAGTGGTTTATATATTTTCTTTTCTTTTAATATTCCCCACAGGGGGAGATGGGCAGTCATATAAATTAAACAAATAAATAAAATAAATAAATAATATAAGGGGAGGGAGCAATTGCATTTAGTGATTTGTATAATATGCTAATGGAATTATTTATAGAAATAATATGATTTTGGTTTAACATAGAGTAAGGGATTGACTATGGGAAATTGTTGTATATTCTTGCTGTTAAAAGTCGGAAGTCACTTCTCATGTAATCTTAAAAAAAAAATCTTTTTTCATCTTGTGTTTTCTCACTTTTTTAGTTTTTTTCTTTTTTCTTTTGTAGTTTTTATCTTTGCTTTAAACTTAATAAAATTCTTATTAAAAAAAAAATGAAAGCAGCCATGGATAACAACAACCATATGCCACCCTCCCCTGCGCTCTAGCCTGATGCCAAACCCAAACTTGGGAGACACAGTTCTGAGAGAGGACACTCCCCCACCCCTGGGCCCAGCCAAGCTTTGGTTAGACATGCCTGATGTCCCACATTTAATTGAAACAAAGATTTCAGCCCATCACAAGGATTCCAGCCTTCAGATTTCACTGAAATTTTCTTCTTTGGAGAAAAAAAAATATTTTCCATCCAATTGAATGAGATGGATTAAGAAATGCAGAAAATAATTGTTTGGAACACTACTATATTTGTATAGTTTTATATTTATTTTAACTGCTATATTCTGTAAACCGCCCAGAGTCCCCCTCGGGGGAGATGGGGCAGTAATAGAAATTGAAAAATAAATAAATAAAATTAATTAATTAAGAATCTTGATGGGCTGGCCAAGTTGATCCTTCCTCTTTTTATGAAATCTAGGAGCAGTGAGAAATCCTTTTTCATTTTTGCAATCCTATGTTCTCTTCACCAAATTAAGTGCTCCCTGGAGGTACTCTCAGATCAGACATATGCATTGCTTTTCCTACTAGCCTGATTCCGGTACAGAAGGGCTAAAATAATATCCTTGGATGTGTTGATTCCCTTTTAGATCTTCATCTCTTGAGAGCAAAGGGCTTCCTGTGTGCACCTTTCAATAAGACATGTATAAGATATCTTCCCCCTGGGCTTTTATTTTTTATGATCTTATTATGAAAAGAAATAGAGACAAACAAAGAAATAAACCATATGAAGTACGACACAGCTGTCTAATCTACAAAATATTTCAGTGTGTTGGAAAGCAACAGATTAATTTCAAATAGATGGTCAGATTTTGCCTTCCAGAGACCTATTAGGTTAAATGATATTTCCAGCAATTGAATTCGTACAGTATTTATTAAAACACATGTTAGTGTTACATGAGTAATGCTTGAAAAAATAAGCCTTGTCAAGCAAAAAAAGAAAAAGAAAAAAGGAAATAAATATATCAAACATCTGCCACATTTAGAAGGTATGCAAATATTGACAGCCTATTGTTTTCTGTGTATATAATGCATATCTGCTTTTGTAGAAATTGATCTGCATATGGCAAATTTGGGGCATGGTATCATTATACATTTGCAGCTGTATGTGATTTGGGGCAAGTCAATGTTCAAAATCTTGCAGTTATGAAAATAATTTAAACAAGGGATTGGGCCCTGTGCTTTCACAAATTGAGTTGATTTCCTAAGCAATTTGCCCTAAATTCTTGAACTGTCAGATATTCATCTCAGAATATATGTATTCTGTCACTACCAAAATAACTTGAAATGACAGATGAATATTTCTCTTTTGACCTTCCATGTTCAATGAAATTAATGGCCCATTACTCTCATTCCCTATTTAGTAGTATCTCAAATACTTTTATTGACAGACTGGTTAATATTATGAGGATGCAGACTTATTAATAGCCTAAGACTGGTACAGCTAGTTTGTAGGCACATTAGCATCCATAGGCACTACATTGGGGCCCCAAGCCTAGCTTGGATTAAATAATAAGTTACGTTGCCTCTCCATCTTGGTTTCACCCTTGCCAATTAAGACACTAGCTAGGCTTAAACCCAGAGAGAGAGAGGACTATACCAATTTTCAAAGGGATGCTTCACTGAAGAATGTTGTCACTGTGTTGTGCTGTTTTGCAGTTCCTCCTCAGCACAATTTCTCTATAAGGACTCATCAAGTTAAGACCCAGGTTCAAGTCCACCTCAACCAGAGAAGCTCCCTGAGTAGCTTTGGACCAGTCATTCTCTCGCTCTCTCAGCCATACCTCCTTCACACAGTGGTTGCAGGGGGAAATAAGAGAAGGGAACACTACAGTATGTATGCTCACCTTGAGCTCCTGAAGGAAAAGTGGAGGGTATGTGTGTGTGTGTTATAAATGTAATAAATAAGGAAAAGTTCCTGGAGAACCTCAATCTCCAGTCTCAGACTTCTCTGGCAGCACTCACCTTAAGCGTTGGAAAGCATGGCTGTGGAACACACCACTCAGTCTTTTCCTGCAGTGCCCATCAAGTACTTGGCAAGTGCTGCTAGGAGGCGTGCCACACACTTTCATGGGCAGTGCCTGCCAATTCAGAAGACCTGTCCCCCCAGTTGTAGAGTTTGCCCAGAAACCTCTGGCTTTGGCAAAGGCAAGACAGGAGACAGGGAGAAGCTCTGAGGCAACACAAAGAGCTTCACCAAAGCAAATTGTATAGTCTCTTGGCTTTCACAAAGAGAATCATGCTGCTTCTGTGGCACAACCCTCTTCATCACCGCCAATCTAAGTCACATGAGGAAGCATCTAAACTATGATCAAAACCTACACTGGATGATGGTGGAGATGGGAGTTTATTTATTTATTAAATTTCTATCACCGCCCATCTTCCCTCAAAGGGGGAAGTTGGCATGTTTTATGACTGAAAGAAAGCTAGTCCTTGGAAAGAACACTGTAAATGTGTCATTCACAAGTGACTGTAATTCCATGACAGGAAATCGTGGTGGACAACAAAAAGGGAGCTCAAGATTAGAAACTGAAGCCAACAAGAGAGAGAGAAATAACAAAGGGAGATGCCTGATCACAGGGCAGTTAGTAAAACCATCTGATAAAGTGACACTCAGAAGCAAGGGTTCATAGAATCATGAACCATAGAATCCTAGGGTTGGAAGGGTCCTTGGAGGTCTTCTAGTCCAACCCCAGGGTTTAAGGCTCCAATCCTATATTCCTTCCTCAGGACTATCCCTATTGAAAATAGTGAGATTTTCCTCATGGTAGATGAAGAAGAACACATATTTGTGAATATTGGATACAAAACAAGGGTATAATTTGGAAGCATTAAGCAGTATCAAGGAGAGAACAACACCCCCACCAACACAAGCAGGACAAGCCATGGTATATGAACAGAGAGCAGGTCCCACTCCCTTTTCGCACTGAAGATGTTGCCTAGCCTGGCAATGAAACGTCTGCAAAAAAACAAGGCTCAGAGAGCACCAAGGACTCCACAGTATATATTAAGGATAATTTCTTTTTCAAAAGCTTATATCAGAAAAATCCACATTTTAAAAGTGTGCAGCATAGAAAAGACATAAAGGATATTATGAAAAATTGATTTAAAAGACTTATCTAGTTTTTTTACATTAAAAATGACATATATGGATGAAAACTGTATATATACTATTTGCATCTTAGGGAACATTGATATGGATTTCTTTAAATAACTATATATGTCCCTCTCTGCCAGCTGAAATATTCCTTGATTAATACAAACAATAAAATGAATTGGACTGAAACAGATCCCAGCCACTTTATCATATTATTCTTTAGAGCAGGGCTTTCCAAAGTTTTCCCACGGCGACACACCAACCGCCGTTGGTGTGTCGCCGCGGGAAAACCCAGAAGTGACGCTGTTGTGGCAGCGTGCAAAAACCCGGAAGCGCTGATGATGATCAGCGCTTCCGGGTTGTGTGGCGACACACCAGACTGTGTGTGGCGACACACTTTTGTGTCGCGACACACAGTTTGGAAAGCTCTGCTTTAGAGTATAGCTTTCCAAACTGTGTGTCGTGACACTTTAGTGTGTTGCAACTTTAGTGTGACACAGTTTGGTGTGTCGCAACAGAACCCGGAAGCGGCAGTGGGGGCGTGCACAGCGGCGGCACGGTGGTGGTGGTGTGCATGGCGGCGGCAGCGACAACGGTGGCAGCACGCCATCAGTGCTTCCGCGTTTTAGCGAAGGCCGCCACTGCTGCTGCTGCCGCCATGCACACCACCACCGCACGCCCCCCCACGCTGTTGCCGTGCACGCCCCCGCCCCCGCATGCGCCCCCGTGCCACCGCTGCTGCCACCATTGGTGTGTCGCCAATGGTGGCACTTTGGATAAAGCACTGCTTTAGAGAGTATAGATCAGCCATTGTGAACTCTCGGAATGCTGCCGAAAGATATTTGAAGTTAAGGGCCAGTATGATCTTTCTTGAATTTCAAGAGTGGGTTGCTGAATCTTTTCTTAGTGGAGTGGTCATGTTTTTATCCAGGTTTATTATTATGCCCTCCAGAATTAATGCCAAACTCTTTACCTATGCTCCATTTGCATGTGGTAGTGCATGTGTGTGTGTATGTTGGGGTGTATTGGAATATCTCAAGTACCTGCTTTGATTTTCTCTTTGAAATTCCTCGTAGCTCATTAAGCCTATTGCAAGAATTTATTCACTCAGGAGCACTGACACCAAACTAAAACATTTGACCAAACCTGATAATGATCCTCCCCCTAGGACAGTTGTTAGTAATGAAAGGGGCAATTCTTTTATCTTTAAAATGACCTCAAAGAGTGCTGAAATTAAATTAGAATCAATAAAACCTGATGGAGAGTAACTCCAGAGAGACCCAGCCAGTAGGTTGGGATAAAATTCTGCAGCTGCCGTTCATCCATATTTCACCCTATGACTTATGATGTATGAACCACAGTGTTGTATCCTATGTTTATTAAAACTGTGGGCAAAGAAGACAGTAAGAGTTGTACCATGTAAGGAAAAATGGAGAGGCTTGCCAATCTTTTTTTAATTGATGATCATCCAAAACTGGGTGGGTGTTTAAAGAAATGGCCATGAGAGTGCAATAGAGGGCAGAGGTTTCTACTCAGGGCCACAACTAGTGGGGGGCAAGCGGGTCATGTGCCCCGGGTGCCGCGCTGGGGGGTGCACCAAAATGACACCCGGGGGTGCCAAAATGACAAAATAACCCATGGGTGTGTGTGCAAAATCCATGTTTGCCGCAGGTGACACAGACCCTAGTTCCATCCCTGTTTCTAGCAGCTGGAAAGTTGTAAAAATTGCCCTTGAAAAAAGGGAAAGAAAGCAGATCCATGCTTCACTTACCAACTATTCATGGGTAGTGTTAGATTATTACTCTAAACAGCCCAAGAAAGATGGCGGTTGAGGGAGGCATCTGTGGTGAACAGACGGCCACTTCTAATCAGTTTATCCTGGCCAGAACTGAAGTGAGGGATGGATATGTCAACCTCCCCTCCTGTGGCTTTCTAAAGTCCAGGGTTGGTGTACTTTTTGGACCTTTCCACAGTCAAGCAGGTGAAAAGGAGAGTTTCAGGTTATGAAAATCTAAGGTTACCCCAACAGTCGCTCACTGTCATAAATGTAGTGGATGAAGGAGCCAGGAAAAATCTCTTAAGGAAGCAGAATTCTCCTGGACTGGCTTTGGAAGCAACATGATTTTGTGTAGAAGGCAGGGGGAGGGATAATGTAAATGTGCAAAATAAGCCATTAAGATGAGCCAGTATTGGTAATATTGTATTTTGAAGGAGTGAAAGACAGAGATTGATGGTTGGAACAATAACACTTCCCTATGGGTCTCATTATACTCTCCCCCATTCTATTTGACAATTATTAGGTGCTGGTTGAAATGAGAGAATTTGCTACCTCAGTACAATATTTAACTACAGTTTAAATCTTCAATATGAATAGTTTTTGTAAACAAAAAGTCATATGTGAATTAAAGCTTTGCAGTAATAAGGATGTAGAGGAGAGTGCTCTCTCTTGCTCTCTCTCTCTCTTTTATAAACTATTTCTCTCATGGCTGATGTCAAGCAGAACTGTAAAAATGTGTTACTTTTACTTTTCAGGAGATACAATACACGGAATCCTGCTTTGTGTCAAAATAAATTATACTTATCCAGTATGATTTAAAACAGTGCAGCTCTCAGGTTGCTATTTTCAAGGTTAAGCAGTTTCATGGAGGCAACTGGTTTATCTTTGCATGGTTACCAAATTCTAGTAAACATGTGTGCAGGGGGCCAGGAGGACAGGCAGTCATAGAAACTTTACAAGATGTTATCGAAAGCAAGTTTGTGTATATCCAGTGGACTCCAGAGGACAGGGAAATCCAAGCCACTAGAAGTAACTGTTCTACTAGCTGAAAGCTTTCAGTGGAGACAATCTAGGACCTCTTCTCTGTCAAACTGACCCACTGAAGCTCAACATGGGAACGGTCCTTATGTTTACCTAATATGTGAACATATTCAAAGACATCCATTGGGTTGATCTTTTTTATTCTTTAATGCCATGGTTTCCTACAACTAATGACATGTGAAGTTGGGAAGCTCAGGTTGGTATAGAGAAAAGGTCCTAATGTAGATAGTAAAGGTCAACAGCTGAGTGACCAAGTGACACATCCAGCATTAAACGAAGGTTGCAAAAGGGGAACTCCCGTGGGCTTCATCTGGTCTTCCAGTGTTCTTTTCTGCTCCCAGAATTAGTGAGATTTTTTTAAAAAGTTGGTTTTGCATATTGGGGTTGAGGGATTGAAGAGGTAAAATAAGTGCCTTCAGCCTTGCAAAAGCTTAAGGCACCCTTTGTATTTTTATTTTTTAAAACATACCCCCCTCCCCAATCACAGCCACTGTGGACATTGCTCTTGCCAAGGTTTGGGGTGCAATCCTTGATGTACAAATTCCAGTGAGGCCCTTGAATTGCTAGAAGTTGCAGAATCCTAAAGTGTTTTATTTCTGGCTTAGCAACATGGCTGAACTTATTAATGGTGATTGGTAAATCACAATTTCTTAGTTAGAATGAAGTCTGAGCTCTGCCGTTCTGGCTTATTCTACAAACAATGATTGCATAAAATCCTGGCTTAGCATATCTGTGAGCCCAGCACATATTTTGTTACCTAGAGAACTCTGTCGTGGAAGAATTCAAGGCAACCTTCAATTACTATAGTTTGTAACTAAGTTGGACACGACTTAACGACTGAACAACAACAACAACCATTCATAAGGAAAGAAGAGAGTATTTCTAAGAAATTGAGTGTGTGTATTTCAGTCAAAGTAATAATAACACCAAAAATTATGCCAAAGTGAGAAAGTGTGTGTATACTGTTGTTGTTTGCTTTATATATTTCCCTAGTTGCATATAATTTAATTTAAATGAAAAAAGGACACATATTTGAGATTAAACATGAGAAAGGGAGAGTAGAAAAAATAGTAGAAAGAATGTTAAAGGAAGAGCACACACAATGTGCAAACTTGCAGTCATTGTACGATAAAATTATAATTCTACCGTGGTTCATTATGGTGCCTCATAATTAATCTTTCTGAGGAGACAGCAACAAAATCCTGGGAGAAAACTTGTCAAATATGATAATATAAAAATCTGTTGAGCTGGAAATATGTCATGTTGAAAGATGGCACCAATTTGGAAGAAAAAGGGAACGTTCAATGTGATTTTTTTTTTTAAAAAAAAAAAGAGAAAATATGTCTTGGCATGTGAAATGCAGTTAGGAATAAAGTCGTCCACCCACCACCCACCCACACACATGCCAGAGCAGTTTCAATCAGTTTTATACAGTAATAGAATCATTGTGGACCCAGCCTGGCTGGAGTTCAAAACTAAAAATTTTGAAATGTCACCTTACAAATAAATACTGGCTTGGCCTCCAGTATCTGTGCATGACTAAAAGAAATATATTGTTTCATTGTGTGAAAACATTGCCTTTGGCTCTCTCACTAAATAATTTGATGGAGGCAGAGGTGGAACCTTTCATGGAAAGTGTGTCCACCCTTTCAGCCAATGTAATTAAGCACTCATCTCAAAATTAACAAGCTCCCGAGTTCTTCTACAAGGCAAAAACAGGAGTGTTTGAAGCCCTTCTACTATTGATTTCTTATCAGGTGCAGAAGGACAAAACTTTTCTCACCACTTCTAATATGCTAGGATAGATAACCTAATATCCATGGCTCTCAGTTCTGTATATCCTTGACCTACCAGGTATTCTTTTCTTTTAAACAATTGTTTTATAAATAAATAGTGGAGAACTGGCATGCTGTGAAGCAAATCACGTTGTACATTTCCAAAAATGCCTCTGAGTACCACATGGGCCTTTTCCATATGAAGGCATTCTTTAAAAAAATGAAAAACAGAAGAAGACTGTAATTCAGTGTGTATGACCAGCTGGGATGGTTGAGAGTATCCATACGACTAGAAAAGGTAGGAAATTATCTCACTAATTTACCAATTTATAATAATTCTTTTTGCTATGAGAGCCAGTTTGTCAATATGAAATCCTCCCAGGCAGCCATTTTGTGACAGCATGTATGATATCTCCCCAATACCATTTAACCATTTAAGAGCCAGTTTGGTCTAGTGGATAAGGCAACAGGCTAGAAACCAGGAGACTGAGAGTTCTAGTCCCGCCTTAGGCATGAAAGCCGGCTGGGTGACCTTGGGCCAGTCACACTCTCTCAGCCCAACTCACCTCACAGGGTGGTTGTTGTGGGGAAAACAGGAGGAGGAAGGAGTATTAGGTATGTTGGCCGCCTTGAGTTATTTATAAAAATAATAAAGACGGGACAGAAATTAAATAAATAAATAACCAGAAAAGCTATCCTAATCCTATTCATTACTCTGTCTAGGTATTGAATAAAAACACTGACTCCCTAACCTATATCAGAATTATTTATTTTTAAAATATATAGGCTGCTCTTGAAAAGTAGGATTTCACAGGACGGCTTGCATCAGGATGAAGAGCACAGGCAAAACTGGGTGGGTGTCAGCCATATACAGGTGACACCTCAACCCCCATTGCATATAACGAAGAACTGTGTAGTGCTTCAGGTTGGATTCCACAAAGCTGTTTTGGTGTGTGTATGAGATGTGAACCTTGTTTCTGTCTGCATTCTTTAAAGCAGCTGTGACTTTTTCTGGGATCATGTACTGTAACAACTGAAGAGAGCTTCTCCAAAGCACCTTTCTGAAGGACTATTTATTTTATTTATTTATTTATTTATCTTATTTATACCCCGCCTATCCCCTCCCTAAATGGAGGGCTCTAGGCGGCTTACAATCAGTACATATATATTTCAATTATGCATCATCTTATAGTACCCGCGCAATTAGGGAGGGGGGTGAGGGAACCGGCTCTTCAATCGCAGGTCGGACTACATGTCCCAGGAACCTTTGCTTCCGAGCCGGCTGCTGACGTCCAGGAAGTTGATGTTTTTTTTTGTTTTTTTTTTTTTTTCGGGATCCGTCGTCCTCTGCCGTCCTCCATCGCATCCACGGGAACCAGCTTTTCTTCTCGGTTCGAGGGCGACCCTCCGAAAAGGACGCCAGCAAATTGGCCCACGTGAGTGGTCCCCATTCATCTACTTGCTAGGCTTTCGATCAGCTGGGTGGGCTGGAGCTGGGGCTAGTGACGGGCGCTCACCCCGCCACGCGGATTCGAACTGCCGACGTTATGGTCGGCAGACTACCGGCTCAGCGGTTTAACCCGCTGAGCCACCGCGCCCCACTATGCTGCTCTAAGCAAAATATTGACTTAGAAGTTGGGTTGGAATGTCTTGGAAGCAACTCAGATTGGAGTGGTCCAAAAATATATGTCACACTGCAAATGGGATGATGATGATGAGCCATCAAGTCGTTTTCGACTGCTAGTGTTCACATACATAGATTTTCTCCATGACAATCTATCCCTAACCTGTTATTTCAAGTCTCCCAACAGTGCACTCATTGCCACTGTAACTGAGTCCATCCACCTTGCTGCTGGTTGTCCTCTTCTCTTTCCATCCCCCTTTCCCAGCATTAAGCCTTTTCCAGAGAGCTAGATCTTCACATAATGTGTCCAAAGTAGAAGCAAATGGAGTAGGCATCTCTAAATGCTTTCTCCACGATAGAGTCATTAGAAATATATTATAGGTAGTCCATGCTTAGCGACCACAATTGGGACCAGCAACTCTGTCACTAAGCTCCGTGGTTGCTGAGTGGAAAATCACGTGACCATGATGGACCTACAATGTCACTTCCCATTTGGTCATTAAGGGAGACATCACATGACTGCAACTTGCAATTGTATTTCTGCATTCTCCATTAACTCTGCTTGGAGGAAGCAGGTTGTGCAGCACACAAATGGCAATCACATGACTACAGGATGCTGCGATGGTTGCAAATGCGTGCCAGTTGCGAAGTACCCAAATGGTGATCACATGACCACAGCATGCTGCAATGGTCATAAATGCGAGGATTGGTAGCAAAGCTGTTTTATTTTTACACTGTCGTAACTTCAAATGGTCTTTAAACGAGGCAGTTGGTAAGCAAGGACTAGCTGTAGGCAGAGTCTATCTTCTTCGCTAAATATGGCTTTGTACTTGTTTGGAGACATCCAACTATGAGCATCTGAATAAGTGCTTCTTGCCATAGATTGCCATCCAGACCTATCTTTGGTTGGCTTGCTTTAAGTGGCTACTCAAGCAAAGAGCTTCTCTATGGTTTGTCCTCAAGCTTGTTCTCCCTAGGGAAGCGCACCTGCCAAATACTCTCTGGTATCTCAGGACCTAACAGTGTATATAGTATATTTTCATTCTTTCAAGCTTTTCAACCCAGAAGGCTGGCAAGGTATCATGGTTCTGAGACACTTTGCTTCAATTGCCATCCTGCTGTTAAACTCTGTGGTGCCTGCAATTCTCTATGTATAAGCTGCTCCTCATGGATTTGCTCACAGGGCTGCCCCAGGAAATAGGGGTAGAGCAATCTCCCAAACTCAAAGGTAAATAAATACGCTGCCTGAAGCAGCTGCTTCAGTCCACCAGGCAGTAGGGCCAGTCTGGTTTGCTGGCTGTCAGCAGAGGACTCAGTCACCAAGCCACTTTGGTTGGTCCTATTAAATTAGGTGGGTCACATGGACTGAGGTGTTTGTCTCTTTAGCATGCAGGACCGGTATATAATAAGCTGTGATCTATTATAGATGCATTTTCTTCTCACATTACAACAAAAACAAATAAGGGGAGAAGAAAGAAAGCCAATGTATGCCTTCATATGCCAGCAATGAAAAAGAAGAACATAGCAACACTGGCATGCAGCCATTGTCAGCAGTGAGGTTTTAATTCTGATTTATATGTTTGCTGTTCGGTCCCTTTTGCTGTGCCATGTACTGCCTGCTCTGTTTCTCAGTAAACAACAATCTGAGTCTATCAATCTCTGAAAACTGGATGGTTTTAATAAGCTTATGATGGACTCTTACGAGTTGACAAATCAGTCTGTGTTGCATTCTGTGGGAAGTGTGATTGTTTGAGCAAAGATACCAGCTAATAAGAATTAGCAAGGGTTCTGCATACTGAAATCTTGGAAAGACTAAATAAATAAAGAGGGGGGGGGGGAGAAGAGAAACTAGTGATGTCAGCTGCCTCACAATTTTGATGCTCTTGAAACTGTGCCTGCTCCCCTCAAGATTTCCTAAGTTATTTATTGGTTTACTGACATGGATTTAAAAATGCCCAACTCCAGATGAATCTGGGTACTGTAAGTAATAAAAACTGGAGCAATAGAAAGAAAGAAAAGGTACACATCCAGAAAGGTCATATAAACAGCACTAAAATATGCCATACAAAAACTTACAGGGGCTCACCTACGACCCTGCCCCAAGGCCTTTCTCCAGTCTTATTTTTTGAAATTGGTCAGTAGCTGTAATCACATGTTGTATCATCTTATTTCCTCTGAGTGGGGAAGTTTCTTCATGAGTTCCTTATTTTTTTTTCTAGTTCTAAAAAAAAGAATTAAACGAATTAGTGGCCTATCAACAACCTCTAGCAGTGAACTCCACAGTTGGCTCCACACATTCTTCTATACTATAGCTTGTTCAACCATGGTTTATTAGCTAGCCAGTAATCGGCTCACCCTACCTATTCAACTTGTATGCAGAACGCATCATGTGACGTGCTGGGCTTGATGAATCCAAGGCTGGAGTTAAAATCACTGGAAGAAACATTAACAATCTCAGATATGCAGATGATACCACTTTGATGGTTGAAAGCGAGAAGGAGCTAAGGAGCCTTATGATGAAGGTGAAAGAAGAAAGTGCAAAAGCTGGGTTGCAGTTAAACCTCCAAAAAACCAAGATTATGGCAACCAGCTTGATTGATAACTGGCAAATAGAGGGAGAAAAAGTGGAGGCAGTGACAGACTTTGTATTTCTAGGCGCAAAGATTACTTCAGACGCTGACTGCAGCCAGGAAATCAGAAGACGTTTACTTCTTGGGAGGAGAGCAATGACAAATCTTGATAAAATAGTTAAGAGCAGAGACATCACACTGACAACAAAGGTCCGCATAGTTAAAGTAATGGTATTCTCCGTAGTAACCTATGGCTGTGAGAGCTGGACCATAAGGAAGGCTGAGCGAAGGAAGATAGATGCTTTTGAACTGTGGTGTTGGAGGAAAATTCTGAGAGTGCCTTGGACTGCAAGAAGATCAAACCAGTCCATACTCCAGGAAATAAAGCCAGACTGCTCACTTGAGGGAATGATATTAAAGGCAAATCTGAAGTACTTTGGCCACATAATGAGAAGACAGGATACCCTGGAGAAGAAGCTGATGCTAGGGAAAGTGGAAGGCAAAAGGAAGAGGGGCTGACCAAGGGCAAGCTGGATGGATGATATTCTGGAGGTGATGGACTCGACCATGGGGGAGCTGGGGTGGCGATGGCTGACAGGAAGCTCTGGCATGGGCTGGCCCATGAAGTCACGAAGAGTAAAGGAAGTGAACTAAATCGGCTGAATTCACGGAATATACTAAGGCATAAGCCTCAGTTTATAATATGCAATGGCTGGGTTCTAATAGTATACTAGTCAGAACCAAACAAATCAGCTATTTTGAGGTGGGAAATGTATGAAAATTAGTGTTAGCTCTAGAATAAGCTTGACACCCCTTAAAAGCAATTCCGACCCTACTGCAGAATCATTTTATCAAGCAGGATTCTGCCCATCCTGTGCAGATACCTAGAAAGGGCCTGATGGAGGTTTCACTCCCAAGAGAGGAAAGAGGGGCATAGACCAGGAGGAGGACCTTCTTTGTGGTCACCCCCAATTTATGGAATACACTCTCCTGAGGTATACTTGTCTGAGATGGGCAGCTTTAGAAATTGAAATACATACATACATACATACATACATACATACATACATACATACATAGATACTTGTCCCCTACACTTCTAGTATTCCATTAGGCACTGAAAGCCATAAATGAGCATTTGATCCCTAGTGCTTAACATTGGGTGACCTTGAATAGGACGTTTGTAAGAGAGTTCCATCTGACGGGGTCTAGCCTTCTCTGCGGTAGCCCCCACAGAGGGGGCTATAAATACCTATAAATACCAATAAAAACTATATATATATATATATATATATATATATATATATATATATATATACATACATACATATATATATATATATATGAATGAGTAAGTAAGTAAGTAAGTAAGTAAGTAAGTAATTTTCATGGGGAGTGAATGGATGGACTTTTAACTGTTGATGGGTCTCAATACTGCCCTGACCTTTTGAATAAGGTGGTATAAAATGTGATAAGAATAAAACAACAATGTAACATGACAACTCAAATCCATGATAGAGACTGTCCCCTTTCTGATAACTTCATAATACTGTAAGTGTGGCCACTACTCACAAAAGTTGCCAACTCCTACTTTTTATGGAGCAAGCAGTGCAAAGCCTGCTGACAGAGTCCAATCTCATTAAGAGCTGTTATGTCAACAAGCACCAAGAGTTAACCATTGCCTTAACGAAGCTGACAAGGCTGGATGATTCCAGAGCTGTATGTGCTTGATGCTGCCTGACATCTTTCAAATGCCTGACAGCTCAAACTCCTGCAAAGTTGAAGAATAGAAATGCCATGGGAGATTTATGTTTCAAGCCTGGAGGTGTTGGCAGGTCTACCAAATCAGGCTGGGAAAGTGGAGAAGGGCAACTTGAGGCATTTTTGGGGGTGGGGTGGGTAGAGGTGACTTAACGGTCCTTGAATCCTTGAAGTCCTCTTTGAGACCTTGCACAACAAGAGTGACTAGAGCAGGGGGAGCATGCATCCTAGCTCCACTCCTTACTTTCCATTTGGCTTTGCAGAGTAGAGATACTAGGGAAGGAAAGGAAAGGTTCCCCTGTGCAAGCACCGAGTCATGTGACCCCTGGGGAGACGCCGCTTTCGTGACGTTTTCCTGGCAGACTATAGAGTGGGGTGGTTTGCCATTGCCTTCCCCAGTCATAATTACCTTTCCCCCAGCAAGCTGGGTACTCATTTTACTGACCTCGGAAGGATGGACGGCTGAGTCGACCTAGGCCGGCTACCTGAGAACCAGCTTCTGCTGGGATCAAACTCAGGTCGATACTACTAGAGATACTAGGTGTGAGGTGCTATTCCAGAGACATCTGATCAGTAGGATGCTGGACTAGGTAGACTACTGGCCTGATCTGACCCAGGCACTACAAATGAATCAGGCTTTTTGGCATCCATGCATCCCTACAGTGCATACCTCTCTCGGTGCCCACAAGGCTCCCGATCTCATACATGTTATTGTTTACACCAGAGCTTTCCAAACTGTGTGTCGCGACACAAAAGTGTGTCGCCACACACAGTCTGGTGTGTCGCCACACAACCCGGAAGCGCTGATCATCATCAGCGCTTCCAGGTTTTCCCGCGGCGACACACCAACGGCGGCGCGCAAAAACCCAAAAGCGGCAGCAGTGCTTCCGGGTTTTTGCATGCTGCCGTAACGGTGGCACTTCCGGGTTTTCCCGCAGTGACACACCAACAGCAGTTGGTGTGTCACTGCGGGAAAACCCGGAAGTGCCACCGTTACGGCAGCACCAACAGCAGTTGGTGTGTCGCCGCAGGAAAACTTTGGAAAGCCCTGGTTTACACACAAACATCCACTCAGCTGATGGTCCTTGGCCTCTTTTCCCATGAAAACACTGTGAACACTGACACTGCAGGATAAGATATACTTCTGTGCTTTATTTTTTTTTCCAGCAGCCACATTGCCAATAGATAAGCAGGAGACGATTCTTAACTTCATCCTGAAAAAAGCTTCACTCAACTGATTTCTGCAGATCAAACACCAGTTAAAAGCACTGTAACAGAGTGAGCTGGGTTTTCCCTTGGTCAGTTAGCAATCCTGCGTGTTGCCTCCTTTTCACACAGCCCCAAAGCAAAATCCATCTTTGCTTCCACTTTTCAAAGAAGTCTACGGTTGTTTTTGTTTTATACTTCTTACCTCCAACGTAGAACTAGGAGGCGAAACCTCCTACTGGCCAAATTTAAGTACATTTTTTCACTTTTCTGTAAGAGCTCTGTGCCAAAATACAAAGCTCGGGGATCCAGATTCTTGGAGATGAATTGTTTGTCAAGGAGAGGAAGAGAACACTTTGAAAGACAGAGGTGGCTTTGAAAAGGGGTAGCTTATTATTAGCACAGCAGTACAGTTACCAGATGGCATTTGAAAAGCATCAGTCCTGAATCTCCCTAGTTTTAATATAAGGATGCAAAAAATGCAGCCAGTGTTCCATTATTTTGTGCCTCCATCTTCTTCTTCCTCCTCCTCTTTTTTGGGTATAAAAAGGGGCACATTGGATTTCACCCCTGACAAATTCTGAAACCCTACCCCCATACTTCCCACCCCCCATCATGCCTTAGTCTTGCCCACCTTTGAAGTTTGGTTCTCAACATGTAGCATAAAGCCTGCTGTGGCCTTCAAGCCAACAGAAATTGTATACCCCCCTTTAATGAATGACCCTAAGAAAGGAAAGAGCCCTCCTTTTTATCCACATTGTCTACAGCATCCATGATTTTATATATGCCTTTATCGTGTCTTTCTTTACCCTATCTTCCCTCCAGCTAAAAAGCCACAGATGCAACAAACCTTTATTGTAGAACAGATGCTCTGGCCCTTTAACCATTTTGGTTGCTTTTGTACATTTTTTAGTTCTATAATATCCTGTCTGAGAAGTGATGACCAGAACTGTATACAGAACTCCAAATGCAGTTTCTCCAAAGTTCTGCAAAGGAGCTCTTTTATTTCCAGTTCTGTTCTTAATTGCAAGCATAGAATGTCCTCCTTTTTATATCAGCTATAAATGGGGTTGAAATTTTCATTAAACTATACACCATGACTGCAAGATCTCTTCCTGATTAGTCACAGACAGCTCAGCTCCTATTAATATATTTGTGAAACCTGGATATTTTGTGCAAATGTGCATCCCTTTGTACTGCTTACATCAAAATGAAGTTTTCATTTCCAAGTTTGAAGAATTCCTTTTGAACCTCTTCACCATTTCATTTTTATGCTACTATCCTGAACATTTTGGTATCATCAGTAAGCTTGACCACCTCACTACTCACCCCTAATTTCATATTTGATATGAAATATGATATTTTTTTATATCAAGGGGCGCGGTGGCTCAGCGGGTTAAACCGCTGAGCCGTTAGTCTGCCGACCATAACGTCGGCAGTTCGAATCCGCGTGGTGGGGTGAGCGCCCGTCACTAGCCCCAGCTCCAGCCCACCCAGCTGATCGAAAGCCCTGCAAGTAGATAAATGGGGACCACTCATGTGGGCCAATTTGCTGGCGTCCTTTTCGGAGGGTCGCCCTCGAACCAAGAAGAAGCTGGTTCCCGTGGATGGCGATGGAGGACGGCAGAGGATGGCGGACCCCGGAAAAACATCAACTTCCTGGACGTCAGCAGCCGGCTCTGAAGCAAAGGTTCCTGGGACATGTAGTCCGACCTGCGATCGAAGAGCCGGTTCCCTCACCCCCTCCCTAACTGCGCGGGTAATTAGAATTGGATTGTATAAATAATATATATGTATGATGATTGTAAGCCGCCTAGAGCCCTCCGCTTAGGGAGGGGATAGGCGGGGTATAAATATAATAATAAATAAATAAATAAATAAATAAATATTGTATATAAACAATTAAAAAAACAAACCAGTTCTAGTACACTGAACATACATTGAATATCTCTCCAACTGTAAAACAGAAAACAAAAACAAAAAAGCCTTTTATTCCTACTTTTAACTTCCTGTTCCTTAGCCAGTTGTCTTTCGTCTCATTCCCAAGGCTGTTGAATGTGCTCAGATGTAAGGTGCTCCATCCGATGCCTGAAATCTCCTTACTCTAGAGTAAACCACATATGCCCGGTTTCTTAGAAGCAGAAAGATTTATTGCAAGACATGTAGGCTAACACGAACAAAGACTTGAATGAATCAGCAAAGCATACAAGTCACATTTAAGCATTCCCCTTCCCGAAGTCCTTTGATGTTGACATGTGTAGCTCCTGGCTCCAGGGTGCTCAGACATCCGTTTGCATAGATGTGTACTGGTGCTGCCTCTTTAGGTGTGAATCGTCTATTTCAAAGGCAGGGGCCTCTTCCTTGTCTGTTGCACACCAGCCTGGCTCTGCATACTTATCTAAGATATTGGCAGAGGTCTCTGATGAGTTTCTTAAAGGCTTTTTGAAGGTTCAAATATACTCGCAAACTGATGAAAAGCAGCAATGTTGGAATAAGAAAGTGGGACAAGATGGACCTACTGTTTCAGTCAGTTTCTCCTCCTCTACACATTAAAATATAGTTTTGATCCCCTATATATATATAGTTTTCTTCTTGTTTATGTTGGGAAGAACAAATAAGTTTCTGTGCAGTTCAAACATGCTACCAGGAAAATATACATAGGACCCACATAACACAGTGATACACTTCTTATGTACAAGCCAAAAGATATGGCTACTCTCACAAATTTTACATAGTCTGTATATCAGACTGACCAAATCCATACCTTCTGGAGTATAGTAATTGCTGATGGAAGCATCTGCCAACTTTGGAACTTGTGCTTCTTGGAATTTTGAGCAATTGTTCTTAGTTCAGGGAACATACCAGAATGTGTATATAAATGTTTATTTTAAGATAAAATACATATATTCAGGACTGTGTTCTTTGTCAAACAATATTTATTTATTTATTATCCCGCCTTTATTATTTTTATAAATAACTCAAGGCAGCGAACATACCTAATACTCCTTCCTCCTCCTATTTTCCCCACAACAACCCTTTGAGGTGAGTTGGGCTGAGAGACAGGGACTGGCCCAAGGTCTCCCAGCCAGCTTTCATGATAAATAATAAACAAAACTATATTTAGCCATTCATTTCTGAGCAGATATTTTTAGAAGATTGCAAATTGATGCAGAAACAGTACTGAATCCAATGAACACAGAAAAATGTGGACACAAAATCTTTAACCTTATTGTGATTGTGGATTCTTGATGTCCAAATCCGTCTAATTATCAATCTCAAAAGAGATCAGCACAAGGCCAAGATGGAGAAGTAGAGGATGATTTCCTAAGCCACATTGCTTCCTCTTCAAACTGTAGCACAATCCCTTATAAAGGATGCCATCATTCACTAGAAAAGCATGAAAGTACTTTTACCAATGTCTAGGAACCATAAAGAAGGCTGAGCGCCAAAGAATTGATGCTTTCGAACTGTGGTGCTGGAGAAGACTCTTAAGAGTCCCTTGGACTGCAAGGAGGTCAAATCAGTCAATCCTAAAGGAAATCAACCCTGACTGCTCATTGGAAGGACAGATACTGAAGCTGAAGCTCAAATACTTTGGCCACCTAATGCGAAGAGAGGACTCACTGGAAAAGACCCTGATGCTGGGAAAGACTGAGGGCAAAAGGAGAAGGTCATGGCAGAGGATGAGATGATTAGATAGCATCACCGATGTAATGAACATGAATTTCAGTAAACTCCGGGAGACAGTGGAGGACAGGAAGGCCTGGTGTGCTATGGTCCATGAGGTCACAAAGAGTCGGACATGACTAAACGACTGAACAACAACAACAAAAGGAAACCTGTACAGAGGATGTGTGTTCAAACCACTGCTATCTATACAGCATTGTCCTCCACCAGAACTGTCAAATTCAGTATTTTAAGAGTTTTTGCACAGCTTGTCTTAGACTCCATCTTGCTGGAGGAAAAGGATATTATATGCATGTCCTACTTGTGAGTCATATCCTATCATGGAGCTCTTCCCTACATTTTAAAAATTATAGCACAGCAGCAGAGGACAATGAGATACAGGCCTCATTCAGAAATTGGGACTTGCAATGGAGCCATAAAAAAACTGGTAAAAGGTAAAGGTTCCCCCCGTACATTTGTGCAGTCGTGTCTGACTCTAGGGGCCGGTGCTCATCTCCGTTCATTAGCTGAAGAGCCAGTATTGTCCGAAGACGCTTCCACGGTCATGTGGCCGGCATGACGCATGCGGAACACTGTTACCTACCCACCGAAGTGGTACCTATTAATCTGTTTGCATTTGCATGCTTTTGAATTGCTAGGTTGGCAAGAGCTGGGGCTAGTGTGGGAGCTCACTCCATCACGTAGGACTAGGGATTCAAACCTCTGAACTTGCGATCTTCTGATCAACAAGCCTGGCATCTTACCCGCTGAGCCACCATGGCCCCTTTAAAAAAAAATACCTGGAGATCAAGGCAAAATAAATTGACAGCTCAAAGGCGAGAGAAATTAAATACACAGTTTCTGCAAGCTGAAGATGCAAACCTATTTTGGAATATAATTAGCACAGTAGTGGCTATATATGCCAAGCAAAGAGGATGTATATGTTTAGGAATATTAGCCAGGAACAGTGTAAGGGATTTTCCATTGCTGTGGTTTATGTAGATAGTGCAGAAGATGGCCTTGAGGAAGAGTGGGGGAACCATTTTCAAAGAGACAAGAAGGAAAACATAGATTTAGTCTGGGACATGCAGAAAGTATGTGGAAACATCTCAGACAGACACCTCCCTAATTCACATGGTTATAAAACAGAGAGGAGGGGGAGCACAATCAGACTTGCAAGATTATGTTACTAGAGCCAATCTAAATAAAAGTAGTCTTTAGTCTTCCATGGGGTTTATTTCTTGCTATGGTCTGCCTCTGAAGGATAAAAATTCCCCATGACCAAATTTATGAATGGAGGCCACACAATCTGTTGTAGGACTGACAGTTTCAGCTATGTGGATGTTGACCTGCAAATTTAGCATGTTTTTTTTTAATATTTGAGGCCATTTTTTTTAAAAAAGCAAATACTAATTCCATAATCATAATGCAACAAAGTGCAAAGTACAATGTAGCTTGATTTTGGTGTAGCAAGATGTGTGAACATACCTCTTGTTGTTTTTAATCCATGGTTGTGACACTAGACTGTCTCAATCTAGCAGTTTACAGATGTGTTGTAACCAAAAATCTTATTACTCCCCAAGATGACGGGAAATTCTGGGACTTTCAGTCCCAACACATCTGGATGATGAAGATTTGTGGACCCAGATAAATGTGGCTTATTAAGCAAGCTACAGTTACAGCCAACATATCACCATTTGAGTCCTATTTAGGACTGGTGGGCAAAAACACAAGACAATTTTTTTCTAGAAAATCTTCTAGAGAGAGTCGTGCCAACCGGTATCAGAATGTACTATGTACTCACCATTATAGATTTTCAAAGTATAGAATAGAGTACAGAATAGTTCATTTTTGTCTTAGGAGAGAATGACAACTATTCATTTATCAGAAAGGAATGTACATTTATGAGAAAGGATTGCACATTAGAGAGAAAGACCCCTAACTTCTGAGAACCAAGCCTATCCCTTCATATGGATCAGAGCAAAGTTGGGGACTATCGCTTTCTATATCTTTCTGAATAACAATTCCCAGCAATTCCAGCCAGTATGAAACTGAAAATCATAGGTTCTCAGCTCTGCGTCATTTTCTCTCTCTCTCTCTCTTAATCTTAATGGGATCCTTTGTAGAAGGGGGTTGAAACCTTTGGGTAGCATGTCAGCATCTACTCTGCAAAAATTTGGTGAGGCCAGTGGAAAAAGAGGACAGAATCAGGACAAAAATTAAATTTGACATAATTTATTTTAAATGTGATCAAGCTTAAATTAAGTTAATGGAATGCAGTTAATGCGATCCCAGCTGGAATGACTATGCAGACAAAATCTTCCTCTTTTATATGTTTTTGTATCAGAATATTCTCTCGTTCAAATTCAAAAAAGAAACAGAACTTTAAGTGACCTCAATGAAAATCACACCGAACCACAAAGATGTCAAAATTATGGCACATGCAGAATAATGTAATCACAGACATGCTACTATTACATGGAACTGTCTGATTCCAGTGTGAGAAAAGGAGATTTAGCATTAACATTACTTCTACATTACTACAATGTTCATCTGCGACTCCAATAATCCCTTCATTATTTACTACAGAAATTCAGTGATGTGGCAAAGCATTGACAATCATTTATCATTTAAGGGGTAAAATGCTTTATTTTAATTTGTAATACTTTGGTCTGAGGGTTGTTGTTTTTAATTTTCGGAATTGTTGACATGGCCCTACTCACTGTTACAGCATGGTTCCACCACTTACGGCTTTCATCCTGAAAAAAAAAAGTAATAACAAGGCTGATCCTTGGCCAATAAACATTTGCCCAGGACTACGTTAAAGAAAAAAAAGTGAAATATCAGTTATAATATTAAGTTGGGAATGTTTGGAATGGCTATATTATAGAACTGGGCAACGCTTCAAGAAGATGCCAGTGCTTTGAGTAATACATCCTTTCAAAGCTGGGAACTACTTACTTATTTTTTATTATTTATTCACAAGTTTTGCAAAGGATTCTCAACAGTGCAGTACAGCACAAAGAACAAAATTAAGAAAATCTTTTAGTTTCATCCTCCAAATCCTTCAGTTCTTCCTCCAAAGGCAGAAACAGGGAGAAAACTATGCTGTGTTTTCCTCCTTTCCCACATCACCTTTCAAAACTCTGAATCCCAAATCAGAAAGATGTCAAAAAGGGAAAGGGAAGTGCAGAAATTTTGAGGATCTACCATGCCCTCTTGAGCTGATCTAAAGGTGTTCCTTTATTCTAAGACAACAAAAAGCAGTCAAACTCTGAGTATTGTACTCTTTGTCAAACTCTTAGTTTGGAGTGGTTTGACATAAATTTACTATTCCAATGTCTAGGGGTCAAATGAAGTCAGGAATCACCTCCTCCTTAAACCTTGAGATCACTGCTGGAAACTCTAATCCACCCCTCAAGAGCCAGTAAGTGGCTAAGAGAAAATTTTCTGAAATAATACATCTGTAGGAAATGCTTTCAACAGAGAGGCTCCCTGGGCTATTTGTGGGACTGACCACCTGCCTGCAATTGTTTCTGCTTCCCCCACCAGAACTAACAAGGAGGACATGATCCAGCTCTCATCCATCAAATAATGTCATTTTGCTGGACCCAGGAGTTGGGCCTTCTCTGTTACAGCACCTGCCCTGTGGAACAGCATCCCTCCAGTGATCCAGATGGCCCCACCTTGTAAGCCTTTCATAACGCTTTAAAGACCTGGCTGTTTCCCCAGGCATTTGGGTCAGGAGGTTGGGGAAACTCTACTGGTTGACTGTTTTTTATTGTTCTTTTCTCTATTGTAGTTGTTATAATTTCTGTGACCTCAAACATTTGTCATTTGGATTGTTGATTTTTATTGTTGGGTTTAATCTTTGTGTATCACCCAAAGTCAATATTATGAGACGAGCAGGCCCATACATCATTTAAGCAAATAAATAAACAAATCTTCAAGGGCTAAGTTTTAGGTTTTAATATCTATATGCATTTAATTTTATGGCATATTTTTTGTAACAGGTTGTATATTGTACTATTTTTATTATTCATACTATATTTTTTCTTAACTTTTATGGATTCCATGACATTTGAAATAAATATTCTTAAAAAATAAATATTGGCATTCTGAATAATCTAGTCTTGTTTTTTGAGTTGGAATTGATTTATCTGTGGCTCTACATTGTTCTTTTAAAAAGGTTATTCTGAATTTTGTACAGAAATCAAGTTCACTCATTTGTGAATTACCCCTTCTCCCAGCCCTACATTGTTGATGTACACATTGATAAAACCCTTCAAAAACAATATTGATAGGATTGATTTCAGAGTGGTCAATTCCATATATGCAGCTTTTCTGTGTATAATTCTTGCAGAGACTTATTCACAATTGTCTCAATAACAAGTCAAACTTGAAATAAAATGATTAAGTGAAAACTGCTCCTGATCACTGCTTTTCTCTAAAATGCTCTTTCCTTTTCCCTATTTCTCAGTTTTGACCCCAAAGTTGGCACCATTCCTTATGGCCTCTGAGTATGTTCAATCATAGAAATTGTTTGGGGTTCATGCACCTCTGCAAGACTTGGGGTTCCCCCTAAATCTAATGATCTCTCTCTCTCTCTCTCTCTCTCATCAGATGTTAGATGCATAATTAATTAGATGCATAAATACATATGTAAATGTGCAGCAGCACACCTGAATTTTGAAAACAAATAATTGTATTTTGTATACTTTAATGACAGAGATCCTATAGACCAGCCTTTCTCAAATTTTTGACCCTGGAGGAACCCTTGAAATATTTTTCTGGCCTTGGCGAGCCCCTGCACATTCAGTCTCAAAATAGGCCAGAAGTTACAAAATTATTATTTTCGTTTCATGTGTAGGCCTGTATACATGCATTGACAGTGTTCTTAAACTACAAATAAAGAATGAAACTTGCCTCTTTAATGTGAAGTTGCCCGAATTTGAAATAATTTTTAAATAAATCGTGATCTCCCAGGGAACCCTATAGTGACCTCTCATGGAACCCTAGGGTTCCACAGAACCCTGGTTGAGATACCCTGTTGTAGACACTCTGTTATCCATTCCTTGCTGGCAATGCACTGGGATTAATTGATGATATTTCCTGAGTTGAAACATCTCAGGAATATCAAAGTAAGCCAAAAGAGTTTTGGTAGGACAAGTGAGAGTTCACTCTCTGTGTTCAACAACTTCCTTTTTTTTAATAAGAATTTTATTAAGTTTAAAGCAAAGATAACAACTACAAAAAAGCAAAAAACTACAAAAAAAAAAGTGGGAAACACAAGAAAAATAATTTTAAGATTACATAAAGAAGTGACTTCCAACTTTCAAAAACAAGAATATACAGCATGTCGATGAAGGTTCTCAGTCATCCAGGTGGAACAGTCTGTAGCTTGAATCATGTCAATTGGATTTCTATTTTCTCAGTGGAAACGTTTTGCTCCTTATCCAAGAAGCTTCTTCAGTCTGAGCAAAGTTAGTAAGGGAATCCTTAAATATGTTTCTAGGGTGGCTGTGTGGCTGTGTGACCTTGCACCTGGGGCTAGGTCATGGTTATTTGAGATGTTTATTTCTAAGTCCCTTTATCATCCAAAGGAGGATCGTTAATATTACCATGCTGCTGTTGAGGTTGCGAAATGGTCTTAATCTTCCTAGGCACAGAAGACAAAGCAGGAAGGAAAATAGGGGAAAGATTGTGCCTGAGGCCCCCACCTCTACTCAAGGAAGGATTTTCCAAGTTGGCATAAATGGATTCCTTGACCCCACTCTCAAACCACCTATCTTCTCTGTCTAAAATGTGAACATTGATGTCCTCAAATGAGTGTCCTTTTTCCTTTAGATGAAGATAAACTGCTGACTCTGGTTGAAGATGAAAAAATTGAAGATGGCGACGGAGCAGCAGCTTCCATGCGGAGCTCCTGCTTAATAGCAAATAGCAGATTTATTTATGGATTTTTATTATGGACTTTTTATCTTAAGTACTTTTATCTCAGCTAATTGAAGCAAGGAAGGAGGTGCCTCCAATAATGAGCTTTTCTAACAAGCTCCTGGTATTTTATTTTAGTATATTTTAAATTCACCATTCATCTTCAAATAGTTGTTAGTCTTCTACGGACCCTCCTTGCTTATTTATATTTTACTTATACTACATATCTTTTGGTATGGGGAAAAGGAAGAAGAGACAAAGGACTCCCTCGGCAACGCAACCCTCATCTAAACCATTGAAACAACAGAAGGTGGACAGATATGTTACAAGTAAGCAATCCTCGTCAGCAAATTATAATTTCCCATCTTATCTACTGAATAGAAATGATTCTTTAGAGTGGGACTTACAGGCTGAGATAGAGAGTCAGCAATTGTTGGAGTTCACTTCATCATTGTTAGAAAATACGACTCCCCCACAGGCTGTCTGCACAGCTGCTGAACAATTAGATAAGGAAGGACTACTTGATCTTAAAAGTTTGAAAGTCCAAAACTCATTGGAATTTATAGCTAGACACAGCCTGTTGACGGCACAGACGGTTCTCTCAATCTTTGATTTGCTGACCGCAATTAATACTCAAGTTGACTCTTTAAAAGACTCTTTTGTCGAATTCATCAAGAATCATTAAAATCAAACTGAGGCCTCTGACAAAACTAAGGGCTTATACTTAAGCTGTTACTCAAAGTCAGGTTGTGGAGGAAGGGAAGCTTCAGCTACTGAAGTTAACCCTTTATTAGGAGTTAAAAGGGAAGATATGAATATGACAAACAACTGCATAGAAATAAATGAAAAGGGTAAAAAACCTTTACTAGGCAAATGTTATTTACAACCCAATAAGATAGCCCTTCAAATACAATCTAATAGAATTAATGGAGGCAAATGGGAGACGAAAAGAGCTATATCCCAATCATTAAGTCAGTTACTATGATGTGAGAAACGATTTGTGGATTTACAGAGGATAGACTGGTTACCAGCCAGAGGTGGCTTTAAACGGATCTTGTTGACTTTTGGTCTTTCTGTGATACCGAGTATGCTTCTAAAAATGAAACCCTTTCTGAATACATTCTCAATATTTCCAACTCGAGTTTTTCATTCAGAGGAAATTAATCCACTTATAATTCAGTGTAACCAAGAGAGTGAGAGAATTTTAACTCATAGTAGAAACACTCCCTCAGATAAATTCAAGGACACCTCATCAACGGAGACTATGCCAAGGAACAATAATAGTAAACATTCTTTCCTTCCGATAACAACCCAGTTGATGATGGATCCTTCAGAAGGAAACTTAATTAACGCATTTAGTGTTCTATCAGATAATAAACAATATGATACATTTAAGAAATTAGATGATTTAAAAGGAGCTTTAAAGGCAACTTGTTATAAAGCGAAGACCTTAATAAATTCAACATTTCAAACAATGCAAGAAGAAAACCTTCACTTTGGACAACAATTTGAATACACTGAAAAGAGAGAGCAAACTAGTTGCAGACAGAAAGTGGACAATGATAATCAAGAATTACAAAATCCAGATGTAATATCTGAGATAGAGGAGCCTTTAGCTCTCACTACAAGTAATAATATTACACAGAAGCAAATGGAAACAACTAAAGCAAAAATTATTACAGTAGCTCAAGTTCATGAGCAACCCTTAGAAATTTCCAACCTTGGATCTTTAGAAGATGGAAACATGGATGAAACCCATTTGGGTCATAAAGAGGGTTTGTCTAGATCAAGGATATTAACGCATATGGCCTGACGGTATGCAGACCAGTATAAGATAAATCCCCTGAAAATTATTTCGTGGAATATAGCTGGATGGTATCGTAACAAAGGCCTTAACCATTTAGATCACTTGTTAGATATGGATGATGGATGTTCTTTTGCTACAGGAAACGTGGACAGCAGATGACCTTGTATTAAATGGTTATCATTCGTACAAGTTGGAGGCAACCACTGGCAGAGGGCCAGGGCGGATGAAAGGTGGATTGGGAATTCTTATTTCCACCGCCCTGAGAGTAGGTCATAAATCCATTCAATCACTTAATCAAACAACTATGGCCGTACTTTTAGATCTGGGAAATATCTCTTTATTAATTATCAATTATAGGGGCACAGTGGCTCAGCAGGTTAAACCGCTGAGCCGTTAGTCTGCCGACCACAAGGTTGGCAGTTCGAAACCGCGGGGCGGGGTGAGCTCCCGCCACTAGCTCCAGCTTTTGCCCACCCAGCAGATCGAAAGCATATGCGAGTAGATTAATGGGTACCACTTCGTGGGTCAATTTGCCGGCGTCCAGCGGAGGGTCGTCCTCGAACCGAAGAAGTTCTGGGAACCCTGATAATGGCGGCGGAGAACGACGGATCCAAAAAAAATCAACAACTTCCTGGACGTCAGCAGCCGGCGCGAAGCGAGGCATCTTGGGACATGTAGTCCGGTGGCTGCAGCTGAAGAGCCGGTCCCCTTACCTCCTTCCCATCGCGTGGGTAAAACATTGTAATGATTGATTGTGTAATTGTATAACATAGATATGAATTACATGTAAGCCACCTAGAGTCCTCCAGTAGGGAGGGGATAGGCGGGGTATAAATAAGATAAATAAATAAATAAATAAATAAATGTATACTTCCCGCCAATACAAAGAAAAGCAGAAATTGAGGCAATGTGGTTAGATTTAGAGCACTATGTTGATAACCTCCTTCTGGAATACCCTAGTGTTTTGGTACTCCTTGGGGGTGATTTTAACGCAAGGCTAGGTTCTGATGACCATACACTGTTCTCTAAATTTCAACAGTATCCTCCAACCCATGCTCCCAATTTACCAGATACCACCTTTGTACGCCTCTCCAAAGATAAAAGTTTTAACTACGCTGGGATCTGTCTAGCCAAGTTTGCAAATAAGTTTAATTTATTCATACTAAATGGCTCTTTTAAAAGTGATCACCCAGGAGAATATACATTTATGCTTGGGACTAGGAAAAGTACCATTGATTATATGCTAGTTCCTACTAACTTACTACATTTAGGGGAGTCCTTTAAGGTGCTTCCACATCTAGAAAATGACCACCTTCCTCTATGTCTACATTTGAAGGCAACTACTAGTCAGATGCGGCCAGAGGCATATTTTACCCCTGTCATCGTCCCGGCAGGACAAGTAAGTTGTCGTGCTAAATGGACCCCACAACTTGATCAAAGGGTGAGGAAGACATTAGCAGAGGATGATCTACAAACAATTCGATTATCGTTTATGTCTCCTAATATCTCACAAGACCCATTGACTTTGTATAAAAATTTAATACAAAAATTACAACCAATATTAACTTGCGCTTCTAATGTTGATAACAAAAGAGCTGTGACTTTATCCAAGACATGGTTTGACAAAGAATGTGTAGAAGCCAAGAAAGCTGTCACTGCAGCTTATCATCTATATAAATCTGAGACAGAGACTAACAACAACAGAAACACGAAGTCTCTTGAACACCTTCTTGCCATCAAAAAACAGTATAAGAGATTGGTGATTGATAAGAAGAAGCAGGATATGAAAACCATGTGGAAGCGCCTTATTGAAGCTGCCAAACAGAAGAACGCCTCTCTTTTTTGGCAATTATTATCTAACCAGACAGCAAGATCTTCTACTATTCTAGACTCTCACATTTCACCAGAGGTCTGGGAATATCATTTTCAGAAAATGTATGAGGACCCTAATAATGTGATGCTGACACATATGAACGAAGGCCTAACCTTGTGGCCTCCAGTCTCAGTAACTGAAATTAAATCTCTTATAGGACAACTTAGAAAAGGGAAGGCTCCGGGAATGGATTTTATTTCAGCGGAAGTATTAAAGAACAATGTCGAATGGTGGACCCCAATTTTAGCAACACTTTTTACTTATATTGATAAAACAGGGAGAATTCCAGAGGATTGGGGCTTGGCTATCATAGTACCGATTTTTTAAAAAGGGATGACAAATGATCCTGCCAATTATAGGCCTATTAGTCTCCTGAATATAATTAGCAAGCTCTACGCTAGACATCTGCAAGAAAAACTCAAAGAATGGCTGGACCAGAGAAAGCTTATAGCGGACGAGCAGGCTGGCTTCAGAGAGGGCAGAGGAACCATTGAACAATGCCTGATTCTTCAACATCTGATTGAAAAATATCGTACCAACAAGATAACATCATTGTATGCAGCCTACATAGACTTAAAGGCAGCTTTTGATTCTATATCTAGGCCTAAGCTGTGGGAGAAGTTGGAAGCTGCCTCAATAGATAGTAGACTTCTCTATTTAATCCGGGCCTTATACTCTGATATGGCCTTGAAGGTCAGATGCAATAGGATTGGGTCCCTTTCCAAGCTGATTAAGGTACAAAAGGGGGTGAAACAGGGCTGTATTTTGGCCCTGCTACTTTTTAATTTTTATATTAATGATATGGTAAGTTGTCTAAATCACCCGGACTTTCACCCTCGTAAAATAGGGGACCGTAGTATTGCCCTGCTGCTTTATGCAGACGATGCAGTCATACTTTCTAGGACTCCTGTAGGTCTCAACAGAGCTTTGACAACTGTGGCCCAGTATTGTATTAATAATCAGCTAGAAATAAATGATCAGAAAACAAAGATAATGACCTTCGCCAAAAGACCGAAATTTCGTTCTTGGAATATAAATGGGCATAGAATAGAGCAAGTGACTAGCTTTAAATATCTAGGGGTAGTCATGCACGCCACTGGATCTAGGAAACCTCACTTTGATTATGCAGCTGATTCCGGACAAAATTCAGCTAATGCCATTTTAAAGTTTTTCTGGAGTAAAGGAGGGCATTATATACCGGCAGCTCTTAAACTCTTCCAGGTGAAGACATTAGCCCAGCTCCTTTATGGGTCCTGTGTTGGTGCTCTAAGTTCAAGTATTACATCCCTGGAAAGAGTGCAATCAAAATTTATTAGAGCAGTATTTCAAATGCCCAAATGTGTTCCAAATGCTTACCTTCGATTGGAAGCAGGCATGATAAAAGTTGAGGCAAGAGTGCACCTAGCTTCCCTGAATCTTTGGCTAAAACTCAAGCATTATCCTCAAGGTTTAGCACCACTCATTTTCCAAGATTACTTCCAATCCTCTTGGTTAAAGGATATTGAATCTAGTCTCGCCAAGCTAGGATTTTCTACAGATTCAATTCTCAGGATGGATTATGAACAGGCAAAATTGGCCTTGAAGCAAAGGATAAAGGGCATAGAGAGACAAATGGACTTAGAGAAGGCCCCTCATTTCTTATCATCAGAGTATAAAAAATATATTGTTAATTCTGCTACCTTACTCAACTTGAAATCCTTAGCCATCGGAAAGCCTTTGCCCTAGCTCGTAGTCACGCACTCCCTTCCGCAGTCTTGGATGGTAGATATAAAAAAATCCCAAAAGCTGCAAGGTGGTGCTGTTGTAATAATGGAGAGATAGAAACTACAGACCACGTGCTCCTCCGTTGTCCTTTTTATAAAGAGCTTAGGAGTAAATTAATATTACACTTGACCAAGCAATATCCTAGGAGGCAAGATATAGAGTATATGCAAATGTTACTTACAGATGAAGATCCAACTGTTATGGCGCAAGTAGCCAAATTCTGTGCAGCTGCTATAAAGATACGCCAGACTATGATAGGAAAAATGTAGTAATGTACTCCTTGTAATGATTTTAATTATTTTAAAAGTTATATATATATATATATATATATATATATATATATATATATATATATATCACACCATATTTTATATATGATATCTTACTTTTTATAAGCATTTACATCTGATAGAATATTAGTTATGACTAATATTAAGAGCATATTTAAATTTGATTAAGGGGCTCATCCACATTGTGGTCTGAATGTATTTTAATTTTTAATTGGAACAATGTAATTTAACTTATAATTTTAAAACTATTCTAAATCAGATGGTGCATATTGTAAGGTTCAATGAGTATACCTTGTAGAATCTTGTACTGGTCAGTGACCGTAATAAACCACAATGAATGAATAGGTTAAAGTCTCGGGTTAAACCGGCAAGAGGGAGATGGGTCAAGTTTGTGGCTTTATGGCTGAGTGGCACTATGCTTACATCTGGAGATTTCCAGACTTCTTATTCAGGAAACAAATTGGCTTACTTCCAGGAATTTACACCATCAAGTCACAAAATATATAATATTGGCACGAGGTGAGGGTAAAGGTTTTGCAGTAGAGCCATGGAACTGAAGACTGCTTTTTATCAGAGAAAACCCAGTGGTAACAAAGTATGTGGAAAGATGTGCAAGTGATGAAACAGCACAAAGGAAAGACTCCTGAATGACACAGGCTGGGGGGGGGGGGATCGCTACCGGGAAATATTCAGTGCCACAGCATAGTGTTGAAATGGATACACAGAGTGAGGCAGTGGAAGTAATGTAGTCTGAATGGTTTAACTTTCATAGAACTCCTGCAAACATAATTTAAGAAATGAATCATTTAATTGAGATCTTGAGAGTAGAGCCAAGTGCAAAAGATGGTTATATATTGAATGTACAGCTTTAAAAATTAATATGGGCAAAATGGCCTTGTGTCTCCCTTATGGACAAATCATCTGTCGTTTTGCAACAGATTAAGAAGCTCCTAGTGGTAAGAAGATTAGGGGCATGGTGGCTCAGCAGGTAAGACACCAGGCTTGTCGATCGGAAGATCACAAGTTCGGAGGTTTGAATCCCTAGCCCCGCGTGACAGAGTGAGCTCCCGCACTCGCCCCAGCTTTTGCCAACCTAGCAATCTGAAAGCATGCAAATGCAAGTAGATAAATAGGTACCACTTTGGTGGGTAGGTAACAGCGTTCTGCGTGTGTCATGCCAGCCACATGACCGTGGAAGCATCTTCGGACAATGCTGGCTCTTCGGCTAACAAACGGAGATGAGCACCGGCTCCTAGAGTCAGACACGACTGCACAAATGTGCGGGGAGAACCTTTACCTTAGTGGTAAGAAGAGCTGTAGATAGATTGAGGAGGGCTTCATAAAGTGTACTATCTGGGCCTTTCCTGACTGGAGCACACATAGTGATGAACCAACATACCACAACAACCCAGTACCAGAGTACTCAGCACAGCATCCTATGTATGCATTGTAGAAAAACACAATGTCACTTCCATGCTTTAAGCCATTTTAGCCAAGTATCAAATTGCAAGATCAGGAGAGTCGCTCCAAAGCATTGTGGGAAATTTTAAACAATGCTTTCTAGCCAGCCATTATCCAAAATGGGGCAAAGTCTATACCAGAGGCCGACCCAAGAAAACAATTGATACCAAGCCAGCTTCTAGTTCTGATTGTTCCTCTGTGATGGGACTTTGTTTGTTTGTTTATAATTTTTATTAAAGAAATTTTAAATAAAAACTATAAGAGAAAATAAAGATAATAAAGAAGAATAGTAAATAGTGAAAAAAATAGAAAAAGAAATAGAAAAGAAAAAGAAAGAAATGGAAAAGAAAGATTATAAAGAAGTGGCTTCCAATCTTCTTGACAGCAGTTATACATTTATATTTTACCCTCTGTCTCTAAAGTTACATCATAATTTCCTTCTTTCCATAAGCTACCCTTTCTAATCTTCAAACCCATAAATCACAAGATCATTTTTCTTTTTTCAGCAAAAAGTCCGTAAGGAGTTTCCAGTCACTAATAAATACAGTTGTTGAACTTTCTCTAATCAAACAGATTAATTTTGCTATCTCTGCTAGTTCTGTCATCTTCACAAACCACTCTTCCATTGTGGGTATTTCAGAGTCTTTCCATTTTTGCTCATATAATAATCTCACAGCAGTAATCATATGTAAAAATAATCTTCCATGGCTCATTTCTAAATGACTCTCCATTAATCCCAGTGAGAAAAGTTCTGGTTTCAATTGAACATTGATCTTTAAAATTCTTTGTATCATTATATGTATTTGAACCCAGAAATTTCTGGCTTTTTTACAAGTCCACCAGGCATGATAAAATTACTCTTCATGTTGTCCACATTTCCAACATAAATCTGAAGTACCTTTATACATTCTAGATAATTTTTCTGGAGTCATATACCAATGGTACATCGTTTTATAAAAATTCTCTTTCAAATTATAACATAATGTAAATTTCAATCTTTTTAACAACATATTTTCCCACTGTTCCATCAGTATGTTGTGTCTAAAGTTCTTAGCCCATTTTATCATACAGTCTTTCACTTGTTCTTCCGTTTCAAATTTTAATAAAAGTTTATACATTTTAGCAATTACATATTCATAATTTGTACAATTTGAACTTCAAGTTCAAATTCTGTCGTCTGCTTCTCAATTCCAAATGTCTTATTATCTACCTTAAATCTTTCTCTTAACTGTGCATACAAAAACCATTGGAAACTAAATCCATCTGCAGCCATTTGCTCTCTTGATTTCATCTTATATTCTCCATGTTCTGTTTTAACAACTCTCAATCATTTAACCATTTTTCTTTACCTACTGTTTCTTTCCTGTAAAAGGCTTCTTATGCTGAGACCCATAAAGGCATTTCCAGGCACAGTCTGGGTTTATATCTGTTCCATATTCTCAATATGGCACTTCTAATGATTCTTAAAATCTACATTAACCTTAACTTTATCGTACCATAGAAAACCATGCCACCCGAACCTCAGATCGTGCTCTTCTAATTTAAAAATTCTCTTATTTCTCAGCAAAACCCACTCTTTAATTCAGACTTAGCAGCAGGCTGCAAAATACAATTTCAAATCAGGCAGTCCCAATCCTCCTCTGTGATGGGACTTTGTTTAATTTGTTGCAGTTGTCCTTATCTGCCATGTTTGAATTTAATCTGCATTCATCATCATCATCATCATCATCATCATCATCATCATCATCATCAGAATGGTGACTGACTAAAGTTTGAAAGATTTTTGAAGGTGCCTCAGATATCACATTTGTTTCCATCTCATGGAGCGAGACCTTTGCTTCCATCAAAGGGTACAATTATTAGGCTGTGCTTAGGGCAGGGGTGGGCAACGTCAGGCCCACGGGGCTCCCGCCTAAGGCCCGCAGGGCTCCCACCCGCAAACCGTGAGGAAGAATTTGCTGAGCATCTGCAGGATAAAATCGCTCGGATTCGGTCTAAGTTGGACTCCATGCGTGAAATGCAGTCTGGGGAGATGCCGGGAGAATGGTCTTGCCCTGTTATCTGGGAACGATTTAATCCTGTTGGACCTGAGGAAGTGGACAGGATCTTTCGAATTGTTAATTCCACCACATGTGATTTAGATCCCTGCCCTTCCTGGCTGGTGAAATCAGCCAGGGAGGTGACATGTGGATGGGTCCAGGCCATGATTAATACATCCTTGGTGGAGGGGGTGGTTCCAACTGCCTTTAAAGAGGCACTGGTGCACCCCCTCCTCAAGAGGCCAGCCCTGGACCCTACCATCCTGGACAATTTTCGTCCAGTCTCCCACCTCCCCTTTTTGGGAAAGGTGGCTGAGAAAGTGGTGGCGTTGCAACTTCAAAGGACCCTGGATGAAGCGGATTATCTAGACCCTTTTCAGTCAGGTTTCAGGCCAGGATATGGGACGGAGACTGCATTGGTCGCGCTTATGGATGATCTCTGGCGGGAGCGGGATGGTGGTAGTGCATCCATCCTTGCTCTCTTGGATCTCTCAGCGGCATTCGATACCATCGACCATGGTATCCTGTTGGGGAGGCTTAGGGAGTTGGGGGTGGGCGGCGTAGTTATGCGCTGGTTCACCTCCTTCCTCCGAGGCCGATCCCAGTCGGTGGTAATAGGAGAGGAGAGATCTGACCCTCGGCCCCTCTTGTGTGGGGTGCCGCAGGGTTCGGTTCTCTCTCCTCTTCTATTTAACATCTACATGAAACCGCTGGGCGAGGTCATCCGACACCATGGGATGAAGTATCATCAGTATGCGGATGATACGCAATTGTATATCTCCATCCCTGGTGAAGTAAGTGATGCAGTGACAACCCTGTCCCAGTGCCTGGGGGCTGTGAGGGCCTGGATGGGGAACAACAGGCTACAATTGAACCCTAGCAAGACCGAGTGGCTGTGGATTGATGGCCTAGCGTCTTCTGGGAAATTATCATCTTTGGTTCTTGATGGGGTAGCACTGCCCCATTCGGAACCGGTGCGCAACTTGGGGGTCCTTCTAGACTCACGACTCCTGCTCGAAGAGCAGGTGGCAGTCGTGGCTAGGAGGGCTTTCGCACAACTTCGGTTGGTGAGCCAGTTGCGCCCATTCCTGGATCGCGACGCCCTCCGAACAGTCACTCATGCTCTCGTCATCTCCCATGTAGATTATTGCAATGCACTCTACATGGGGCTACCCTTGAAGACTATCCGGAAGCTTCAGCTAGTGCAGAATGCGGCCGCGTGAGCAATTTTGGGTGCACCAAAATCTGCACACATAACACCTCTGCTCCGCGAGCTGCATTGGGTGCCGGTCTGCTTCCGGGTACAATTCAAGGTGTTGGTTATTACCTTTAAAGCCCTACATGGCATGGGGCCAGAATACCTGAAGGACCATCTTATCCCCATTTTATCGACCCGCCCAACCAGGTCATTTAGAGAGGGCCTGCTACGAACCCCATCAATTAAAGAATGTCATCGGATGGGGTCTAGGAGGCGGGCCTTCTCTGTGGTAGCACCCACACTGTGGAACATCTTGCCCCCAGAGTTGAGGCAGATCTCCTCCCTCCCGACCTTTAGGAAAGAGCTGAAGACCTGGTTCTGCCGCCTGGCATGGGAAGGAGGAAGGGATAGTTCCTCATGGGGGTGGTTAATTCCTTAATTTATTGTCCTTCGTTTAATTCCATCTCCATCTGGGTTTATAATTATTTATTAATTTTATATATTGTACATTGATGTTTTATCCTGTTTTAATCTATTTTATTGTAAACCGCCCAGAGTTCCCCGTTGGGGGAGATGGGCGGTTATATAAATTTAATTAAATAAATAAATAAATAAATAAATAAATAAACCCCGCCCCCCAGTGCTTGTGATTGGCTCCCGCCCGCAAACTCCATCCCCCGGTCCGTGGAAATCCCAGAAACCCCGCCCCCACCCCCCGGTCCCTGGTTGTAAATATCCAAATGGCCCTTGGCAGAAAAAAGGTTCCCCACCCCTGGCTTAGGGCATCAGGTGGCCTTAATGTGGCACCTGAATTTTCAGGGTGCCCTTTCACCAGTAATTAAAGAATGAATATAGAGTTGGAAAAATAAAAAATGGACCTAAATCTAATTTAACATCCCCAATAATCCACTTGCGTTAGGGTAACCCGCTAAAAGTTCTTGTGTATATGGTGGTTTCTTTATCTCATTACAAGTGTTCCTTCTTTATACTTTGATCAGCTAAACATAAACATCTGCCAAATCATAGTAATGACACTACAGAATTATATGTACATGTTAAGTGAAACTCTAAGGTATCACTTTTAAAGAGACTGCTTCTCTAATGCTTGCAGAGAGTGGGCTTGCTAACACCAACCACTGCTTGAATATCTTTCAGCATTAAATGCTGCAGGAGTGAGTTGTAAATCGAAGTGGGTTTAGTGGCTCCCCATTTAATCAATAATCTCATTTACAGTAGCAAAATGACGTTTGGAGCCTGCTGATCAATTCAAGGTAGAAATAATAAAAATGTGGGGGAAAACTAAAAGAAAGTAAACCTTTTGCTCTTGAAAAGCACAAACCCATGGGACAAGAAGATGAAAATGTAGAGAAGATGCTTCTTTCAACAAAGTACCTACTGAGCAAAGGAATAAATTGAAAGGGGTTATACTTTAAAGTTTTCCTGACAATAAGAAGAAACTTTGTTTTCATGAGTCTTGAAGAGAACTTGAGATTTTGTGGGCTAGCTGTTACTGTTATCTTCAAAGCAGCTTGTTCTATGTTGGGTTGGAGAATGGGGGCTGAGCTAGCCAATAGGTGAGACAATACCTGTGGTCAGAGGTGTTTAATTACCAAAAGGATAATAAACAATAAGTAGTATGGTATACATTTTGCATGGGGCTTTTTTTCTGTTATCCCAACTAGGTATCCAAATCTATCATGGGTTCTTCATCACTTTTAGAATGCCTCCTGAGGAAAACCTATTGTGTCTTACCTCCTAGAGCACAGCTTTCCAAACTGTGTTGCGACACAATACTGTGCTGCAGCGGTGTCCTTGTGTGTCACGTCAAAACCCAGAAGCGCTGATGGTGCGCTGCCACTGCGCACGGCCGCGTGTGCGGCGGCGGGCCATCAGCGCTTCCGGATTTTCGCACAGCACACAAGGACACCGCTGTGGCGTGTGGAAATCTGAAAGCACCACAGTGGCGGCGGCGTGCAAAAACCTGAAAGCGTTGTGGCAGCGGCAGCGCTTCCTGGTTTTTGCACGCTGCCACAGTGGCAGCGCTTCCGTGTTTTTTCGCGTGCCACCGTTGGTGTGTCGCCATGGGAAAAGTTTGGAAAGCCCTGTCCTAGAGTTTAAGCCTAATTTTTATTTATTTATTTATTATTTGGATTTATCACCGCCCATCTCTACCATGGTAGACTCTGGGTGGTTTACAATCATATTATAAAAAGTTAAAAACCTATACATATAAAATCTACTATAAAATAAATAAAATTTATGTTTTGTCTTTGAGGGTAGAGCAGCAATAGACAAACTAATGGGGCAATGGGAAGCACTGTGGAACAATCTCTTCCCAACTCCCCGAAATTCAACTGCCCCCAACTCTGTTAGCTTTTAAGAAGTCTCTAAAGGCCTGGCTGTTCCCTCAGGTATTGGGCCAGGATGTTAGATGAGATCATCCTGGGAGGTAGAATACATATTGGTGTACCCTGGCTGTATGTTTTGTTCTTGTTGTTCAATTCTGTTGTTGGGATATTGTGATTTTGTTAATGTTATACACAACCCAGAGTTGCATTTAAATGGCTATATAAATCTTTAAATTGATCAATCAACACATGGATTAATCTCAGATTTTCTGTTTGTTTTAGGCATGTGGTGGGTAGAATTTTTTTGGGGGTGGTTAATGTAATAAGTCTATTTTCATGGTTTGTGTTTGCTTGTTTTTGCTGAAAATAGCAGGGAATTATTTCATTGATATTTGCTTAGAGGTAATTATAGGAGTACAGAACAAAATAGGCTTTGAGGGCAACATGTGACCTAGGGTGTTCTGCCACCCAATGGCCAGTTCGGTGCCAGTAGGACTTTTAGGATTCATGACAATAAACACACTCATCGAGCAAAGACCACAAAGGTATATTGAAGTGATATAAATTATGAGAGAATATATATGTACGTAAACATCCTTTCTGCAGACAAGAACTGCAGACAGACCCCTCTCTCATGCCATATGGAACATAGCATCTTCCTGGTTAGGCCTACACTGAAGTTACCATTCCACTCTGACTTTTCTCAGCTTAAATAATTTTTACAGAAGTGTGGGAGCTGACCTAATTTAGCACCTGGAGATGCCTGCCCATAACATTTCAGGGGATATGTGTTTTCTTGGCAGCTATCAGCTCATCCTTCCCTTTGAAAAGCCATACATCTGATCATTACAGTGATAAGGTTGAGATAAATAACTTAGGTCTAGGAGAGCAGATGCCTGGGCATCGAGGTCATTATAAGATAAGGTTATTAGAGAGTAAGCAGAAGGAGAGCCAGTTTGGTGTAGTGGTTAAGGCATCAGGCTAGAAACTGGGAGACCAAGAGTTCTAGTCCTGCCTTAGGCACAAAGCCAGCTGGGTGACCTTGAGCCAGTCATTCTCTCTCAGCCCAGGGAAGGAGGCAATGGCAAGCCAATTCCAAAACCTTGACAAGAAAACTGCAGGGACTAGTCCAGAGAGTTGCCAAGAGTCAAGACTGACTCAAAGAGGAAGAGGAAGAAGAAACACAGAGTGCAAAAGCAAGCAAGCAACACAATATTGGGTGTTATAGGGTAATATGAAGTTTATATATCAGGAGAAAAGTGGATCACACCACTACGCCTCCTCACCAATCTTCTGCTTGAACACTACATAGGGCCATAGGTAAACATTGATCATAAAGAAATGGGTTGTGTTTGAATTCACAGAGTTCTCTGTGAATATACTGAGCACCTCCATTTCGGCTCAAAACGGTAAAGAGGTATTACTGTAGCATTAAGAAAGCATTAAATCCACATGAGGGCTTTGCACCACTTCCAAATGGGCACTTCTGCTATCTGATCAGAACTGCTTCCTTTATACTACAGAATAAAGGAGGGATCACCTGGTATCCTACTTTCCATCTCTATTCTGCTGCCATTATGTACATAAAAGGGTCAAGGGTGGAATAACCCAAGGCCCCTCCCTTTGGGACTGTCCATGCTAATTACCCATGGTGTTGTTTCCGGTGTCTCTGGCGAATTCTCTATTCTTTTGATATAGATCAACATAACGTAACGTAATGTAAATTCTCACCTCTTGTTCACCTCTTTCTCTTTTTCCCCACCATTAAGCTAGTTTTTGATGGCTGTTGTGGGCCTTCCGGGCGATCGCTTCTGTGCTCCTGCCCTCTGAAGATGCCGGCCACAGATGCTGGTGAAACGTTAGGAACCACAACTTCCAGAACACGGCCACACAGCCCGGAAGACCCACAACAGCCATCGAACTCCGGCCGTGAAAGCCTTCGACAATACACTAGTTTTTGATGTTTGCTGTTGTTTACTAAATAAATATCAAGCTGTATTTTTGGCTAGCTTAACAATGGCATGTGTGCCTGCTCTGATCTGGATATAGCATTGACTGGAATGTGCTGGGTACAAACTAAACATCAAATTACCTATTGCAATTTTCCAACATTCCCCACCTCCCAGATTCTAAACTCAAGCATTTGGAGGCATTTGCACTGGTTGAATGACATTTCTTGCTCTCTGCTATAGGCCACCCGGCTGGAGCACTGATTATTAATGCTCATTTCAGCATATTTCTGTGTTTCAAGATCAATTGCAGGTCATTGTTTTGGAAGTTTTAGGATGTAGAAAGAGAGATGGTGTGGAAGCCTCCATATTTTGGGTTATCTTTAAATGAAAATTCAAGAAGCTTGTGGGGTTTTTTACTGATGTCATTTGGAAGTCATCTTGTAACTGAAGTTAACTCAAAAGCTTTGTCAGGTGTTAATAGTTAAGCAAACCATTCATTCAACACTTTAAGGAAGTTTTACTGTGATATAATCCAGCAATTTCAATTAAGAGTGCTTTGTTCTAGAGAAAAATTAGCTTCACTGCATTTAATTTATGGTTGCTTGGTGATATTCCTCAGAAAAAGAGATCTTATTTCTTCTATACCCCAAAACTCTAGCTTTTTAAACTTTCTACTTTCTAACTTGCCCATAGCAAGTAGCAGCATTCAGATTTATTTATTTATTTATTTATTTATTTATTTATTTATTTATTTAATTTATATAACCGCCCATCTCCCCCAACGGATTCAGATGATGTTGGCTGACCCCACTCCAAAAGCTAAGTAGGGTTAAAAAGGTAAAGGTTCTCCCCCCACATTTGTGCAGTCGTGTCCGACTCTAGAGGCCGGTGCTCATCTCCATTTGTTAGCTGAAGAGCCAGCGTTGTCCGAAGAGGCTTCCACGGTCATGTGGCTGCATGACGTGCGTGGAACGCTGTTACCTACCCACCGAAGTGGTACCTATTCATCTACTTCCATTTGCATGCTTTCAAATTGCTAGGTTGGCAAGAGCTGGGGCAAGTGCAGGAGCTCACTCCGTCACGCGGGGCTAGGGATTCGAACCTCCGAACTTGCAATCTTCCGATCGACAAGCCTGGCATCTTACCCGCTGAGCCACCACACCCCCTAACTGGGTTAACTAGGTTAGACCCAGTTAATATTTCTGTAGGAATTCATCAGGAAGACTCAGGGCTGTAGGCTAGATGGGGAGTTTTAAAAAAATCCAGTAGAAGGCCATTTAAATCACTTTATACTGTTGGCAAAGAAAAGTCCATGGACAAGTTATCCAATCTGAAGAGTCTTTATATTATTCTTACCTTGTTTAGAACAAACTCTTTATTCTTACCTTGTTCTGCTCCTTATGTTATTCTAGAGTCAAGAAGAAGCAGTATAAACATCTGCTTATCTTCTGAGTTTGGTGACTGATTTATATATCACTAACATCCTTCCTTCCAGTTTGGTGATCCTTCCTTCTCATTTGGTGAGTTCTGACATCAGAGCCTCAAAATAACTAAAACCCTATTAAGTTTATGTTGTCAGCTAAAAATAAGGGAGTAACAACATTGTCTATCCTTCCTTTTCACAACTTCTTGCAACGGGAAGAAACCTCTTTACAATAGAGAGAGGGATCGAGTCCATTTAACACTTCCAACATAGTGAGATTAACAGTAAACTCCTTAAAATATTCTCTGGGGTGTCCAATAAATGTGAAATTGTCTTGAATTAATATACCACCATTTTGCAATTCTGAGCAATCTAAATTCCTCTTGCAATAACCCAAACGGCTTAAAAACATGATTGCCATTAAGCTGATCTAATGCATTAATAGCCCTACCCACCCTGACTTCCAAATACATATAAAAGGTTTACATGCAATTTTTCAATTTGTTATGTCAATAACGGTTGAAATAATATTCCTACCCCAATCTCTTCCAAATATCAGGGCCTTTGCCCAGATTTGTCTGGTGCAACAATTATGTCCTTTCTTGGACCAAGGTTCCTTCTGAAGGTCACTCAGAATGGTCCAGAATGGGGGTACGCAGGTAGTTATGGATGTTTCTTGGTTCACCCATACAACACCTCTGCTCTATGATCTGGTTATGATCTATAAAGTATTTCATGACATAGGGCCTGGTGACTTGAAGGACTGCCTTTTTCCCATTGTTTCTGTTGACTTAATATTATACATTGGACAATTTTAAAATGTCGATTTATTGAGTCAGAATCGCTATATATTTTACCCTGAGTATCTTTGATAGTAGAAATAATATTACCTTGTTGCAACTGTTTCAGCATAGCCAGTAATTTACCAGATCTTTCATTTCACTTACAGTATTTTGGCTTAATCATATTCAATGAATATTCAGTTTTAAGTGTAAAGAAAGAATTAAGTTCTTGTTTAGCATTTGTGGAAGCTTTACTTGTGGAAGTAATCTTGCTTATGTGCTCAAAAGTTTCTCAATGTTTATTCCTCCAAATTTTGTCTAATGTTTTGATTTCTTTTTTCAAGAAGCACGGAAAATACAATCATGTATATTTACTTAAAGGAGAAATAAGCAAAACATTTATGCAATATGTCTGGGAATGCCTTAGTAGAATCATAATAATTTATATATTCAGTATTTAAAAGCTTACATAGTGTACTTAAAAGCATTTAATCACTGATATTAAACAATACAGTTCTGGATTATTTATTTATTTTGATGCACCACAAATCTTGTGTGCTTGTTAAACAAAATTACTAAAGCAGATTTTGAATTTGGACTAATATATATTGGATCAGCCTCATCTCTTAGATTAAGTATTCCTTCTCTTGTGTACAATTATGAGTTTCCTGAAGAAAAGCAACTGCAAGTTTAGGGTTAGGTTTTGGGTTGCACACATGCAAACCAATTGTTCTGTAAGTTCCCCCCAAATGTATTAGATTATAGGTCACAGCTATCTCTTTGATTCATGGAGACCCAAATACCCTACAGAAAAGAACATACATATTGTATTGTTTTATTGTATTTTAACTAATATTTTATTCCTATTTTATGTAAAGTGCCCAGAGTCACTCTCTGAATGAGATGGGTGGTGAATAAATTGGATATATAAATAAATTTAAAAATACTGGTGAATGGGTTGAAGCAATTAGAATTAAGGAACAAGCATACCCAGTTGTGGACATACAAGAAAAGATTAAAGTGATTATAATCCGGAAGCTTCAGCTGGTCCAGAATGCAGCTGCGTGGGAAACTTTTGGTGCCCCAAGATTGGCACATTTGAAACCATTGCTATGCAAGCTGCATTGGGTGCCAGTTTGCTTCTGGGTCCAATTCAAGGTGTTGGTTATTACCTTTAAAGCCCTACATGGCATGGGTCCAGGTTACCTGAGGGACCATCTCATCCCCATGACATCAACCCATCCCACCCGATTATACAGAGAGGGCATGTTACAGACCCCATCTGTAAGAGAATTTTGCTTGGCGGGGTCCAGGAGGCGGGCCTTCTCTGCAGTGGCTCCCGCCCTCTGGAACACTCTGCCCCCAGAGGTGAGGCAAGCCCCATTGCTCCTGACCTTCTGGAAGAACCTGAAGACTTGGCTCTGCCATCTCGCCTGGGGTGGGAAAGGGAGTAGTTATTCTTGGGGGTGGCTGGTGCCTTAGAGCTCTCCTCATTGAATTAGAACTTTTATGGCCACTTGGATTTTATATTTATTTTTACTTTATATTTATATTTGGTAATTTTGTATTTATATTTTAGATGTTATTTATGCTTATTGTTTTAATGTGTTTGTTATTATAAACTGCCCAGAGTCCCTCTTCTTGGGGGAGATGGAAGGTGGCAAAATTTGAATGAATGAATGAATGAATGAATGATCAATCAATCAATCAATCAATCTAGATTTAATGGACAGAAATGAGACCAACAAAAAGTTGAATTTTGCCAAACAGAAATATTTTGTAAAGGCAACAAGTCAGATAAATTGATGACTTACCAATTGCATACGCAGGGGTCGGCAAACTTTTTATGCTGGGAGCCATTTTGACATGCTCGTGCAAATTTTGAAATGCTCGAGATCCAGGGGGCGGGGTTTGCAGGCGGGGGCCAATCGCGTGGAAGGGGCGGGGTTTGCGGGCGGGGGCCAATCACGTGGAAGGGGGCGGGGTTTGCAGGCGGGAGCCAATCACGTCGCTTATTGGGGCGGGTGGCAGGGCGAATCTGTTTAGGAGGGTCGGGGGTCCTCCTCGGCAAGCCCGGCCTTCAGAGCGGGGCATGTCTGGCCGGGCGGAGTGGGCGTGGGGGAGCAGCACAGGCGCCGAGGGGGGCGGGCCCGGCGGCGGAGGCCCGGGCCCCCCGCCCCGCCCGCCCGCTTACCTGCCTGCTTGCCTCCCTCCGCGAGGCCCCCCGCTGCCTTCCCGGGATCCAAGCCGGATCGGGGGCCTCGCGGAGGGAAGCAAGCAGGCGGGCGGGCGGGTAGCCCGGGCCTCCGGCGCTGGGCCCGCCCCCCTCGGCCGCTTCTGTCCACCCGCGTCGAGCCAGGAAAATGATGGGGGGCAGGAAATGAGGCCCGCCCGCCCGCTCGCTCGCTTACCTGCCTGCTTGCCTCCCTCCGCGAGGCCCCCCGCTGCCTTCCTGGGATCCAAGCCGGATCGGGGGCCTCGCGAAGGGAGGCAAGCAGGCAGGCAGGCAGGCAGCCCGGGCCTCCGCCGCCGGGCCCGCCCCCCTCGGCCGCTTCCGCCCGCCCGCGTCGAGCCAAGAAAATGATAGGGGGAGGGAAATGAGGTCCGCCCGCCCCACCCGCTCACCCGCCCCGCCCGCTCGCCCGCCCGCTCACTCGCTCACTTACCTGCCTGCTTGCCTCCCTCCGCGAGGCCCCCTGCTGCCTTCCCAGGATCCAAGCCGGAGAGAAAGGGCGGCGGCGGGGCCGCGCTACCGGAGTGCCCGAGTGCCAGACAGGCAGCTCCACCCGTGCACCTTCCACGCGATCGGCCCGTGAGGACCGGCCAGGGAAGGTGCGCGGGTGGAGCTCCCGTCCCGCTGCACCCCAGCCGAGCAGCAGCCGAGCCTCGAGAGGGCGAGAAAGCCCTGACGCTGCCCCGCAGACCTCTCCAGCACGCCCGGGTCCCGGGAAGGCAGCAGGGGGCCTCACGGAGGGAGGCAAGCAGGCGGGCGGGCGCCCGGCCCGCCCCCCTCGGCGCCTGTGCGGCTCCCCCGCGCCCTCCCACCCGCCCCAATAAGCCACGGCAGGGAGGTGCTGCTGGCCCGGGACGTGGCACTGTTGGAGGCGGCGCAGGAGTGGCTGCAGGGGCTGCTGCGGCTGGAGATGGCGCTGCCTCCCTGCCGTGCCGGGCCTCGCTCAGTGCGAGAGCCAGGGGGCGGGGTTTGCGGGCGGGGGCCAATCACGTGGAAGGGGCGGGGGTGAGTTCAGCTGCGGAAGAGCCACACTCAAGGGGCCAAAGAGCCGCATCTGGCTCGCGAGCCGCCATTTCCGACCCTTGGCATAAGGAACAGGCTTCTGGTACTAAACATGTTTCCACAATGAAGGAGATGATGGAACAATTTGCTACATACTACTGAAGATTATACAGTAAACATAAATCTGATCCAGAAAATATTTATGAGTGTTTGAATACAATCCTACTTTGTTTGTTTGTTTGTTTGTTTGTTTGTTTTTGTTTAAAAGACTTATATAGCCACCCATATTATGAATCACAACCCTGGCCAGTTCACAAAACAATTTAAAAAATTTAAAAAATCTTTGCAAAAACATTCTTGCAATAATGAAGAAGACAAAACAAAGTTGTTCTTTTCCTTCTTATTTTTATTGATATTGGAGTTAATGGCAAAGAAGATACATCAATAAAACAACATTTCACAAATTAAATTAGGAACTCAAGTACATAGATCAAAATTATAGGCTGATTATGTTGTACTTATAGTTACTTGGCCAAGGTACAAGAATTAGAATTGATAATATAACACATACAGCACTATAGTTCAGTGTCAAGTTGTAGGATCAATAGGGATAAAGCTCAAATGTTGACATACAACTTAACTGAGGAACAAAGTCACTCAGTGAAAGATAACAAATGGTATAGACTGCAAGACTTGATTATCAATGAGACAAAGATAAAATCTTTTGAGACTTTCCCTTTGGAATGGCCAGAATCAGTCAACAGGCTTCAGTATCTTCAGATAAGCAGTACAGCATTAAAGAACTACAAAAACAAGGAAGAACACACAGAGACTTGACCAAATTTAAAATTTAGTTTCTAAATAGTTGGTGAAATATGACCCAGAAACCAAACATGATTAAGTAGATGCAAAATGTAGGTACATTAATGGATATGCAAGAGTAAGAATTTCAATGGAAGAAAAACATTAAATTGTGGAGTCCTTGGTGCTCTCTGAGCCTTGCTGTTTTCTTGCAGAGGTTTCATTGCCAGGCTAGGCAACATCTTCAGTGCGAAAAGGGAGTGGGACTTGCTCTCTATTTATACACCATGGCTTGTCCTGCTTGTGTTGGTGGAGGTGTTGTTCTCTCCTTAGGAGTTCCTTAATTGGGATGTTGTTTGCTACTCGGTTGATTGACTGAGTTATTAGTTCCTTGATTAGGGTATATTGTGCTGTTTGATTGTTCCTCTGGTGCTAATCCTGGTGTTAATCTTTGCATATCTGGGTGATGATTGCTGGCAATGAGGTGTTCTGGTCTCCTGGCTTTTCTATTGTCTCTTCATTAAATTCACATCAAATATTATAATTATAGAAAACAGGTATAATGTATTTCACTGCTGGTACAGATTGCTAAGATGGATAGTTAATTTTCTAAGAATTGCTGGAAATGTAACAATCAGGTTGGATTGTTTTCGATATTTGGAAATGTAAAACTCAAAAATTTTGGGAAATAATTTCCAACCTATTTTTAATTAAATATTATTTATATTTTAACAGCAATCTGCAGTTTTTAAAATAATATAATATATTCAGTTACTTAAAATTAATTAATTAAATATTGAAAATTCTAATGTAATCCTATGGTGCTTGTAAATTCCCTGTCTATTCACTTTTCTTTTTCTTTTCTTTTTGTCTTTTTTCATTCCCCCCTCCCTTTCTTTTTTGTCTATTTTTTTCATTTTCATTTTTTCAAAAATGCTTAATAATTATATATGCAGGTTAAGGAAGAAAGAAAGAGAGAAAGGCTTTCATACACTGTGAAAAACTAAAAATGAAGGAAAAACAAATTATTTTTATGACAAAGACACTAGTAATAGGTCACTTCATTCTGAAGATATTGTTTCTTTTCAGAACTTTGCCATTTTTGTTGCAAGTTGTTTAATAAAGTTTTCAAGATTACTAGTTCTTGTTTCCTGGGGATCAATCAGCAGATATTTCAGCTGTGTCAGTTTTAAGTCTAAAGCTTCACATCTCTTATTCAAATACTCAGATTTCAGATTCAAACTAAACCTTAATATTCTGAATAAATTCAGTCATTCTAAAAGTTTGTATGTCATCAGAAAGAGTTTTTAAAGTGATGAAAAACTCAATTTGCTTTTCCTGTTCTTTCTCTTTGGTGTGTGGACTAAATATAGCCAAAGCTTTCAATTGGTCAGCTGCCAGTTGAGCAAACTGCTCTCCCTCAGGGGAGACTTTTGTTGTCTCTGTCTTCTTGATTTTAGACCCAGTGAAATCATTGTCAACTACTGACAATGCTGGCCAATAGTTTAGACAGGACTTTTTTTTCTGTTTACCAATTAAGTAATGAAGCTGTTAAAAGATAAGGCGATTACCACTTAGCTCAGAAGATGCAAAGTCATAGGTTCACCATATTAGCAACTCAAATGAAACTTAAATAGGCTCAGGTGAGGAGGCTTAGTTTTGCTTTGATGACTTGTTTCCCATTATAAAGATAAAACCATTTTCCTTGCCAGCAAAGAGGCAATATGATTCTTCTGAGCAAGTGGTTTATGTTGCTTGTAGCCTTGTTAGTTCCAATAGTTTGTAGAAGCTTCTATGCATGCATTGGGGATGTACAGCAGCTTATTCCAATGCTATTGTAAATGGGTGCATGTATATACATATATTTAAGGGGCGTGGTGGCTCAGCGGGTAAGACGCCAGGTTTGTCGATCGGAAGATCGCAAGTTCAGAGGTTCTAATCCCTAGTCCTGCGTGACGGAGTGAGCTCCCGCACTAGCCCCAGCTCTTGCCAACCTAGCAATTCGAAAGCATGCAAATGCAAGTAGATGAATAGGTACCACTTCAGTGGGAAGGTAACAGCGTTCCGCGCGCGTCATGTGGCCACATGACTGTGGAAGCGTCTTCGGACAACGCTGGCTCTTCAGCTAACAAACGGAGATGAGCACTGGCCCCTAGAGTCGGACACGACTGCACAAAGGTGTGGGGGGAACCTTTACTTTACCTATATACATATATGTATATGTATGTGTGTATGACTGTGTTTATATGTGTACACATCCACATGTATGCATATGCATACACATATATGAAAAATAGTACCAAAAAGAGTATTCCCTCTGGATATAATAATTTGGAAAAAAAATCTATAATTTCTCTAGTGTTAAATCTCAATTGCAGAGCATTTTGATGTTAGGTGTTCTTCCTGTTTTCATATTCTTATTTTTAATATATTTGAACTATGTTTAATTATATTACTTTTAACTATTTCATTAACCAGCTTGGCAAAAAGGTATTACGAACATATATATAATATATATATATATATCATTGGCGATCACTCGTAGCCGAGTAAGATTGTCTTCCAAAGGTAAAATTTTGACAGTGGATCCGTAAGTGGCTATAAAGGCCAATTCTGGATCCGCACAACCTCCCACAATGAGGGCATAGGTTTCCGGGTGGGAGACGGTCATGATGAGGGTTTGCCTGACGTGCCTTCCTTTTAGCTCTTTTCTCCCTTTCGCCCTGTACTCGTGCTTCTTCAAAGTCCATAGCGCCATTAATAAAGGATGACCTCCAATTGAAACGCTCATGAGTTAGGGCTTCCCAGTTCTCAATGCTGATATTACATTTTTTAAAACTAGCTTTGAGAGTATCTTTGAATCTCTTTTGTTGTCCACCAATATTCCGTTTTCCATTCTTAAGTTGGGAGTAAAGTAGCTGCTTTGGAAGACGATGGTCAGGCATTTGAACAACATGACCGGTCCAGCGAAGTTGATGTTGGATGATCATTGTTTCAATGCTGGTGGTTTTCGCTTCTTCTAATACGCTAACATTAGTCCGCCTATCTTCCCAAGTAATTTGCAGAATTTTTCGGAGGCAGCGTTGATGGAATCTTTCAAGAAGTTGGAGGTGGCGTTTGTAGAGGGTCCATGTTTCACAGGCGTACAGAAGGGTTGGTAGTACAATGGCTTTGTAAACAAGCATTTTGGTCTCCCTGCGAATGTCCCGATCCTCAAACACTCTACGCTTCATTCGGGAGAAAGCTACACTCGCAGAGCTCAGGCGATGCTGAATTTCAGCGTCGATGTCGGCTTTTGTAGATAGATGGCTGCCGAGATAAGAAAAGTGGTCGACATTTTCTAGTGACACATCTTTAGCTGGATTGATGGTGCTGCGGAGGGATTGGTTCGAACTTGCTGGTAAAGCACTTTGGTTTTTTTAATGTTAATCGAGAGGCCGAGCTTTTCATATGCTTCTGCAAAGATGTTTAGGATAGTTTGAAGATCTTCCTCGGAGTGTGCACAGACTACGTTATCATCAGCATATTGAAGTTCTATAACAGAAGTAGTAGTTACCTTATTTTTTGCTTTCAGCCTACTAAGATTAAAAAGCTTTCCATCTGTTCGATATATAATTTCTACACCAGTAGGAAGTTTCTCTTCAACAAGGTGTATAATCATAGCGATGAAGATAGCGAATAAGGTTGGAGCAATAACACATCCCTGTTTAACGCTGGATTCCACTTTAAATGGATCGCTTTGAGAGCCATTGTTATTCAGGATTGTTGCTATCATGTCGTCATGGAGTAGCCGCAAGATGTTCACAAATTTATCAGGGCATCCGATTTTCAGAAGGATGGTCCAGAGAGCAGTACGATTTACAGTATCAAAAGCTTTAGTCAGATCAATAAACGCCATGTACAGAGGGCGGTTTTGCTCCTTGCATTTTTCTTGAAGCTGTCGTGCAGTGAAGATCATATCCACTGTTCCCCTGGAAGGGCGGAAGCCATTTTGCGTTTCAGGGAGGATGTCTTCTGATACAGATAGGAGACAGTTTGCGATGATCTTTGCCAGGATTTTGCCTACTGTGGCTAGAAGGGAGATGCCTCGATAGTTTCCACAGTCTGTTCTATCACCCTTTTTAAAGAGAGTGATAATTATGGCATCCCTAAAGTCTGCTGGAATCTCCTCCCTCATCCAGATTTTTTCGATGAGCTTATGAAGTTGTTGTGTAAGTTCAGGCCCGCCTTCTTTAAAGACTTCAGCAGAAATCCCATCAGGTCCACTAGCTTTGTTATTTTTCATTTGTTTAGTGGCTTTACTGACTTCCTCCAAACTAGGGGGTACTGCAAGCTCATCTCTTATTTGTTTTTGCGGGATTTGCAAGAAGACTTCATCAGCCACAGTAGAGTGACAATTAAGGTATTACGACGAAAAAGGTATTACGAACATATATAATATACAGTGTGTGTGTGTGTGTGTGTGTGTGTGTGTGTGTGTGTGTGTGTATATATATATATATATATATATATATATATATATATATATATATTCTCTATGATATTTAGAAACTCTGGAGCTGCTATATTATTCTCATTTCCACTGTTCTGCCGATGGTTGAGAATATAGAATTTGCATGCTTACCACTCTGCAGTTCGCAAAAATCTTCAGTTCAGGGAAATCAAGAACTGTAATTCCCACTATATGGGTTCATGCATAAAAATGCTAAGCAAGCTGTAACATTAATCATGAGTAAGAGATCTGTTGCACCGGATGCAGGTTCTCTACTCACTGGCTGGTATTCTGGCTCGCTTGACAAATTGGTGGTTGTCCCCTACAACAAACACACAAACCCAATGCCTTAATCATGGCGGAAACTACAACACAAGATAATGAAAGGTTAATTCTTTCCTAGTGCATTTATTTTGTGAGAGAAAAATCCAATATTAGGTGAAAGACAGACTCTGAAGCAGTACAGATATTGCTGCAGGGAACAGTTCTACTTTATGCCAGTCCTACCACCAGGTTCTATATCTAATAATAGAAGGGATTTAGCTATTGTATAACCCCTCTTTTAGATTTATATATATCACATGGAACTATGCCTAGGTGGTGAGTCATCATAGAATAAATTGTTAAGGCATTTATTTATTTAGCTAGCTTGTATGCTGCCTGATGGCTCTGGGTGGCTCACATCAAAGAAATTGCAATCAAATCAATAGAACATAAAATATAAAGTTATAATAGTTATAGCAGTTTGTTATAATATTATAATAGTTTATAATATTTAATACCATTATTTACCAATATTTAATTATTTATAACATCATAATATATAATTATAATAGTCTGATACATAATAGTTTATTAAATAAATCTGGAACACTTTTCTGGATTGAACCAAATCGCCACATGGCTTAGAGCATCATGCACACATGCTTAACATATGAACAGCAATTTCCATCAGAACCCTTCAATGGCCATAGTAGCTATGGCTGATGGGGACTAGATTCATGATTTTCTGGAAGGCCTTTGTGCTGTCAATCCCTGCATTTCAGAGATGTTCAATGCTTAAAAGTTCTTTCTCTTGCCATTTTGTTTCCCGGACCATTTTGCTCAAGGAGCTACTGACAGATCTTTTTGAAGTCCATACCTGGTGACATGTGAGAATCAGGGGTATGATTATTTCAATGCACCTTGCACAGAACATGCAAAATATCTTTGCTGTTTCCTTTCTTCCACCCTGACGCTTATATTCAATCTCTCAATTCCTTAAAGGGTTGTCTTTGATCTCTACATTTCTATAGTTTATTTATAGTTGCAAGTCACTTTTCCCTGTGTACCTTGTCAGCAGTCAACAAGGGCATCTGTTGAAAGAGCTATTCTTCTGAAGCCTAATGAGATGTGAGTCCACTGGTGTGCTGGAGCTGGCTTGCCCCAGCTCCTGAGGACTGATTGTTAAAGTTTCAGGAATTCTGCAAGCCTGTTGACAGCATAGCTGAGCTGCGATGCCTAGCACACCGACCAGCTGCTTGGCCCCTTGTGGTGCTGTGAGGCAGTGGCTGTACATCCATTACAACACCACTCTGTGATTCAGTACAGTTTATTCCAAAGTAAGAAAGTCTAAGACTGTAGGCTTTTTAACAAGAATTAAACAGTAAACATGCCATAAAAATAACACAGCAGGATCTTCCAGCACCACCACCTTTTCTTTTCCTGGCTGTGCAAAGCCATCTGGAGAAGCCCATTTCTTCTATAGACAAAGTGGATAAATTGCTATTTACACAAGGCCACCCTATAAGTTCCGATTCAAAAATCAATCTAATTAAGTTCAAAGAGAGAGCCAGTTTGGTGTAATGGTTAAGGCACTGGGCTAGAAACCGGGAGACTGTGAGTTCTAGTTCTGCCTTGGGCACGAAGCCAGCTGGGTGACTTTGGGCCAGTCCCTCTCTCTCAGCCCTAGGAAGGAGGCAAGGGCAAACCACTTCCGAAAAACCTTGCCAAGAAAACTGTAGGGACTTGTCCAGGCAGTCTCCGAGAATCGGACACGATTGAATGGATTAAAAAAATTCAAAGAGGTCATCTTCAAGTAAGAGGGCAGGAGCATTGCAACCATGCTTAAACACAATCAAACAGCACCAACTGTATGTTTGCAACTTTACAAGAAGCTTCTCAAAAATGACAGTGTTTCCTTCATCTCTCTTCTTGCCTTCTTGCCATTAGCTTATAACAGAGCTTTCCAAACTTTTCATGTTGGTGACACATTTTAGACATGCATCATTTCGCAACACACTCCTACAGCAGGGCACAAGGCAGGCACTAGGACCTGCGCGGAATCACAGCAGGTTTGGAGGCAGCAGCAGCCGTGACACACTCAGACACTACAGCCGACACACTAATGTGTCGCAACACAGTTTGGAAAGCTCTGGCTTATAATATATAAGCAAGAGGCATTCAGGGAAAACACATTTGTAATTTGTGCCTCCTGCTGCGTGTATCAGAACTTTACCAAAATTAGCTAGGCTTACTGACAAATCTCTTTGTTCTGCTTCTAGCAGTTGCTCAAGAATCTAACTCTCTAAGTCAGTGTTTTTCAAACTTGGCAACTTTAAGATGTGTGGACTTCAACTCCCAGAATTCCCCAGCCAGCATAAGAAATAAAAAAGAAAACCACTGCTCTAAGTCATGGATGAAAGGGAATAGCCAGCCTGAACTTGCAGGTGGAGCCAGCTAAAACTTACCATTGTTACCAGGATGAGATTGCCTTTCTCTTAATTGTCTATAAAATTCATGCTTCTAGCAGCAGGAAGCAGAAGGCAAATCCTCCATTGATAAAATTGGCATTCCTCAAAGGAGCCCCCTAGAGGGGGAAAGAGAAAAAAGAAAAACAAAAGGAATGGGGGAGAAACCAGGTGATGTTTTAAAGGAAGTTTATTGGCAGCAGCATTTTGAGGCCCAGGGTTCTTTGCAGGGAAAGCGTAATTCATGACAGTTAGTAGGGACTTGTTCATGACTGATTTGATTTGATTTGATTTGATTTGATTTGATTTGATTTGATTTGATTTGATTTGATTTGATTTGATTTGATTTGATTTGATTTGATTTGATTTGATTTGATTTGATTTATAGGTTGCCCCAATCTGTATAACTGGGTGTTGTTGGAGAAAAATCCCTGGGTAACCTTTTCAGTCACCTGAATGACAAGGTTTGGGACCATTCCCCTAGTCAGTCAGGACATTGGTTTGAAAGTCTCCAAAATACCTTTCTTCAGAGATTATGTCAAACACGTTAAGAAATGTTCCTTGGGGAAGACCCTGAACACAGAGAGAAGCAAGCTTTTATAGTTGTTTTCACACAAAGAGTTATAGATGGGACAATCACATTGGCTAATGCATGACTTATTCCATATTTGGTCATCTTCTAACTAATATGGAAATTCCCTGCTTATAGTTTATCTTGCACATGCATAATAAAATAACTGTAATGCCCATGGCAACATATAGTGGGTAACAATGGACATTTCCAGGTATCTACAGCATTCACGTTGGTAAAACCAGTAGATTTCTAAGACTGAAGCCTTTCTCTGGAGGAGGGGAACTTGTATTAACAAGCCCCTTATGCTATTATATGTGACATTTAAGCTCCTCTGTTCCTTTGTGGTTCCCCTAGTTTCATACTTACAGTTAAACAGTTACTTTAACCACATCCTTGCACATGCACATGCTAACTACCATGGTCTTGTTCCTTCATTCCTTATGTCCCTCACAGCATCTTACAGGATGCTGTAAGGTAAAGGTAAAGGTTCCCCCCGCACATTTGTGCAGTCGTGTCCGACTCTAGGGGCTGGTGCTCATCTCTGTTTGTTAGCCGAAGAGCCAGCGTTGTCCGAAGATGCTTCCACGGTCATGTGGCTGCATGACGCGCACGGAACGCTGTTACCTTCCCACCGAAGTGGTACCTATTCATCTACTTGCATTTGCATGCTTTCAAATTGCTAGGTTGGCAAGAGCTGGGGCGAGTGCGGGAGCTCACTCCGTCACGTAGGGCTAGGGATTCAAACCTCCGAATTTGCGATCTTCCGATCAACAAGCCTGGCGTCTTACCCGCTGAGCCACCACGCCCCTTACAGGATGCTGTAGTAGAACCCAATTAAAAACACAAAGTACAATCTAAAGGGAAGTCCAGAGAAAATCAACGATCAATGAAACAACAGAAACACCCTTTCTAACCAAGGGCCTGGGGACAGACTCAGGTAACAAGGACTTGCTTAAACAAGACCAGGGTGGAGAGCTGCATGAATCTCGGGCAGAATGGTCTTCCAGAGGGTAGGAGCTGTGACAGAAAAGACCTCTTCTACCAAACAACCAACCTGTCAGCCTAATAAAGTAGACCAGACTAAGAAACCAATGTCATATGAGTCAGGACTACTGTATTGTAAAGTTATAGTAACAGAATCTTGAAAGTCTGAATGTGCTTCCCCCTCCATGCCTTTATTTTCATGTGAACTAGGGAAGGGCTTGTCTGAGACGTTTACTCATGTTACATTCTTGGCCCAGGCTCAGGCTCTTCTTCTCTGACCAGTGTCCTAGTAGTGGCTCTTCCTCCTGTCCTTCAAGGCCATTCTCTAGACCAGCTTTTCTCAACTTTTTGACCCTGGAGGAACCCTTGAAATATTTTTTCAGGCCTCAGGGTACCCCTGCACATTCAGGCCCAAATAAAGGCCAGAAGTTACAAAATTATTATATTTGTTTCATGGGTAGGCCTGTATAGAGGCATGAACAGTGTTCTTAAACTAAAAATAAAGAATGAAACTTACCCCTTTAATGTGCAGTTGCCCAAATTTGAAATAATTTTTTAAAATAAATTGTGATCTCCCAAGGAACCCCTAGTGACCTCTTGCAGAACCCTAGGGTTCCACGAACCCTGGTTGAGAAACCCTGCTCTACATCCTCTATACTACCAGACATACTGAACCTCTCATTAGGCACATGCCTACTATCTGTATTTGTGGAAAACAGTGATGTCCCAAGTACAAAATCCTTCTTGCCAAAAATGTTTCGAGCATAGTCACGTTCAAAGATCCCAAACAGCCAGACTCACATACCATTGCCTGGGCTAAGTCCATAAACAAATCAGTGATGACTGCTAGCAATTTTCCCAGACAATTTTAATTAGAGCGTTTAATGTATTTCACCAGACGGGATTGTCACCAACATAATTTGCAAACAAACAAAAGACAACAATAATTGGATTGATTTGCCGCCCACTAACTAGCACCACAGCAGACAGTGATGCACAAAGTAGCCTTTGACACAATGGGTCCATAAAAGCCTTTGATCTGTCAATGGCAGAGGACAGATAGCAAATAATACAAAACTGTTAATATTTCCACCTGATTCCCTCCCATTCCTCAGGAGTAGATTCTGACTGTGACTTTAAATATATATATATATCCACCTAAAATGTCACACCCAAACCCACCAAACACTAAATTGCAGACGTGTGCAGGATAGAAGTAACTTGCATTTATTAAAAATATGACCTTTTTATGGCAGTGCTTCACTCTGCCACTCTCAACCCCCAGAAATTAGATTAGAAAATTTACTACTGTTCTGCTGGCTTTTGAAGACCTTTCTCTTTTAGGAAACTTTTTAAAGCTGTCCCCCTTCAAGTTGTAAATTATTAAGAGCCAGTTTGGTCTAGTGGTTAAGGCAACGGGCTCAGCCCAACCCACCTCACAGGGTTGTTGTTGTGGGGAAAATAAGAGGAGGAAGGAGTATTAGGCATGTTCGCCGCCTTGAGTTATTTATAAAAATAATAAAGGAGGGATAAAAATTAATTAAATAAATAAATAAATTAACTCTGCGGCCTGTGCAGATCTTCAAAGAAGTGCTTTGCTCAGTCAGATCGCAAAGTTTCTTTGAAATGAAGTCATGATGAAAAAGGGCACAATTTTTATTTGCCAGAGCGCACAGCCTTGCCCATTCACTTCAGTGACATGGCTTCTGGCCATGTGCAGAAACGGTGCTAATTGGTGAAGTGAAGTAGTAACTGCAGGCAGAGGTAAAAAAAGTCAAAATAGCAGCTGTGACCAGGCAATCAGGGTCACACCCATTTTGATACACATTCCACATATTAAAAAGAGGTGGAGCTTCAATTTAATGGTCTTCTCTGCCACCTCAACTTTTTTTGATCTCCCCCTGCAGATGACAGCGGAGGCTTTTTTGGGGGCTCGGGCAGGCTTTTCCCTGAAGCCTGAGAGCGCTTTCATGACAAAAAAACCCAACAACACTCGGAATCATCCCATCTGTTCTCCAAAATGCCATCTTATAGCCAGAGAATCGCAAACTGCATTCGCGATGATCCGGTAAGAGATGATGGGAGGCTTTAAAGGGACATTAGGTGGAGCCACCCTATTTCTAAATCACTCAATTTACATTTTGGTTAAGTTTATGTACCCCAAGAGAGGCTTTCTACAGCAAGAAGAAGCAGACTCTTGGTGCTTATCATTATTTTTGGATTAAATTTTTTAAATCTTTTAAAGTTTTGGCTTGTTTTCCCATTTAAAGATTAAGGAGGACCGAGAATAAATAATTACCTTCCTGTTGTTATTTTTGTACCAAAAATAACAGGATTTGATATTTTCCTACACGATGAATTTGTTGTTTTGAATCTCCAGCCTTTTGTTCACTTTCCCTGAGATGGTTTGGCCCCATCTCCATTTTTTGTGGAGGTGAATAGAGTCGTCTCCACAGGTCTTTTTTTCCCCGCATAGGGAAGTGTACCAACTCACCTCTTCGAGATGAAACACCTCAATGAAGTGGATTATGGCCAATCCACTGAAGGCTCTTTTCTGTTTCTTGATTTTGGATTCCTCCCTCTTCCCATATACCATTGGAGCTATTGTTGGATTACCTACTTTAGAATATTCCCGATGTGACACTATCAGCTTCATTCAGATTCTCTGCTCTGCTTTTCATTTGTTTATTAATGTTATATCCTGCCGTCCAACTCGTAATTCAACATAACTAACTGGGTAGGAAACGAAACAGAAAAAGTTAAAAACATGACCGTTAAAACAACATTAACATATATGGTGGAAATGCTATGTAAGCACTCCTAAATTCTTTAAAATGGAAAAGCTTGGCTGAACAGATGTGTCTTAACTGCAAAGGCAGACTGAAGGAGGAATGGTAAGCAGCTTCTGAGGGAATGCATTCCCCAGCTTGGAATGACGTGTCCAGGTCCCTACCTTATTCTGGGATGTCTGTGTGCAACTGTCTCCCCAGGAGAAAGAAGTGTATCTTAGCAGACAAGTAAAAAGGTAAAGGTTCCCCACGCACATTTGTGCAGTCGTGTCCAACTCTAGGGGCCGGTGCTCAACTCCGTTTGTTAGCCGAAGAGCCAGAGTTGTCCAAAGATGCTTCCGCGGTCATGTGGATAATGTGGCAGACAAGTATCCTGCTACACACTTTACTTAAGGGTTAATTTGAATCAGAAATCAGAGCATTCAAATGTGATGCTTTACACCCAAAACTGAAACAGCTGAAAAACTTGCTCTTCAATGCACAGGAAACAAGAGTTCCTCTCCTTGAAAAGCCTATGAAACAACAAGGCAGACATTTTGAAAGGTTAAAAAAGCAAATCTTAAAGATGAAGTGACCTGCCTACAAGGTCTTTATCAGAGAAATAATTTGTTTTCTAAATTTCATTGCTGAGCAAGACCAACCTATAGCAGATTTCATGTGAATTTTTTTATCCCCGAAGCCAGAGTATGAGATTAAAATGATGCCAGTTATCATTCAGCTCAGAGCTCACTCCCCTTGTTGTAAGATTCTTGAGATCTACAATATAGGACTAAACTGAACATTTTTCATGCTAAGTAGAAATCTTGCACAGAAAATAAATATCCAGATATTCCTCCAGTAATCATTTAGATGCAGGAGGTACTCAGAAGAACTCATCCAACAGCTAACAAAAATGAGATCAAATCCAGCTTGATCAGACAGACCCGGTGCACAATCTGGGGGTCCTCCTGGAGTCATGGCTTCTGCTTGAAGAGCAGGTGGCAGCCGTGGCCAGGAGGGCCTTTGCACAGCTTAGGGCTGTGCGTCAGTTTCACCCATTCCTGGACCAGGGGGCCCTGCTCACAGTCACTTGTGCCCTTATGACCACCAAACTGGACTACTGCAATGCGCTTTACATAGGGCTGCCTTTGAAGAGTATTTGGAAGGTTCAAATGATGCAGAATGCCACAGTGCGGACAGTTACTGGTGCTGGTTACTCGGCGCATGGGACACCACTGCTCTGCAAGCTGCATTGGCTTCCGGTGTGCTTCTGGGTGCAATTCAAGGTCCTGGTTGTCACCTTTAAAGCCCCTCATGGCTTGGGACTGGGCTACTTACACGACCATCTCTTCCCAATTGTCTCTACTCATCCTACCCAATCCAGCAGGAGGGACATGCTCTGGGTACTATCGGCTAAGGAGTGTTGGCTGGTGGGGCCCAGAAGGGGAGCCTTTTCTGCCATGGCACTGCCCTTTGGAACATCATCCCCCCTGAGATTAGATTGGTTCCGTCCCTTTTGGCCTTTTGTTAGGCCTTGAAAACCTGGCTTTGTACTTGAGCCTGGGGCCCTGGGTGTGGGTTAGAGCCCGACTCTTGGTTGTATGGATGATAGGTTAGATCAGGGTTTCTCAACCTGGGTTCCATGGACCTCTAGGGTTCAGCGAGAGGTCACTAGGGGTTCCCTGGGAGATCATGATTTATTTTAAAAAAATATTTCAAATTTGGGCAACTGCACATTAAAGAGGTAAGTTTCATTCTTTATTTTTAGTTTATGAACACTGTTAATGCATCTTTACAGGCCTACCTATGAAATGAATATAATATTTTTGTAACTTCTGGCCTATATTTGAGCCTGAATGTGCAGGGGTTCCCTGAGGCCTGAAAAATATTACAAGGGTTCCTCCAGGGTCAAAATGTTGAAAAAGGCTGGGTTTATTTCTTTATCTTCTTTAATCTTCAGCGGTATCTGAAAACCTGCAGTTGCTTTTCTACAAGAAACTCCTATACTTCCTCAAGAAAAGAATCACTTAATCCCAGAGATGGGCAGATCAAATATATATAATTAAAATTTTAACTTCTGCTGGAGTTTTAGCAACTTTGTTTAATAAGTGCTCAAGAGGTGTGCTCAAGAGGTGTGGTGGATCCAAACAAAACTAAAACAAACAAGCCCAGAAGTTCATTTTAAAAAATGGTGATGTTTTGAAAATGTACTGAAAATATTAATTATTATGGTCCTACTAGTGCTTTTCCAGACCTATTACACAGACATTTTGCTTGGTACTCCTTTGAGTAAATATACATGGTTCAATTATTCTCAGTGCTTCATGGGGAAAAACATTGAGGGATTTTGGAACAGACATGAAAGATGACTTAAACCAGAAGTATATAAAGCGATGAGTGCTAAACAGGAACTTAATCCCCTCTTTGCACTTCAAATTGAATATTCATTGAATGTCATAAAGCAAAGCTATTGAGAAGGAGATGGGCACTCAGCTGAAACATTTACAACAAAGTAATTTTATTTATACTATTAAGGATGCTCAGGGTAAACTTTATGTTTCTGACTCAATAAATCAACATTTTTTAAAAAAATTCTCAGTTGTATCATATTAAATCAAATGTATATGAGAGAGGAATTAATTGCTTTTTGTACAATGCAGCTCTTCTTAAGATTACACATGATTAAATTGCTAATTTAGTGATCCTTTACCTCTCCAAGAAACAATAGATACCATTAGAACTTTGCAAGCAGGAAAAGCTCCTGGGTGGCTGATTATTCCTTTGACAGGTATAAGGTAAGTACTGTACTGAGTTCTTGGCCCTAATATTATTGGAGATTTATAATGAAACTTCTTTAAACAAGTTTTATTTTACCCCAATCCTTTTCAGTGAATCTTATATAAAGGTGGCAAAGATCCTGTTGACCACGCAAGTTATTTATCTGATTTCTTTACTAAAATATTAACAATAACACTAAGGGTTTAAATGACAGATGCTGTTATCTTTGTATAACCAGTCTGCACAATCTGGTATTATGAAAGTTTACCAAGTGCATCACATTAGATTACTAGTTGACATTCTGCATATACATTCATTGAAACTGAAATTATCAGATTTGGCCTTATTAGAGGTAGAAAAGGCTTTTGATATGGAGCAGTGTACATTTTTTGGAAACAGGTTTTATCAAATGATGACTATTTTCTCCTTTTTATTAACTGGATCAATATATGGCACTCTACTTCTGCTAGATAGCATCCTCTCTCATCATGCCTCCTGTAGATGGCCAAAAATGTATTTTACCTTTCTTTATTTTTAAATTGCTATTGCAACCATTGGCCTACCTTTTCTGGCAAATGGAAGACATTTGGGGTATAACAATGGCTAGAGTTAACACAAATAATGGTATTGGTAATTATGTATTTCTGATACTAAAATTTATTGATATTGTTCAACAGTTAGTTAATCAGGTTATTCAGTTAATTGGAGTAAGTTGCCTTGCCTAATGACCATCGGATTCAGTTAACAACGGCAAGTGGGACTGTAGGGATTGCCGCCGCTAAGCGATGAGGTTGCACTTTACAACCGCATCGTGTAGCGATGAAAATTCCGATCCCAATTGCTGTTGTAACTACTGTACATGTATAAATTCTCTGTCCCTCAGTGCAGTGGAAATACTGAACAATATCCCATGAGGTCAAAGCTTAATGTGTTTAAAAACTGGGTTGATTTACATTTTTATATGTAAATATCATGTGTTTTTGTTTGCTCCTCCTCCTCCTCCTCCTCCTCCTCCTCCTCCTCCTCCTCCTCCTCCTCCTCCTCCTCCTCCTCCTCCTCCTCCTCCCTTTTCAGGAAAAAAAGTTTTTTTTTACTTCTCAAAGAGAAAATTCTAGCTTGCTTTCAAAATGCTTTAGAATTTCCTTATAATTACATTCTGGTGGTGTTTTTGAACTTGTTTGACTGCTGCGGGGTGACAAAGGGGTGCTGCTGCTGTTGTGCATTTATTATTTTGCAGCCTCCCTATCTTCCTTTTCTGAACCAGCTCCATGGGGGGAGTTCCCTACATATTGAATTAAGGTTGGGAGAAACAGGGAGGCTGCAGATCCCTGGAGTGACAATTGCCCAGTGATGGACAAGCACTCTAAGTCATGGACACCTCTTTACTAAGGTGATCACAAAATGTAGCACCCCACCTATGAAGATTTCACTGGCCATTTTCTTCTGTTTTGAACTGTTGGAGACAAAATAGAAGACTGGAGTTGAGTTGAGTTGAGTTGAGTTTTGATGTGGCACTAGCTAAGAGCAGCCTTATGTTCTTAAAATACTTACTAAGAACAGCTCCAGCACATCCCCTATGCGTACGAACTGCAAGATGGTCCTCTCTACCCCTCCAACCCCATTGTCCATAATTTGTCCATCAAGCCGATTCCTTCTGAATGGGACAGCACTGCACAGTACTAAGATTTATTCAATTTACTATAGAGCACCCCAACACTAGCACTGTTATGCATTTCCAAATCCAACTTCAGAAAGCACCCCATGTCCTTTGCTTTTTCAAGTTTTCTGAACTTTTAGTGATTAGGAGTTTTCATGCTCCTCACTTCCCCTTTTGATGCAAACAAATGATTAAAAATATCACATTTTATTGCATACCTGCTGGGCTGACAGTATGAGTTGCACTGGTGTATTATTTGGGTCATTCATCTTTATTATAAGGAAATAAATACTATGCTGGCTATAATGATGATCTATACATTTCAGAGATTCTCTCTCTCTTATGTACAGAAACAACTACTGTTGGAAGGCATTGTTGGCAGATACCTCCATGGCTAGATTTATCAACATCAAAGAATCTTGTAGCACCTAAAAGTCTAACAAAATTATCACGGCACTAGCTTTTATAGATGAACATTATTTTAGACTGAACTGCTCTATTTTTCAGTCTCTTTTACAATCATGAAAGAAGCCCGGAGGACCCCTGAGAAGCATGAAGATGAAAGCTTTGCTTTTTTCATTGTATGATGCCCAAAGCATTCCAGCTTGCCAGTTCATTCTCCTAGGAATCAATATCTAAGCACCCATTTACTTTGGATCTGAACATGAAGTTGCTGTTCTTCAAGAATGATCCCAAGCCACATCCCTGTGCTACTGAACTGTCATTTTTAATGTGACCAAAGGAGGGAATATTAAATGTCAAGTGAGTAATTATATTATTTTTATTTAATTTTAAATGTTTAAATTTTTGTTGTTTATTCCTTCAGTCGCTTCCGACTCTTTGTGACTTCATGGACCAGCCCACGCCAGAGCTTCCTGTTGGCCGTCACCATCCCCAGCTCCCCCACAGTCGAGTCTGTCACCTCCAGAATATCATCCATCCATCTTGCCCTTGGTCGGCCCCTCTTTTTTTTGCTTTCCACTTTCCCTAGCATCAGCATCTTCTCCAGGGTATCCTGTCTTCTCATTATGTGGCCAAAGTACTTCAGTTTTGCCTTTAATATCATTCCCTCAAGTGAGCAGTCTGGCTTTATTTCCTGGAGTATGGACTGGTTTGATCTTCTTGCAGTCCAAGGCACTCTCAGAATTTTCCTGACGTTTAAATAAGTTTAAATACATCAAATTAAATCCACCCGCATTATGGAATGTGATTCCTAACATTCCATTCAAAGACCAAGTATCTCTGCCTGAAATATTGAGCATGCTCAGTTAAAACAGACCCTTGTGGTGTTGGCAGTAGGTGGCACTCCATTTATGTGTATTTGGAGGAGGAGGAGGAGGAGGAGGAGGAGGAGGAGGAGGAGGAGGAGGAGGAGGAGAAGGAGGAGGAGGAGGAGGAGGAGGAGGAGGAGGAGAAGGATTTAAAAATAATATCTATGCAAAAAAGAGTGCCAAAAGGAGGATAAAATCTAGATCCAGTGTGGTATAATGATTACTGTTGGACTAAAACTGGGATTGCTTTGGTCAAGTCCACATTCACTAAGGTAGCCAGTCACTTCTGGCCCAAACTTTCTCACAGGATTATTGTAAAGATAAAAAAATAAATGGATAGAACCAGGTATGTTACTATAAACACCAGAAGAAGAGACAAGACACAAATGTAATAAACAGAAATAAAATTCACTCTTGCAACCTGTCTTTCTGTAGCATTCTTAACTTGAACATTCTCCTCTTTCTCTCCTGGACAAAGAATGCAGACCAAGGATTCTGTTGCAGGATCAATCTGGAAATCTTACATCAAGCCAGACAGTTGTATTTCATATATTCTTCCAAATTTATGATTCTATGATATATATTTGGGGAAGATTAGAAGAGTGACTTCAAGTCTCTATGAGTTGGCAAGTTAGTGCTCCTCAAGAATCAAGCATTTTCTGAATTGTGCTTGGATAGTTTGCTTGTTTATTTGTTTATTTGTTTAAATTTATTGGCTGCCCAACTCCAAGCAACTGGCAACTCTGATCATGCCTCATAAATCAGGCCCTTTAGACATTATGAAGAGTGATATTGGAGCAACCACAGACCTCCACAGGCTCTCATCACCTACAGCTACTCTATGAAAGCTTCTCTGTCATGCTCTTAAGTCTTACATCTATGTTTTATGAATGAAACAGAAGGGTTACTTTTTACTTCTAACCTTTTGGAACTTTGTTGTTTATTCGTTCAGTCGCTTCCGACTCTTCGTGACTTCATGGACCAGCCCACGCCAGAGCTTCCTGTTGGCCGTCACCATCCCCAGCTCCCCCACAGTCGAGTCTGTCACCTCCAGAATATCATCCATCCATCTTGCCCTTGGTCGGCCCCTCTTTTTTTTGCTTTCCACTTTCCCTAGCATCAGCATCTTCTCCAGGGTATCCTGTCTTCTCATTATGTGGCCAAAGTACTTCAGTTTTGCCTTTAATAACTTTCCCTCAAGTGAGCAGTCTGGCTTTATTTCCTGGAGTATGGACTGGTTTGATCTTCTTGCAGTCCAAGGCACTCTCAGAATTTTCCTCCAACACCACAGTTCAAAAGCATCTATCTTTCTTCACTCAGCCTTCCTTATGGTCCAGCTCTCGCAGCCATAAGTTACTATGGGGAATACCATTGCTTTGACTATGCGAACCTTTGTTGTCAGTGTGATGTCTCTGTTCTTAACTATTTTATTGAGATTTGTCATTGCTCTCCTCCCAAGAAGTAGACGTCTTCTGATTTCCTGGCTGCAGTCAGCATCTGCAGTAATCTTTGTGCCTAGAAATACAAAGTTTGTCACTGCCTCCACTTTTTCTCTCTCTATTTGCCAGTTATCAATCAAGCTGGTTGCCATAATCTTGGTTTTTTTGAGGTTTAACTGCAACCCAGCTTTTGTACTTTCTTCTTTCACCTTCATAATAAGGCTCCTCAGCTCCTCCTCGCTTTCAGCCATCAAAGTGGTATCATCTACATATCTGAGATTGTTAATGTTTCTTCCAGCGATTTTAACTCCAGCCTTGGATTCATCAAGTCCAGCACGTCGCATGATTGTTCTGCGTACAGGTTGAATAGGTAGGGTGAGAGTATACAGCCCTGCCGTACTTTTGGAACTAGTGCTCATCAATATAGAGCAGCCATTTGGGCCAAAGACATTCTACTTTGTAATGGAATGTTCCCATATAGGAATGTTTCCTACTCATGGATGCAGAACTAGGACAGCTAGTATTATTATATAGGACTCCAGTCATTTATGGTCATTGTGAGAAAATTATATTGTTCCACTCAGTGGCACAGCCATCTAGGTAGAAATGCCTACATTTCTAACTTTTTATATCTGCATTTTCTGAGGTATATTTCTTTAAGAATCTACTTTCTTCCCAGAAACTAAAGTTTTGAATTTAGTTATAAAACTCATTTTCTTAGGAATTAGTTGCCAGGAAAAGTTAACTTAAATGTTATAAGTATCTCCGGGGCTTTTTTAAGAAAAACTATGTTAATGTGTTGTTAAGTGAGTTAAGAAATAGTTTGGGGGATTTTTGCCTCAGGCGATTGCCCTTTATGAAGCATATTAAAACTCTGAAATGAATCTCATTCATTAACTGTAGAATTTACTTTAGTAGATTCCCAATTGACCTATTTTACCTTTCTTGGTTACTGTAGTGTAGACACCAAATACACTCTTTTTAATTTCACATCTGGAAATCAATATTCAAGTGACTTTACAGCCAAGTGCCTTTTATTCCACAAGTGTACCTGTTGCTTTACAATAAATTACCACAAGTTTGCCCCAAAAGGTGTATATTAAATAGAATCTGCATAGTCAGTCCCCTGGAAACTGCTACAGTCATTTGGGTGGTTGCTCAACCCACTTGCAGCAGCAGCAACAGTAGCAAAAGACTTGTCCATGGGCCCTTCACCCCAGCTTAAATATTTTTCCCATATCAAAAGATCTCACAAGAACTAATGAGCCATATATAGAATCGCTTAAAGTGCAAAGCCTGAGAAATATGCAAGGCAAAAATGCAGTCTCTTAAAGCTGAGGAAATCTCTCAAGATATGTCCTTAGATTGCAAAATGTTTCTCTGAAGGAAGTTTGAGGGGAAATGAAGAGATTCCTCTTTTGGTGGCACCTTGAAGGAGTTTTGGGGGAAAACCAGGTAAGACAAGAGAGAGACATTTGAAAAATAGGGTCAGACATATATTTGTAGAAAGGGAGACAACCAGCTTAGAAGTAGATCCTGTGGTTGCAAGCAGGAGTCCATGGCTGTTTATCCTGTTTGGATTACTACAATGCGCTTTACACGGGGCTGCCCTTCAAGACCACTCTGAAGCTACAACTGGTCTAGAAAGCAGTGGCACATACAGTGCTGGATACTTCTAGCTTTGCTCACATTACACCTCTGTTGCATGATCTGCATTAGCTCCCAGTTTTCTTCCAGGTGCTGGTAATCACCTTTAAAGTCGTACATGGCATGGGACCAGGTTATTTGTGGGACTATCTCTCTCTGTGAGTATCTGCCCATCCTACCAGATCAGATACCAGACCAGTTCCAGGTCCCTTCCCTGAAATGTTGCCATCTAGTGGGACCCCAGAAGCATGCTTTCTCTGTGGCTGCCCCTACCTTATGGAACACCCTCCCCCCCCCCCGAGATACCACAGCTCCACACTCTTTTAGCCCATGCAAGTATTTTTATCTGCAGATTTCCCAATGAATATCTGTCTATCTGCTTGTGTCAGATGAGTAAGAATTGCCTTCTGGTAATGAGTCATGGTTCCTTCCCTCTCCTCTTTCTCTTTCTCTGTATTCTTTTGGTCTGTCAAGTGGTCTATGTGAGCCACAAATGATTAGTATAGGTAAGTGCTGATGGGCAAAAATGTTGAAGTTAGGGGACATTTTGTGGCTTATTTGCAACACTGGATGAATCAAATACTTATCTTTGTATGTTTTGCCTTATTATTGACTAGAACTGGAGTGGAACTATTATTCAGTTAAAAGCTTTGCTCATGGAAGACCTCTGTTTAAATCTTCCACATACCCAGATAAGAGGATTCAGAAAGAGGAAAGAACTCTACCTAAAACTCTAATAAGTTTGAGTGGATAATCTTCCTTCCTTCCTTCCTTCCTTCCTTCCTTCCTTCCTTCCTTCCTTCCTTCCTTCCTTCCTTCCTTCCTTCCTTCCTTCCTGTTAGAGATATCAGGTTTCAACCAAGCATGTCTCACACAGGCTTGAAGGAGGAGGCAACCTCTGCTGTAACCTAACCTTACTTGCTTTGTGTGGGAGGGCTGAATCCTGATTTCCTGTTCCTGTTCCCTTCTCTTCTCCTTTCCTGTTTGAATCTCCTACCAAGGAGGATGGTCAGCTATGGCTGTCCACGTTGCTCACACTTCCATTCAGCAAGGCCACATTAAGACGACTGTGGGTTTGGTCAGAACGTATCGCTCGCACGCATGAACCATCCTCTGCTACCATGAATCTGATCTACAATAAAACTGTAAGCTATTTTTCTGTAACTTTACATTAACGTGTGAAGTGTGTTTATTTTGTGTTTTGAACTGATTTAGCCTTGTGCAAGTTAATTGGGACGCTTCTGCTCTGCTAAACAAAAACTAATTAGAAGCTGCGTGGAGTTCTGGTATTAGCATCCCAGAATTCCTATACTTCCTTCCCATGACAATGACTACTGTATCCTCCAAGAACCTTCATGCAAAGAAAAAGGGTAATACATACAGTGCTAAACCTTGCTAACTTTCATCACTTTAAGTTAGAGGCAACGTTTCATTGGTCCTGCTAGATTTAGTCCACTCCTTACAAAGTCTTGAATTACATGCACTGTTTATTTTATCCTTCATAGAATCATATTTACTGGTTCCCTGCTCTTCTAGGCACTGCCACCCAAGAAGCCTAATAAATGATCCACTCACCAATGGAAATTCTGGTTTGCTGTAAATCCCACCCTTTTCAATCCCTGGGTTTTGGGAAGCTTAATGAAAGCTTTCCTGCCTGTTTCATTTAATACTGCACCTGAGCAAAACCTGAATGGCAGGAGGAGGAGAGGAATCTTGACATGGTAAATAGTCTCCTGGCAGCTATTTTCAGAATAAATATTTCCTTTTTATTTTTAACGAAACCCCTCTCCATCTGTTCTGCTCTCTTACTGCAAATGCACAAGCAGCATAACTCAAAGGCACATCATAAAAAGTAAGGCATGTTTCAGATCTTTGTGTGTATATCTCTTAATCTTCATGCAGCTTACTGACTGTCTGCTTATTATTACTTCAAATTCAGTATAGTAGGAAAAGAAGTCACAATCCATTTTTTATCAGTCTTCAAAATTGCAAAATATTAGGGCTATGTGAAGTGAGGGTATTCCCGCTCAGTGCTTCTATCAGCCTTGACCATTCATCTCATTTATGAGTCTGCCTGTATTGTTTCAAAGGGATCAAACAATGGTTGAAGCAACACACCCCTTCGAAGCTTTGCATAACCCTGCAAAATATGAATGGGACGTTGCCTGCCTATCAGACTCCAGATACATTGCAGATGAGAACATATCTGGTCCAATCCAGGACAGATCTATAATAGGCTTCAGCCCTTTCACTTCATTTGCTAAGGATATTCTCCATGCCACATTTTACGAAATGTGATGAACAGTAGATAGGCCTATAGCAAAACTGAGTTTAGTAGATTTCATATGGTAGGGCTGGGGGATCTGCTCTGCTCTGGAAAACATTACATTAAATGTTCAGATGGAATCACTTTAAGAGAAGATACCTCAGCCAATATAAATAAGTACATCTTTACTGATGGTTTACATTTGTGTAACTAGATTCATAATTTGAAGAGACTTGGAGACAGTGAGTATCAGTTGAGAGTTCAATGCTTTGTTGATGATTAACTCTTTACTAACCCTCTTAATGACATGTACACATGAAGTGTGTTGATACCAGAATGCAAGTTCTGATTCTTTTCTACATGTGTTGTAACATAATATGCATGTACGTAAGCGACACAGCTTGTGTTACAATACACCTTGCACCATGTTGACAAATCCAATGGATTCTGCAGTCTCGGGATGCTTTCTTAAAATGTCTTCCAATGGCCATTTGCTAAAAATGGGCATTTAGTGGCTAGCTACTATCCTTTCAAAAACCTTCGTTTGGTGTGCATATCCCTATGACTATAATTGCACAGTGTCTAGGACAGAATCTAACCTTCACTTCTTTCCTCTTCCCTTCCAATCAATCTCTGAGGATGGCTGGGAAAGGTCAGGTGACAGTTCATAGGGCAGTGCAAAGCTTCCAAGGAGTGCTTCAGTCTGACAGAGCTTCTGCCAGCACCCGCATTAAACAGATTCATGAATCAAAACAGGAGCCTGCTTCAAAGCAGCCAATCAAATCAGATGGCTTTGAAACAAGCTGTAGCTTTTCAGAGTGTTTTGCAGATTTAGTTGCTTTTCTGCTGCTTTCCACTGGGTTCTTCCAGTCAATGTCCAGTGTTGAAACTTAACTTCCATATATGGAGGAGGCTGAGGACAGGTGAAGGACAGTGACAGGCTAGAATCCTTTAATTTCTAATACTTTGTATGTTTGTTGCAGAGACTCTTTGATGGATATTTTAAAATAAACCAATGCGCCATGAATGAATTTTGACCTTACGGCATAGACAAAGCATAGAGAATTTTATCAAAATAAAACAGAATGTAGCAAAACAATAAAAGGGAGGATAAAAATACAAGGCTAAGGATGTAAGATTTTTGACCATTATCTTTATACATCCTTTGAACTTCATCCAAATCAATGGGTGCTGGTGGTGGAGCAAAGAAAGATTCAGGACAGTGAGTTGTACAAAAGGCAGAGCTAACCAGTAAACTGTACAAAAAGGACCTCTCGTAATATGCAGTTTTGCTGCAAAAACTTTTTTTTATCTTCTTTTTCATTGTCTAATCAGCGAACACAGCAAATTCAAGTGAACCATTTTTCAGGTACAAATTGGTTGCCCAGCATTTAAAGAAGAAATAATTAATATCTGCACAGGGAAAAAAATGAACTCTTCAAACTCATTTTCCTTCACACTCAGGATTGGGGATGACAAAGTTAATGCCATTTTGTCATTAGGCATTCTTTCTTTGTTGTGTAACCAAGTTCCCCATAAGCAAGAGTTTATAAGTTAACTTATAAGTCAAGAAGTCTAAATCCTTTCCAAACCCACAACATTCTTCAATTTGTCAGGAGCTTAGAGTTTTCTTTCAAGCACTGCTGCTTCTGTTTTATGAAGCAACCTCGATGAGAATTGCTGTTCCTCTAAGCCTTCTTTGGCTCGTCCTGAACTCAAAGAGACTGTTGCTTCTTGCATTCTCTGACCTGGATAGAAAAGAGCTGTAACAAAATGGATGGATGGAATAATCTTCTATTTGCGCTGCACTTGAAAAAAAAGGCTTGTTCTCTTGAGAGATATGTTTGTTATATGCTAGCCTAACCAGAAAGTCTGTTTCAAGTCATAGGCACTCAGGCATACTCATGCTATTCAGAAATCATTAAGTATTTAGTGTGTGTATACAAGCCCTTGCCAACATAGCAATTCGAAAGCATGCAAATGGAAATAGATTAATAGGTACCACTTTGGTGGGTAGGTAACAGCGTTCCACGTGCGTCATGCCAGCCACGGAAGCATCTTCGGACAACGCTGGCTCTTCAGCTAACAAATGGAGATGAGCACCGGCCCCTAGAGTCGGACACGACTATGCAGGGGAAACCTTTACCTTTACTATTATGCAAGCACAAACTGGGGAGGGGAGGGGAGGGGAGGGAGGAGTCATGTATAGATTCATGATGATTAGAATCCCTGAAAATTAGATATCTTTTATGGTAGCTTTTATACATCCCTCCCTTCTTTTGTAAAAGGACCTTTAAGAGACCTTTTATCCTTTTCCAAAGCTAAAGAATAAGTCCTTTACCTATAAATAGGGTATAGATTATCTATTTTCTTTCTCCAGATGTCAATTTACATCTGATAGGAATATAGTTCAAAAGAATATGAACATATGAGAATATTAAATCTTGTTTCAAAGTACACATGTAATTACTTCCTCCTCAAGTGCAAAAATTATAGGAACTGTTCATATATTTAAATGAAGCACTAATCTCATTTCATCTCCAATAACATAATTTACTCAAGCTTCTTCTAAATCAATACAATGGATTCAAATACATCTCAAATATTATTTTTTGTTGAAGAAGACATAAAGTTCTAGTGAAGTTTTTTTGTATTGATTTTAACACCTTTTCCCATGGCCAAAGCAAAATAGGAATTACTAATTCCTTATTCTATTCAACCTTTAAATGATTGTATATAAAATTTATTCATGCTAACATAATTTTAAAAAGAATAATTGTAGGGGGTTTTTTGTAACATAGGATTTAATAATCATTAGTAATAGCTAGGAATTTCTGAGGCTGAAAATGGCACAGGTTCAAATTGGGATGTCAATAGATGTTATAACTGTTGATATTACCACTAGGCAGTACTGGGCAAATATTTGTCTCTTAATGCAAAACAAATCTTGATAAAATAGTTAAGAGCAGAGACATCACACTGACAACAAAGGTCCACACAGTTAAAGCAATGGTATTCCCTGTAGTAACCTGTATGGCTGCGAGAGCTGGACCATAAGGAAGGCTGAGCGAAGGAAGATAGATGCTTTTGAACTGTGGTGTTGGAGGAAAATTCTGAGAGTGCCTTGGACTGCAAGAAGATCAAACCAGTCCATACTCCAGGAAATAAAGCCAGACTGCTCACTTGAGGGAATGATATTAAAGGCAAAGCTGAAGTACTTTGGCCACATAATGAGAAGACAGGATACCCTGGAGAAGAAGCTGATGCTAGGAAAAGTGGAAGGCAAAAGGAAGAGGGGCCGACCAAGGGCAAGATGGATGGATGATATTCTGGAGGTGACGGACTCAACCGTGGGGGAGCTGGGGATGGTGACGGCCGACAGGAAGCTCTGGCGTGGGCTGGTCCATGAAGTCATGAAGAGTCGGAAGCGACTGAACAAATAAACAACAAAATGCAAAACAAACAAACAAAAAGATAGAAAGTATAAATCCACATTTCCCGTATAGTAGGGTTTTTTTTTAAAAAAAATCTGAGATCTAAATTACAGTATAGCATCAATTTAGCATGAGAAAAAGGATAAAAAGATATTAATTTCATATTCACAACCTCAAATTCTTTTTAAACCCAGATGTATGTCATGGAACTTGTACTTTCATTTCTTGTTTCCTATTCCCTTGCTTTCTACAGTGAGCTTAAGTGGTAAAAATTGTTCAGCTGTATGACATCTGTTCTTGAGACAGATAATCAGGACTCTCAGATGATTCCATAAATCATCTGACACACCCCAGACTATTATAACTAGTTGAATTATTGTCAAGTCAACTAGTGTCTGAGCAACTTGATTCTAACAGCAGAATGCGGATCTCACCTTGCCTTATTCTCTCACCTTGATAAATTCACCTTCAGTGATTTATTTAAATGTATTTGTTTATTTAACTTAATATAATGCATTCCTCCATGTGAGGAATGGGGCCAATCTACACATTTCTCAAAAGCCTCTCCATCTGAAAATACATGAGACCTATATACTCAGAAGATTTATTTCTGTGCTACAAACATACATTTTTTTGTATTTTACTTTATCACTTCACTGAAGAGTCCTCAAAATATAGCTGGGTGAATGAAGATGTTCAGTGACAGTTCCCCTTCACAACAGCTAAAAGGAGTGATGGTGACCTATTTGAAGTCAAAAGCTAAATTAGTGATTCCAGAAATGTTAATGCCAAATATGCCAGAGGAAATTGGATGCAACATTTTGCTGAATTTTAAAAGTAAATAAAGGTGTCCAAATTAAAAAAAAATAACAGTTGGAGATGTAATTTCAGATGATCAGGAGAGTTATTGCTGCAGTATACAGAGCACACTGACTCTATCTTCTATCAGTTTTATAAGTACAAGGTGTTTAGTTTATAGGATTTTTTCTTTTTTTTCTTCTTTTGGAGAGAAAAGACAGCAAGAAGGAAGTCTCATGATTTGCTAGCTAAACCGTTTACATCTATACTCCTATTAGATAGAGGATATAACAGTCTGGTTGAAATATGACATGTGCCACATTCTAATGTTCTACAAGGAGGCATTTGATGGAAAAAGACCTGAAGTAGAAAGTTTCAAACAGAAACCGAAAGTCTACAATCCGTACAATATCCCTGTGCTTGTTTAACACTTTGGGCTTTTAACATTCATAAAAACTCAGCCTATTTAACCCGCACCCCTGCCCCCACTCATATAAACATGTAACAAACAATGTCTTGCAAGTACTACTATTTGGGTCTATACTCTGTCAAATGAAGGGCCAAACTTAATAAACAACTCCCAGGCCAGAAACCTTGCCAGTAGTAAGAGTGTATACTTTTTTTGATGGGGCTTGATCAGATGAGAAGTGATGATATCACAGGAAATGATGTCACAAGGGGGTTTACATGACCCCCCCCGCATGTTTTGCTGGAAGTGACATGACCAGAAGTCATGTGTCCACCCCCACCCCAACACCCACCACGTGCTTTGCCGGAAGTCACGTGGCAGGGAGAAAGGGTTTTTTTAAAAGCACAAGCAGTTTTCTAAACACAAAAAGAGAAAAAATGGTTATGGAGCATGTTCAAGCATGTCCCTGACATGGGTGGGAGAGGGGCATATCAAAGAGTGTCACACAGCTGGCACGTGGGACAGAACTGGGCTATGTCCAGACAAGCCTCTGCAGCTGCCGGTTAAGCACCTGAGCACTTTTGAAAAATAAAACCCTGCGTTTTGAAGATGGCAAATACCAATGATGGTTTGTTTGATGGGGATTTAACTCCACAACCAGCCAAACAGAGATTTAGAACAAGGAAAAGGCCCAGCACCCCTGGGCCATGTATCTTATTTGAGGAGAACACACAGGATGGTATTATATTGCCTTCTTACTGTAGGTACTGCAAAACATCAAATGGTGAGTAACAATAAATATTAAGAAAATAGTATTTTGATTAGTTGAAATTGCTAGTCTAATTCTATCTTATTTCCTTTTTTTAAGGAATGACATGGTCTCAAGATGTTAGCATGGTACAGATTATGAAAGCATGTGTCATAAAAATATTGCATCATTGTTTAATGGTGTGCCTACAAGAAGATGGAGATCAATTGGATGGATCCAGCAAAGCAGAGCTTATTAAAAGCCTATGTTCTAGTCTATCCAAGCCCGAGACTCTTTGGATCGTTATCAACATCTCCAGCAAACTAGATAAATTATATTTCACACGAGACACACTTGGTGAACTTGGGGCATTCATACAATGTATTGAGAAGAACCCTAATCAACTGGCGGTAATGGAAAAATTGAGGCTGAATTACCTGTGTCTCTGAAGAGGCTCATATGTCAGAATGTAGCAGAAATTCACCAAGTTCACCAAGGGGCATGTCTGAACATGCTCAATAACCATTCCCTGTTGTAGCAGTGTGTGAGTAAAAGACAATGACCCACTTTGATCTCTACTTCTTTCCAATCTTTATATCCTTCCTTCAGTGCTGCTGTCTGTTTTCTGTCCTAGGTAATTAGGGAAAGAAAAGTTTTTGATATGGGTACAGAGTGCTGCCTGCCTGCCTGCCTGCCTGCCTGCCTGTCTATCATTGTTGGGGCAGATAGAAGCAGGAATATAGGAAATTTGTGCAAGGGTTGAAGCCATAGAACTCTACGGCTGGTAGCGGGGAGGAAAGCCCTTTCTGCAAATCCATGCGGTCCTGTGAGCCATGTGCTTCCGGGCATGTGGCTGGGGAGAACACATGGGGGTGGGGTGGGGGTGATGATTATAATACAGTCCAACCGATAGTTACTAATCTTAGAAGTCTGCACATGATTCATTACTTTCTGAGTCTTGGAAAACACCCCCTTCCTATAAACTGGAGTGGCCCCTGATTTCTCTTCTCCTTTCTCTGGGAAGATTCCAAGATACAATCCCTGTAGCAAGCTCCTTGCTGGCTACTTAACCTGAAAGGGGAGGGGAGTGATGTTTACACAATTTTGCAAATTCTTCCTACTGTATTTCCTTATTAGGTGTTTTGTGAAATAGAAAACAGCAGGTTATGGCCATGTGTATCATGGCTGGAGATGAGCATGACCAGTATCACGGGGACTGATGGACTGAATGTTTCATTGATGTCTAGCCCTTGGCCAAATTTTATGCAGCCCTCAATCTAATTTTTTTTATTTTCTATTTTATTTAATTTCAAGATATATTTAAAATACAAAAAAGAAAAAAAAACCTATAGAATAGATAGAAAACAGAACTAAAGAAAAAAGAACAAACTATAAAGATGTGAATAGAAAGAGAGAAAAGAAAAGGCGACTTCCGACTATTTCCGATACAGATATAAGATTAAATATAAATCTAATCTCTTACGATTAATTAACCTATCATAACATTATTTCTATTACAACAAATCATTCAATCTCTAAAACCCAGAATCAAAACATCGTTTTTTTCTATTACAAGCAAATATTCCAAAAGTGGTTGCCAATTTGATATTGGCCCTCAATCTAATTTTTAAAGCCCTTTGCAAGCAGTGAGTTCAGACCTTTGGCCAGAATTATTTGTCTCTTACCAGGCTATTGCTGGGCTGGAAATATGAGTATAATTGGCAGAGGAAAAAGAGACAAAGAAAGAAAAAAACAAAGGAGCAGACTTTTGCTTTTGACTCTTTACTCACCTAATATGACTTCACCTCTGCCTCCCAGACTGCAAGTGAAGCTCATTAAATGTATCTCACATTTCTCTTGCCACTCAGACATCAGGGTCTCCCATTCTATCATCATAATGACAGCTCTTTAAATAGGATGGGCAAGAACTGCTCTGACATTACCTAATGGGTTCCATGGTTGAATGGGTACTTGAACCCTGATCCCTGATTCCATTCCAACATCTAAGCCACTATCCCATATGGGTTTTCATTTGGCTCTTTACTGAAAGGAGTTTGTTTTGTTTTGTTTTTACAAAACCGTGGGTTTTTATTGGAGAAAAGGTTCTCACCACAGCTTTACAACTCAATGTTATTTCTCTACTTGGTACAACTGCAGACAAGAGGATAACTTTCCTAAGGCCATTTAGTGCAGTGATGGTACGATTTTCCTCCTCCCTCCCTTCCTCCCTCCCTTCCTTTTTTGTGTATCAGCTCATTTTCAGCCACCTGGTAGTACTAATATAGCTCTGTAGAAACCAAATATATAATCAACATCCAATATGCTGATGTGAATTTCTCGATGGCTGATGCTCGTGACATAAATCAGCTCTAAAACTGATGGGGAACAAAATATCATTACAGAGACTGGGGAGGGAATAAAATAACAGCATAGTTTCTCACTCAAATCCTATTTCTTGACATATTACTAATTAACTTTTCAATTAATCATATCTAATAATGCTGATGGAATAATTATGTCAGTTTAGATACACTAATGTTATAAAGACTTTAACATTACTATGCAATTATTCTATTATACCTGGAGGTTTGTTTGTTTATTTATTTGCAAATCTAATTTGAGTTTCAGTCATTAATCTAAAAGTTTTAATCTCAAGGCAGTTGCTATTTTTTAAACCGTTTTCTTCCTTTCAGACAGAGAAATCTGTTACAGTAAGTATACTCTATTGTCCAGGGATTAATAAATGCACTTAAACCAGTTTCAGTCCTTAAATCCTCATAAAGCTAACTGAACAAACAGATTGAGCCAATTCACACAGGGACAAAGAGGAAAAAGTTGTTTAATTGTTTAGAGAATGTTAAGCAACAAAATAACATTCCAAAATGCCTTTAATCCTTGAAAAGAACAAAGCAGCATTTTTATCCTTTTTCTTAACTTTTAGATTAAATATTGTACATATATGCATTCCTATCAAGCTATTCCCTTTGGGGGTAGTAAGCACTATCATGCAAAGCACAGATATGGTATGCAGCAAGATTATTGTATACAAAAAGATGGAAAATAATGAAAAGCTACAGTGGAAGGTTGGATTATAAAATTTTCTGAACTTGCAGAAATGGCAAAGCTGACCAGTTTGGTTAGAGAAAAAATGACAAAGACTTTTCTGAAAGACTGGAAACCTTATATGTATTTTTTGTTGAAAGAAGAAGAGACTGAATTGATGATTTCTGGATTTGGGAATAAAAAAGGGCCAAAGAGGATGGGGAAAAAATAAGATGGCAATTACTTGATAGAAGGAAGGGTGGAAGGCATAACTGTATGTTTTCTTGTTTTTTCATTTATTTTCCTTTTCTAACTTCTTTGTTTGTTTTGTATACTTCTACAGTATTGAAAAATTCTATATCTATCTATCTATCTATCTATCTATCTATCTATCTATCTATCTATCTATCTGATATGGTAAAGCCTTGATTTAACAGACCCAAATTTAGTGGACTTTGGATGCAGTGGACAAGATTTCTGTCCAAAAGTCTATCTACTATAATGCACAAGTCTATTGCACCCAAGTAGTCCAGAGGAGGAAATTAAACTTACCTTAAATTTACCTTAAGTTTACAATATCTGCAGCAGTTTATGTCATTGACATATGATATCATACATGGATGACATACTTTCGATTTCACTGACTCATAGAATCAGAAAGTTGGAATGTACCTCAGAGTTCATCTGGTCCAATCCCTTGCTCAGTGCAGGATTTGCTATCTATTTTGGATAGATAGCTATCCAGGCTGTCTGAAGACTTACAGTGAAGGGGAACATCTACGACATGAGCCAACCAATTCCATTCATTAACAGCTCGTACCATCGGGCTAGGCCATCTTTCTTTCAATCATAGACCAGTATAAAATATATCAAATTACAACAAATTACAAAAAATTAGGGTATGGAATAACACATTAATAACAAGGTTATAAGGATTACTAATGCAATTCTTTCTAAAACTAATGTCTAACTATAAGAATGGTACGTGCTATTGATATTAAAATTATAATAATTATGATATGGTAATACAGTATGACACTAAAAAGAGTGGCATAAAAATAATGAAATAAAACAAGAATGGACTGAAATCATCAGCAGATCAAACCATCTAGGCTGTAAGGTAGATGAAACTAAGAGTTTACATTGCTATCGTTTTGGTTTGTTGAGTTTGGAAGAGAGAGAAAAATACATCAACAGATACAAACAGCAAGTGCTGAAATGGAAGAAGGAAAAATCAAGGGTTGTGGTATAGGCAACAAGTTAAATCTAACCATATTGATCTGCTTTTAAAGCACCTGTGATACCATTTGTTTCCTAATCGGATCCACCGTTAAAATTTTACCTTTGGAAGACAATCTTACTCGGCTACGAGTGATCGCCAATGATGAATGAATACTCATAGTCCCAGAGGCAAGTTTTGCCATCTTGTAAAAGTAGTATTTGGGTTTCAATCTGATAAAAAGAGGTTGACATAAAAGCTACCTTGGTATGTTTTTTAGAAGATGTGTTATGAGTAAATGTCAGGAGTCCCAGTTCAAAGAACAGAACAATAATACATGCACCATTGACTCAGATCCAGAAAGGCATGGACATGGGTGTTTTTCATGTGGGACACTAGGAAACCTCTCTTGAATAATTGTAGGGAGTAACACATTTAAACAGGCCAAAACAAAGCATGCCTTGAGGAAAGGTCACTAAAACGATAAAAGCTGGAGTGAAGTTTTTATTTGGATTTCTGATTGCATAGCAACAGGTGGTTGTGCTAAGCTCATTTTGTATATTGATGCTGTTTTACGATTTCCTTGCTTTTGCATATCCATCAGATGCCCCAAAAGATGGAGACAGGTTACAAGTCAATAATGTTGATTCCAGTGAAATTATCTGCATGGAGTGATGTTGATTTTGCAAAGTTAAGGAGCCTAAGACTTCTGGATAATAATACCTGCTTTAGCCAATATAAAAAAACTGCTTTGCCAAATCTGGGGTCTAGAGAAATAAGCCCAGCTTTGATTTATAATGTGTCACTTGGAACACAAGATGGAATGCCACCAATCTTCCTCAGGAATTTAGATGGTACTTTTTCACAGTGATGAATGTCTTTATAGATACAATTGTTTTCCCTGGAAAACCTAGGAAGCAAAAGGCCACCCACTGGGTAAAAACACCTTAAGATGGCAAATGCTAGCTTCTAAGGCTTTCTTGTTGCTTTGATTTTTATGTCTTTCCGTCAGCAGTCCTCAAAAGCAGATATAGGAAGATCTCTTATGCGGAAAGACTCTGTCCATGTGGCTAAGGGACCACTGAATCTTTGGCCCACATCTTGCTATACTGCAGTTTCTATAGAGATCTTCATGGAACCCATAATTAACATTTCCTGGCCATTCAGATGAATTCTGTGTCTGATTTCATATCAGACAAAGATTCCAAAATAACATATGGTTGCTAAATTTGCATTACTAGCATCATGGGATCCCTTAGTTAAGACACAGACAGGTTAAGGAAATATAAATAATAGAACAATATTATAATCTCTTTTGTTTTTCCCACTCTATTTAAGACTTGTTCTATTAAGCAGACTAGTTAAAGTTTATATCCACTTATTTGCATTGCTTTCCTTCATTTTTTAAAACCGTCAGTGTACTAGACTACATAAAACCTTAACAAAAGTTTTACTTTAGAAGTGGATTAATACTATAATATTTCATGTGTGGTTCCATAATGTACAACTTTTAATTCAGATTTAAGTATTACTGTTCATTATTTCTCTGTTTATATCTTTTTATGTTGGTCAAGACCACAATAAAGATTTGATTTGAATGCTGCCTTCTGACTGTTTTCTGTGACCCAAAGAATTTGGACATTCCATTCTGAATCCTAAAATATGATGTACTGCTAAATAACATGGCCACTAACCTGCCATTGATGTCTGTTTTTTGAAAATATCACAACTTTGGAGTATAAATTTAGAGTAATTTAGAATGAATCTTCCTTCCTCACAATACATTGCAAAGGATTATAGCACTCTTCTTGGTCCAGCCACTGAGAAAGAAAGAATGACAGTGTCATCGGCATATAAAAGGTAAAGGTACCCCCCGCACATTTGTGCAGTCGTGTCCGACTCTAGGGGCCGGTGCTCATCTCCGTTTGTTAGCTGAAGAGCCAGCATTGTCCAAAGACACTTCCATGGTCATGTGGCCACATGACGTGCGTGAAACGCTGTTACCTACCCACCGAAGTGGTACCTATTAATCTACTTGCATTTGCATGCTTTCGAATTGCTAGGTTGGCAAGAGCTGGGGCGGGGGCGGGAGCTCACTCCGCATGCAGGGCTAGGGATTCGAACCTCCGAACTTGCGATCTTCCAATTGACAAGCTTGGCATCTTACCCGCTGAGCCACCACGCCCCTCATCGGCATATAGTATGGGACAAATTCTCATATATGCCTCATCGGCATATAGTATGGGACAAATTCTCTATTGACCAAAAATAGGACATGGTGATGTGGGTTTCTAAGCATCTGGACTGCAGAGTTTAAATAAAACATTGAATAGGAAAGGAGTCAGTAGACAGCCCTGTTCACCCCCTTACTTTGAGAAATGCTTTCCCTTGGGCCCTGCAATGGACCTTAAGGAAATTATTTTCATGCAGTTTCCATATCTAAAAAACAAAGCCTCTGGTCTGTCATTGAGGCCTCCCAAAATCTATTACATGGGATTGTCTCAAAGGTGGATTTAAGATTGACAAATATGGTATATAGGGTTCCATGAAGCTTGGCACTGTACATTTCCACCAGATGATGAAGGATCAGGCAGCACGCACTTGTAAACCTACCAGTTTCAAAATCATCAAGATATTTTTAAATCTTTTTCTCTTCTAATGTGTCAGCCATTCCTCTTAATTTATTATTAATAATCCCCACTGGGTACAAATGGCACATTGTGCCAGCTTTTATACTCCTACACTCTGCCACACCACTGATTAGGAATTCAAAACCTATAGTGTCAGCTTTCCAACCTTACATAGTCCTCCGTTCCACTAAATGATAGGACAGAGCTGAGAAAACTAATATAAATTTGTAGCAGACACAGATCTGCCAGACACACATAAATAGGCTGACCATATTTCCTTGAGACAAAAACGGGACATTGGGATGGCAAAACGGGACGGGGTTAAATTTATGTAATAAAAATGGGCAGAACTTCCATCGTCCCCTTGTGGCCGCCATTTTGACTTTTTTGACCACACCCTGCAGTCACCCCTGAACATGGATGTGCCCTTGGAGTCGCCAGGAGCTAGGCTTGACCAGAGAGTGCTGTGTCTCCTAGCCTTTGAAGGATCATTCCAAGCTGGGTAGCTGGGACTTCGCTTTCTCCAAGGGTCTCCAGACCAGCGTTTCTCAACCTTGGCAACTCTAAGATGGGTGGACTTCAACTCCCAGAATTCCCCAGCCAGCATGGGAATTCCCCAGCCAACAAGGACGGGAAAGCTCCCTCTTTCGCTCACACGCGCCAGGGTTCCCTCACCGTCCTTTTCCCGCATCACAAGTTCCCTACAAGAATGGGAACGGGGTCTATTTAAGAATAGGATTTTTTAAAAAAAGGGGGTGGAGCACACCACCGATGGGACTGCCAACCCTTTCCTGAAAAGTGACCATGTGTCCCAAACTCCAACACACACGTAGCTGCTGAGCAAGAAGGGGGAGAAGGAGAAATAGGAGGGAGGGGTGGGGAGGAGAGGAGAGGAGAGGAGAGGAGAGGAGAGGAAAACAATGGATGCGACGGTTCTAAGGGACCCTACTTACCAATCTCCAGCACAATAAAGACGACATTTGCATTTTTAAGTCCCAGCTTTATGTCTTACATGATTAAGAGGTATGTTTCATTTGCCATGCTCATGCTGCTTGCTCAGGGGGAAGACACCGCATTGCAGGGGCAGATTGAGCAAAAGAAACCATCCCTTCCCAGAGGAGCGCTCAGTACAAAAGGGCGGCCGGGATGGGATGAGGGGGTGGGGGGGTGAGTTTGACCAGCTCTTCAAAAAAGAAGGGGAGGAGAGGCACTTTTTTAAGAGACAAGAACTCAAACTGGTTGCTCTCCCAGTCCGGGAGAAAACCTGATCGCAGACAAATCTAGAGCTGTGTTGGGGTTGGAAGCCTGGGCACTGTGATTATGCAGGCAAGGCGTTTGGCCAGCTTCAGCTGCGACTTCGACCCCTGTTGGTGGAAGGGAAAAACCAGTCCAGCATTCTTTGCCTCCCTGCTTCTCACAGCGCTAGCTCCTCTGAAAAAAGAGAGAAGGGGAAGAGAAAGTGGAGCGCTTCTCTTGTTACTTATTATTTTACAATGACTAAGGTACTTTTCTACTTATCTTGCTCATTCACCCCCTCGTGAACACACCATCCCCCAGAAAAGTAAGCACACTAATTTCATTCCCACGCACTCCGCTCTCAAACGCTCCCCTCTATGGAAGGAAAGCATGTGCTGCACAACGCTTTTATAGCCAAGCGGGCTGATCCATTTGCGCCCCATGAGGGGAGGGGAGAAAAGACAGTTAAGGATGGCATAAGAAAAGCAGAGAGCCCACCTCTTCCGGGCTGCCTCCAAATACGGGAGAAAATTGAGATTTATATCAAAAAGACGGGACGGTTCAAAAATGTTTAAAAAACGGGGCTGTCCCGTTCAAAACGGGACGTATGGTCACCCTACACATAAAGCCTGATCAAAATATCTTGCAGGAGAAGTAAAATATTTACGATCCTGTTCCTGCATATGGTTAGTCTTCTTTCTAGAAGCAATGGACAAAGCACCTTTTACTGATAAAGTGTTTCCGTTTTGGGTGTTGTTGTTTTTTTGCATTATATGCATTACAAAAAAATAATTCACATAATAATTTGTCTTTATGTATGTATTTTTTATTATTTATTTATTTATTTATATTTCCAACTTATATCACCGCCCATCTCCCCCCATTCCGGAGGGAATGCATTTTAAATGCATTTGTCTCAAAATGCAGGTCTTAAAAATGCATATGACATTTCTTAGAGCTGATAAACAGTGTCAGAACATTTGCTAAGTGTACAAGCTGATGGGAGACTTAAGCTTCAATCTGCCTGTTAGATTGTGAGGTCAGGTCAGCCCATATTGGATTTTGAACATTATCCACTTAATCCACTATTTCAATTTATCCATCTCCATCTAGTCTAGACTTAAATTCTGAATAAAATTTTGTTAAAATCTAACAACCAGTAATTGCTAAAGATGAAAAAAAAAAAAAAACCTTAAATTCCATGCTATGTAGCTGGACAAGTTGTTTCTAAACACAGTCCTATTATCTTTAGTGATGCTGACTACTCTGCATAAACTAGCAGAATTCAAGGTAATACTGTGATTGTGGAGAAACATTTAAGGGCCTTATTAATCTTCCTTTCCTTCTGGTGTGACATGGTTCAGAAGTCTAGCATCTGTCACAGCTCACCTGCTTCTGTGGCATTTACTTTGTCTTAAAGGTGGGTGACAGTATTTTGCTCCCTCATTGCATATATTAATCTGTAATGTTGCACCTGCCAGTTTAAATTGCACCTGTTAAAATATTTGATGGTAATACCTCTTCATTAACATACTGCTGACTAAAACACCCAATGAACATCTGGCGAACGCTTCCTCAGCCATATGAACAGTCAAGTAAGAAAACCTCTTTGTAACTGGGAACATAATTTGGAGTAACTGTAAATCAAAGCCTATTTCCCAACAAAGGAAGGCTGATAGTTGTGGTATTCATTAAGTGTGTTCTGTTCTCATTTAAATGCATGTTGTAGCATGGTCTTCAATCAACTGTTGACTCATAAACGTAGCTATTCTTATTTCAGCAGAAGTTACTTCTAACTATCATTGAGAATACTGTTTTGCCTGCAGTGGAAATGGTGGGATCACAGGGAAAACAAACACTTGATTAGATGATGAGGATGATGATAATTATACTACAATAGCTGGAGATAAAAGGGTCAATGAGAAAGAACTAGAAACAACAGGGAAATATAATGACCTTCAAACAGAGAATGAGCAAATGTGGAAAAAGAAAGTAGTAGTGGTACCAACAATGGTTGGGGAACTTGGTGCTACACCAAAAGATCTGGAAAAGCACTTGGACACAGTAGGAGTGAACAGAATCTCAACTCATCAATTACAACATTTGCATTACTTGGCACAGTGTATATATGATGATGATACCCTTGGGAAGGATCCAATAGTCAAATGTATCAAATCTAGTCAGAACTATCTGGTAGAGTGTGTGCATTTAATTATTTATTAAATTTATATGGCCACCCATCTCAAATACATCATAACTCTAGGCAGCTAACAATACTTAAAAAAAGAATAAAAACAATATAACAAAATTATAAATGACAAAAATAGCAGCTGGGGAAAAAAACCCCAACTAACAACAATTAATATAACCTTGCATTGGGCTCCCCCACACCTCCAGGGACCCAGACTCGATGACCACCACCAACAACAACAATAAAGATGGCAAAGCAGTTTTACAGACAATTATAAAATTAATTCAGCTACTTTCTTGTGGGTTTAAACTGTCTTTAATAGTTTTATCTCACTGTGGGTTGAAGAGAAGACATTACTATAGGATTAGCAAAGAGCATAACTTGATTCAGAGTTAAGGGATTTTGCTATGATGTAACAACAATAATCTTAAGCCCATCCAAGTTGTCTGTACTTTCGGCTATGTAAGGTGAAAGCTGAGAGGATGTCTGCTGAGAATTGGATCAATACTAATTGGATCAATACTAAGTCAAGGCCCTCCCTGCCATTAGGCAGAACAAAACAGCTTCCCAAGACAGCAAATTACTCTAATACTGTTCTGCCTTATAGTAAATTCACTGGATTTATCAATTCTTTAGAGCTTACCTCAGAAATCCCGATATTTTTCCACCATACATGTTGCTTCAACAAACATTGAACTGACTATTCTCACAATGGTTTTATTTGGTTTTGCATCTTCAGGTATTTGTCCTTTAAGATTATTTCTTCTCCTCTCATTTCTGATTTTGGCCAGGGATATACTGTATATATATGAGACATTCTGGTGGCACTTCTAACTATGGTGATTCCTGATCTTCTAACAGCTAACAATACTTAAAAACAGAATAAAAGTTATATTAAAAATTATAAAGAACAAAAATAGCAGCTGGAAAGAAACCAACCAACAACATCAGTTAAAATAATGAGAACCTTCACACATAGTTCTTAATCAAATCGTAATGTGACTGTCTTCTAAATCAGCATTAAATGTCTATGGAAGCATTTTACACAATGGTAAAGTCAGTAAGGCACAAGATTAGACCTGACACAATTTCATTTAAAGAGCAATTTCAACAGGTTTGTGATCTCCCAAACAGAATCTACTCCAGTATGTAGAACAGACTGAAACTGGACACTACTTTAACATTAGAAAGTTGCACAGGTAAAAAAAAAAGTGAAGAATGCATCTGAAAAAGGATTATGTGTGTAAAATTGGATACAAAAAGGGGAAGTTATTTTTTTAAAAAAGAGCCTAAAACTTGCATCAGTGAACTTTATACTTATATTAAAAATGCATCAGGGAAATTTATTTGTTTTGAACACATTTTTATTGGGGAAATTGCTTATTGCTAACAGCGCCATATATTAGGAAAAGTAATGGGTAGAAGGGTGGGCTGGAATACAGACTGAAATATTACTTTTCTATCATAGACAGTAAAATAACATATTTATACTGATTCTCATATTCCTAATTTCAAGGTAGGTTTGATGTTTATGCTCAGGAGAAACATATAAATTTCAAGGGAAGGCAAAAGGACTTTTTTCAGGGGCATACCACACACTGCCAAGGTTCTTTGTTGCTTTTAAATGTGTTTAAAATTAAATTTTCTTGATTTCTTTTCTTTCCATACTCTCCAACTTTCAGAATGCCCTTGAAAAAATATATTGCAATTCTCTGGTTAAGTAATCCTAATCATGGTTTAAAAAAAAGTGTGTTATGAATCTGAATCTTTCATTCCTGAATAACAAGAATGGATTTAAAAAGAAAAAAATAGTCCACTGTCAATCTTCCCTGGCCTGCCACAAGAAATGGTGCAGATGAGACCTAAGAAGACCTTTGTCATCCTCCTCCATTCCATCCCACTCTTCCATAATGTTAGAATCATGGGAAGGAAAGAGAGTGGTCAATTATGTTACATCCTCTTCCATACATTGGAGAGGTAACCTGTGGAGAACATGCCTCCATGCCTCCACTACTCATATGGATTCCCAACATGGTTTAGAACCCTGGGAGATAGGAGTTGTAAATCAGGTGTAGTGTAGGCTTTCTGCTATAGTCACTCTGTCTCCAATACTTGGAGAACTACAGGACTGGCAATGGGGAAAAGCATGAGGGGTTCTTTCCTACTCTCATCATACATTGATAATCATGTGCAAACAGACTGAAGAGAGTTCTAGTCTCTTATGAATTCAATGCTCCATTATGTGCCATTGGTTCAGAAAAAACTCTGTATGTTTGCTACAAATATTAGGTCACCAATATAGTCCTCAGTATTGAAAATTTTAGTATTACCAAAAAACTTACTTTGTGCATTTATTTGCCTAGTAGTTTTGTCCCTGAGACTTTAGTTGTGTGATGATCTCAACAACAATGTCCCAATAAACACTTCTCCATGCAATTCATTGAAATGCAGATAAAGCTTTATTTAGGATACATGTTCATTGAAGCACTCCTAAAGACTTGAATACTGATTCCCGCCAAACTATGCTCTCTTAACCCTTCCCTTTGCGCGCCAATTCACCAGCGATGATCTCATGGAGCAAACGGTCCCATCTCCTCTCCGTTGCAGGTGCGTGACCTTGGCCTAGCTGTCTCTAGCTTCCAGCAGCAGACATAACACTCAACTGTCATTCCCCCTCCCAACTACTATACAAGCACTAAGCTATTATAGATTCTAATGGCAGGATTCATAGACATGAACCCTGACATGCCGACCCTCCAAAAGAAAGAATAGTATGCCAAGAACAAGAAAGGTTAAGAAATACAAGTATACATAAAGGTACATGGACAAATTCCAGAATTCTTCAGGCTGCAAGACAATGGGAGGCACTGAGATCTGAAAAACAGAAATAAGAATAATTGTGCAGTTAACCAGGTTTAGAAGGGAATTGATCATGGAATTTCTTCAATAACCTTGGCGCTGAAACATGAATCTTATCAACCCACTCCTCAAACCCCACAGGCAAATGTTTCCATTGCACCAAATACTGTAATTTTCCTCGGTGCAGTCTGGAGTCCAAAATGTTCACAATTTCAAAATGTTCGTTATCTCCCACCATGATAGGTGGCGGCGCTACTGGATCTGGATGCCATTGATCAGCTGGTTTAACTGGTTTCAATAAGCTGATGTGGAAGACAGGATGTACTCTACGAAGGTTCTTTGGCAAGTCCAATTGAGCGGCTACTGGGTTGATCACTTTCACAATGGGAAATGGCCCAATAAATTTAGGCCCCAGTTTCTTGCATGGCTGAGTTGATTTCAAATGTTTTGTAGACAGGTAGACCTTTTCTCCCACCACTAAAGGCCATTCTGGAGCCCGTTTACGATCAGCAAAATTTTTGTATGAATTTTTTGCTTCTTGTAATATATTCAACATTATCGGCCAATTTGATCGTATTTTTGTAATCCATTCATCTGCTAGTACAGGATCAGTTTGTTGAAGCATGGCAGGGTCAGGTAGCTCAGGAATAGGTACAAAATCCTGGCCAGTAGCCACTTTAAATGGTGAAAATCCAGTGCTCTGATGAACAGCATTATTATACGCTACCTCAGCAAAGGGTAACAATTCCACCCAATTATCTTGCTGATGACTAATGTAACACCGTAAATACTGTTCCAACACGGAGTTAAGCCGTTCACAAGCTCCGTTACCCTCCGGATGATGCCCAGAGGTAAGACCCTGTTCAGTTCCAATCAATTTTAGAAATGATTTCCAAAATTTGGCGGTAAACTGACTTCCGCGATCGCTGATAATCTGCAAGGGGGCGCCGTGCGCTCGGTAAATGTGCAAGATGAATAACTTTGCCAGTTGACCAGCAGATGGCAGTCCTTTACAAGGGATGAAATGAGCTTGTTTAGAAAATAAGTCAGTTACTACCCATATGACGGTCTTGCCTTTACTCTCTGGTAAGTCTACAATGAAATCCATTGAAATTTGTTTCCATGGGCTTGTTGGCTCAGCCACTGTTTGCAATAGTCCCACCGGTTTCCCGGGTGCTTTTTTCATAGATGCACAAACATGACATGACAAAACATATTGTTTAACATCTTTCCTCAAAGTTGGCCACCAAAATTGCCTTCTGACCAAATGTAAAGTTTTTACAAATCCGAAATGTCCGGCAATTTTGCTATCATGACAACGTTGTAAAATAGCCTTTCTCACAGTCTCTGGAACATATAATCTGTCTCCATTCCACCACACCCCATTCGCCTCAGTTAATGTTTGCTTGTGCTCTTTCCACCAATCGTCAGCCTCTATAGCGGTTTTAAGTTCTTTCTCTAGAGAGGGTTCACATAGAGGTTTCGGTGGTTTGGCCTTGCTTCTAGTGATAGCCACCTTCCCTTGCAATTGTACAGGTATGGGTGCTGCATCGTTGTCAGAACCAGGTTCCTCCTGGTTGGATAATCCCAATTGTTGGGGAGACATTACTATGGATACCATCAGTTCTGGTTGAGTGTCATGCTGTGGCAGTCTAGATAAAGCATCTGCTAAAAAGTTTTTCCCAGCTGGCAAATACTTTAATGTGAAATTGAACCTACTGAAAAATTCAGCCCAACGGATTTGTTTAGGATTTAATTTCCGAGGCGTTTTAAGTGCTTCCAAGTTCTTATGGTCAGTGAAGACTTCAAAGGGATGAGGCGAACCCTCCAGCAGGTGTCGCCATGTAGCTAGAGCATGTCGCACTGCAAAAGCTTCCTTTTCCCACACCAACCAACGTTGTTCAGCCTCAGTAAATTTACGAGAAATATATGCACAAGGCCTTAATTGATCATTATTGTCTTTTTGCAATAATACGCATCCAACCGCAGAATTGGACGCGTCTGTCTGGATCACAAAGGGACGTTCTGGATCAGGATGTTTTAAAACGGGTTCTGCAGTGAACAACTGCTTCAGTTGTTCAAAAGCCGTTTGGCACGCCGGCGTCCATTTTAATTTCGGTTGAGGTTTATTTGCTAATACGCCATCAGCCGATTTCTTGGTTTTTAACATATCGGTTAATGGTAACGCAATCTTGGCGAACCCGGGAATGAACTGGCGATAGAAATTTGCGAACCCGAGAAAAGATTGTAATTGCTTTTTTGTTCTGGGGGTTTCCCACGCCAATACATCTTTAACTTTGGCGGGATCCATTTCAATGCCCTGATGGGATATTCTGTAGCCTAGAAAATCCAGTTTTTCTTTGTGAAATTCACATTTAGACAACTTAACATACAGTTTGTTTTCTAAAAGCTTTCTGAGCACTGCTTTTACTAGTTTTACATGTTGTTCCATGGTCTCTGTGTATATTAAGATGTCATCCAGATATACCAATACCCCCTGGTACAGAAATTCATGCAGAACCTCATTAATTAAGCTCATGAAGACTCCAGGCCCGCCCCTTAATCCGAACGGCATGACTTTATATTGAAAACAACCTAATTGGCAATTAAAAGCGGTCTTCCACTCATCCCCTTCTTTTATGCGTACTCTAAAATACGCTTCTCTCAAATCCAGCTTAGTGAATATTTTCCCTTTGGTCAGTTGAGCCAGCATATCTTTCATCAACGGGAGCGGATATTGGTTAGAAATACAAATAGCATTCAACCCCCTGTAGTCCGTACAAAGCCGTAATGAGCCATCTTTCTTTTTCCGGAATAAAACCGGAGCAGCCGTGGGTGAGGTGGATGGCTCAATAAACCCCCGCTTGAGGTTCTTATCTATAAAATTCCTCAGCTCTTGTAGTTCCTTATGAGTCATTGAATACAACTTGGGTTTAGGTAACACTGCCCCAGGCTCCAATTGTAAAGAACAGTCTGTTTTCCGATGAGGGGGCATCTGGTCTGATTCCGTCTCCAAGAAAATCTCCCCCTCCTCCTCATATAGTGACGGTGCCACCGCTGCTTGAGCTAGCTCCCGCACCACACCGAGTCCTGCAGTTTCCCGCTCAACTCCCAAATATGAGCCATCTGCAAATTCCATTTCTCCAGAAACCCAGTCAATCTGAGGGTTACGCTCCCGCAACCATTTGAGCCCCAATACTATGGGCCGATTGGAAATGGGAGCCACAATAAACCTAATAGTCTCTTGATGAGTCCCAATAGTCATTCTTAGGGCTTCTGTATAGTATTCCACTGGACCCCGTTTCATATCTGACCCGTCCAGCTGACAAAATATGATAGGAACTTTTAACTTATGCAACTTAAGTCTCAGTCCTGTAACAATGGCAGGATGCATCAAACATCTTGAGCACCCCGAGTCCAGCATTGCCATCAAATTGTTCTGATCCCTCCCATCCAAAGTTTCAAGCTTTATCTTAACCTGCATGGTAGGACAATCTCCACTCACCAGCGGATCGGAGCGCCGATCTGCAAATGTCTGGCCCACGGCGCACTTCAAGCCAGACATCGCTCGTTTTCCGCCGGCTGCATGAACTCTTCGTCAGAGGAGTCGTTCTCTCCCCCAACCAGATCCCGAGTCTTGCTGTCCTCCAGAGCATGAGCTGTTCCCTTGCGTGGTGGTAGCTTAGATGGTTTGGAAGGCTGGCTGTCTGGCTTTGCTTTTACTGTAGAGGGGTTCTGAGGGCAGTTACCAATGCGATGTCCCTCTTTGCCACATTTGAAACACAAGCCTCTCTTTGCTCTGCGTTCTTTTTCCTCTTCCCAAGCAGTGGCTCTAGCTAGCTTCTTCGCCGGGGGCTGTCCCAAAGGGCTTTTCCCCGAGCTATGTAGCTTCCTGTACGATCTCAGTCTTAATTGGGTGCTCTCAACCTTTCCGGCTAATTGAATCCATTCTTCTAGGGTGTCAGGGTCACCCCGTCCTGCTGCCATCTCTAAAATCTCGGGTTTCAGCCCCATCTGGAAGTATTCCACCTGAAAAGTCTCAGGACAAGATGGGACCATGCCTATGAGTTTTTTAAACTCCATTGCGTATTCGGCAACAGATCGGTTTCCCTGGCGTAGCTGCTGCAGCTGCACTTTAGCTGACATTTTAGAGAGGGTATCTTCAAATCGGCGTCGTAAAGCTAGCATAAAGCCATTAAAAGTCCATAAATCTGGAGAGTTAGAGTCATGCAACGCCACCAGCCATAAAGCAGCCTCTCCCTCTAAGAAACTTGAGACGTACCTTACTTTGGCTTCTTCCGTTAAGAAAGACTCCTCAAACTCCTCCATAAAACCCCTGACATGGGTCATAAAGCAAGCCAATTTCGCTGGGTCCCCATCAAATCTTGTTTTCAGTTTGTTCAACGCGAACACCCTAGGTTGGCCCCTTTGTAATTTACTCACGGCCGGTTGAGGCACCTCCATTTCGGATCCAGAGGATTCCTCCTCCTCCTCTCCACTAGACGTGCCGCTCTCTGCTGCCGTGGTCATCAATTTAGGTGGTAAATCCGCCCCTGGAATACCTTCCTGCTTTGAAATCAAAGCCAGTTGTTGCACGGATTGAATAAGGGTTTGTAGTTGGTGACTAATAGTCTCCATTTCACCATCAATACGTGCAGTCTTCGCTTCCAGTGAAGCCATCCTCTGGGACTGGGTCACTCTGGGTTTAGCCGTGCGTTTTCCCTTCCCAGCCCGGATGCCGCCTCCAATTCCCACGGACCATTCCGCTCCCACTCGAGGGGTGCGTGCCATGGCTAGTTCGGTAGTCTCTACGCCACTTCGTCGAGACACCTTCTTAGAGGCTTTTTTCTTAGCTGCTTCGGGTTCAGCAGCCGCACTCTTCGCTTCCCAACCTGAAGAGGGGCCTGGTTGCTCCCCTTCCTCCGTCTGGAAACATTCCATAGATTCTTCCATGCTGAAGTTGCTTGGACAAGCCGATTCTCACTCAGGAGGCACTAAATGGAGTTACCACTTGTAACCTCAGGATAAACCGACTGGATTGTAGATTCAAGTCTTTCTGTGATGATCTCAACAACAATGTCCCAATAAACACTTCTCCATGCAATTCATTGAAATGCAGATAAAGCTTTATTTAGGATACATGTTCATTGAAGCACTCCTAAAGACTTGAATACTGATTCCCGCCAAACTATGCTCTCTTAACCCTTCCCTTTGCGCGCCAATTCACCAGCGATGATCTCATGGAGCAAACGGTCCCATCTCCTCTCCGTTGCAGGTGCGTGACCTTGGCCTAGCTGTCTCTAGCTTCCAGCAGCAGACATAACACTCAACTGTCATTCCCCCTCCCAACTACTATACAAGCACTAAGCTATTATAGATTCTAATGGCAGGATTCATAGACATGAACCCTGACAAGTTGTTCTGAAATCTCCTAGGGATGGAACGAAGTATACAAGGATATACTCTGGGGAATATATTTTTCTCAGGAGGGAGCTGGTTGCATTTACTAAGCAGAAGATATAAATTTGTATAGGTCCCCAGAAGTAATGTGTCAGTTTTAAAAAAGCCCATAAATTAGTTTAAAGGTTAGTGGTTTGAATAAAACTACATGCCAAAACACTGAGATCATTAAATCTTTTGCCTTTAATTTATGTTGGTTTAAATGAATAAATGTGTGACTCTTAGGAATCATAAAACAATACTGACATTTCATTTTTCCTTTGCTTCCACAAAATTAAGTTAACATGGGGCATAATCCATATCCCACTTACCCTGGAAATGCTTTTAAAGCAAAATTGAATTGTGCAAACAAAATACTGTATTTATTTATTTATTTAATTTTTATCCCACCTTTATTATTTTTATAAATAACTCAAGGCAGTGAACATACCTAATACTCCTTCCTCCTCCTATTTTCCCCACAACAACCCTGTGAGGTGAGTTGGGCTGAGAGGGAGTGACTGGCCCAAGGTCACCAAGCCGGCTTTCATGCCTAAGGCGGGACTAGAACTCTCAGTCTCCTGGTTTCCCATTGGCTCCTTCCTAGGGCTGAGAGAGAGTGACTGGCCCAAGGTCACCCAGCCGGCTTTCATGCCTAAGGCGGGACTAGAACTCACCTTCTCCTGGTTTCTAGCCTGTTGTCTTAACCACTAGACCAAACTGGCTCTATACATACACACTCACTCTCTCTCACACACACACACTCACACTCTCTCTCACACACACACATACCAGTTTGGTCTAGTGGTTAAGGTGCTGGACTAGGAGCAAGGAGACTCAGCTTCAAATCCTTCTTCAGATATGGAAGCTAGATGGGTGATTTTGGGACAGACAGACAGACTTTTGAATTTTGGTGTTGAAGAAGACTCCTGAGAATGCCATGAATGGCCAAGGAAAGAAACAAATTAGTTCTCACTCAAGTCACAAATGATCATATTTTGGACACATTATGTGAAGACCTAGATCTCTGAAGAAGACTATAATGCAGGAAAGGTACAAGAAAAGAGAAGAAGAAGATGAACAGCCCAAGGTGGATGGGCCGAATTACAGCAGTAATGGATGTACCACTGGAAGACCTGAAGGACCAAGTTGGGGGCAGATTATCCTGGAGAAGTTCTAGGTGGTTGCTAATACACTTAACAGTGGAAATCATACCTTTGTGACAATGGCCCAAGATTACACTGATTCTTTTTAAATAAATCTGGGTGAAAAACCTCATAAAGCCAGCCTTGGTTTTCCCTTTGTCTCTGGTTAACAGGTGCTATTTGGCTAATGAGTTCTATCTGAGTTCCAAATATACCCATTCATGTCTCCATGTAATGGATTGTTCCATTAGAGGTAGAATAGGTTAACAACTGCTATAAGGTATGTCCTTCCTTTCCCTACTTGTCACATGTTTATCCAATACAAAAGTAGGGATGGTTCTAAAATCCTTCTCATCTACATTTCTCCATAGCTCCAAATTATTAGGTTTCAAAGTAAAATTGGTACATTATATTTTCTATTACAGTTCCTTTATTCCCAGATTTGTAGATAATGCCATACATACCCCGTTTATCAAAAGTGTGGGGTTCTTCCATTCCATCATGTCTGCCAAATCCAACCATGGTATAGATAGGCATGTGGAGAAAAACTGATAAGGTGGTGTCAAATGTTTCTTTCTGCTTTTTTTATTGAGGGCACATATGTCCCTGTGCATTGTTATGACACCACTGTAGAAGATTCTTAATACATACCATACAGTATATACCCATACTAAGCATGGGCTATTAGTGTGGTTTACAAAGCCATTGTACTACCAACCCTTCTGTACGCCTGTGAAACATGGACCCTCTACAAACGCCACCTCCAACTTCTTGAAAGATTCCATCAACGCTGCCTCTGAAAAATTCTGCAAATTACCTGGGAAGATAGGCGGACTAATGTTAGCGTATTAGAAGAAGCAAAAACCACCAGCATTGAAACAATGATCATCCAACATCAACCTCGCTGGACCGGCCATGTTGTTCGTATGCCTGACCATCGTCTTCCAAAGCAGCTACTTTACTCCCAACTTAAGAATGGAAAACGGAATATTGGTGGACAGCAAAAGAGATTCAAAGATACTCTCAAAGCTAATTTAAAAAAATGTAATATCAGCATTGAGAACTGGGAAGCCCTAACTCATGAGCCTATGTCTATGAAGGTTCTCAGTCATCCAGGTGGAATTGTCTGTAGCTTGAATCATGTCAACTGGATTTCTATTTTCTCAGTGGAAACGTTTCGCTCCTTATCCAAGGAGCTTCTTCAGTCTGAGCAAAGTTGGTAAGGGAATCCTAAATATGTTTCTAGGTAGCTGTGTGACCTTACACCTGGGGCTAGGTCATAGTTATATTGAGATGTTATTTTTTAAGTCCTTTTATCATCTAAAGGAGGATCGTTAAGATCACCATGCTGCTGTTGAGCTTGTGAAATGGTCTTAATCTTCCTAGGCACAGAAGACAAAGCAGGAAGGAAAATAGGTGAAAGATTGTGCCTGAGGCCCCCACCTCTATTCAAGGAAGGATTTTCCAAGTTGGCATAAATGGATTCCTTGACCCCTCTCTCAAACCACCTATCTTCTCTGTCTAAAATGTGAACATTAATGTCCTCAAATGAGTGTCCTTTTTCCTTTAGATGAAGATAAACTGCTGACTCTGGTCCTGTGGTGTTACTTCTCCTGTGTTGGGCCATCCTCCTGTACAAAAGTTGTTTGGTTTCTCCAATGTAGAGTTCCGAGCACTCCTCACTGCACTGGATTGCATAAACTACATTGCTTTTCTTGTGTTTTGGAATTTGATATTTGGGGTGTACAAGCCTCTGTCTTAGTGTGTTGGTGGGTTTGAAATATACAGGTATGTGGTGTTTGCCAAATATCCGTTTTATCTTTTCAGACACGCCAGCCATGTAGGGAATGACCAGGTTCTTTCGTTTACTCTGAGTCTCAGCCCTATCTGTCGCTGTTTTAGGTCTGGTAGATTTAGATTTGGTGAAGGCCAAATTTGGATATCCACAGGCCTTCAGGGCTGTTCTCAGGTGCTGTGAGAAAGAACCTGGTCATTTATCAGTATGCACATTCATAATTCAGAGTTGTAGGAAAAAGGCATAAAAATTGAGGAACTGAAAACCACATTCCAATACCTTGGACATTATTTTCGAAAAATATACCAGTTAACCAGAAATTAGATGCACTCCGCAGAAGCAAAACAGGATCAGAATCCACATTTTTTAAAAAAATCAAAACTGGTGCTAGGTGGGAAACATTGCAACACATTTTGCAAAAAATTCAGCTGATTTCACTGCTAAATAGAACTGTCCATTTATAACAGCTCTTTTTTCCCAGGATGATTTTATACCACTATAATGAGCTTTCACAGAAATGTGAACTTTGACTGAACCATAGAGTCCTAGGGTTGGATGGGACCTTGGAGGTCTTCTAATTCAGCCCTCTTCCCTTGAGAGGACTCCTCAGATGATCCCCAACAATGGCTATCTAGCCTTTGATTGAACACTTCCTGTGGGAAGCATCCATGACTCCCCTGTGAGGAAGTTTTAAAAACTCTTACTCCACTTGGCCTTTCCAGATTTTGTTAATGCATTAAACCATTTAATTAGCCCCAAGGAAGAAAAACTTTCTATAGATAAGAAATATTCTGAACATGGCACTTCTAGGGAGAACAAATGCTCCATTCTGATTTATCTCTTCTGCTCTGACTCCTCACAAGCAGCCAAAAGGATTAAAGACATTCAAGTGATAATTAATTCTGGGACAGGAAAATAGAAAGAAAATGGATACGATGGGATATTGTAGCCCAAACGCAATAGGTTTTGGCTCAAAATATAAAAGATAATAGGAAAAACTATAATGATGACAAAACATAACAACAAATCTTCATGTTATTGTATATTGTATATTTATTTTGGGAAGACTAATAGGTCCAAAGAGAGCCAATTTGGTCTAGTGGTTAAGGTGCTGGGCTAGAAACCAGGAGCCTGAGAGTTCTAGTCCTGCCTTAGGCATGAAAGCTGGCTGGGTGACCTTGGGCCAGTCACTCTCTCTCAGCCCTGGGAAGGAGCCAATAGGAAACCAGGAGAGTGAGAGTTCTAGTCCTGCCTTAGGCATGAAAGCCGGCTGGGTGACCTTGGGCCAGTCACACACACTCAGCCCAACTCACCTCACAGGGTGGTTGTTGTGGGGAAAATAGGAGGAGGAAGGAGTATTAGGAGTGTTTGCCACCTTGAGTTATTTATAAAAATAATAAAGGCAGGATAAGATGATAAGATAAGACAAGACAAGACAAGACAAGACAAGACAAGACAAGACAAGACAAGACAAGACAAGACAAGATGATAAGATAAGATAATAAAATAATAAAATAAAGTAATAAAATAAAATAAAAATAAAATAATAAAATAAAAATAAAATAATAAAATAAAATAAAATAATAAAATAAAATAAAATAAAATAAAATAAAATAAAATAAAATAAAATAAAATAAAATAAAATAAAATAAAATAAAATAAAATAATAAAATAAAATAAAATAAAATAAAATAAAAAATAAAATAAATAAAATAAAATAAAATAAAATAAAATAAAATAAAATAATAATAAAATAAAATAAAATAAAATAAAATAAAATAAAATAATAAAATAAAATAAAATAAAATAATAAAATAAAATAAAATAAAATAAAATAAAATAAATTCTGAATCTTGTTCTAGCCATGAACTCATAGATCCATGTAGTGACCTTAGGTAGATATTCCTATCCACATCCTGTGGCTCCATAAAGTTAAACTGTGACCAAACAACATTTTCCCATAAAGTTTGAATTTACTTTTATTTATTTTAAACAAAATTGGTTATTCTTTCAGTACTCTTTGGCAACTTTTCCAGCCACTATGCTTCCTAAAATGTCAATGGGCAGGTATCATAGTATGATGTCCTCCCATGGGCAGTGTTAGAAGTCAGGAAAGGTGGAGAAAGACGTGAAATGCTGGAGAACGTCATGGAGGGGATTTTAAATCAGCCTTAATCCAGTCCATGTAAGTGTTTTGCACACTCAAAAACTTCCCTCAAAACTTTAGCCAATGTTAACATTAAACCTCTCATGATTAAGCCAGACAGTTTCAAAGGTTTTACTGCAATACATTTATGAATATTCTCCCTGACCCCCTTATAAGGCAGTGATAGGCAGCTTAGGAATGCCCAACACAGTAAGTTTCCAAATTGCCCAATTCTAGCAAAGAGCCCATAGAGAAGTTGGATGAACCAATACAGTATCCTACTCCAACTTTAAAACCTAAACTTCCAAAATTGTTTATCAACCAAACTCTCAAACTTGCCCCCCCCCACACTTGCTTTTGCAGGTGAGTGTTTTGAAACCCCTGATCCTGGGATTTTTCTGTGATGCTATCAGAGCTGGCCTAGTCGCGGAACAAGCTTGACCCTTCTTGGGATGGATCTCTCTCAACAGTGGCCTCAGTAGGGTGCCAGGCTTGGACAGAGCTCAATGGCAATGCTTGACTTCTTGTCAAGAAGTCAACAAGTGTCAACAAATGGCATTCATAGCCTTGCCTCCCCCCTGACCCCCACACATCTTAAAAGCTCTAAATGTTTGGACCAGCACCTGTCAAGATAAGCTTGTTAAACTTTCTCTCACTGTAACGTAAATAGACTTTACCCTGTTGTGCAAACTATAGAAGTAAGAGACCACTTCATCCAAGAAAGAATACTAGTGCGTTGCTCAGCCTTGAGCCCACCTCCAGAATGCTGAGAGCTGAGTTCAACTTCTGTTGGCAGGACCAGCATAGAAGAAATATTATTTTCCACTAGTACTAGAAATTGCAAAGTTAAGGTTTGTAAAGAGGTTCAGAGGTGAGTAAAGTAAACAAAGCCTTTTAAAGCAAGGTTAGCGTTGTACACTGAGAGAGCTTGGATAGGCAGAGTGTTTAATAAGGTGACAAATCTCAATGGCCAGCTGCTTATGAAAATGTCAGACAGCCCATCCCATCATCACCCCTCACCCTGCCGAGCAGTCTCCATAAAGAGAACTGAAGTTACAACATTCAATATTGTCTGTGAGAATCTCAGCAGAAAAGCTCTGAAGCCATCTGATTCAATTTGTTGCTTCAGAGCAAGTTCCCAGTTTGATTTTCTAATCTGCATCGAAGGCACTGATTTGATTGAAGCTTGTTTGCATTAAATCACTCATTCAAAGCTTTGCCCAACCCTAAAAAGTAATTCTATTGGTTGTACTGACAATTGAAATTGGGAAATCAGTTAGCCCTATTTCATTGTAGACTATGGGAAAACAGAACTGTATTTTTCTGAATTATGCTTAGTATCCAGACACAATACAAAATATGGTCCGTGCACAGTCCTAGGAATTTGCTAGGAATTGGATTTTCTGCCTAGGTTACCAGAGTAACTTGGCTTGTTTTGGATATTGGATATTATTACTGGATGGCTTCCACATTTACTACTTTGCTTCAGGCAGCATAATATCTTAGATTAGTCCCCAGCTGTCATTTTAGATGGGAATGAAATGCAAGAATGAAACGATGTTTGGGATTATAAATAAAAAACAGCCCAACTCCACAATTAGGCACATTGAGGCAATACATTTTGGTGTTCTGAAGACTAATGAATAGTTGAATTTTTTATTTTTGTGTTTTGATTGTGCTGGGATGAGAATAGATGCTTTGGGGTTTTATGCATCAGAACATCAAATTGCTTGGCTCATGTTAGATACTATGCACCTTTAAGAGGCTGTGGCAGGGGAAAGTCCATGCATTGCAAACCATGTATCAAAATGTTTTGCATTGGCCCATGGCATGAAGATTTTAAAAATGTAATTCTTGTTCATTAAAAAATTGCCAACAACACAAAGAAAGAGGCAACTTTCAAAAATGCATACCTTAATAACTGAAAAGTGATTGCATCATTGATCTATAATGGGAGGAGATGATGAGCAGGATTACTTTTAAAATTTTATCTAATTTTATTTATAGTGAGAATTCACTAACAACTCAGGATACCCATTTTCAGCCATTTCTGAGCCACAGAGCATTGCAAGTTGGTTATCTGTCCCTTAGTGAGTGGTGCAAGGAAGACTGGTTGACTATACAAGAGATATAACATTTAATGGTAGAGAATCCAGCAGACAGTGGATGCATTATCTGCAGTTTCAATAGATTGTTTGGTTCAAACATGTGGAGGTGAACTAGGTGACATGATGATGCCCACGGGCCATACGAGAAGAGAAAGAGTATGAGACAATTGTCAGACATGTCACTAACAAACCTTATATCCCATAGAAGAGAATATACTGTATGTAGCTCAGGGTTGAACTGTGGAGTCCTTGGTGCTCTCTGAGCTTGGTTGTTTGCTTGCAGATGTTTCATTATCCAACTAGGTAACATCATCAGTGCTAGTGAATGTGGGGTTTGCTCCCTGTTTATATACAGTAGCTTGCCCTACCAGTGTTGGTGGGGGTGTGGTTTTCTCCTTGGAAGTATTAGGGTATTGTTGATTATGGTATTGTTTTCTGCTTGATTGTTTGCCTGGTGTTAATCCCTGCTTATCTGGGTGTTGGTTGCTGGAAGGGATGTGTTCTGGTCTTTTTGTTTCCTTCTTAGCTTTTTGTTTTCTCTTTTGAATGGTGTGTATTGGTTTATTTCTATGTGTCTATTGATGGTTGATTTGTCTGAATGCCAAGCTTCCAGGAATTCCCTAGTGTTTTTGGATTTGGCTTGGTCTATCAATAATAATTTGGCTTGATCTATCAATGAAGCTCTGGATGGTGTCAACTTTGGTGTCTAGCCACCGTGTTTTTTGGCGGCCTCTTTTCTTTTACCGCTGACCATTCTGAGCATAACTGCCTTTTCCAGTGAGTTTGGTTGCGAATGGGTAGCCTCATCATCATAATTGAAGCAGAAAACAATACCCAGGGAGAGCACCAAGGACTCCAAACCTCATATCCTTTCACTCCACCTGCAGAGTCAACCCCAGAGACCTGTATTAATCTTTTACAGTATATCCAAAACACCATGAGAAAATTGGAGGATCTGACCAGAATTCCATGGGGCATGATTTGCAAATGGAGAAGGGGAATAGAAACTCCTGTTGAAACTAAGGAAAATATTTCTGACTATTTAAAAATCAAGGAGCCTGGAACTAAGGAGAAGAGACCAAATTTGGTTTCCCTGTTAGCTGCTACTTTGAATAAATTAGGAGGCTCTATCCATGAACGAAACTTTATCAGCCTTTAAGTATTCTGCCAAGGGATTGCATTTCTTTTTTAGTTCCCAAACGCTGTGTCCACCATCATGTTCTGTACTTTGTTCTAAAATATTGTAAAGATGATAATAAATTTAATATGTGGGCCATGTTTTCTACAACTGGCCAAACAATGGGGACCTGTATACCTAACATTTACAATACTAAAGAAACAGAAATATTAGCAGTATTAAATGTTCCTGAAACTGCAGCCCAAGAGGAAGAACATATAGTTGCTATAGTTACAGAGAGTGAATATGTCATGAAAAGTATACAATATTACATGAAATACTGGGCAAAAGATAATTGGCACGGTGCTTCATAAAAACAATGGAAACATGTCAACATTTGGAAATGTATTTCTGAACTCTGGCAGAAAATTGAGGCCCAAACAGAAGAACAAAATTGGGTTAATAAATATAATGCACTTGCAAATACATACTAAAAAAATAGCTTCATCCTTTACAAAAACTGCTACGGTCTCTAGATAGGGGGAAGAAGGAGAAATTATTTTTGATATTCACAACTTGGCATGTAAAGGTGTCAATAAAACATTATCCAAAGTATGATAATTTGGGCTTTGGCATAAAGAACCTAAAGTGGTCAAACACATTGTGGAAAATTACCCTGATAAGTACAAAAGAGGGATTATACAAAAATTAAACTTTCTTTGTATGGTGAAAAACAACATAGTCCATGAGACACAGTATATATGGACTACAGTGAAGGACTGCCTGCTACTTCAGAAGGATTCACTCATTTTCTGGCTGTTATTTATGGTTTTATTAATTCAATTGAGATTTGCCCTACCAAACAAAATTCTGTATTGGTACTGATAAAATATTATATAGAGATGTAATACTATGTAATATTATATAGAGATAAAAGGTAAAGGTAAAGGTTTCCCCCGCACAGTTGTGCAGTCGTGTCCGACTCTAGGGGCCGGTGCTCATCTCCGTTGTTAGCCAAAGAGCTGGCGTTGTCCAAAGACGCTTCCACGGTCATGTGGCTGGCATGACGCATGCGGAACGCTGTTAACTTCCCACCGAAGTGGTACCTATCCATCTACTTGCATTTGCATGCTTTCGAACTGCTAGTTTGGCAAGAGCTGGGGCGAGTGCAGGAGCTCACTCTGTCATGCAGGGCTAGGGATTCGAACCTCCGAACTTACGATCTTCCGATCGACAAGCCTGGCATCTTACCCGCTGAGCCAACACTCCCCCATATGTAGATGCAATTTGCCTAATAAGCTGGGGCCAACACAGGGTCAGCATTTATTTCTGAGGTTCTGGGAAATCTATGTCATGCTTTGGGCTTCTCCAGGAGCTGCACATTGGGTGGAGAACCAGAGTTCTGGAAAAGTAGAACACATGAATGGTGTAATCAAACTGCCTTAAAAAAAACCCAATGAGCAAAAACAAAAATGGCCCTTGTCTCAGCAGCCTTGAAAAGTTCAATTTTTGATGACCATGACTATAATTCATATGAAATACTTGCTGGATTCTCCATGCACTTCAGGATACAAGGGGAAACCAGAGATGGAGAAATGAACAAGAATATATTCAAAATGTACAGGAAATCTGATCAAAAAGCAAATTGAATTAGTTCAGAAGACAAATCAAGTCACTCATGCCTAGGCTGACCATATTTCCTTGAGACAAAAACGGGACATTGGGATGGCAAAACGGGACGGGGTTAAACTTATGTAATAAAAATGGGCAGAACTTCCATCGTCCCCTTGTGGCCGCCATTTTGACTTTTTTGACCACACCCTGCAGGCACCCCTGAACATGGATGTGCCCTTGGAGTCGCCAGGAGCTAGGCTTGACCAGAGAGTGCTGTGTCTCCTAGCCTTTGAAGGATCATTCCAAGCTGGGTAGCTGGGACTTCGCTTTCTCCAAGGGTCTCCAGACCAGCGTTTCTCAACCTTGGCAACTCTAAGATGGGTGGACTTCAACTCCCAGAATTCCCCAGCCAGCATGGGAATTCCCCAGCCAACAAGGACGGGAAAAGGACGGGAAAGCTCCCTCTTTTGCTCACACGCGCCAGGGTTCCCTCACCGTCCTTTTCCCGCATCACACGTTCCCTACAAGAATGGGAACGGGGTCTATTTAAGAATAGGATTTAAAAAAAAAGGGGGGTGGAGCACACCACCGATGGGACTGCCAACCCTTTCCTGAAAAGTGACCATGTGTCCCAAACTCCAACACACACGTAGCTGCTGAGCGAGAAGGGGGAGAAGGAGAGATAGGAGGGAGGGGTGGGGAGGAGAGGAGAGGAGAGGAGAGATTGAGGGAGGAAAACAATGGATGCGACGGTTCTAAGGGACCCTACTTACCAATCTCCAGCACAATAAAGACGACATTTGCATTTTTAAGTCCCAGCTTTATGTCTTATATGATTAAGAGGTATGTTTCATTTGCCATGCTCATGCTGCTTGCTCAGGAGGAAGACACCGCGTTGCAGGGGCAGATTGAGCAAAATAAACCATCCCTTCCCAGAGGAGCGCTCAGTACAAAAGGGCGGCCGGGCTGGGACGAGGGGGTGGGGGGTGAGTTTGACCAGCTTTTCAAAAAAGAAGGTGAGGAGAGGCACTTTTTTAAGAGACAAGAAGGCACGCACAGCAACCCCCCTTTCCTGTAACTCAAACTGGTTGCTCTCCCAGTCCGGGAGAAAACCTGATCGCAGACAAATCTAGAGCTGTGTTGGGGTTGGAAGCCTGGGCGCTGTGATTATGCAGGCAAGGCGTTTGGCCGGCTTCAGCTGCAACTTCGACCCCTGTTGGTGGAAGGGAAAAACCAGTCCAGCATTCTTTGCCTCCCTGCTTCTCACAGCACTAGCTCCTCTGAAAAAAGATGGAAGGGGAAGAGAAAGTGGAGCGCTTCTCTTGTTCCTTATTATTTTACAATGACTAAGGTACTTTTCTGCTTATCTTGCTCATTCACCCCCTCGTGAACACGCCGTCCCCCAGAAAAGTAAGCACACTAATTTCATTCCCACGCACTCTGCTCTCAAACGCTCCCCTCTATGGAAGGAAAGCATGTGCTGCACAACACTTTTATAGCCAAGCGGGCTGATCCATTTGCGCCCCATGAGGGGAGGGGAGAAAAGACAGTTAAGGATGGCATAAGAAAAGCAGAGAGCCCACCTCTTCCGGGCTGCCTCCAAATACGGGACAAAATTGAGATTTATATCAAAAAGACGGGACGGTTCAAAAATGTTTAAAAAACGGGGCTGTCCCGTTCAAAACAGGACGTATGGTCACCCTACTCATGCCCTAGTCATCTCCCATATAGAATACTGCAATGCGCTCTACATGGGGTTACCCTTGAAGAGTAACTTGAAACTACAACTGGTCCAGAATGCGGCTGCGTAGGCAATTTTGGGTGCCCCAAAATCTGCACATGTAACACCGTTATGCGAGAGCTGCATTGGGTACCAGTTTGCTTCCAGGTCCAATTCGAGGTGTTGGTTATTACCTTTAAAGACCTACATGTCATGGGTCCAGGTTACCTGAGGGACCGTCTCATCCCCATTACATCGACCTGCCCCACCCAGTCATGCAGAGAGGGCATGTTACGGACCCCATGAGAGAATGCTGTCTGGCGGGGTCCAGGAAGTGGGCCTTCTCTGCAATGGCCCCCACCCCTTGAAACACTCTTCCCCCAGAGGCAAGCCCCCTCTCTCCTGACCTTCCGGAAAAAGTTGAAGGCCTGGCTCTGCCATCTTGCTTGGGGCTGGAAGGGGAGTAGTCATTCTTGGGGATGGCTGGCACCTTAAAGTGGTCCTCATATACACATAAATTGAATTAGAACTTTTTACTGCCATCTGGATTCTTATACTTATATTTTGTATTTATATTTTATGTATTAATTGTGGTTTTATTGTATTTTAATTTTTAGCTTTATTGTAAACTGCCCAGAGTCCCTCTTTCAGAGGGAGATGGGCAGTGGCAAAATTTGATAGACAAATAAATAAATAAATAAATAGGATACTGAAAGAGAGAAAACCTGCCACTAAGATTGAAGACAGGATGGTCGAAATGAAATTGTAAGTTTATGTTGGGGTTTGTATATACCCAGGAATTTACAGATAGATAAATTATACTGGAGAGGCTTGATATCTAGGTGAGAGGGGAATTATTCTGCAAGTCATCCAATTAGCAGCCATTGTTGAAGGTATGATGTGGCAGTAATGACTCATACTTCAGGTGCTATAGTTTAGTTGGGTGCGGCAGTATTTGTATAAAAGAAGAGAAGTTCTTGTGTTCTTTCTTCTCGTTGCTGTATTCCTTCTCGTTGCTGTATTCCTGCTCATTGCTGTTATCATTTGTAACTGCAGTTGGATGTTACTGGACTGTATTTGGACTACGTATGTATATAAAGTATATAGGCTATTTTATCTAATCTCTGCTTGAGTGTCTATTTACTGCATAGAACATGGATCACTGGAGTCTTGGGAAAAGGAGCAGGCCGCCCCACGTTGCATGCTCTGACAGTTTAGTACATAATTTGATGGGAAAATAGAAGGGCCCATTCATAGTCACTAATCATATAACTTGGAAAATGAGAAATGGAATCAGAGAAACCAAATGAAGCTATAGCATGATAATGTAATGTAATGTTTGTTGCTGTTGTAGCTTCTCTTCTTCTTTTTCTCCTTCTTGCCGCCTCCTCCTCCTCCTCCTCCTCCTCTTCCACTGGTAGGTTTTCAATAGCACTTTTGATAAATATAAGGGGCTATGTTATTTCATTATATGGACTTATGGAAATAGCTATGGGAGATTGGGAAAAGAAGATTTAGAGATAAACCCTATTTTGACATCTCAGGAAGGAAAATTATTTGTTTGCTAGATGTGTCCTTCTGGCTAGTCCTATGGCATTTATAGGGACCAAATGTGTCAGTTCAGTGTTGTGAAAATGATACAACAAAATGCTGGGTTTATCAGTGGGTGAGCACATCATATCTTGGATACTGAAGAGGTAAATAATAATTCAGATCCCTGTAGTAATAATAAAAACAGGTGCAGGTGCATTTGGTCATGGGGAGGCTGGAGAAAGAGGGTGTGGGGTGTGGGGTGTGTGTTTGTGTGTGCACGATTACTCTGAGAAGGTAATTGTGCATGCCTGCGCGCACGCACACACACACCCCACATCCCACACCCCAGCCTCCCCATGACCAAATGCACCCGCACCTGTTGCAGGGAGGCTGGAGAAAGAGGGTGTGGGGAGCGTGTGTGTGTGTTTGTGCAATTACTCTGAGCAGGTAATCGTGCATGCGTGCGTGCCCCACACCCTCTTTCTCCAGCCTCCCCGTGACCAAATGCACCTGCACCTGTTGCAGGGAGGCTGGAGAAAGAGGGTGTGGGGAGCGTGTGTTTGTGTGTGTGTGTGTGTGTGTGTGTGTGTGTGTGCACGCGCAATTACTCTGAGCAAGTAATCACACACACACACACACACACACACGCACCCCACACCCTCTTTCTCCAGCCTCCCATTGACCAAATGCACCCGCACCTGTTGCAGGGAGGCTGGAGAAAGAGGGTGTGGGGAGCGTGTGTTTGTGTGTGCGCGATTACTCTGAGCAGGTAATCATGCGTGCCCACACACACCCACACACGCACGCACCCCACACCCTCTTTCTCCAGCCTCCCCGTGACCAAATGCACCCGCACCTGTTGCAGGGAGGCTGGAGAAAGAGGGTGTGGGGAGCGTGTGTGTGTGTGTGTGTGTGAGCGCGATTACTCTGAGCAAGTAATCACGCACACACACACACACACGCATGCACCCCACACCCTCTTTCTCCAGCCTCCCCGGGTAGGATCAGGTAAGGAGGCAGGAACCGGGTGGACTGTGGTGCTGTGTCTGCTGCTGGTCTCGCACGTGGCAACTGGGCTTCCAGTTGCCGTGCTGATAGGGCCTCTTCCGGGCTGCCTCCAATGGCAAGTCCAGCTCCAGTCCTCCTTCCTGTCTTCCTGTCCTCCTTCCCGCCAGGTTTATAAAAGGGACAAAATTGAGATTTTGATCAAAACGACGGGATGGTTGAAAAATGCTTAAATAACGGGACTGTCCCGTTCAAAATGGGACGTATGGTCAGCCTAATCTGTTGAAATCAAGAGGGCGCACCCAATCTGACAGCCTCCAGTATTAAGTTGCTACAGTGTGAAATAGAAAGGCTGCGTGAAATGGTATTAATCAAAACCTTTTAGCAGTTGGTATGCTGTTTGCATCACAAGGGGAGATTAATTCTTGTTGCTTTAATGTTAATCAACATGGTGCTGTGGAATTTTCCTTAGTTAGGTCAAAGAGATGTAAACTGTATAGGGGTCAGGAAAATGGAAGGTGTGAAAGCAGATAATAGCTTCAATACCTTGTCTCTGCCTGGTGGAGAGAAAGATTCCTAAAAATATAGAGATAAGTTAAAAGGGAGACTTAAATGTAAGAAGGGACATTTAATGCTTATTGTATGTGATTGGCTTATAGAAAATGTGCTTATAGTGCAACTGTTTGAATAATAATGAGCATTCTGTAATCCCATAAAAAGCAATGCTAACCACTTTCTCGGTTCCCTTCCTATAAAGCTTGGCTAGGGAGGGCACCTCTTGTACAAGAATCCAGCAGAATAAACTTATCTTGCTTTGTTCCCTAAGTCTGGTTGATTTGTGAATACAGCTAGAGACAAACTCCTTCTGTAGCTGGAGATTTCCATGACAATAGTCAGATAGAACATAATGTGAATTAAATATAGAAAAAGCTAGACTTCTCCATGCAGTAAGGCAGAGCCAGACAATAGTGATGGAGTCTTTCTAGAATCAGCTTGCCTTTAGCTTTCCCAATTTATCTTTCCTTACTAAAAAGGTTGGGCTCTATATTATCTCAGGATTATTTCAGTTAGTGGCCTTGCACACTTTATTTTCTTATTTATTTATTTATTCATTTATTCATTCATTCAATTTATATAGCCGCCCATCTCAAACCAGTGACTCTGGGTGGCTAACAATAATAAAAACAATACCAAAACATTAAATATAATATAAATACGGCTGAGAAACCTTAAAAGCCATAGGTGTTAACAAAACCATGAAACGGGGCCCTTCACACACTCAGGGCCCCAGGCCCGGGCACAAAGCCAGGTCTTCAAGGCCTTCTGAAAAGCCATAAGGGTCGGGGCCATCCTAATCTCAGGAGGAAGGATGTTCCAGAGGGCAGGTGCCACAGCAGAAAAGGCACGTCTCCTGGTCCCCGCCAGCCGACATTCCTTGGCTGATGGGACCTGGAGCACGCCCATCCTGCTGGACTGGATTGGACGGGTAGAAACAACTGGGAAAAGACGGTACAAGATGCTTAACTTTTAGCAAACTTTTATATAACCCAGTGTATATAGAGAATTTCATATGATTATTGAGCAATGTGCGAGTGAATGAATATGATACATTTTAGTTGATTTGTTCTAAAAGTATCAAAGGGAGGAATCTGGCTAAGTGTACCTCAGTGGGTGGTGTAAGGAAGACTGATTGCCTATAAGTCAGATTTAACACTTCCTCCAACAGTAATGACTGCTAGACATTGCCTGTTTTTTGTATAGCCATGAAGTCTGTGGCTTGAATCATGTCAACTGGATTTCTATTTTCTCAGTAGAAACGTTTCACTCCTTATCCAAGGAGCTTCTTCAGTCTGAGTAAAGTTAGTAAGGGAATCCTTAAATACGTTTCTAGGGTGGCTGTGTGACCTTGCACCTGGGACTAGGTCATGGTTATTTTGAGATGTTTATTTCTAAGTCCCATTATCATCTAAAGGAGGATCGTTAAGATTACCCTGCTGCTGTTGAGCTTGCGAAATGGTCTTAATCTTCCTAGGCACAGAAGACAAAGCAGGAAGGAAGATAGGGGAAAGGTTGTGCCTGAGGCCCCCCCTCTATTCAAGGAAGGATTTTCCAAGTTGGCATAAATGGATTCCTTGACCCCTCTCTCAAACCACCTATCTTCTCTGTCTAAAATGTGAAGAAGAAACGTATTTAAGGATTCCCTTACTAACTTTACTCAGACTGAAGAAGCTCCTTGGATAAGGAGTGAAACGTTTCTACTGAGAAAATAGAAATCCAGTTGACATGATTCAAGCCACAGACTGTTCCACCTGGATGACTGAGAACCTTCATCGACGTATAGCCATGAACTATTCCCCATTTTCTGGTTTTACTAACAGACCAATCAAATAGCTCAGTTTCACAGAAAATTGCCATATCTCTTTGGGTAAATGATGAATATGCGCCCCCTCCCACCTCCAATTTATCATTTCTTAGGACCTAACAAGCAATGTATCCTTTTGGCAGCATTGAATCTCACAATAACCCAAAGATAGATAATTTGTAATGTTGCTGTGTTCAGGGCTCTTCTGCATTCTCACTGAGATTGTCCATGCCAATAAAAGATACTTTGTTGCAACTATCTCTAAATACTTTGGTTCTTATTTAAGGGGGTATTTTCCCCACAGCAACCTGGCATAGTCGGCAGGATTTGAATCTGCATGGATTATATGCAGTGTTGTTTATGAACTTTGGAAGATGAATTATTAATGCACATATTCACACCACTGATGTGGTGGGGGATTAAACCTGAATGAACTAGAGCGGGGTTTCTAAACCAGGGGTCTGTGGAACCCTAGGGTTCCATGAGAGGTCACTAGGGGTTCCCTGGGAGATTACAATTTATTTTAAAAATTATTTCAAATTCGGGCAATTTCACATTAAAGAGGTAAGTTTCATTCTTTATTTTTAGTTTAAGAACACGGTTAATGTATATATACAGGCCTACCCATGAAACGAATATAATAATTTTGTAACTTCTGGCCTATATTTGAGCCTGAATGTGCAGGGGTTTCCCGAGACCTGAAAAATATTTCAAGGGTTCCTCCAGGGTCAAAAGTTTGAGAAAGTCTGAACTAGAGGAACTAAAAGAATTAGAGGGGAAGAATCATGGACCGTTCCTAACCATTGCTACAGAATCAGAAACGTGAATGGTATACAATTATCCATCACCCACAGTTTTTATCTCAGCTCAGCCAACTCAAGCTGGTCAGTTGATTGGTTAACCTTCAACAAGTTTCTGACACATTATTATTAACATTTTACTATGGTAATGATAATAAATAATATTGATGTTACGGGATTGTTGTAAAGATCATTGAGACAAGCTATGCAAGTGACATTTTGAAATCTGTTAGATAAATAATGATGCTGCATTCTGTGGAGTTGACTTGTTACGTTTAATGAGCGTAGCTTATATTATAACATGTTGTTCTTAATTTCCTTAGAAATGTGGTAAATAACTATTTTAAACATAGAAAACTGGTAAGAGGTCAAAAGCTTAGCAAGTAGATAAATGGGTACCACCTTAAGTGGGTAAATTTGCTGGCGTCCTGTCGGGTCAGCCACCAAAAATGGAAAAAGATCTCATGAATGGTGGCGGCAGCAACGGAACCCAAAGCAGCAACATCCAGGACGTCAGCAGCCGGCTCCGACGCAAGGCATTGTGGGACATGTAGTCCAGTAGCCACGGAAGAGTCAGTTCCCTTACCCCTTCCCTTGAGCGTGCGGTTTAAAAATGTATACTGTATAATGAAATGTAATTTACTATGTATGTAAGCCGCCTAGAGTCCTCCGTTAGGGAGGGGATAGGTGGGGTATAAATACAATAATAAATAAATAAATAAATAAATAATTCCCACAGCTATGTCCTGATGTCAATTAGGACCAGATAAATTTGACCTCATGGTTATTTTTTAATATTGTTTCAACCGTAGTTCATATAGATATGGGTGGCATCCAGTAAAGCTTCTCCATCAGTGAAGGGTACATCTCTAGAAGAATGGATGATCTTTCTCTCGCAGTCTCAAACATCCCTTGAGAGTAAGGAGCCACTAAGAGAACAGCAGGGAAGAGAACATTTAAGCTTCTTTACGGAGTATGCAAGTGGAGCCTTTTCTTCAGTGTTGCTTAAAACTGCACATTTTTGTCAAGCTGTTTGTACGGAGCTGAAATTATTCCAACTTCCTCTAAGAATTGAATAAAACTATTTAATCAGCTCTCCCTGGGGGCTTGAATCTGGCATAAAATATGTTTCTTCTTTAAAGTGGCAAGTGTCCTTTTAATGTTTCAAAGTTGCAATCTTATTCTTCCCAGATGATTTCGGAGTAAATGCCCATTTACCAATGCTTTGTCAAGTAAGGGAAAATGCTGGCATTTTGGAAAGAACTGGTTGCTTTGAAAAGCAAAATCCATGCAAATGGGACTCAGCTGTAATTGATCAATATCCCTGGTGAGGTCTGTCAGGGAAGAAATTCCCTGTTCATACAGGAGCTTGGTGGCGGAAAAACAAATGGTGGCAGACGCTGGCATTTATCTGCTGATGTCACAATTACTGATTCATATATTGATTGATGCTGTCACTAAAGGTTGATGCCAGGGTTGAAAAGTGGCTGGAATTAATGACACCGTCCAAATAAATACAGGGCAGTGATTCCATGAATTCTTATTCCTAAGCCTTTCTTGCCCAAAGACCCCATCTCTCTTTCTTTCCCGGTGTTCTTGAAATAAATGATTATCGATTTAAAACTTTTTAAACTCTTTCCCCAGCCATTCAGGGAGAATTACAAAACCTGAAACTGATTTTTGCTATAGGCAAACAATAGATTTTTAAAAAGCATCTATCTTCGTCTCCAGGCTTGGCTGCCAGCTCGACCAGTCAGATTTCTCAGAACTGACTGAATTTCCCTTGCTTGCGTGGATTGCAGAAGTTGTGGTCCACTGAAGTTTTTTTTCCCCTGGAGAAGGGGAGACCAGAAGATTACTCGTGGGGCCATTGGGATTGCCTACCCTTGTTTTTTCTGTAGTTTTCCACCGCGGAAGGAACAGGGTAAGTGCAAGGCAATGGCCGAGATATATCAGGCTCTCGCAGGGGAAACAAGTCTCTTTGAAGAGACACAAGAGCGCCCAGCCGCTTTTAGATCACTTTAGGAATGTTTTTTTTAGATTAAAATATTTTTGGAATCTAAGATCTATTTTTTGGACTTCGTTGAAAATGTTGGCTAACTTTGTGCTTTCTTTGCTATAACTGATTCTGGTGGAAGTTTGATGGACTCTATATTTGCAACATAATGAAACGTCTGCATTTTTTTTTTTTACTTCTCTTTTGTATTAGAGGGATTTAAGAGACTCTGTTTGTAATTCTTCGCTTGATAAACTAAATGACTATTCATTTTTTGAGAAATTCTTTGTTTGGATTAAGCAGCTTGCAGCTTGAAGAACGAAAGCTCGCAGTTTGAAGAATAAAAACACAGGGTAACGTGTTTTTTTCCTTGTCGTCTTTTTCTACATCCTCCCTGGTTGGATTTTGCTTCATTTGGAATATATTTTTTATTTCTCCTTCTATAAACTGTTTAAAATATTATTCTCTCCTGTATTTTGGATTATTGGAACTTTCTTTTTTCTTTTGACTTTAAAAAAAAAACAACAACAACAACGTTCTGCTTAATAGATTCTGCTGGTAGTATTCCATGGACAGATTACATGATTATTGTTTTGACTAGAAGGGTTGTGGTTTTAATTTGAAGGACACAGGAAAGATGGCTTTCCAACTTGTACCTGAGGAGCTCAGAAGAGAGATTACTGAGGTTTTTTCAAATATTCAAAGGTCGTTGGAATTACTGTTCGTAACTCTGCAAAATAGAGAGAAAGAACAGAGAACAGAAACGGAGACAGAAAGGAAAAATGTTTTTCAAGTGGAGGAGAAACAGAAGGAGGAAATTTTGAGTATATTAGTTCAGAAGAACATTCTGAAGGCTTTACACTACAATCTTGGTATAGATATGTTGTGGCAGTGGAGACAGAGTGAAAATATGGGTGCACAGTTGGATGGATGTTGTGAAATATGTGGAAAGGGAGAGAAGGTTGCTCTGATATTCTATATGAGATATAGAAAAGAGCAGGCTGTATATTGCGAATCTCCCACAGTGTATTGTGATTTTGGCATAACCTAAACAGAAGATATGAGAAACTGTATGGATATATAAGGTTAATGAAAAAATATGGACTTGAATTGTTATGAGAAACTGTATGGATATATAAAAAGTGATATTCTAAATGTAAGATGCTAAATACAAACACAAGTTGATATTATAGAATATTGTTTTCCTTAGAGATATATTTATGAGAAGATAATGATATGATGGAATTAGAATGATGGTTACTACAGGATGATATATATCAATATGTATTGTATGAATATTATAAGAATTGATATATTAGCTATTAGGTTAAGTGATATGATAGATTATGCATTTAGTTTAAATGGACACTACTACAAGGAATGGAAATTACAGATGGATAATTGAGATTCAAGAATTCCTTTTTTATGGAGATATATATATATTTTAGAATTAAATTATAGAAATATATATGTATGAACACTATAAGAATTGCTAAATTATGTATTAAGTTACATAACATGTTAGGTTATGAGTCATAATATGAATAGAATATATTGTAGTTTATTAGAAGTAAATAAGGCTTTTATTTGTTATACTAATTGGTCTTTATTGAAGATATAAATATGTAGTAATGAACATTCAACATTTAACTACTACTTCAAGGAGTGGAAGCCAAAGATGGATTATTGGGAGACAGTAAGATGAAGGTTAGAAGATTGGATTAAAGAAATCAAAAGGCATATGACAAAGAAAAGTTCCTGTATACTGTATGAAGTACTAACATTTAAAATCAATTGTTGTACTTTAAGTTCAAAGATAGATTGGAGGACATCTATTTTCTATATTTTCTTTGTTTATTATTTCTTGACTTCACTTTTTCTTTATCTTTTTCTTATTTTGTATTTCTGTTTCTATTTCTTTTTCTACTTTAAATTTTATTATGTATTGTAAAACTTAATAAAATTTGTTTAAAATAGATTTTAGAGGAGTGGAAGCTGGTGAAAAGAGTTGGTGTTGCTTGTGAAGTACGTACACATTCCTTTTATTGGAAGTCAAAAATGGCTTCAGGCTCATGCTTGAATCATTCCATCATAAGGCCTATGGCAGCCGTGTAAATAGCTTTTGAGTTCCTTGGGACAGGTTTGAATCTTGCCCAGAGAACCAGATAGAGAACCTTTATGAAAGGTGGAGCAGGGAGCAGGGAGGCTAATAAATATTTTTTATGGGTTAGTCATTCTGCATCTTTTATTTATTTATATGCCAGCTGGCTTACGGAGCATCATAAAAGGAAAAAAACCAAGGAAAGATTCCTGAATGCCTAGAAAGAGGTGTATGTTGAGTTGACTTACTGGCTCAGCTAGAGCAACACTGGCTAGATTTGCTTCCAAGGGGCAGTGGCTACAATTTTTCAGATCACTTGTAAATGATAAACCTTGTTTGTTGTTTTTTTGTTCTTTATATTTATATTCACTAGATGTCTATAAAATGAGTTCTTTAGGAGTGAGTGAGGTGTCACATAGCTATATGTACCCATAAAAAAGTCAGCATCGTAAAACAACCGAAGCTGTAATGAAAAAAATAGAATTAGACTTTTTTAAAAATGAGAAGCTAAAACCAGCCAAACAGGCATAAAACAGGCTTTAAAATCACCAATGTGCAATAAGCATTAAAATCACGAAGTTGTGAAAGAACATAATAAAGCAAACAATTTGGTCTAGTAATAGAAAACGGAAAAAGAAAAGAAAAAGAAAAAAGTGAAATTTTTAGGGAAGAATATTCCAAAATGCAGAAGAAATATCAAAGAAAAATTATGTCTCCAGTAGCTATCTTTCAGCAAAGGAGATCGTTACCTTGTCGTGGTGCTGTAGCTTGAGCACCTCAATGAAACCATGAGCTAAACCGTGAAGGGACACCCAAGACAGGAAGGTCGTGGCAGAGAGGTCAGACTAAATACGATCCCTGGGGAAAGTAATGGCAACCCACCCCAGTATTCTTGCCATGAAAACTAAATGGATCAGTACAACCAGAGATATGTCGGTATACCATCGGAAGATGGGACTCCCAGGTCGGAAGATGGTCAAAATGCTACTGGGGAGGAACAGAGGATAAGTTCAACTAGCTCCAGATGTGATGACGCAGCTAGCTCAAAGCCGAAAGGACGGCGAGCGGCCGACGGTGCTGGTGGTGAACAACGAATCCGATGTTCTAAAGATCAACACACCATAGGAACCTGGAATATAAGATCTATGAGCCAGGGCAAATTGGATGTGGTTATTGGTGAGATGTCAAGATTAAATATAGACATTTTAGGTGTCAGTGAACTGAAATGGACTGGAATGGGCCACTTCACATCAGATGACCACCAGATCTACTACTGTGGACAAGATGACCACAGAAGAAATGGAGTAGCCTTCATAATTAATAATAAAGTGGCTAAAGCAGTGCTTGGATACAATCCAAAAAACGATAGAATGATCTCAATTCGAATTCAGGGTAAGCCATTTAACATCACAGTGATCCAAATATACACCCCAACCACAGATGCTGAAGAAGCAGAAGTAGATCAGTTCTGTGAGGATCTGCAGCACCTACTGGATAATACACCAAAAAGAGATGTTATTTTCATTACAAGAGACTGGAATGCTAAGGTGGGTAGTCAGGCGACACCTGGAATTACAGGCAAGCATGGTCTGGGAGAACAAAATTAAGCGGGACATAGGCTGATAGAATTTTGCCAAGACAACTCACTGTGCATAACAAACACTCTCTTCCAACAACCTAAAAGACGACTTTATACATGGACTTCACCAGATGGTCGACACCGAAATCAGATTGACTACATCCTTTGCAGCCAAAGGTGGCGGACATCTATACAGTTTCTAAAAACAAGACCTGGAGCTGACTGTAGTTCAGATCACGAACTTCTTATTGCAAAATTTAGAGTCAGACTAAAGAGAATAGGGAAGACCCACAGATCAGTTAGATATGAGCTCACTAATATTCCTAAGGAATATGCAGTGGAGGTGAAGAATAGATTTAAGGGACTAGATTTAGTAGATAGGGTCCAGGAAGAACTATGGACAGAAGTTCGCAACATTGTTCAAGAGGCGGCAACAAAAAACGTCCCAAAGAAAAAGAAAACCAAGAAGGCAAGATGGCTGTCTGCTGAGACACTGGAAGTAGCCCAAGAAAGAAGGAAAGTAAAAGGCAACAGTGATAGGGGGAGATATGCCCAATTAAATGCAAAATTCCAGAGGTTAGCCAGAAGAGATAAGGAATTATTTTTAAACAAGCAATGTGCGGAAGTGGAAGAATACAATGGAATAGGAAGGACAAGAGACCTCTTCCAGAAAATTAGAAACATCGGAGGTAAATTCCAGGCAAAAATGGGTATGATCAAAAACAAAGATGGTAAGGACCTAACAGAAGCAGAAGAGATCAAGAAAAGGTGGCAAGAATATACGGAAGATCTGTATAGGAAGGATAATAATATTGGAGATAGCTTTGACAGTGTGGTCAGTGAGTTAGAGCCAGACATCCTGAAGAGTGAGGTTGAATGGGCCTTAAGAAGCATTGCTAATAACAAGGCAGCAGGAGACGATGGTATCCCAACTGAACTGTTTAAAATCTTGCAAGATGATGCTGTCAAGGTGATGCATGCCATATGCCAGCAAATTTGGAAAACACAAGAATGGCCATCAGATTGGAAAAAATCAACTTATATCCCCATACCAAAAAAGGGAAGCACTAAAGAATGTTCAAACTATCGAACAGTGGCACTTATTTCACATGCCAGTAATGTAATGCTCAAAATCTGGCAAGGTAGAATCCAGCAATTCATGGAGCGAGAATTGCCAGATGTACAAGCTGGGTTTAGAAAAGGCAGAGGAACTAGAGACCAAATTGCCAATATCTGCTGGATAATGGAGAAAGCCAGGGAGTTACAGAAAAACATCTATTTCTGTTTTATTGACTATTCTAAAGCCTTTGACTGTGTGGATCATAACAAATTGTGGCAAGTTCTTGGTGGTATGGGGATACCAAGTCATCTTGTCTGCCTCCTGAGGAATCTGTATAACGACCAAGTAGCAACGGTAAGAACAGAGCACGGAATAACAGACTGGTTTAAGATTGGGAAAGGAGTACGGCAGGGCTGTATACTCTCACCCTACCTATTCAACCTGTACGCAGAACACATCATGCGACGTGCTGGGCTTGAGGAATCCAAGGCTGGAGTTAAAATCGCTGGAAGAAACATTAACAATCTTAGATATGCAGATGATACCACTTTGATGGCTGAAAGCGAGGAGGAGTTGAGGAGCCTTATGACGAAGGTGAAAGAAGAAAGTGCAAAAGCTGGGTTGCAGTTAAACCTCAAAAAAACCAAGATTATGGCAACCAGCTTGATTGATAACTGGCAAATAGAGGGAGAAAAAGTGGAGGCAGTGACAGACTTTGTAGTTCTAGGCACAAAGATTACTGCAGATGCTGACTGCAGCCAGGAAATCAGAAGACATCTACTTCTTGGGAGGAGAGCAATGACAAAACTTGATTTCCTATACCTCCAATCACAGGCTCCAGTTTACAGAACTGAAAAGCACTCACTTTGAAGAACTGGGCTCAGTTGAATGAAAGGGCATATTGGACCAATTAGAAAAAGTGTTCTGATCTGGATTCAATTGCTGGCCAGATCAAATGGCTCTTTGATCAAGGAAAAGGACAGGAAATTGATGCAAAACAAGATTGTGAAATTTATGGATCTGCTTTCTCTCTTCATATGTCAGGTGGTAAACTTAGCATGATGTGCGAAACAACTCCTTGGCTGAATCTGCACAACACATAAAACGTGGTTAGATTTACTTTGAGTTTACTGAACAGATCAAAGTTCTTGGTTTGCTCAACGTATTAAACCTTAAGCTAACTACACTTAGTTCTCCAACACATGAAACTACAAAAGATGTAACCAACTTTAAAACTAATCAGGACCATTAGTCCGATTACTAACTAGTGGGGGAATATAAACAATAGACAGGAAGGGGCCAAACCACTCTTCTGTTAATAATAAAATGCATATATAATAATCTTGACAATGACAGCAACAATGCTGCTATTAGCATTATTATTTATTTATTTATTTTCTATCCCGCCCTTATTATTTTTATAAATAACTCAAGGTGGGGAACATACATAATACTCCTTCCTCCTCCTATTTTCCCCACAACAACAACCCTGTGAGGTGAGTTGGGCTGAGAGAGAGTGACTGGCCCAAGGTCACCCAGCCGGCTTTCATGCCTAAGGCGGGACTGCATATGTCAAATATCCCAAGTCATTCTCTCTCCAATATAAAAAAATCAAAAAGGGGAGGGCACTTTTTCTTGTGAGCTCTCCCTCTGCAACACATTAAAATCGAATCTGGTTGTTGCCTAATTTAGATAACACCCCTGGACCAGGCAAAGTATCATAAAGTTATTGTTTTCTATACATATCCTTTGGGCTGCATGAAATACACATCTTTTTGGTGGCAGGAAGTAGGTAAATAGACAGTAAAATATTAGATGCATGGGGATTTCTCTCTGTGTGTGTTTATTCTTGAAAACTGTAATAGGTTTTTTTTCTTTACACAGCATGAATAAATAGATGTCACTGCACACTGCACTTCTAGGATGGATCAATATCCATTCTTTTTCCTGAATTATAAATAGAATTTTCAGCTTAACTTGGATATGAAAACATGTTGATTTATACATTAGGTCAAGCTTACTTCTCTCCTTTTACATATAATTTTATTAAGATTTTAATAAAGAAAGCTAAAAACTAACAAAAACTAATATATAGAATAAAGAAAAAGAAGAAAAGAAAAAAGAAAAAAGAAAGACAAAGGCAAAAGTGCAGAAAAAAGGAAAGAAAATATAAAGTAGCTTCCGATTTTCTTTACAGCAGTTATAAGTGTAAATTTACCTCTTACTCTACAGTTACTACATAACTTTCAGTTTTTCTAAGCTTACTCCTCTCCTAATTACAGAGTTTTCTTGCTATGTTGATCAGTAGAGATCAACCTGCTACAAAAGCCGCATTTCTTTCCTTTTGTGTTCCATCTCAGAGTGGCATGTAATTATTTTGCTTTGATTTTCATAAGATTTATAAAAGACCCATCTTGTGAGTCAGATAAAGAGATCAAACTAATCTTTCATTGCTTGGTCTGTACAGACTCAGTGTGAATCCTAAACTTGGAGCAGCTCAGAGCAAGTCAGACTAATTTCTAACTCACTTGAAAAAAACCAGATCCTTCTTATTTACCTTGTCCCTGATTCAAAGTCTTCCCAAAGAGTCCATTTCAGTAGTGAATCCATGCAGATTGTTGTGATAGACACACACACACATTTCAGAAAGTCTGCTACATTTTAAAAAGTAAGGACCTGTTGATGTTTATTATTATAAAATTCCTCAGGGTACTGTATATTGGATTCAGAGACTGCCAAGTTTGCCCTCAAATCAGAATTGTGATAATGCTAGCATCTTTGGTATTTTGGGAGAAGAGTAGAGAAAACATGGGCTCGGAGTCCATGGGGGATTCGGGCTCAGACTCAGAGTCAGATGATGAGGACGGGCGGCCGGCCTCTGATGTAGAGATGGAGGGTGAGTAGACAGCTCTAGATAAACAGCCGCCTGAGCAGTCAGGGGAGGCAGGGCTGGTCAGCGAGCAGCAGGCACAGGTGCCGCTGATTAGTGAGGATGAAGACGTAGAGCTGCCGCCCCCTCCCAGTGCTCGAGAAAGGAGAGAGGAAAGGAGGGAGGAACAGTGGAGGTCGGTGAGGCTACGTGCGAGAAAGCAGCCCCACCCTCCTAAATAAGCTCCGCCCGGTTCTGCCTCTATAAAAAGGGAGCCGCAAGCCCAGACCATTCATTGGGGACAACTGTCTGCTTACTGGACTCCATGTGCCTTGACTCCTGATAAGAAAACCTTGTGACCTGAGTCTTGACTCTTGGACTCACTTGACTAATCGTGTTTTGAATGTGAAACTCCCTTAAGGCAAGCTCGTGGGACTTTTGGGACTTGTTTTCGTAGAGTGTGTGCATTTGCGCTCACACTCCCTGGCTGCCTGTTTGTTACCTCACAAGTTTCTCCGCAAAGTTTTACAACTGCCTCCCTGGTGTATTGTGTGTGATTGGGCTGGGGCAGGACAGAAAGTACTTTTGGTGCCCTCCTGTTCCTCATCAGCCATGCATTCAAGTGAGATGTTTGTGGCTGTCTTATCTCCTAACTTAAGGAACATAAATTTTCCCTATTTCATTCTCTGGAAGAGCATTACCCCAAAGTCTCCAGAGCCCCACCCCTGCTGTCCTTTAGGAAAGTATTAAAGACCTGACTTTTACAGCAGGACTTGTGGAAGGGTGATTGGTGACTCTCTGTTGGGAATTGATTTGTTTGTGATCAACCAATGTGCATAGGTCTTGCAACTGTTGTGTTGTCTCCAGAAAGAAAGAAAGAAAGAAAGAAAGAAAGAAAGAAAGAAAGAAAGAAAGAAAGAAAGAAAGAAAGAAAGAAAGAAAGAAAGAAAGAAAGAAAGATAGATAGATAGATAGATGATGGACAGATAGATAGATAATCCTCCCTTTTTACCCCAAAGTCAGAGAGAAATGCCATAATTCCTTGCCTGTATTCAATATTTCAAATCAAATTTACCACAGAGACTATTTACTATAGAATCTACTTCCACATTTATATAGAATCTACTTTCAGTTTTACTGTGCCTCCCAAACAAAAGAAAAACAAAAAAGACTTGCCATTTGCCCAAGGCAAGGAAGACCCTCCAGCTATTGTTGTACTTTTCTGAAAGAAAATTCATGCTGTATCTTCTGAGCAAAGCAAGGCCGTGATAATCCATGGCTTACAATTGATTAATTCTCTGTTTCTTGGAGTTCCAAAGGGTAAGATAAAATGCTTCCCATGCTTTCTGAAACACATCTGTTATCAGATGTGAAGAGAATTGGCTACAATTCTTGGCTGTTTGCTGCTGTTCTTGTAATGATGTAAGAGAGAGTAAAACTCAGTTCCCATATCTGGTTAAAGGTTTCTCTTCCCAAAATGAATTATTTATTTGGTCAATCTGACTGGAATTTCATAGCATAAGAGAGTTCATCACATGCCCCAGATTAGTGTTTAACTTTTCTTGACATTGTCATTTGCATATAATAAATGACCAGCACACCAGTAATTAGGAGATGAGCATGAGAATCATACTCACAAAATGACTTCACCATAGGCAGATTCCAATTAAGCTGCTTGAAATATCAATCCCTTTCAGAATGGTTGTAAAACGTAATTAGAGATGGGTGCCAAAGGCCTTTCAAAATTCTCCTTCAGAATTGAGAGCAAAAACATACCAGAGGATAAACAGATCCTCTAGCAATTTTTCAAGGGCAATACTCTGCTTTGTAGCAAGTGTAGCATTGCTACTGATAAAGTTGATTTATCGTATTTTTAATTTTTTAATACTTTTTAAATACTATATCCTGTATTACTATTTTTTTTTTAAAAAAAAGACATTCTCATGATGTCTCCCCTTGGGATTTAACTGAGATGTGAGAGCTGCAGACCTCTTGAGAGATAATTGTATGGTTAAAAAGGGACACACACACACACACACACACACACACACCTTGGCTATCCTCAGTCAAGAACACTACTTTCCACTCATTGTCTTTTTTAATGAAATTGTGTTCTTATTTGAAATAATTTCTGAAGCAAATTTGCTTTCATCAACCTGAATGAGAACTGGCATTAAAACAAGTGCAGAAAAATCGTACTAGATTCATTCCCTAGAGAATTTTGTGGAATATTGAAGTCTCCTGTAAAAGTTAATGGATTTGTTTCTTGAAGCGGTGAGCTTTTCTTTTTATGATTAGGATCCACACCCTATTTGGGGTATGTTTTTGGAAGTTTTGGAATTTTTCTTTAAGTGGCTTGCTCATGCAGTATACACATGCATAGAACAACATTACCGAATTAACAGCAAAGGAGCCAATTACAAAAGACAAAGACTATTTGAAACAAGCACAAAACAGCCATATAATCCTTCAACTGAAATTCAGTTCTTTCTCTGAAGTCCCTAATGATGGTTAACAGAGCCTTCATCTCTAGCACCTGATTCTGATACAATCTGCCAGACTGTGATGGATCGAGTAGGCCAATGAGAATTGCAGTGCTCCCCAATCTGGTGCCCACCAGTGCCCACTCCAGCAGAGACTGGAGGAGGGAGGCATCAAAATCAGCAAGACAGCAGATGAAATATCACGACGCAAGCCTCGCCCTTTTTGAATAAGCATGCAGTATCACACACATTCAAAAGCCGTGGGGCTTCCATCCACACTCCATCCACCATCTTGCCCATTTGGATCCATACCCAGATGCTACTAGCTATACTGGATGAAGGACTGTCGGAGTTGAAGCATCAATCTGGACATTTTAAATAGGTCCATGGGGAGTTAACTTCACTATTTTTGTTTATTTATTATTGTGTGTTACATGGGCTTCATAATATACCAAGCAAAGTAATTTTATTCACATAAATTCTCAAGAGAAAATGTAAGCTATAGCCATGTACTGTTCCCCATTACATTTGTTAAAAGAAGTTTGAAATCCAGCACTGCTGTGCTCCATAAATAAGATTAACATCACACCATTACTAATGCTAGTAATACTAATAAGCAACATTCTGATGTTTCACCCTCAGCCTCCCAAATTCTGGATAATGTAACTCTCACCTCTAGCATGGAAAATGACATAATTAAATTAACAAAATAAATACTACTTCATGTTGGAAGGGATATAAAATACTGTATGATGAAAAGGCAGATTTTCCACTGAAATAAAGCATAGCTACCCTTGAAAACCACCACAGGAATATTTGTATGATTGCTAAATGAATAATTAGAAAAGCAGATCATAAAACCAGTTTTTGCTAGAAGTTTGCAGTTAGAACTGGTAGCTGTTCAAACTGACAGTTTACTATTTTAGTAAGTAGTTTACAGTTACTATGGGACATAAAATACCTGTCTCTATTCATTGTATTTGACAAGTTGTAATATAAGTATGAAAGAAAGGGCAATATCCTACGTATTAAGAGAGGAAATCTAAACAGCAATTCACGTCTTAAAACTTCCTCATTTCTTTCTTTCTTTCTTTTTTTAAATTTTAATCTTTATTTCTTTAACATCCATAACATACACATACATAACAAAGAAAACACAAAAAGTAAAAAAAAAATCCATAGATATAAAACAAACACAATATAATGCATAACCTTCAAATTTACACTTTTATCCTCTACCCCTAACTCACTTATCCTTCTTCTTTCTTCTTTCTAATACCTTCTTCTTTAAACACTTCCTTCTTTCTCTCCTCTACCTACTCTAGCCTTCTCTACTTTCTAAATTTCCATTACCTCTCTTTACAAAACATAAAACAAACACAATATTTTGCATAACCTTCAAACTTTTTTTTTACATTAAAATACACTTTTACCCTCTACCCCTAATTCGCTTATCCTTCTTCTCTCTTCTTTCTTACACTTTTTTTTAAAACTCACTAACCACTTCTTCCTTCCCCTCCTCTACCTACTCTAGCCATTCTCTACTTTCTAAATTTCCATTACCTCTCTTTACACAAAAAAAAAAACAAGGTGAACTTCCTACTTTCTCACCATTATTCTCTAGAACAATTTCTATATAGTTATAATATATATAATTAATTTTTTACATTCGGAAATCTTATTTACATTAATTTTCTATTTGTATTTTTTGAGTTTTTTCTATAAATCTATAGAATGGATCCCAACATGAATTAAATTCATTCGTATTCTTGTCGTTTAATAAGTCCGTTAACTTAGCCATCTGTACTAGATCCATCGTTTTTAACAACCATTCATCGATTGTAGGTGAACAGTCCTCTTTCCAATGTCTTGCAAAGGTAACTCTGGCCGCAATTATTAAATAAAATAATAATTTTCCATATTTCTTGTGTATCTCTGGTTTTATAAATCCCAATAAGTACATATCTGGTTCTTTAATTAAATCTTCTTTCAATATTTCACAAATTGTTTGATGTATTGTATTCCAATATTTTTTGGTTTTCTGACAAGACCACCACAGATGGAAAAAGGTGCCCACTTCTTTTTTACATTTCCAGCATCTATTAGATCACCTATTATTCATTTTAGACAGTGTGTTGGGAGTTAGATACCATCTATACATCATTTTATAAAAGTTTTCTTTCATATTATAATTCAATGTAAATTTTAAAACTTTTAACCACATGTTTTCCCAGGTATCAATTTGAATCTTATGACCTAAATTCTCTTCCCAATTACTCATACATTTCTTTTTAGACAGACTTATCAAATTATTTTGAAATAATATTTTGTAAATTTTTGTAATTAGGTGGTCTTTATCTTTCCATAACACACTGTCCCACTTTGTCACATTTTCTTTAAATTTAAAGTTTTTATTATCCACTTTAAACTGTTCTTTAATCTGAGCATATGAAAACCAATTACAGTTAAGCCCATCTTTTAGTAAATCTTCTCTTAATTTTAACTTGTAATTTGATCCCTCGAATATTAGTAAATCTTTGTATGTTAACCAATTTCCTGTATTTAAATTTCCATGCCATGTAAAAGCTTCTTGTGGCGAAATCCATAGAGGTAAATTTGGTAAATTGTATTTTTATATTTAAACCAAATTTTTATAACTGATTTCCTAATGGGATGATAATTAAATGCCAAATTTGCTTTGATCTTGTTGTACCAGAGGTATCATGCCAACCAAATTTAAGATCATGTCCTTCCAAATTAAGTAATTTTTTATTATCCAATTTTATCCAATCTCGAAGCCAACAAAGAACACTCGCATGATAATATAATTTTAGATTTGGAAGATCAAAACCACCATTCTCTTTAGTCTCTTGTAAAAATTTATATTTTATTCTTGGCTTTTTCCCTTGCCAAATAAATTTGGCCAAATCTCGCTGCCAATTTTGAAAAGTTTTTTCCGTTATAACAATTGGTATTGTTTGAAATAGAAATATCATCTTTGGAAGAATATTCATTTTTATTGTAGATATTCTACCCAAAAACGATAACTGTAAATTCTTCAAAAGTTGTAGATCATCTTTTATTTTATTCCATAATTTTGTATAATTATTTTTAAATAACTCCGAATTATTTGATGTTATATCCACTCCCAAATATCTTAGTTTTTTAACACTTGCAAATCCCGAAAGCATTTCCATATTACGTATACTGCTTTGATTCATGTTTAAATTTATCATCTTCGTTTTGTGATTATTTATTTTGAACCCCGCCAATTCACCAAAATCTTGTATCTTCTTTAGCAATTGTTTAATTGAATTTTCTGGATTTTGTAAAGTTATAACCACATCATCGGCAAAGGCCCTTAATTTATAATTTTCCTGTTTTATTTTAATCCCTTCAATTAAGTTGTCGTTCCTTATATTTTCTAATAAGACTTCTAATACCAAGATAAATAGGAGAGGTGAAATTGGGCAACCTTGTCTAGTGCCCCGACCTATATAACAATTTTGAGTTGTATCACCATTTACCACTATCTTGGCATTTTGCCGAGTATATATAGCCTGAATAGCTTTTATAAATTTTTCACCATAATCTAAACTTTCCAGTGTTTTAATCATGAAATTCCAATTTAAATTGTCAAAGGCTTTTTCGGCATCTAAGAATAACAATAGAATTTTTTTTTCTTTGTGGTCTTTGGCGTACTCAATTAAGTTTATAATGGTTCTAATATTATCTTTAATATGTCTTTTTGGCAAAAAGCCAGATTGATCCAGGTTTATCGTATCTTGTAAAACCATTTTTAATCTATTTGCCAAAATAGTGGTAAAGATTTTGTAATCTGTATTTAACAGCGAGATTGGCCTAAATTTTTTACAAAGGGTTTGATCTTGATCTGGCTTAGGAATTAAAATTATATTAGCGTCGGTCCATGATTCCGGTATTACATTACCAGTCATTATTGAATTTAATAATACATTAAATGGTATTAATAATTGATCTTGAAATAATTTGTAATAAATGGCAGTAAACCCATCTGGACCTGGTGTTTTACCTGCTTTTTGTCTTTGGATGGCATTCGAGATTTCTTGAATGGAAATAGGTTTATTTATCCTTTCCTGGTGTAATTTAGATATTTTTTGCAAATTACTTTCTGTTAAGTATCTGTCCGCCTTTTCTAAATCTAATTGTTTCTTTTGATATAATGTTGTATAAAACTCATGAAACACTTTTTTGATACTTTGATTATCACTTAGTTCTATCCCTTTATCATTTATTTTATTTATAATTTTTTTATCCCCTTCTTTTCTTAGCTTAATCGCTAACCATTTACCGGCTTTGTTTCCATGTTGGAAATAACTTTGTTTAACATACCTCAGGTTTTTTTCCATTTCTTCAGTTGTTAATATTTCTAATTGTTTCTGTAAAATGGCAATTTGGTATTTGATATCTTTATCTCCTGGATTATTTTGCAGCTCAATTTCTTTTGATTTGATTTGTTCACATAATTTCATAAATTTTTGTTGTTTCATTTTTTTATGATATTTACCTAGAGACATAAAATGTCCTCTCATGTACGCTTTACTTGCGTCCCAAACTGTAGTTATGTTTATATTATCTTTCATATTTAAATCAAAAAACTCTTTTAGTTTAGTTTTACTCCCTTCTATATAATCTTTATTTTTTAATATGGATTCATTAAGTCTCCATCTATATGGCGTTGCTAAAAATTTTAAGTCTAATTGAATTGCGTTATGATCTGATAATGTTTTAGCCAGAATCTTCATATCTCTAATCCTATTTGCTATTTTTTTTGAAATCCATATCATGTCTATTCTAGAGTGAGATTGGAATCTATTTGAGAAAAAAGTAAAGTCTTTAGCATTTCCCATTTTATGTCTCCAGGCATCAATCGTTTGTAAATTATTCATAAGTTCAAAAAAAACCCGAGGTAATTTACCTTGGTGTGGTTTAATAAACTTATCAGATTTTCTATTTAGAAACGGATTTACAACACCATTCCAATCACCCATCATGATCCAGTTTTTGTTGGGCAGATCTGATAAATATTTCATGAGAGTTTTAAAAATTTTTTTCTGTTTTTCATTTGAAGCATAGATACCTACTAGTATCACTTTTGTATTTTGAATTTCTATTTCTATAATAATAAATCTACCTTTATCATCCACTTTTATCAAATGTGGTTTTAAATTTGGTTTAATATAGCAGACAATCCCATTTTTCTTATTTTCATTTGTCGTTACAAATTCTAATCCTAATTTCTTATTTATTAACAATTTTCCATCTTTACCTCTAATATGCGTTTCCTGCAAACAGATTATATCCAATTTATATTTATTGAGAATGTGAAAAGTTTTATTTCTTTTAACTGGAGAGTTCAGACCATTTATGTTCCAAGAGAGACATTTTAAATTACTCATTGTCAGATTGGCTATTTAGTTCTTGAGAACCCACTGCTTGAGCAAAAATTTTAAATTTTTCTGTTATTCTCTCTTTTGGAGCACTATTCCCTGGTGAATTTATTTATTTATTTATTTATTTAATTTCTCTAACCGCCCATCTCCCCCCATGGGGAACTCTGGGCGGTTTACAATAAACAAGTTAAAATAAGGTTTAAAATCTCAATTATACAATAAATATAAATTAAATTGAAAATCCAGATGGTAATGGAATAGTTAAAAGAAGGACAGTTATAAAATTAGGGGATTAGCCACCCCCATGAGGAACTATCCCTTCCTCCTTCCCATGCCAGGTGGCAGAACCAGGTCTTCAGCTCTTTCCTAAAGGTCGGGAGGGAGGAGATCTGTCTCAACTCTGGGGGCAAGATGTTCCATAGAGTGGGCGCTGTCACAGAGAAGGCCCGCCTCCTAGTCCCCATCAGATGACACTCTTTAATTGATGGGGTTCGTAGCAGGCCCTCTCTGAATGATCGGGTGGGGCAGGTCGATAATATGGGGGTAAGACGGTCCCTCAGGTATTCTGGCCCCATGCCATGTAGGGCTTTAAAGGTGATAACCAACACCTTGAATTGTACCCGGAAGCAAACCGGCATCCAATGCAGCTCGCGGAGCAGCGGTGTTACATGTGCGGATCTTGACGCACCCAAAACTGCCCGCGCGGCCGCATTCTGCACCAGCTGTAGCTTCTAGATAGTCTTCAAGGGTAGCCCCATGTAGAGCGCATTGCAATAATCTACATGGGAGATGACGAGAGCATGAGTGACTGTACGGAGGGCGTTGCAATCCAGGAATGGGCGTAACCAAAGTTGTGCGAAAGCCCTCCTAGCCACGACTGCCACCTGCTCTTCGAGCAGGAGTCGTGAGTCTAGAAGGACCCCCAGATTACGCACCGGTTCCGAACGGGGTAGTGCTACCCCATTGAGAACCAAAGATGATAATTTCCCAGAAGACGCTAAGCCATCAATCCACAGCCACTCGGTCTTACCAGGGTTCAATTGAAGCCTGTTGCTCCCCATCCATGCCCTCACAGCCCCCAGGCACTGGGACAGGGTGGACACTGCATCACTTACCTCACCAGGGATGGAGATATACAATTGAGTATCATCCGCATACTGATGATACCTCATCCCATGGTGTTGGATGACCTCGCCCAGCGGTTTCATGTAGATGTTAAATAGGAGAGGAGAGAGAACCGACCCCTGCGGCACCCCACATAGGAGCGGTCACGGGCTGGATCTCTCCTCTCCTATCAGCACTGATTGGGAGTGGCCCTGGAGGAAGGAGGTAAACCAGCGCAAAACTACGCCGCCCACCCCCAACTCTCTAAGCCGCCCCAAAAGGATACCATGGTTGATGGTATCGAAAGCCACTGAGAGATCTAAGAGAGCCAGGATGGATGCACTACCTCCGTCCCGCTCCCGCCAGAGATCATCCGTAAGCGCGACCAATGCAGTCTCCGTCCCATGTCCCATGTCCCAGTCTGAAACCTGACTGAAAAGGGTCTAGATAATCCGCTTCATCCAGGGTCATTCATTAGAATGCTTAGTTCCTTTTTCTATTTTTCTAAGAAAATATTTTGCTTTCTCAATTGAATTGAATTTAAACCTTTGCTCCTTATACAACACATTCACCCCTTCCAGAGTCTCCCATCTATAAATAATTTTCTTTCTTTTCAAAACCTCTGTCAAGAAATAATATTCTTTTCTTTTTTTCAAAATTGCAGCTGGGATTTCTTTAAAATTTTTAATATCTTTCCCTTCTATATTAATTCTCTTATCAAACCCTGTTTGCAAGATCAAGTCTTTTAATTTTTTCCTACTGAGTTCAATAACTAAGTCTCTTGATATGTTGTGTTCTCTAGCATACTTTGAATTCACACGATACATAGATTCTATTTCCTCCTTTAGCTGCTCTTTTTCCCAATCAATAATATCTGCCAATGCCTGAGTAATTGTATTTTTAATCTCTGCTTCTTTACCTTCCTTTAACCCTCTTATACTTATGCATTTCTATTTTTGTTTTTGTTCAAGTAGAGTTAATTTATCAAGCTCTTCTTCTTTTTGTTTTTCCATTTTTTTCACTCTTTCTTTCATTCCTTTGATTTCTGTTTGAAATCTTAATTCTATACTGTCTAGCTTTTTGTCCAAAGTCTTTTCAAAGCCTTGTATTTTTTCCTCCAATAAAGTAGTCACATTTGTTGTAATGCTTTGTATAGCTTTCTTAGTAAAGTCATCAAAGAACAATTTTAGCCATTCACCTTTATCTTCTCCCAAGTCTGAACCTCTCCTAAACGTTTTCTTCGATGTCATCTTTAAAAGAGTTCTTGTTCACCAAATAAAGGGCAATAAGTTAGCTCAAACTTGTTTTCTCTAAAGCGGTCAAAAATGGCGATTTTAAATAATTAATTAATTAAAGAGTCAGTTCCACCTACTGTAACAAACAGTGTCGAAGTCTCAGCCGCCTTCTTTGGAATTCTAACAGTAATTTCCCTGATGAGAAAGTCAGTAAATATTTGTCTTTAGATAAGATTAAGTCTTTAGTTTTTGAAGAAGTGTAGAAGAAAGGGCAGCAATCCCTGTAATGGGAAAGAACGAAGATAAGTGCACACCCGGCTTCCTGGCTTACTTTCACTGCAGGCTGTCTGCTGGCTGAGAGAGTGAAAGTTACTTAATTGCAGACTGCTATCTCGCCGCCGCTGCTCAGAAGCTGCAGGTTTTTCTTTCTTTTCTTCGGGATCACGCTTACTTTGGCTTCCCTGTCGTTATCCGCTCCGTTAAAAAACTCACGGAATCGGCAAACTACCTTTGTTTGTTCAAAAGGATGACAAGCTGTTCATTTCGCGTCCGTTCGCCATTTCTCTACACCGGAAGCTCAAAACTTCCTCATTTCTGATATGATGAATGTTGCAATCAAACTACTAGTCATGTTTAGGGATGGCTAGTGCCCTAGAGTGCTCGTCGCATACAAGGACTGAGTTAGATCATCAGCCATTTGGATTTCATTTTCATTTTCATTTATTTTTATCTGTAACTGTATTTTATATATTGTAATTTACATATTACATATATACTGTGTGGACCATAACAAATTGTGGCAAGTTCTTGGTGGTATGGGGATACCAAGTCATCTTGTCTGCCTCCTGAGGAATCTGTAAAACAACCAAGTAGCAATGGTAAGAACAGACCACGGAACAACGGACTGGTTTAAGATTGGGAAAGGAGTACAGCAGGGTTGTATACTCTCACCTTACCTATTCAACCTGTACACAGAACACTTCATGTGATGTGCTGGGCTTGATGAATCCAAGGCTGGAGTTAAAATTGCTGGAAGGAACATTAACAATTTCAGATATGCAGATGATACCACTTTGATGGCTGAAAGCGAGGAGGAGCTGAGGAGCCTTATGACGAAGGAGAAAGAAGAAAGTACAAAAGCTGGGTTGCAGTTAAACCTCCAAAAAACCAAAATTACGGTAACCAGCTTGATTGATAACTGGCAAATAGAGGGAGAAAAAGTGGAGGCAGTGACAGACTTTGTATTTCTAGGTGCAAAGATTACTGCAGACGCTGACTGCAGCCAGGAAATCAGAAGACATCTACTTCTTGGGAGGAGAGCAATGACAAAACTTGATAAAATAGTTAAGAGCAGAGACATCACACTGACAACAAAGGTCCGCATAGGTAAAGCAATGGTATTCCCTGTAGTAACCTATGTCTGTGAGAGCTGGACCATAAGGAAGGCTGAGCGAAGGAAGATAGATGCTTTTGAACTGTGGTGTTGGAGGAAAGTTCTGAGAGTGCCTTGGACTGCAAGAAGATCAAACCAGTCCATACTCCAGGATATAAAGCCAGACTGCTCACTTGAGGGAATGATATTAAAGGCAAAACTGAAGTACTTTGACCACACAATGAGAAGACAGGATACCCTGGAGAAGATGCTGATGCTAGGGAAAGTGGAAGGCAAAAGGAAGAGGGGCCGACCAAGGGCAAGATGGATGGATGATATTCTGGAGGTGATAGACTCAACTTTGGGGGAGCTGGGGGTGGTGACGGCCGACAGGAAGCTCTGGCGTGGGCTGGCATTCTGCTAGTCTTCTGCCGGGCTGTCCCACATAGTGGCTGTTACAGTCCTTATACTGTATGTTGTAGATAACTCCTGTTTTTTCTTCTTGGGCTACTGGGTCTTTTGTGTTACTTACAATGTTCTGAAGGGTTTTGGTTGGTTTGTATGCTACAGTGATGCCGTGTGGTTGTAACAGTCTATTAATAGTTTCTGAGATGTTTCTGATGTATGGCAGTGTAATCCTTTTCATAGCTTCTGTTGGTTTTGCTGTGGTGGGTTGAGTGGTCAGGCACTTTTTGATAAAGTTGCATTGGTATCCATTTTGCTGGAAGATGCTATATAAGTTTCCTTTTTCTGGTGTTCTGGAGTGCTGCAGTGCGTTTGTGCTCATTTGAATAGTGTTCTTACACAGCTCCTCTTGTGGGAGGTTGGGTTATTGCTTTGGTAGTGGAGCACTTGGTTAGTGTGGGTAGATTTCCAGTAGACTTGTGTTTCTAGAATGTCATCATTTCCTCTACTGATGAGGATGTCCAAGAAGGGTAGTGTGTTGTTGTTTTCTTCTTCCCTTGTGAATTTTATTCCTTTGAAGTTGTTGTTGATGGTTTCATGTGTTTCCTCCATTTGATCCTTTTTTATTATGACGAAAGTGTCATCTACATACCAGATCCATACTTTGGGTTGTATGGGTGGGAGTGCTATCCTTTCTAGACATTACATTACAATCTCTGCTATGAGTCCTGAGAGTGGTGATCCCGTAGGTGTTCCTTTGATTTGTTGGTATATTTGTCCATCAAACTGAAAGTAGTTGGTGAGGCAGAGGTTGATTAGGTCCATGATTCTGGGTATTTTTATCTTGATGTATCTAGTTAGGTCAGGTGTGTTACGTAGAACTGCTGCCATGGATTCAATCACTAGTGCTTGGTCTATGGATGTAAAGAGTTCAGTGACATCAAATGACACCATAATTTCATCTTCATCTGTTTTTAGGTCTTTGATTTTCTGTATTTATTGTAATTTATTGTTTTATTGATTATGTTGTTGTAAACTGAGGGACCGTCTTATCCCCACATTATTGACCCGCCCCACCCGATCATTCAGGGAGGGCCTGCTATGAGCCCCATCAATTAAAGAGTGTCACCTGATGGGGTCTAGGAGATGGGCCTTCTCTGTAGTTGCTCCTACACTGTGGAACACCTTGCCCCCGGAGTTGAGACAGATCTCCTCCCTCCCGACCTTTAGGAAAGATCTGAAGACCTGGTTCTGCCGCCTGGCATGGGAAGGAGGAAGGGATAGTTCCTCATGGGGGTGGCTTGTCCCTTAATCCTAAAAAGTCCTCCCTTTATTACTCTTTCGTCCATCTGGATTTTATTTTTATAATTATTTATATTAATTGTATGAATTGATGTTTTATATTGTATGTTCTATTTTAATTCTTTTTTGTTGTAAACCGCCCAGAGTTCCCCATTGGGGGGAGATGGGCGGTCATATAAATTAAATAAATAAATAAATAAATAAATAAACTGCCCAGAGTCCCTTTGGTGGGAGGAGATGGGCGGTGACAAATCTAATAAATAAATAAATAAATAAACTACAGAATATATAGCTTTCTGTATATTCACTAATGTTCATTAAACCAGCTCAGAACAGAATTTTCACAAAGTCCAAACTACAGTGCATATTAAATCTGGTTCCAGGATCAGAATATGTATGTATGTATGCATGCATGCATGCATGCATGAATGAATGTTTTTATAATTTCATTTTATTCATATACTGCCAAAATAATTTAACTCATATTGGTGTGCAGTTATGGGAATTTTCTCTGGATTTATGGGGATATTTGTGGCTTTAAAAGAAAATATGCATTGAAAGTTGCCATGTACTAGCACCATTATTTAAAATAGGAATGAAGGAGTTGTGGTTCTACATATATTGCTGAACTACAATTCTTACAAGCTCCAGGTGAGGGATGCTGGGAGTTATAGTTTAGCCATCTCTGGAAGACCACAGGCCTCCGCTTCTGGTCCTCATTGATCATTACAAGATCTCCTGGAAAAAAGACATAAATCTTTATCAAACTTGTTTGGGAATGCATTCATTCTATGTTCATGGCAAAACAAAGAAAAAACTCCAATAGAAGAGAACAAAAGACTTCTAAGAAAGTCCAAAGAAAGTACTTTCTGTGCTTTCTTGTTTAACCTACTTAGCAATATTAAATTTGAACACATTTAAGTGACTGTGACTATTATAGTGCTGTGCTGCTGCCATCATGACCTTTTTGACTCCCCTACCCCATGAAGAAAGCCAGTTTGGTATAGTGGTGAAGGCACCAGCCTAGAAACCAGGAGACGGTGACCTCTAGTCCTGCCTTAGGCACAAAGACACCTGGATGACTTTGGGCCAGTCACTTTCTCTCAGCCCTGGGAAGGAGGCAACGGCAAGCCACTTCTGAAAATCTTGCCAAGAAAACTTTATGGACTTGTTCAGGCAGTCCCTGAGAATCGAACACAATTGAACAGATTAAAAAAAAACACCATGAAAGCCTCTGGGGTTAATAATGCTCAAGCAGGATTAGCTATCATAATTAAAAAGCTAAAATAGTGCATTTTCCATGAGGAACTTCTTTCTTCAAAACAGATGAGTGTTAATGGAATTCTCAGATCCCTAATGGGAATGTATTCATCTCCCCTGGAAGAGCTAGAATTGCAGGCCCAAATTGCAATCAGATTCTTGTTCCATTGTTGGGTATTATCAAATCATAATGGAGGCCTCAACTGCAGATTCAGAATTACTGACTGTGATCTGAATATTTATTTTATTTATTTATTGTGGTATTTATACCCCGCCTATCCCCTCCCTAATGGAGGACTCTAGGCGGCTTACATTCATATATATACATCAATTATACAATTTTCAATTATACACATCACCATTTAACCGCACGTGAGGGGGAAGGGGTAAGGGAACCAACTCTTCTAAGGCTCCGGACTACAATTCCCAGGATGCCTTGAGCCGGCTGCTGACGTCCTGTAGATGTTGCATCCGGGTCCATTGTCATCGCCGACATTCGATCTTCCTCCGATCCTTTCCTCTGGTGGCACCGACTTCCCAACAGGACGCCAGCAAATTAGCCCACTTAAGGTGGTACCCATTTACCTACTTGCAAAGCTTTCGAACTGTTGGGTTGACAGGAGCTGGGACTAGCAACGAGAGCTCACCTCGTTGCACGGGGTTCGAACTGCCGACCTTCTGATCGGCAGCCTACAGCTCAGCAGTTTAACCTGCTGAGCCACCGCGTCCCTATAATCTGATCTGTGCATGAGGTAAAACTGGTGACAGTAAGATGGGAAACCTCCAGCAAGACTAAGAGGACAGTGCAGCCTTCAGTGTGACAGCAAGTGAGGCTTCTAACATTCAGTTGATTCTGAAGTTGACAGCAAGATAGAAATGTCTCCAGGAAAGAGCTGATCAGATATTATCACCTAAAAGTCACTTTTGATTTATTTTACCTTTTTGCTTGTATTCATTTCAGGCTGCCTGTTAGCAGAGCAGCTCTCATCACTAGAACAGGGGGGGAATAATGTTTATTCACATGACAAGGGAGTTCTCTAAACTTGTCGTTGGGGTCTGACTTTAAATTGTTTTGAATAAGACCTTTACAGGTAGGTAACATGACTTTTGAAAGGATGCAAAAGAGTTGCCGGTGGTGCTGTCTGACCCCTTCAACTGGGAATTATCCTGAAGACTGACAACAATTCATGCAACTGCACACACAGGTTGTGACACAAGTCAATTGCAGGCACGGGGAGTCTGTTTTGGCTTAAAAACCTACTGTAGGCCAGGAAGGTTTAAGGCCTGCACATGAAACCATTTGAATAATAAACAAAATATTTCTCCACTTTCTCAGCCACACTTTCAAGCTGAAAATGTGTGTACACACGTGCGCCTTCAAGTCAGTCTTGACTCCTGGTGACTGCCTGGTCAAGTCCCTGCTGTTTTCTTGGCAAGGTTTTTTGGAAGTGGTTTGCCATTGCCTTTTTCCTAGGGCTGAGAGAGAGGGAGTGGCCCAAGGTCTCCCAGCGGGTTTCATGCCTCAGGCGGGACTAGAACTTACAGCCTCCTGGTTTCTAGCCCAGTGCCTTAACCACTACACCAAACGGGCTCTGATAAGTTATTCAATGGGAAAAATCATTGGTATGGATCCCCATCGTTTTTGAAAACTGCACTTTTTCTGGCCAGGAGCACTTGCATCCTGAAAGGACCGCTCCTTTTTTAAGCCTTAGGAGAGAAGGTTCTATATGCTTTGGGAAAACAAAAACAAAACTCGTATTGAAGCAAATTAGAATGTTTTTCCTCCAAGCAATGAAAGGGATTGGTCTGTTGAAGTGTTTCTCAACTCTGGGAAATTTAATATGGGTGGACTTCAGTTCCCAGAATTCCCCAGCAAGGCTGCCTGGGGAATTCTGGGAGTTGAAGTCCACCCATCTTAAAGTTGCCAAGGCTGAGAAACACTGGTCTATTGATTAAGGCACTGGATTAGAAGTGTGAGGATCTGGAGTTCAGATACCTCAATATTAATAAACTTCACCACAAGTCTCGTAGAATGTGGGAAAGATATTTTATTGAGCTACAGTCCAGTCTCCTGAAAAGTCACAAGTGAATTGAGCTCCCCTGCCTCCCGCCTAAATTCCGTTCAGTATTCCCTGCCTCTTTTTGAAATTGAGCCGTTGCAATGTCCTTCTGTTTCACAGCTCCGCTCCCTGGCTTTGTGCTTGGGGGGGGTGTTGATTGAGGTAACAATTTTCTCTGTGCCTGCTTGAATTCTCTCTGCTCCTAGGCAACGAATCCCTCCTTCCCCCTCCCCCTTATATAACCCATGGCAGTGGATATGATCCAGAAGCTATTGATTATCATTTCTGGGAAGAACCTCTGACAAGAAGCTGGGAGAATGTAAGTTGTAGTCCTGCCTTAGTCATGGAAACCAGCTGGGTGACTTGGGGCCAGTCACTCACTCTCAGCCTGAGGAAGAAGGCAATGGCAAACCACTTCTGAAAACATTGTACACGTCCCTGTAGTCACTAGAATTCAGAGTTGACTGAGTGGACCATAACAATTCATGGCATATCTTATTTTATTTATTAATGAAACTACATAAACATTCCTTTATTCAAGTAGCCTGCACAGGTGGCCATGATCTCCCATCCTTACCCATAAGCATATCTGGGTGTGGTAAGGGTGGGGGGGAAGATGATGACTATGTGCATGATGGCATCATCACACAAATGATATGACATATATACATCTGGATCAGTCTCAGGACACAATGCGTAATGGCAGCATTTGTGTGATGAGACCATCATGCACGTGTCATTTTAGCATCATGGTGGTTACCCCTCCCCGCTTTGCCTCCATTTAACAGAGACCTATTTTTGCTACAGTATAACCTGATCCATTATGACAAAAAGTATTTATGCATGACTCACAATGAGGGGAATCTACCAGTTTATCTCATCGAGAAAGATAAATTTAATTTTTGTAAAAAATAAAAAAAAATACAGTGTAACAAATGTATGCAGCAACTTCATCTATATTCAATATGGATTGTTCTTTCAATACAAAACATAGTTTAATTAATTAAACGGATGGAATTTTACAACTGACATTTCAAAGTGTAAAATATGGGATATATTGAAAGTTGATTGCATGCTAATTAGGCAATAAGTTCTAGCTAAATTACTGAATCAGCTCTTAATTCTGGAACTGCAGTTAAAATGAAATTACTTCAAGTTGTCTGAAAAAGATTGAAACTTAGTTGAAAAAGGGGGGAAAATCAAAAGGAAGGGAAGATTATTGTACTAGAGATATAGCAAATATATGGGTCATTTCAGCTGTAATATATAATCTTACATTGCAAAACTGAACACATACAGTTTAGGGGAGGAAGAAAATGTTTTATACTTATTTCCAGATTCCCCAGCTACTAGAAAGCTTAAGGAGAAAGTTCTCATTCCTACTAATTGGCATTTTTTTAGTAAGAGGTCTTCCCATTACATGCTAGATGAAGGCATCTCTACATGGACATTTTGTTTGTTTGTTCAGAAAAATCATTCATTAATTCATTAATTCATTTATTAATGTTTACATAGATAATTTTCCTTTGGGATGGGTCCTTTTTAACAAAAATTACATCAAAGAACATTGATGCAAGGGTCTTTTCCTGTTATTCTTTGCATTGACAGCTTACCTTGACATTATTACCAAAGTGTGCTCCTTCCCAGCAGATATGAGGGTCTGAAAGGAGTTGGAAGAGAAGTGGAATCAGTCCCTTCTGCTAATGAAAGTTGTTCTGTCAGTGTGAAGAGCTAATTGGATACTTGCAAAATATGATGGCCATCAAAAAGGTTTCAAGGTGATAGTGTTCTCCATTTTCACCCATTGGATGCCACTTACCAAGTGTCATCATTTGCACATGCCTGAGGGATGGCAAAAATGGATTCTTAAATATATCCCATGATCTGGATGAATCCTTAGGTGATACGTAGAACTTCCCACATCCCATGGGACAGCTCCATTCTTTTCAACAAGAAATAATTAACAATTGGCAATACATTTTAAAACATTGATTAAATGTACAATTTTGTAGTTCAGATTTTAACAGTCTTTGGATTCATTTTGCTGCAGTCTTGTCCCTGCTCATCTTCTGAAGTTTCACTTATTTATTCAACTAAGTCCATGTCTGTATGAGTTTGCCCACTCCTTCATTTATCTAAAATCCACATGCCTCTTGAACAGAAATATAACAATTGGATTTCTGAGTGTCATGAACTTAACTTGAATTGTGTCAACCATATAATTGCCCTGTTTGTGGATGAATGCAGATAACCAGTTACCTTTACATACAGTATTATTCTCTCCATTCAAGTGATTCTTAAGTCATCAATCCTGATAAGTGAAGAAGAAAATTTTAATTTCAATATCATAGCTAAATCTAGAGAAAGGAAAGGTGTAATAAAACTATCCTCCCCTGTAAGAAGGACATTATAGATTTAAGAGCCAGTTTGGTCTAGTGGTTAAGGCAACGGGCTAGAAACCAGGAGATTGAGAGTTCTAGTCCCGCCTTAGGCATGAAAGCCGGCTGGGTGACCTTGGGCCAGTCACTCTCTCTCAGCCCAACTCACCTTACAGGGTTGCTGTTGTGGGGAAAATAGGAGGAGGGAGTGTTACATATGTTCCCCGCCTTGATTTATTTATAAAAATAATAAAGGCGGGATAGAAAATAAATAAAATAAAATAAAAATAAACAAAGATTATATGGCAAGCTCCCCAAATCTTCCTAGAAGGTTACCCAGCATGCTCCTCTCTGTGGTCTGAATAATTTATCCACAATTCAAAATAACCTTTTATTGTTTAACTGTGATATACCAAGCCAGAGAGAGACTGAGAAGGTGGCAAAGGAAGACAGAGGGAGGACAATAATGCAAAATGGTTGGGAATGTGAATCTTTCAGGATGGTTTTTTTTGTTTAAAAACAAACACGTCTAATAAACTTCTTTAGCCCCATACAATACTTTGTGTGTTGCTCAATTAAAATAGCCAAAAAATGTGCCATGGGAACCATGGTCAATGGAGTTTTGGTGATGCATATGGGGATCCATATACAGCTCTGGGGCCTCCAATTGTCCATCCCAGTGTATACAAACACTGTCATATCTAGGTACAGAATGAAATAAATGATAAATAAATCTAAATAAATCTAAAACCATGGTTGGCTGCACTTGACTTCTGTGGCTTGTAAATCAACAGTGTTTCTTAATTTTTTTTCCTCCCTGGACCCCTTCTGACTTTTAAAAATTATGGAGGACCCCAAAAGAGCTTTTGTTTTACGGGGGTTATTTTTATTGATATTTACACCACAGAGAAGGAATAAAAGAAGAGACAAACATTCAGTGGTGTGGAAACCCGTATGAGTGTCTCAGGTTGGTCAATAATGAATAAATGGTTAGGAAAGGGACTTTAAAGAGTACATAACAGCATCACCACAAGTGAACACGCTGTCAAATATAGACAGGAGGCATTAGAATGAGGAAAGCTGGAAGAGACACTAAAGAGCTGTATCTTACACCTAGCTGATTAAAACTCTAGCTTGCGAAAACTCAGCTATACTGATCAGCTACAAATCACTTTACACAGAATGATTCCATCCATTAGTATCCCACCTCAAGTCCCCATTTGCAAGCCATGAATTTGGAGAAATTCAGGAAGGCTTACTTTTGAGTAGTTCGGCCTACTCGGTGTCATGGGGGGGCTCGGGCTCGGAGTCAGAGTCAGAGTCAGACGAGGACAGGCAGCCAGCCTCTGATGTAGAGATGGAGGGCGAGCAGACAGCTCTAGATAAACAGCCACCTGAGTAGTCAGAGGAGGCGGGGCTGGTCAGCAAGCAGCAGGCACAGGTGTCACTGATTAGTGAGGACAAAGACTCAGAGCTGCCACCCCCTCCCAGTGCTCGTGCTTTCCAAGAGAGTGGAAAGGATAGAGGAATGGTGGTGGTCAGCAAGGCTACGTGTAAGAAAGTAGCCCTGCCCTCCTAAATAAGCCCCACCCGGGTCTATAAAAAGGGAGCCGCAAGCCCAGACCATTCGTTGGGGACAACCATCTGCTTACCGGACTCCATGTGCCTTGACTACTGATTGGAAAACCTCGTGACCTGACTCTTGACTCTTGGACTTATTTGACTAATCGTGCTCTGAACGTGAAACTCCCTTAAGGCAAGCTCATGGGACTTTTGGGACTTGTTTTTGTAGAGTGTGTGCATTTGTGCTCACACTCCCTTGCCATCTGTTCATTACCTCACAAGTTTACCTCACAAGTTTCTCAGCAAAGTTTACCTCACAAGCTTCTCAGTAAAGTTTTACAACTGCCTCCCTGGTGTATTATGTGTGATTAGGCTGGGTCAGGACACTCAGTTTAGTTTTCAATGCTTGCAACAGTCAAACTCAGCTAATCGTCTGAAATTTGTCAGAAGTCTACTATCTCTTGATGCACCTGTGCAGTCGGTTGAAATTTTGCATTGCTTTAATCTAGACAGGTAAAAAAAGAGCTTAAGAAACATAACACCCTCCACAGAAGAAAAAGGATATTGTACTCTTCACAAGTATCCCAAAGCTTCTAGTAGAAATATGTTGCTGTAGAAACATGTCAAATACATAAGTACAGCTGTCACAAATTAATGCAATCTCATAAAAGGTTGGCAAATCTATCATCTTTCAAGGTGCTGAGGAAGGAAAACATTTTCTCATTACTGCCTGATCTCTCCTAAGTGCCTCATAAAGTACTACTTTCATATAAAAATGTTCTTCATTTCAGTGAGTAAATGAAACAAAGCTATATGACCAATAAAGACACTCAAATCAAGGTCAACTCTTGGTGACATCATAGAAGCAGTCCTAAAGTTTCCTGAACAACAATATGGAAATGGTTGCCACTGTCTTCTTCTGGAATACTTTTTGACTTTGCAGCCTAGTCTATAGTCCTGGGATCAGGGATGTCCACAGCAATGGCAATTGACTTCAAAATGGTGGGTGCAACCTGACAATTGCAGCCCCGCCCTTTTGTATATACAGTATGTGCAATGTATGCAATGCATGTTAAAAAGGGATGGGGCTTTGATTGCCCAGCCACAGCTGCCATTATGAGGTCAGTGACTGTCACTGAGGACACCCCTGCCAGAATCTGTTAGAATATACATTTCAGTAAAAGTGGACAGAACCAAAGAATAAGCAGGGGGAGAGGAAAAATTAGGTAAAGTTGCAAAAATTCATCATACCATTTCATATTTTCAAATACAGCTAAGAAAAAAACATTTCTGGTATTTCCCTCTTCCATCTCTAAGAAGCATTATTATAATGTCTACAAAGTATGCACATACTGCTTCAGTTTGAAATTTTAGGTGTTATTCCTAAACTTGGGTTTTCCATAATTCCTATATTTTACTTTTCTCTGCTTCCTTCTTCCCCTTTCCATCCCACAAAGGGTGAAATTTTAGAGAATTGAATCCTAATTTCCTGGCCATTTTTAAAAGCATTTGTATGGGAAAGCCACTGTGTATTCATGCCATGTCATCTGTGACATATCTGTGTTACATACCACAGGCCAAATGGCCTAAGTGTGTGCTTAAATCAAACATAATCCCCAATGGACTTCTAGCAAAGCAGGGGGGATCCTGCTTGTGAAGATGCACAGGCTAATTGCAATATATCAATAGTCATTTTCATAAAGAAATCTTGTCATATAATTAAATGGTTGTAGCAAGAAAAATACAGCCCAAGTGGCTCATAGAAATAGGCACCTCATAAATCTGGATTACTCTAAGCAAATATATATTACAATGGAAATGCATTTCCTAAGGCGGCTTGATTAGCAATACTCGTAAACATCTGTCATTTTTTCCCCTTCTATGATGAAGTGCACAATTGTGAATGAACAGCTCAGGCAACAGCATATACAAAAGAATGTAGCAGCATATTAATGGCAGTGGTGTATCTTACTTGCTAATATATGCTGCAGTATGATTGGACACTCTCAATCAGAGGACAGCATGGAGGCAACTGACTTAATTCAGACTGGGTCCTTTCAAGGTCCACCAGGAGCTGCCAGCAATTGTAGTTTTTAATCTGAGATATTTTTTAAAAAATATATTAACTATATTTAATTGATTTCAATTCAACCAATTGAATCAAATATCATCAATTCCATCAAATTTTATTTTGAATCCTGGTTCTAATTCTTTATCTTAGCTCAACCCACTTGTTGAACCCTGCCCTTGGGATGCAACTCAAGTATGCCCTTTGGGCTGAAACAAAATTGTGCACCTCTGGCTTAATTGCTAACCAGAAGAATTAAAAATACCTCAGATTTTGTGTTAAATGAAACTTAAGTCAAAAATATTGGATGATGCTAGAGGACAAGTTGGTTCATTTATGGACCAAGTTTAGTATGATCTACATTGTGGGTAGGCAAGTTTATTTTTGGATTACAGTGCCCATTTCTTGAATCAGTGACCACAATGGACTCAACTGATGGAACTCGTTGTCCAGCACATCTACAGGACATCACTTTGTTTCTTCTAGTCAGTGACTGCCAGCAGTTTTCCAAATTGCATATTGCAACGGTCAGCTCCACAATGGTTCGCCACAGCCCTTATTCAGGAATACATGTTTGCAATGGCTTACTGCTTTCCAATCACAGAATGATTGTAATGATTGTATATGAATCAGCCTTCAATGAGCAAGTACCACCAAAACTTACATATGTGTTAGTTAAAGTGTTAGTTTGCATTTTAAAAAATGATAGGCAAAGGCCTCTTACCACACTGCAGCTCAGGGGCTTCTTGAAGCAAGAAGCAGAAGCAAGAAGCAGAAGCAAGCAAGCAGCAGACCAGGAAGCCAAGCCCCAGCCCAAGCCCAGCCCAGCAGCCTGGCGCAAAGGAGCTTCTTGGTGAGAAGGGCCAGGCTGGGCATGCCTCATAAGCAGCAGGAGCAACAGGACAGTGAAGGTCTGCTGGGGCAGCAGAGCGCAGGGTGGCAGGGGGTCAAAAGGGCATAAATGGAGGGGAGATAGGCGGGTGAAATGTCCATGTGGTCATAAGTGTGGGCAGGCTGCCAAGCACCCAAATTTTGATCATGTGACTGTGGGGGTGCTGCAACAGTCATAACTTCAGGGACCAGTTGTAAGTCCCTTTGTTCAGCACCACCGTAACTTTGAATGGTTGCTGAACAAATGGTCGTAAATCGAGGACTACCTGTATACTGCTAAACGATGGACCTTCCCCACCACCACTCACCACCACACTAACATTCTTTATTTGGTTAATAACCATGTGGGGCCACCACATGGGACATTTAGAAAATTGCTTGCTTATCCCATTGTGATCATGCTATACTTTTCTAGACTATTGACTGCAGGCATTCCCATTTTAAAAGGTGATTAGCTTCCTAATGCATGTACTGTAACAATCTTCTCCAACCTGGAATCTTCCAGATCTATCAGGACTACAACTCCCAGTGTTTTTAGCTAGCATGGCCAACTGGGAATTCTGGGAATTTTAGTTTGGGCTCACCTTAAGGGCCCAGTTTTGTATAAGACTATTATTCATCTTTTCCATGTATTCAAAACTGTATGATCATCACCATCATAATCACTGCCAACGTTATTATCGCTAGATTATATCACTATAATCATCTTTATTTAAATTTAGAGACTGCCAAAATCTTACTATTCTCAGCAGTGTACAGAGTTGTCAGAGTTGACTTACTATTGATTGGCTTCAGGCAATTTAGTTGCACTTAGTTTCCATTCTTAGCACATATATCATCCTGGCTAACTTGTCCAGTTGACTTTCATGAGACCTAATCTGCATCTAACACTACAGAAATCGTCAGAGTGATTAACTAGCTTACTGTTTGCATGTTTTCACCACCCTTTTTCTTGACCCCCAATTTTGATCTCTGCCTTGAAAGCAGTTGGTATACCCAGGAGACTTATCCTTAGCATTCACTTCTAATTCCAAACAATTAAAACCCAAGATATTTGCTATTTACACAACTATTGTTTGTTTTTCATTAGCATAGATCTCAGGCAACTGTGCCACCATAAACAGTGTGCAGCTATGCTCATCTATTCAAACAGAAAATCCCTTGAGACTGGCTCAGGAAAGGGAGCAAAGCATGGAAGAAATAGAAACACATCCAAATTAAACAGAGACATTCTTGCCCTCTTCTCCTTTTACTGGCCGCCTTACTGAGCCCTATCACACTATAGCCATTTGAGTATGCAAGCCATCCCAAAGAAAAAAAGCAAACAGCAAACCTGTCCTGCTGATCCCTCCACATCACTCCCACTGCTGCAGTTTGCAAGATGTTGGAAGTGTGAATTCAGTGACCAACTGACCACAATGGAGCAGTGGGGCATAGACTGAGATGTGAGGATTTTCTCTTTGTCCCCTCTTTGCTGTCTGTCTGCTCCTTGTCTACAAGACAGAGAATCTCAGGATCAATTCATTCTGCCTCTGTTAACAGGCATGCCCTACTCTCAGGAACGCTCACACAGAATGCTCCCATCTCCAACGCAGGATGAGCACTAGGTGTGGCAGGGAATCAGCATCTCCAACAAAGAAAGAATGGTCCACAAATACATGGACCTCCTGAATCTGAGGCACAGCAGGCTCCAGAAACCTTGTTTCCAGTACTTGCAGGGTAGCCAGAATTTTTGGATTCTTGCAACAAGCTACTTCTTGATTGCATTTGCAAGGTATTGCTGTGAAAGTGCTGTGTCTCCAAGAACAGAAGCACATGCCATAGGACATATTTATAGACTTGGTACGAGACGGGCAGGCTAAGACATTATTTAAAAGCTTATTCGGTTTTCTCATCTCTGGCACATTTTGGAGCCCTGGCAATGCAGCATTTTTTATCTTTAAAAAATGAGTCTGCAGCATTCCTCAGATCAAACATGTTGCCTCTATGAACATGAATCTTTGGAAGGCACAATAATCCTCTGAAGAGGTTTATGAATCTCCAGTCATTCAGCCATCTCAGCCAAGGGTTAGCCAAACCTCCTTTTCTTGATTATTGCCTCAATCCTCATACCAAAAGAGCTTGTGTGATCAGTAACACACACTGTAAACAGCCTCTAGGAAGCTATAAAATACTATAAATCATAATATCATTCTGCTCTGACCCAACAGTTTTTCTGGCTGGGAATTCTCGGAGCTATAATCCTAGCCATTGGAAAATCATAGATCTTCTCTTGTACCCCTGCCTAATCTATCTATCATTCCTATGTTTCTGGTCAACTTTTCCAAACAGCCTACATTTGTGACTACTACCTTGCACAATGAATACTTTTTAGTCTAAGAAGGCTTTTGTTGCCATTCAATTCACTGCTTGAGCAATAAATTTTGGGTAATTTAATGTAATGGCACCCCATATTTACTGGACATGTGCTTCTCGACAATTTTTTACAAGATGGATATCGGTGATTGCATACAATGAGTAAATCTGGAAGGACTCAGAATCATTTTGTCTGAAAGCCTGTAACCTTTTAAATGAAATTGAGTTTCTCCTCTTGCTGTTATAATGTGTGAGTAGCATTTTTATTGCTAAGGTCACTGTGTACATAAATTAAGAGACCAAGTTGATTAATTCCCAGAGCTTCTTAGTCCAACATGCTAAAATCATCCAAATATACGTTAAACTTAAAACGGAGAGGCTTACAGCGTAATACACTATCCACTTACTCAGAGAAAGCTTCACTTATTTTTGAATAGACAGGCACTGGATTGTATCATTTTAATAACCCTCTAACCAGGTTTATCTGGCCTCATGCCAGACTGGTTCACACATTGCTCTAAGCCGTAATGCAAATTGTTTGCTTTTGGCTTAGTAGGTTGCATGAATCCAGCCTATATGGTTTGTATGTTATGATTTGTGGCTTAGCACAGGAATACTGGGCTTTGACTGCAACTTCAGAATTGCCATCATGCCTGCTTTGACACATACACACACAAACACACACACTGAGATACAGATGGGAATGCTCCAATATAAATACATAATAAAAGTTTTTTAAAACCACAACAAAAATATGATAGAATGAAAATACAAGGCAATAAAATTAAAGATAAAGAGATTAAACATGGCCCTGCTCACTTTTGAGTTGTAACTCTTGACATTCTCCACAAAACCTGATGGGGCCCCTAAGTTGATAGAAGTTGTTCACCTCTAATCGAGTGTATTGTCTGAACTTAGCACACCGCTGACAGTGAGAATATTAGGAACTGGAGAGCAAGTCTCTTGGCCAAATTCTTGGAAATATATGTCACCGGACCTATCTATCACACAGTGAGATGTGCTAATGCTTGAGGCCTCAGTATCATAATCCCCAGATATTCAAAAAGTAATGGATTTGATTTCTATGGTTGTCAAAGCTTCCATGAAATTCCAGAAGGGTGTCTCAAAAATGAATGACAAGCTAGTTCAATTTCAAGACTATTTTTTTTCTTCCTCCTATTTCTTTTGATCAGTTTAATATGATCTAAGGTTATCTTGTCAGTTTCTCAGGGTATTCTTCATAAGCCTCTGAACAAAGACAGAATCCTCGGAAAACATTTGTTCAATCATCATTCTCTCTGACTGTATATTTTCTTGATTTCCCTTGCTAAAATAACTATATTATCTTGACAGGCATGCCTTATACTGGGGAAATCGTTGCCAGATGCTACATTGCATTTCCCTGAAAGTGCAAGAACTTTAGAACCTCAGCAGAAAGTACAAGAGTTTCTAAGGCAGAGGCATAAATTATGTATATTAGGTAGTTCTAGTAATAGGACAGATTCCTTGTGCTATAGCTGTGTTCTTGTAGGGTAGCGTGCATTGATTCCTTTATTTGTTATACCCACCTTTCCTCCAGCTGCTAAAGCTGGCGTCCTTTGCAGTCTTTACTTTGCTCCAATATAACAACCCTATTGGATTGGTTGGACACAGAGACAGTAACTGGTCCAAAGTCACCCAGTGGCTTCCATGGTTGAAGGTGGACTTGAACCTGGGTCTCCCTGGTTCCTAACCTTTATACCAGGGCTGGCTTTAAGCTAAAGCCGAGTAGGCACCGGCCTAGGGGCACCAAATTTTAGGGGGCACCAAGATTGAAAAGAATTCCAAAAAAAAACAGTAAAAAAGTGAAAAGCAGTAACGGGGCACTCTGTCAGTCAGCATGCCCACTTGAGGGTTAAATATAATTTTGCAGTGTAAATAGGGTGAAAATGTCTGAGAGAAGAAAAAAAAATGTCCAGGGCTGAAAATTGCAGGGGTAAAGCTCAAAAACACGAAGAAAAGAAGAAACAAGAGGGTGCCTTTTTCACATTCCTAACAAAATCTGAAGATGAGCCAAACCACAGCGGGTGCCAGAATATGACTTTGCCTAGGGCGCCAAAATGTCTAGAGCCAGCCCTGTTCTATACCATACTGTCTCTCCATATGAGCACTGTGCATCTCATTTATCATTAAACAACAACAAAGACAAACCATGCACATGGATATTTTACCCCATTTTGTAATTATTTGTATGCATGTGTCTGTGTACGTACACTTGTTGAAACTCATTTGAATAAATATAATCTCTATTCATTTTCAGATTAATTAATTTCTGGAAAACCCTGATGGGGGAAAAACATTGAAACAGGGGATGGTACTCTGCTTGCAAATATTTTATTTATTTATTTAATTTCTATCCCGCCTTTATTATTTTTATAAATAATTCAAGGCGGCGAACATACCTAATACTCCTTCCTCCTCCTATTTTCCCCACAACAACAACAACCCTGTGAGGTGAGTTGGGCTGAGAGACAGGGACTGGCCCAAGGTCACCCAGCCGGCTTTCATGTCTAAGGCGGGACTAGAACTCTCAGTTTCCTGGTTTGCCATTGGCTCCTTCCTAGGGCTGAGAGACAGGGACTGGCCCAAGGTCACCCAGCCGGCTTTCATGCCTAAGGCAGGACTAGAACTCACAGACTCCTGGTTTCTAGCCCGTTGCCTTAACCACTAGACCAATATTGCTAAACTACAACTCCCAGCACCCCTCACTGTTGGCTATCCAAAGAGATATATTTTCCTTACCACTAATCCAAGGAGAACTTGTTCTGGCACCTGATTCTGTACATTGTGGTGGCAATGATTAGCTTCATATATTGAATTAAGCCATGGTTTGCCCTAATCAAGATTTATTGAAGAAGCACAAATGGCTGAGTGAATGTAACACACTAAGCCATAAACCACAGTTTATAAACTGAAATGGCTAAGTTCACACTGCTCATTAATCTACAGACAAATAACATCTGTGCTGGCTTGTGAACTGCACCTACATATTCCTACAAATTTACCCTTTCAGATACAGCATGCAAGGGAACAGAAGTGGAGTTGTATTCTCTTTCTGGTTTCCCACAGATATCAAAGTGATCACTGGTAGAACTGGAGGCAGAGCTGGAAAAGTCTTGATTGATTGGGTGATTTTCTTACTTTATTACACTCAAAAACATTGTCATTGGTCTGCCCTATGTAGTCTTATACTATATTCTTCACCCTATAAGAGCAAACAACATTGTAAGGACTATAATGAGGATTTCACAATGGTAACTCATGGCCTCATCACTACATGGATGGACTAATAATTTTTCCTTCTTGGCAGTGGGACTGAAAAAAGCATTGCACTGCCTCACAACTTCTTGCAAGGAAGAAAGACATCTTGATTTGTGAATCTGTATGCCACCTCAGTTATCAAGGTCACTGTAGGCAGTTAAAATAAATTACCCCAAAACTAAAGTGATTGTCTTCTAAAAAAAAAAAGGATTAAACACAAATTGACAGCTGAGAGAGAGGGAGGGTTGTGTGTATACTGCTACTATAATCTGGGCACAGGAAGGGCGTCAGAATATGGTGGTTGTTTCCAGCAATAGGTCACAGCTAACCAGATTTCTTGGATCATGTCCCTTGGCATAAAGCTTCAGATCCTTGCAGAAATCCTGTGTTAATTCTCATACTAACCCAACATTTGATTCCACTTCTACATGCCACATTACCAGTCCCTGTCCAAGCTGTTCTTCAAGCTGCTGCAAAACTCATGTTTAAGAATAAACTGGGTGATGTTGATGTTACTCATTTGCTCATTTAATTTTCTCAGAATATAAGACATTTTCCCATCGCTTTGCTTTTTTTAAAAAAAAAAGTCTGCAAGAAAATCTATGCTCATTTCTGGGTGGTTTTACCCTAATATGGTTTGTGCTTGCTTTTCTAATATAACCATTTTTTCCAAGTCATTTTCTCCAAGGGAATGCATTTTCTATGCTAGCTTCATTCAAAAAATTACTCATTTTGGTATGAACTTTCACTTTAAGTAGACATACTTCTGTGTACATTATTTGAATAAGGAACTAGTCTGCACATTGGTGAATATCAAGCTACAATTGCATTTCAGATCTCAGTTTGGTTCTGGAAGTGCAATTTAGGCAAATTTGCATTAACATTATGACTATTTATGATATTGTACTTTGAACACGAACAGCCTGTCACTGCAGAGGTGTCTATGGAGGCACAAAAATATCAAGATGGCAGCTTTGATTGTGCAGTTGAGGTGCCATCTTGACTTTTTTTACTCCCCCCCCCCAATGGATACCCTTAAACAATGACTCCTCAAAAACCTCTGAGTCATCTTTACCTTGATTCTCCTCTGTAGTGTATAAAATTTCACAAGAACTAATTTCAGCACTCAGCACACTGAAGCCAAATAGAAATTCATTTCAGGATATTGTTTGTTTGTTTGTTTGTTTGTTTATTTAATTTTTATCCCACCTTTATTATTTTTACAAATAACTCAAGGCGGCGAACATACCTAATACTCCTTCCTCCCCCTATTTTCCCCACAACAACAACCCTGTGGGGTGAGTTGGGCTGAGAGAGTACATAAGACTAACTACCAATTCAGCAGTTGTTTGATTTGTTCTACTTTTATTTTGCCCATAATTTTTTTTATAAATAGCGGAACGCTAAACAGCCAAAAGACTTGGTTAAGTTACAAAAACCAGAGAACATGTCTAGTTGATTAATTTTCCATAAACAAACCGTATTGCCTGTTAAATTATTTCATAACATGATTTTCTGATTGAGCAATGCTGTACTTCCTGATTATCTTTAAACGTGGTGGTCATAACGAAAAAGCAAGAAATACATGTACAGCCTTGGCAACTGCCAGGTGTGTAGACTTCAACTCCAGAATTCTCAGCAGTGGCCATACTGGCTGTGGAATTCTGGGATTTGAAGTCCATACATATGGAATTGCCAAGGTTGGGAGACATTGCTATAGAAGAACCTTCTGACCCTGGAGGAACCCTTGAAACATTTTTCAGGCCTTGGGAAACCCCTGCACATTCAGGCCCAAATATAAGCCAGAAGTTACAAAATTATTATATTCATTTCATGGGTAGGCCTGTATATATGCATTAACAGTGTTCTTAAACTAAAAATAAGGAATGAAACTTACCTCTTTAATGTGAAGTTGTCCAAATTTGAAATAATTTTTTAAATAATTTGTGATCTCCCAGGGAACCCCTAGTACCCTCTCATGGAACCCTGGTTAAGAAACCCTGTATAGAAGAATCACAGGCAAGGATCAACAACTCTTTCTGAACCTCACATATCTCTGCAACTTGATCAGTTCTTACTTATCAATGCAGTATCATAGCAGAGTTTTGGATTAAATTCTGATTCTGGCTGAGTTTGAATGTTCAGCAGCAAAAGTTAGACTCCCTGCTATGTGTTGGCTACCAATATATAAAGCAAAGATGGAGATAAAGTAAAAAATGGTATGAAGGACTCCTCAATTTTAGTTAGTTCGGATAGCTTTAGTCTCGCAAGATTGATGTCAGGGGTCAGCTCAAGAACAACAATGAGTCAATGTATCTCAAATCTCCAGTTCTTTATTGCTCCAATCATACAGACAGAATCTTGCCAGACTAAAGCTATCCTAACTAACCTAAGGGGAAATAACATAGGAGAGTCTAGGGCGGGGCTACTCTGACTCTCTTTGACTCCCTGCCAAGACTCTCTAGACTGCGAGACCTCTTATCCCCTTGGAATATGCTCCCCCCATTCCTGAGAACCAGCGGTAGCCTCGAAATCCACCACAACTATGCTTGATGTGGTTTCAATAAATTTTCTTCCTCCTCATAATTACTTCTCATATCTGACAGTTGCTATTTAGCTAACGTGTTATAAATATTCTTTTTTGGTAACCAGCAGAAGTGAACAGCATTTCATTTTTTTTAAAGCTACCAGGTAAAGGACCCAGACAATTGCAGCATTTAAATTCAAGCCAAAATAGAGAGTTTCATGTACTCCCATAAGCCATAATAATGGCCACCTGTGATTTAACCTTTCCAGAGAAACAACAGTCCTCCACAAACTCATATTGATCTGTGATGGCTACATTCCATCAGCAGATCAAAGGACAAGTCAATTTCTCCTTATTTTCTTCTCATATACATTGACAAAACATTAGATTCCCTTTGAGGTGATAAATTGAAATCATGATCAATTGAAGACAGCATAACATTAATCATGCTACACATTATTAATATTGAGGGGTTGTAATTTTTTTGCCCCTCATAATTTCCAAATTAATCTTTAATTCATATTTGCAGGTTATATCACTAGTTTGCTTCCTTGTCAAACCATATCTCTTTTCATTTTCAAAAACAAGTTATAAAAAAAATTAGAAATGAACCAAACATTTTCAGAAAGCTTGTTTCTAAGACAATCTCTGTAATAATCTCTTTCCTTAGAACAAGGTGGCTATCATTTTTATAGTAGTCATCATTCCCCCCAATCACAATTCTCTGAATGTCTATGTTGTGAACAAACAAGCCGATCCACAGCAGCCATTTTTAAAATAACTCCAACGTTTTTGCCAAATTTCTGATGTGCTCCATCAGAAGAGCAACAAACTCAGATTGCCTTGGAGCAAACTCCCATGTGGTCACAAGAAGTCAAGTTAGATCCAAGACTTGACTTTAGTAAAACCAACAAAACAGTCCTCTAATTTCTCTGCCTACAAATAAAAGGAGAACATAAAGAGTTCATGTGGATAAACCCATAACTTTTAATCTACCTGTGCTCCTGATTTATTGCTAGCATGATATTCTTTATAATCTAGTGTGTGAGATTCTTCTGTCAATCAAATGATGGTGACCTGGTTCTGAAAGCAGATCTCTTCCTTCTTTTTGTCTTTTTTCTAAATTTAGACTATATTTCCTTTGGATGATGGCTTTGACTTGAAGTCAGACTGTAAAGTACCATGTCTGCTGAGGAATACAATTTGAAACAAGATACATCTGGGTGGGTATGACTGACCATAGCTCAGAGGGGGACTGAGAAATTAGTATGGGATGGGGCTAGAAATATACTACACTGAGCAGAAAACTGAATCAATTGCAAAAGATATATTGTTGAGTATATGGACCAAGAAAACATCAGAAAACTAGCACTGCCTGTCTCATGATATTCCCTAACACTCCTACAAAACTCCACCACTACACATGGAGGGATGTTGCAAACTCAGTAAATATAGACAGGCTGCAAAATACTTTGGAGAAACTTCTCCCAACTTTGCATTTTATGGAGAAATATAAATTAAATTTGTGATTGGTGGAAGATACAATATCTGCCTGTCTTCAGTGCTCCAAACCACTGTATTAAGTAGGGAAGCCATTTACAATGCCCAACAGATTATGGTCACTTGAGAAGGAAACCTGCTTTACTTGCTAGAGCCATGGAATCAAATTGAACTATTTGCCCATGACTTGGGATTCAGCCAAATCCAATCCATTTTTTTTACTAAAAAGCTCAACAAGTTTTATAGAAAGGAATAGAAAAAAATACAAACAAACAACCCCCTCAACCCTACCCAGGAAAGAATTACATGAAAAACTACAAAAACAAAGCAAAACAAACAACAACAACAACAACAAAGAGAAAAGGGGGAAACTATCATGCATTGATGGCTTCACAGTACAAACCAGTGGAGCCTGCAAATAAGCAGGACAAACATTAGGAACAATAATTCATATATAAATAAAAAAATAATTGGTTTTAGAGAAAACTCCTGAGAACACCATGGATAGCCAAGAAAACAAACAATGGATCATAGAACAATTCAAGTCAGAATTCTCACTTAAGGCACAAATGCCCAGGGTTAAATGGGCATTAAATGGTCACCATAGGATGAAGTATCATCAATATGCAGATGATACTCAATTGTACATCTCCATCCCGGGTGAAGTAAGTGATGCAGTCGCCGCCCTGTCTCAGTGCCTGGGGGCTGTGGGGGCCTGGATGGGGAACAACAGGCTTCAGCTGAACCCTGGCAAGACCGAGTGGCTGTGGATTGATGGCCCCTCGGTATGTGGGAAATTGTCATCTTTGGTTCTGGATGGGGTGGCACTGCCCCACTCGGAACCAGTGCGGAACTTGGGGGTCCTCCTGGACTCACGACTCCTGCTCAAAGAGCAGGTGGCAGTCGTGGCCAGGAGGGCCTTTGCGCAGCTTCGGCTTGTGCGCCAGTTACATCCATTCCTGGACCGAGATGCCCTCTGAATGGTCACTCATGCCCTTGTCATCTCCCATATAGACTACTGCAATGTGCTCTACATGGGGCTACCCTTGAGGAATATCCGGAGGCTACAGCTGGTACAGAATGCAGCCACGTGGGCAATTTTAGGTGCACCAAGATCAGTACACATAACACCTTTGCTCCGTGAGCTGCATTGGGCGCCAGTTTGCTTCCGGGTACAATTCAAGGTGTTGGTTATTACCTTTAAAGCCCTACATGGCATGGGGCCAGGATACCTGATGGACTGTCTTATCCCCATAACATCGACCCGCCCCACCCGGTCATGCAGAGAGGGCATGCTCCGGACCCCATCAGTAAAGGAATTCCATCTGGCGGGGTCCAGGAGATGGGCCTTCTCTGCAGTAGTGCCTGCCCTTTGGAATATCTTGCCCCCAGAGTTGAGGCGGGTTTCCTCGCTTCCGGCTTTCCGGAAAAATCCGAAAACCTGGTTCTGCTGCCTAGATTGGGACGGGAAAGGTAACAGCTCCTCCTGGGGATGGCTAGTAGCCTAATGGCCTCCCTATTTTTAAGATCAATTCGCCTAGATTGGATTTTATACTTATTTATTATATTGTTTGTTGTAATTTTATATGGTATTTTAATTGTAGTTTTTATTGTAAGCCACCCAGAGTCCCCCGATTGGGGGAGATGGGCGGTCATATAAATTTAAATAATAAATAAATAATAAATGACCATATTTTGGACACATTATGCAAAGACCTAGTACTTTAGAGAAGTCTACAATGCTGGGAAAGGTGGAAGGAAAGAGAAAAAGAGGATAATCAGCAGCAAGTGGATAGATTCAATTACAGTAGTGATGGGTTCACTGTTGAAAGAACTGAAAGACCAGATTGAGGACAGATCATCCTGGAAAAGATCTATCTATTTGGTTGCTGAGAGTCAACAACAGTATTGTGTAATAGTTAAATGCAGGACTAAGACTGGAGTCTCAGGTTCCAGTCCTCTGTTAGGCATGGAAGCTGGTGGTGTGATTTTGCACCAGTTACTCTTTTTCAGCCCCAGACTGGGAAGTTGGGAGTTACCAACCTGCACTGGACCAGTATGGTAGACTGCAGTCCATAACCTTCACTGAAGAAGCCTTAATCCCTCAGTGGATTGATTTGGGCTGATATATATAATATCACAAGTTGTATAATTTTTATCTTTCTTAAATTTCATTAATATGTTCTTTAAAATTGTATTTATGGATACATGTTTAAGGAATGCTTGTGTTGCTGTTAAAGGTGTGTTGGTTGAGGACTGAATGCACATGTACTTCTGTATGCAGATGATGCCATGTTGTTGACTGAGCAACTGCAATCTATACATGATGAAGGACTAGAGCAAGTAAATGAATTTGTGTTCCTTTGTAGAATATTTATTAAATATAGGGAAATGGATGCAGAAATCATTAGATGTGGATATGTTAATATAAAGGTAATTATGTGGTATATTGGGAGAAATAATGTTTCAAGAATGGAAAATAGAATGTGCTTCTGCCTTCTTTATTATGTAGTAGTAAGAGTTGATATATTGAGTGAAACAGAAAAGTAAGCTGTATGCAGTGGGAATGTGTTATTGAAGAAGTGTTTAGGGTAAAATAGGAAGAAATAGAGCCAAGAATGAAGGGGTGCTGAAGGTGTGAATACAATTTTTTAATACAAAAGTGAGTGAAAAGTATGAAAGAATTACACTGAGATGGACGATTCATTTAGAATAAATGAGGGTCAAATTGCAAAAGAAAGAGTGAATGGATTGAGAAGAAAGAACCGAGAAAGTCATGGTTGGAAGTTGCTGATGGGATCTTCAGACAGAGAGAGCTGAGAAGTTTATTTAAAAAAGGAAAACAACAAACAGGAGTGTATCCAATTAGTGTACGGATGTGGTGGAAGCCAGGATGGTTTGCAAGGATTTAAATGTATGGAGAGCTGTAGGAAACGATATTGATCTAAACTAGATTTAGATGTATTTCTTTCTCTTATCTCATGCCTTTAATTTCTTTTGCATATTATTTCTCACTCCTTTTCCGTGCTTTGCTTACTCCCAAAGCAGGACTCTCATCTAATTAACTCAGGCTGGTTTGTATGACCTGATGGTTATTTCTGGCTAACTCCAAAGCAGAGGAGGGCAGCCATCTGCTCTCTGTTCTAGCCTGTGTGCAGGAGCTGGCTGTGGCCAGCCTTAGGATCCCTGCAAAAGACAGGATGGCTCTCCACTTAGTCCTTGGTGGAAGATGGCAGGCAGCAGCTTAGAACGGCAAAGAGGAAGCAGCACAGCCCTTGCCAAAAATACCTCATGATACCAGGCCAGTAGCACCAGCAATTAAGTGTGTGGAGGGGCACTGAGGAGCTGATGAGCACTACTTGGGGAGCTGAGCAGAAGGAGCAACCTGCCCCTTCTGGGAAGCCATCTATCTGCGTGTAGATGCTGCTAGCCCCATCTCCCACTATTCTGTTTGCTATAGCCCAATTTTGTTCAAACGTTGCAACTTTAAGACGTGTGGACTTCAACTCCCCCCTCTGGGCCCAGCCAGGTCTCGGTAATACACACCAGGTCAGCCCCCTCCTCTGTGATTAAATCACTTATAATTGAATTATAATTGAGTTGAAGTCCACACGTCTAAGTTGCCAAGTTTGAAAAACATTTCTCTAGCCCTTACCTACCCAGGAACCAATTGTTAGCTGATTTAGATAACACCCCCACCCAAAAGTAAATAGCATGATCAGCACATACAATATGTATGTAATTTTGAATACCCAAAATGACTGAAAAAATTAAGAGGCTGTTTTCCCATTCTACATCCTTCCAAGATGGCAAAAACAGAGCCTATTTGGATGATCCCTCTCATTGTCCCTATGGCCTAGCTTCTGATAAAATCAAGGTGTGAAAGGAAATCTGTGGATTAATTTGCATGCTCCTAAGATGTAACCATACTATGCACGTGCACATGCACACATGCACACATGCACACCATTCTGTTTTTTTCTTTTCCAAAGCAAAAGATTTCGCTTCCATGAACAAGTGCAGTCTTGTAGCAAAAGCACTTTAAACTAAGCCCCATTGAATTTGGGAACCCTACATTCTATTGAACAGGTTCAGCTGAGAAATACTTTGGGGACCTTGGGATAATGAATGATGCAGGCCTAAACTGCATAATAATACCTCACGTATCCTCAGCATTGCTATAGGCCTGCAGTATCTTCCCTCCCTCCACCATTCTCATTTTCTCTTTTTCTCTCTCTTTCTCACACACACACAAATACACAGTAGGCACTGTGAAATATTTTGCCTGCTTCAAGGTTGTTATTTTTTCCTGATGCTGAGGATATGTCAGCTTTGAGGGTGAACACAAGCATAATGATTTTTAATTGCAGCCCTAATGATATGACAAAGGCTTCTCCAAACTTACTTTACCATCCCTGTAAAAGTTTTTCATTTAGTCTGAGATTCTGTGAGACCAATAAAAGATGAATAATGGAACTTACCTTAAGGCCTTAAAAGGAGATTCTTTATTGGATTCCATAAAAGTGCATAATTAGTGAAATAAAAGTCTTCATCAACTTTCCAATTATCCAGAAAATAATTAACTTTATTGTTTTTGTACTATGCCTGGGAAGTTCTCCTCTCCATTAAATGTGCTTTCTGAAAACAGCCTGAAAAATAAAATACAAGGCAGCTGATCATTTAAAAAAAAATCATCTTATTTACCACATGGCTAATGAAATATGACAGGCATGTTGTCCAGAATGAAATCTTGAAAATAAACTTTGCAACAAGATACAATATTGGATTCCACCCCCCAGCAATATAATTTTTATTTACCAATTTATTTTATTATATATTTGATATTTTATTGACACAAACCTGACTCAAAAGATAGTGCAGACTATGAATCTGCAGCAAAGTGTTGGATTATAAACATAAATAGATTTTAATATATGTTTTCCTCCATGTTCTCCTCTTCTGCAAAGTATGTACCCACAAATATGGAATCCCCCAAAGTAACAGAGATGTAAATCCTGCTAAGAGATCAATAGGGTTTACTTCCTAGTAAGAGGATTTACGATTCAGCCTCTGAGTGTTCCATTAAAAAGCTAAATATGATATCCCTTTTTTCTTTCTGCCATCTCCTAGCTGGCATTAAAGAAAATCAGGCAGCTGGGCTTGTCCATTTTCCCAAAAGCCCTCTATTTCTTCCTTCTACCTTTCCAAAATCTGAATACTGTTGCTGTGGAATTTTTGGTCCTTCCCAGGAAGAAGAAAAAAATGACTCAAAGCAGTGATAAACAACTGCAAGCATAATAAAAAACAGTTTGAACAATAGACTTTTATTTTTAAAAAGGAAAATACCCACTTTTCATCTTCAGAATTAACAGGACAGAGACCTCAGTCATGTCTATCTGCAGTGAGGGAAGACACACACCATGTTTTGTAAAGAGAAATTTATTAAGGATAGAAAGGAGGGACATCCCCATAGGAAGACAGAGTAGCCCACAACCACAGTAACACACATGTATGTTTGCACACACATGTAGATATATTGAGCAAATCTGCTGAATTATGGTACCTTCCTTTCATTTGCTCTGAGACAATGGATTGGCTACAACCAATCTGCAGGTTATAATCTGTATAACTAAAGATTTCATGAGGTAAGAGTGCAATGTTACTTGTACAACAGAGCAGTGATATTATCACTAAGTGTAGCTCCAAGCGGATTCCGGGGGTGTGATGGATGAACGTATCATGAAGCTAGTGACCCTTGAATGGTTGCCCTCAAGGGTGTTATGTCCATAATTCTTACTGTCAAGCCATTGCGTGTTTCAATATTGAACCTATTGAGTGGGCCCTGTAGCAAAGTTACCCTCTGGGGGAAAAAAATGAACCACTAGTCTATTTTTTGGGGTGGGGGGAGGGTAGAGCTGGTGATGGCAGAAGCAATAATTCCTGCTCCTGTTTCTAAAGGAGTCATCCAAACTCCTATTTTCTAAAACTGCTCTACGACTGCAGCCATATGTTGATGTAAAGCGACACCATAAATGAAATTCAGGAACAATGGCAGATGGACAGAATATTTTCAGCAAATATGTTGTGTCCATATTGGGGTAATAAACCTTTATAGTCTAGAGCAGCCTTTCTCAACCTTTTGACCCTGGAGGAACCCTTGAAATATTTTTCAGGTCTCAGGGAACCCCTGCACATTCAGGCTCAAATATAGGCCAGAAGTTACAAAATTGTTATATTCATTTCATGGGTAGGCCTATATGTATGCATTAACAGTGTTCTTAAACTAAAAATAAGGAATGAAACTTACTTGGGCACAGAGAGAATCTTCTAGCTGTGCTCCTGTCCTCTGAAGATGGCAGCCACAGCGATTGACGAAACATTAGGAACCAAAACTGCCAGAACACGGCCACACAGCCCGGAAAACCCACAACAACCATCGGATTCCGGGCATGAAAGCCTTCGACTATACAATGAAACTTACCTCTTTAATGTGAAGTTGCCTGAATTTGAAATAATATTTTAAATAAATCGTGATCTCCCAGGGAACCCCTAGTGACCTCTCACGGAACCCTAGGGTTCCAGGGAACCCTGGTTGAGAAACCCTGTTCTAGAGCACAAACAGGAAAAGAAGAACATTAGGAGAGCTGTGCAGGATTTGATCAAGGCAAGACATTCTATTCTCAGTGTAGCAATTAGATGGTGGATGTCCACCAAAGAGGACATCCTGTGGCTGGTGTTTTCCAGCAACTTTTAGTGAGAGACATACCATTGCATGTGAATTAAATATGTCAGGTTTCAGTTATCCCAGGTTTTCCCAGCTTTATTTCCCCGTTTTAATTTCTGCCATTTGGTGACTTTATTTTTTAAAGAAGCCTGCATGAGCACTGGCATGTGTTTTCATGTTCATCTCTTTTAATATGCCGGCAACAGAGTTTCTCCTCACAGCAAAAATTTTGAGGAGCTCTGTGGGGCTAGTTTTATTCAATCATTAAACATAGATTTACTTCCTTGATTATTTGGGGAATGGGGGTTGAGATCCCACTCATCCCTAACTGAACTTAATAGGGCTTATTTCTGAGACAGTTGGAGGAGGAATTCTGCCCAATGTACACTTTGTGCACTCATCTTGGCAGAATGAAGGACGATGCCCAAGTATTTGAAGCAAATACTGCTCAATCTTGTGGCCACCCATATGCCACAAATGGGCCTTGGGTCTTTTGGCAAATGCTATGGTTTGGGTATTCTGATACTTAAGTGCAAGGAAGTGCTGTTTTAAGGCTTATACTTTTGGGGAATAATGCTGCATCGTCTGCATATAACAAGACTGAATGAATCCTCCAGCAAATTTTTGGGAGAGGGGTAAAAGCCTGGGTTGTTGAGCTGGTCCACCCCGGAGTTAATATAAAAGTTGAATAGGAGTGGGGCAAGCATGCTGCCTTGCTTGATGCCCTTCTGGGTTTCAATTGCATTAGTGAGATGGCCCTGGGGGATTGCACCTGCACAATGTGCCTTGATATAGCATAAATGTTAGATATAACACATACAAAACAATAACAGAGCACCTTAATTTTTTTTTAGTTCAAAATATAGTTGCCTTGGATGGAATTAGCCCAGGTGTCAATGAATGCTAACAGATATTCATTAGATTTGATGTAAAAGGTAGGTTTCTTAAGAGAGGCATGAGGATGGAAAACCCTCACTTTTATCTAGGCAACAGCTTGAAGAGAGGGAAGCAGGAGAAAAAGAAAGAGAAGAAGTTGTTCCCCTTAAATAGAGACTCATTTAACTGACAATGGGCCAGGTGACAATGGGCCAGGTGCGAGAGACACAGGAACAGTCTATGAAGACCTTTCATAGACCTTTCATAGACCTCATCCCTCCCACCCCCCTTTTGCCATTTGCTCATAGGTGCAAAGAGATGATGCAGTCTCAAGCATGGAGGAAGAAGCTTGAGCCTGAGTTGCATTACTAGAGGATAGTGCGCAGGATAGTAATGACAGAGATCTTGTGTCATAGCTTTGCTGCTCCAGTGAATGCTGCTTGGGGGGACCATAGTGGAAACTATGATTTCCGATGAGGATACAAGATTCACTGACCCAAGGACTAGGCTGACCATATTTCCTTCAGACAAAAACGGGACATTTGGGATGGCAAAACGGGACAGGGTCTTATGCAACCATGCCAGCCTCCAAACCCCGCCCCCCAGTCCACGCAATTGGCTCCCACCTGGAAACCCCGCCCCCGCCCCACACAATTGGCTCCCGCCTGCAAACCCCGCCCCCATCAGCGTGATTGGCTCGGATTTTAATTTTTTTTCCCGGTTTTTAAAGGTTTTTTTTTCCTTCTAGCAGTAAATGGTGCGGCAGAGCTGGTGTGTTTGGGGGAGGTCGGAGTACACACACGGTGCACACAGCACCGTTATCGGCCAGGGAACAAGGGGCGGGGATGGAGGGGATGGAGGCCCACCACTGCCCCATCCCCCTTGGGCTTGGCCGAGGGAGGGAGGAGAGTCGCTGCTGCTGCCACCGCCGCAGAGCAGGAGAAGCAGGAGGAGCCGGCTACGCTCGGCTGCTTCAGCCACACCACTCCGCCCCTTGCTGCCCACTGAAGCTCCCCAGGGTGGCCGGCTCCTGCTTCTCCTGCTCAGCGGCCCGACAACTCTCCTCCCTCAGCCAAGCCCGATCAGATGCACATACACACATTTTTCTTCTTATATCTCTTTTTTCCCCCGCCCCCCCCTATGTTTGTATTTTTATTTTTATAGTTTATTAATCTCTACTTAATATTATATTCTTTTTGAATATATATAGAAGAAAGAAGAAAAATGTAAATCAAGTATTTACACAATTTTTTTGTTAAGAAAACTGGAGGTATTTTAATGAAATGTACGTATGTATTGTATGGTAAAGATGCATAAGTCAAAAATTGAATTTGAAATAAATACTTAATAAATCAGTAATATAACATAAGAGAAGAAAAAGAAAATAGTGATAAGGTTAGAAATAGATATATATAAATAAAGTAGTTAGAAAGGGTTAGAGGAAGAAGAAGGGAAGAGGGAAACAGGGAAAATAATTTAGAATAAAGATATGTTATATGAAATATATTAGATAATGAATATTATAAATCAAATGTAAATATGTATACATAAATGTAGTTATTGTTATGTGTTATATGTTTTGTTTATGTTGAATGTAAATAAAATTAAAATTTTATATTAAAAAAAAAGATGCACACACACACACTCACATACTCACAGGACAGACTGCCCTCGGCAGGAGCCAGCTGCACTGAGGGGCTTCAGCCACACCACTCCGCCCCTCGCCACCCGCTGAAGCCCCCCAGCATGGCCAGCTCCTGCCAGGGCAGTCTGTCGTGTGTGTGTGTGTGTGTGTGTGTGTGTGTGCGCGCGTGCATCTGATCAGGCTTGGCCGAGGGAGGAGAGTTGTCGGGCCGCTGAACAGAAGCAGCAGCCGGCCGCGTTGGGGGGCTTCAGTGGGTGGCAAGGGGCGGAGTGGTGTGGCTGAAGCCCCCCAACATAGCTGGCTCCTGCTTTTCTTGCTCGGCGGCGGCAGCGGCAACAACTCTCCTCCCTCGGCCAAGCCTGATCAGATGCACACATACACACTCACACACTCACAGGACAGACTGCCCTTGGCAGTAGCCGGCCGCGCTGAGGGGCTTCAGCCACACCACTCCGCCCCTCGCCACCCGCTGAAGCCCCCCAGCATGGTCAGCTCCTGCCAGGGCAGTCTGTCCTGTGAGTGTGTGTGTGTGTGCATCTGATCGGGCTTGGCTGAGGGAGGAGAGTTGTCGGGCCGCTGAGCAGAAGCAGGAGCGGCCACCCTGGGGAGCATCAGCGGGCAGCAAGGAGCGGAGTGGTGTGGCTGAAGCAGCCGAGCGCAGCCGGCTTCTCCTGCTCAGCGGCCCGACAACTCTCCTCCCTCGGCCAAGCCCAATCAGATGCGCACAAATACATACACACACACCCCATACCCTCTTTCTCCAGCCTCCCCATGACCAAATGCACCCGCACCTGTTGCAGGGAGGCTGGAGAAAGAGGGTGTGGAGTGCGTGTGTGTGTGTGTGTGTGTGTGCGCGCGCGCAATTACACTGAGCAAGTAATCTGCGTGCGCGCGCACACACACACACACACACACACACCCTCTTTCCACAACCTTCCCGTGCCTGCTTTCCCTGGCCTCACCACTGCTGGGCAAACAATCTCAGGATCAGGTAAGGAGGCAGGAACCTGGACTGTGGTGCTGCTTCTGCTGCTGGGCTCGCACGTGGTAACTGGGCTTCCAGTTGCCGCGCTGATAGGGCCTCTTCCGGGCTGCCTCCAACGGCAAGTCTGGCTCCAGTCCTCCTTCCTGTCTTCCTGTCCTCCTTCCCGCCGGGTTTAAAAAAGGGACAAAATTGAGATTTTGATCAAAACGACGGGACGGTTGAAAAATGCTAAAATAACGGGACTGTCCCATTCAAAACGGGACGTATGGTCACCCTACCAAGGACCATGGTTGGATGCTGCACTATCCACTCATCTTACTAGAAGCCTCTTTCTCGGAGCTTCTCAATCTGATCTCAGAGCTGGTGGTTGATTCCCTGAGTTTGATGATTTCAACCTCCATTCTCCGGGGGCTGGGTCAGGAGTTGCTCATGATTTTATTGGCTTCAAGGCTACCATGGGCTTGTCCCAAGTCATCACTAGGTCAAGTGACATATGGAGAACAAGCTGAAATTAAATCCAGACAAGACAGAGGTGGTACTGAGAAGGTGAAAGCTGAGCTCCAGGACTGGATTGCAGCCATCTCTGCACTGAGTTGCCAAGTTGCACTTATTTATTATTTTATTTTGTCTTATTTATACCCCGCCTATCCCCTCCCTACTGGAGGACTCTAGGCGGCTTACAATGTTATATCAAATCCAATTATACAGTTATACATCATCAGTTATTACATTTTACAATTTGTTACCGCGCGACAAGGAGAGAGGAAGGGAACCGGCTCTTCTGCTGCAGGCATTGGACTGCAAGTCCCAGAATGCCTCGCTCCGCGCCGGCTGCTGACGTCCAGGAGCTGGTATTTCCGGATCCGTCGTCCTCCGCCGTCATCATCGCTCCTCCAGGTCTTTCTTGGATTGAGGACGACCCTCCGCTGGACGCCCGCAAATTGTCCCAGGTGAGTGGTACCCATTTATCTACTTGCTATATTAGCTTTCGAATCGCTGGGTTGGCAGAGAGCTAGGGCTAGTGACGAGAGCTCACCTCGTCCCGCGGTTTCGAACTGCCAACCTTATGGTCGGCAGTCTAACGGCTCAGCGGTTTAACCCGCTGAGCCACCGCGCCCCACTTCCTGAGAAAGTGCATATTTGCTTATTGGGATTGCTCCTTGGCCCCAACCATCCCTGGATTTGTAGATGTTGACTGTGGTGAGTGTTAGAGATTGGGTTTCAACCAAGCACGTCTCACACACAGACAGCCTCTGCTGTAACCTGATCTCACTTGCTGTGTGTAGGAGGGTCTGAATCCTGGTTTCCTGTTCCCTTCTCTTTCCTCTTTCTACTTGGATCTCCTACCAAGGAGCATGGGCCACCAATGGCTCCCACATTTCTCATACTTCCACGCAGCAGAGCCACATTAAGGAAGACTGTGGGTTTGGTCAGAACCAATTGCTTGCACGCATGGACCGTTTCTACTAACCTGATCTCACTTGCTGTGTGTAGGAGGGTCTGAATCCTGGTTTCCTGCTCCCTTCTCTTTCCTCTTTCTGCTTGGATCTCCTACCAAGGAGCATGGGCCACCAATGGCTCCCACATTTCTCATACTTCCACGCAGCAGAGCCACATTAAGGAAGATAAATGTTCTTTGAATCAAATTCTATACATATTGGTTCAAAAGTTAATATTATTACTGAGCTGATCCCCAGGAAAAAATATGTATTAGATTTCAGTCACACCATATTTACAAGCATGCACTTGGACTGTGCAATGCTTCAAAAGGTTGCTTTGCTTCAAGAAAAGGTTCCTCTGAAGCCCCCTCAGAAGCAGAACCATTCATGAAATTGAAGCTGCCATGTTTCTTTGTTTCACATTGTTCTGAGGCCTCATTTCATAGTTTTTATTTATTTATTTAATTTGCTTTCTATAGCTGCCCATCTCAACAACTGACTCTAGTTCCAGGAGCTAGAAAAGGTTCCCAATCATGGAGGGGAGTTTCTTCTGGCTATTGGAGATACCAGATGAGGCTTTGGAATGATACACAGTGCCTCAGTGAGGCAAATTGTGTGGGTTTTGCATTTCATAAGGTGGCCCGCATCACCTCCACAGTGTGAAGTGCTTTGTCAAGATAAATCATAGCCACTTTACGGACATCGTTAATGGCACAGATCTCTGAATATGCATGCAGATTCTGAAATTCACAACCTTTTCTTTATCCTCTGTTGAGCTCTCAAGAGTGTAATAATTTTAAAGAGGATTAAAGATTCAAGATTTTTAAGATTCATATTCACCTCAGAGTATAGCAAATCATGGAGGTCATGCTTCCGTTGTTCTTTTTTACTTGGCAGGAACTTTTCATTTCCACTAAATAAGAAAGCATCAAATTTCTCTGAGTGTCCAGTCAATGAGTCTTCCTTCATTGTAATGTATACTGTAGAAGTTTAAACTGGATTAAAAAAGGGTTTTGTAAAGGAAGGAAAAGATTCATGAATCAGAATACTAAATGTTCCTCAAATAGTATATTAACAATGCACTAATTCATCCCATCCTGGAAACTAATAAACAAAGATGTAAGCAAAATTACATCTACAGCAGATCTTTCATCCATATATTTATATTAATTAGCAAAGATATCCTTCATCTTTTCTTTCAAAATAAAATTGAAGAAATCAGCACTCCTGGCTAACTGTTAAAAATGCTTTATAGATTTTAGCTCAGTTTTAGCATTATCATTAACAGCCATACATTCCAAAGAAGATCTTTCAAATGTTAATTATTTTTCTTCTATTTGTCTTGCTCATTAGAAACTACATAGTGCCCTATAGGGCAAAATAACAACCAATGGAATAAGTAAGCACATCAGTAAATTTATTGGTAGCAAAAAATATTTGGAAATGGAAAAAAGGTGTTGAAGTTAACCTGGTTTGAAACTTTCAGGTAATTGATTCATGGACTGGAGGACAAAGCATATCTATGTAAATAGAACTAAATACATTAAGAGTATCTAGTGTCTTTCAATGTGGGGAAAACAGAGTGGAGCAGAAAGGAAAAAAGAGGGAATCTGTAGCTACCCCTAATTTTCTAGTGATCAACAGAGAACCAGTGTGGCAGAACGGTTAAGTTGTTGGACTAGGAGCAGGCAGATCCAGGTTCCAGTCCATCCTCAGCCATAGTACAGTATCTCATGGGTTACTTTAGTCCATTCAACGATGGTGTCTGCAAAGGAGGTCAAAAACTGCAAGACAGTGGGTGAGATTTGCAAAGCATGCCACGCCCTAGTCACCTCCTGTTTGGACTATTGTAATGCAAGTAGATGAATAGGTACCACTTCAGTGGGATGGTAACAGCATTCCGCGTGCGTCATGCCAGCCACATGACCGTGGAAGCATCTTCGGACAATGCTGGCTCTTCGGCTAACAAATGGAGATGAGCACCGGCCCCTAGAGTCGGAAACGACTGCACAAATGTGCGGGGGGAACCTTTACTTTTAATGAGCTCTACATGGGGCTATCCTTGAAAAGTATCCGGAAGCCTCAGTTGGTTCAAAATGCAGCGTCCCACATAGTTTTGTGCAAGCCTAGACTTACCCATGTGTCACCTCTTTTGCAGGAGCTGCATTGGTTGCCGATTTGCTTCTGGGTCCAATTCAAGGTGCTGGTTATCACTTTTAAAGCTCTACATGGCTTGGGGCCAGGTTATTTGCAGGTCTGCCTTTCCCCAGTCACATCCACCCAGCCCACCAGAGCGGGGAGGCAGGGTATGTTGTGGGTCCCTTCAGTTAGGGAGGTACATCTAGTGGGACCAAGGAAAAGAGCCAAGGAAAACATCATCCCCGCAGATATAAGATTGGCCCTCTCCTTGCTCCTGTTCCAGAAGGCCCTGAAGACGTGGTTCTGTCAACGGGCCTGGGGACCCCCATCTACTTTGGAGCCGATCAAGTGTCTGGTATGAATGTGTTTGCTGCCACTGGGGGTGGTGTTTATTGTGTTTTTATGGTTTTTAATTCTGGAAGCCGCCCGGAGTCACCGTGTGTGAGTTGAGTGGCACTCCTGACCTTCAGGAAGCAACTGAAAACCTGGCTCTGCCACCTCGCCTGGGACGGGATGAGTAATAGCTCTTCCTGGAGATGGCTCGCACCATAAAGTTTGGTTCGTAAACATCATATACAGCCTCTTGGATTTTATATTTTTATATTTTTAATGATTGTATAAAGTATTTTATATGTTTTTAATTGCTGACTTGATTGTAAACCGCCCAGAGTCCCCTTGTGGGGGGAGATGGGCGGTGATATAAGTTAGAAATAATAAATAAATAAATAAATAATAAATAAATATGTTTAATAAATTAATAAATAAATAAATATACAAAAGGAATGTCCTGCCTATTGTCTTGCAAAGTTTGACCCCTAAGAATGCAAATCAGAAGGAAGGAAGGAAGGAAGGAAGGAAGGAAGGAAGGAAGGAAGGAAGGAAGGAAGGAAGGAAGGAAGGAAGGAAGGAAGGTGGGTTAGTGTTTCTGTAGCTGCATCTCAAACAAAAACAAAATGTATTTATTTATTGGCAATCAGGAGAATGTGGGGTGTTCAAAACATTGAAGAATAAAAAAATATCAAACCATACTAGATACTAAAATGTTTGACCTTGATGGTCTCTTACTCATTTATGTAGTATAACTAGCTCTAAATTCATTAGACTCCAAGAGGGAGCCCAGCTCTTGGACAGATAAGGCAACTGATGTTCAACACATAATATTCCTCATCCCAGAAGGCAGTAGCCCTAGAATTCTGAATTTATCTCCTGTTCTGCTTCTGAGAGCTTGAGCCAGCATTATAATGCTAACCCACCGATGAAAATCTCACAACCCTGTAATGAAGGTTAGACTGAGAAAGAATCATTTGCCTCAAATTATCATACAGCTAACTGGGGATTTAAACTTTGATTTCCACAATGCATCACATTCGTTCCTTGCTAATCTCTTAGCATCTTTAGAGGCAAAGAGTACATAACCCATATATGTTCGTTGGATTACTCCTCCTCAGTCAGAATTCTTTCTTCTTCTGAAGAACCCCACTTTTTCTTTCTTTAAAGAAAGAAATCCACATTAGTTAGCGTGTCACTCAAGAATATGATAGCCAAAGTGGGTGCTCAGTTCACTCATACCTTATGTTCTGATTAACAATGTCTAACCGTATCTAGAAGCATAAATTAGCATAATATTATCACTGGGAACTTGTCAGAATTTGAGGAGTATTGAGATGTGATTAAGGAAAATGTTCACCGGCTTGGAACTCTGCCAAGTTTCATTTATTTGTAATTAGAAAATGCCGTATTTGCACATCATTACATTTATCAGGAAAACATGTGCATATTGCCTACATCAAGAAAAAGGAGAATGACCTTAATTACAGTTTCTTGAAATTGTTTTATTTTCTGTTCCGTATTGTATGAATTCTTCCTCTTCTGGAAAGGATACTAAAATAATATGTGCTATAACACAGATTTGCCACTCATAATACAGACTTGATGCATCATTTCTGGGGAACAGAAAGAAGAAACAACCAGTCGTAAATCATATATATCTTTCCCTTTTTGATTTATAGACACACTACACATTGTTACAATGTTGTTAAATCCCTTGGATGAACACATAAAAAAGCAGAAAGACTTTTTCAAGGGAAAAGTTTGCCAGGTTTTTTTTTTAAAAAAACATTCCCTCTTGGATCTTCCACGTTTTTGTTAGAGATCCTACTTTACTAATCAGAGTGATGTTCAACATTTCTATAAGAACCAATTGAAGAGAATATTTGTAGCTCAGGGTTGAACTGTGGAGTCCATGGTGCTCTCTGAGCCTTGTTGTTTTCTTGCAGATGTTTCATTGCCAGACTAGGCAATATCTTCAGTGTGAAAAGGGAGTGATGTTTGAACTTTCAACTGGGAAACTGAGCATTTTAAACCAAGACAAATCCAAAAACGTTAGAGAATTCCTGGAAGCTTGGCACTCAGACAAAGCAGCCATCAACAGACACATAGAAATAAACAACATTTACATACTATTCATAAGAGACAATAGAAAATCCAAAAGATCAGAACACCTCCTTGCCAGCAATCAACACCCAGATATGCAAAGATTAACACCAGGATTAGCACCAGAGGAACAATCAAACAGCACAATATACCCTAATCAAGGAACTATTAACTCAGTAAATCAACCAAGCAGCAAACAACAGCCAAATCAAGGAACTCCCAAGGAGAGAACAACACCTCCAACAATGCAAGCAGGGCAAACCACTGCATATAAACTGAGAGCAAACACCACTCCCCTTTTGCACTGAAGATGTTGCCTAGTCTGGCAATGAAACATCTGCAAGAAAACAACAAGGCTCAGAGAGCACCAAGGACTCCACATTTCTATAGGAACATTTTCTCATTGATTGATCAAAGAGATCATGTGCATGCTACAGACCATATTTTTCACATGTAGTTACAGTTAGCCAGAACTTTTGAACCTCATTGTTTCCAACCTACAATACACCCACCTCTGTGGGTGCATATTTAATGGAAGATCCATAATGGAGGAAGTCCTATATTTCAGTAAAACTTTCTACCAATTACTGCTCTTCTTTGTTCAATAATCCTAATAGACCTAATAAAACATATGGCCATCTAGATTATATTGGGCTACAATTCCCTTCTTCCCTTGCTACTGTACAGGCTAGCTAGGGCTAATGGAAGATGCAGTTCATCAACACATGGAGAACCACATCTTTTCCATTGTTGTAATAGAATTTCAAGCTAAAATCCCTGGATTTCCCAAACCACTAGGCTGAGTATATTCAAGGTTTGTACTAAGGAGTGCCTCAAGTTTGATCTTGGGACTTGCTCCTTGATTAGGATCTGAGAATTTCCTGCTTCCTATTTTGAGAGCTACACTTGTGCCGAAAGACTGGAGAAGAATAGCCTACTACAGAAATTCAGCATTGTTTTCAACTCAAGAAGCCCATTCTCTGTGTGGTCTCCTTGGGAGGCTGACACTGTCAGCCCAAACTACCTCACAGGATTGTTGTTATGGGGAAAAAGTGGAAGAGGGATTGCCACATGCAGTACCTCAAGCTCTTGGGGGCAAAGTAAGATATAAATCTAATGAGCAAATTGAAGACCATTCAGTGGCCTATTAGAACCAGTGAATGGAGCAGAGCTTAACGTTGTATAAACTCGTGCACAGAAAAAGGAATATTGTTTTAAAACACAGCCTGTGAGCATGTTAGAGAGATTCAGGTTCTTATTCTTACACTTTTAGCCCACCCAAACATAAAGAAACACATGCTTAGACATTGCAGGTACAAAAAGTAAGTACAACATTGTTCTTACATTTATTCGGTCCAGGTACAGCCATTTCAGTAGAAAATTGGTTTCAGTTCTTCTTTCTGTTCCCTAAACTGCATACCTCTGGCCCTGTTTGCTGCCAGAGGCTGCATGGAGAAAGGGGCTTGAGGCCTAGGCATGGCCTCTCCATGGAGGAGTTTAGGAATGTACGTCCTACCCCATCAGTGGAAGAATCAGAGAGAGAGAAGAGGAAGTGGGAGGGGCAACAAGCAGCTTCCTCTAGTAGCACAGAGTTTGCCTCCTAGAGCAATCACCCAAATGCTAATGAGGCATGCTTGATTTGCTGGATTCCAACATAAATAAGCAAACAATATAAGAAAGGAGCTTAGATCACACACCTCCTCTTTCATTCATATGTTACCAAAAAAAAATCCATTATTAATGTGAATTCATTAACATTTTTTATTTCCACGTAACATTTCTTTTAATTCTGTCTGTGCTTTAGGAGAGCAAGGGGAAGACACTTAAAAACTATTCATTGCGTTGTTCCAGGTATATAAGAGAGTAAGTGCAGTACTTATGTCCTGATAGCAATGTTCACTGATCTTTTGTTAACTCATTAGAGATATAAAATCCACACAGATTTCTCTAAGGGCAGATTACAGTGATTTACATCAAAATAGACTCTTCCATATCCCAGAAACATTGACCTGAATCCATTAATGTCTCTTTGCAATTTGCGTAAAAAAAAGGTGTTAACATCCTTTAAAAAAAAATGTGGATGAAAATTGCATCTCAAAATCATACAATGGAATAGATACATTTTTTGAAGCACTTACGGGGGGGGGGAATGTTTTCAAAAGGCAGGTTAAATACATGTGAAAAGAAATAAACAATGACATTAAGGAAGATTTGCCTTAAAAATACGTTTCAGGGAATTTACAATAAGAACTGCATCCTTGAAAAGAAATTACAAAAGCTCCCATTTAGAGAACGTAGATATGCACTGCATATATATATATATATATATATATATATATATATATATATATATATTAATAATAATAATATAATAATATAATATAATATAATATAATATAATATAATATAATATAATATAATTAATATAATATAATATAATATAATAATATAATATAATTAATATAATATAATATAATATAATATAATATAATATAATATAATATAATATAATATAATGGACTGGAATATTGCTCTGTTTACATGGACAATAGATGGGCCAGATTTATGCACATTTTATTTATTTATGCATATTCCATCCTGTGCATTCTCTACCAGGAACATAAGAAGTTGCCTTTTAGTAAGCCAGAGCACTGGTTTATCAACCTCAGTATTGAATAGGCTACTTGGTAATTGTTTTCCATTTTTTTTAAAGATTAGAATTTTTCCAATCCCATCTAGTCACCAGAGACTGAAACTTGGGCCTTCTACATACAAAACACTTATTCAGCCATTGAAAAGATAGATGGTTTAGCCAACACTCTGATTGCACCCAACACAGAGGGATTTTATGTGTGAATTCACCTTCAAACTCATACTGCAAACCTCAGCACCTACATTCATCTTCTCCCCAGCCTGTTCTTCACAATACTTTTTGGGAAAAATATATTTACATTATACCATGGTGCTGCCATCAGGATCCTATAAACAATGAATATTTCCATGCATTAATCCCCAAAGAACTGCAAGAGCTATTAGGTTTGAAGAGAATTAATTAAATGAGCTTCTGTTTAATTAGGTCTGTGTATCAGAGTCTTCATAGGAGAGTCATCAGTAAAGAAATGTCCCCCCTCATCTCTTAAAAAAAAAGGTTGATATAACAGAAAGATTTTAGCTTCTCTCATTAATTATCTCATCTCAATGTTCAAACCAATTAACCAAGTCATTGGTAGCTTGGTAATTACTACAGTATCAGTTTTCTTAAAGTAGTTTTTAAATTTGTTTTTAACTCATTTTTGGATAGAGATGGGTAAAATTTTTATACAGTTCATTTTATATGTGAACTGTATAAAGTAGATAAAGTAGATAGATATATAATGCCTAAATGAGAACTTAAAGCCTTTAAATGTAGCTGAAAAGGAAGCTGACAGATTAGTTATTCCTTACATTTGAATGATGCTAAAGTGATGATTTAAGAAGAAAGACTGATATCTAAAGTGCAGATTACTATAGTTGATCAAATATATCTTAGCTATAATCAATGGACTTCTGCAAAATTTGACTGACTTTTTAGTACCCATAATAGTAGTTCTGATACTGATCCCAAGCCCCCTGTTGTAACTAACGGCTGATTCACGAAACTTCTTTCCAATCTATTATTTGTTACACATTCTTAGAAAACTGCATGGCTCCCCCATTATCCCCCATTATCTATTTCCATATCACTAGTTTGTCCTTTTGGTTTCTTGCTGATTGAACAAGAAAACTGATTAATAGACTTTCACTTTTATTCTCTGGAAGTAAATACACTTGCCTGCAGTAGGTAGGGGAGAGATCAGGAATATATCTCTCTGTCTCTGTCTCTGTCTCTATCACCTGTATCTATCTCAGTATATGAAGGGAGAAAAATCAAAGTATGTGTGAGAGAAAATTTTGTATGTATATATAGGAGGATGGAAGAGAGAAACCAAACAGAAAATTATGCATGAGAGAAAATTGTATCTGTGTTTGAGTGAGGGTGAGGGAAGAAAAAACAAACAGAGAAAGTTACAGTATACGTGAGATGTCTATGAAGGTTCTCAGTCATCCAGGTGGAATTGTCTGTAGCTTGAATCATGTCAACTGGATTTCTATTTTCTCAGTGGAAACGTTTCACTCCTTATCCAAGGAGCTTCTTCAGTCTGAGCAAAGTTAGTAAGGGAATCCTTAAATATGTTTCTAGGTGGCTGTGTGACCTTACACCTGGGGCTAGGTCATGGTTAATTTGAGATGTTATTTTCTAAGTCCCTTTATCATCCTGGCCTAGCCCCAGGTGTAAGATCACACAGCTACCTAGAAACATATTTAAGGATTCCCTTACTAACTTTGCTCAGACTGAAGAAGCTCCTTGGATAAGGAGCGAAACGTTTCCACTGAGAAAATAGAAATCCAGTTGACATGATTCAAGCTACAGACAGTATATGTGAGAGAAATGTGTTTGTGTGTAAGATTGATTATGTGCCATCTAGTTGTTGTTGACTCTTAGCAACCATATAGATAGATTTTTTCCATGATGATTTATCCCTAACCTGGTATTTTAGGTCTTCTAACAGTGCACCCTTCACCACTGTAACCAAGTCCATCCAGTTTCCTGCTGGTCGTCCTCTTCTTCTCTTTCCTTCTACCTTTCCCAGCATTAAAGCCTTCTCCAGAGAGCTAGCTCTTCACATAATATGTCCAAACGAGGATTATTTGAGCCTGGTGTGTGTATGAGGGGAGAGAAAAACAGAGAAAGTTATTGCTGAGAGAAAAGTATGTGTGCAAAGGAGAGGGAGGTGAGAAAAGAAAGGGAGAACACCCCATATCTGTATTTTTAAAAAGTTTACTGCTAATTTTGACTGGATATAGAATATTTGCCCAGAAACACAAGGGCAATTTTTGTTAGAAAAAGCAGAGGTTTAGCTACCTTATCCAGAAAGACTTCATTTAATTCAGAACGGTCAAAGCAACACACATTTATAACCAAGAGAAGAAAGCATGACCATCATGTATTCTGTACTCTCTGTCACTGTGATGTGGACATTAGCACCCAAGGAAATTACACTCCTCAATTATACATTTTGCCAGGGAAGCACAAACTCTACACTCTAGCTTTCCATACATTATCTTTGTTATCTTTTTATAAATCCTTGTGACACCCCAAGCTGTTAAACTAGAGACTAGAGATCTCTTCAAGAAAATCGGAGATATCAAGGGAACGTTTTGTGCAAAGATGGGCATGATAAAGGACAAAAAAGGCAGGGACCTAACAGAAGCAGAAGAGATTAAGAAGAGGTGGCAAGAATACACAGAAGGACTATACAAGAAAGATCTTAATATCCCTGATAAATACAATGGTGTGGTCACTGATCTTGAGCCGGACATCCTAGAGAGTGAAGTCAAGTGGGCCTTAGGAAGCATTACTAACAACAAAGCTAGCGGAGAAGACAGTATCCCAGCTGAGCTATTTAAAATCCTAAAAGATGATGCTGTTAAAGTGCTGCACTCAATATGCCAACAAATTTGGAAAACTCAACAGTGGCCACAGGATTGGAAAAGGTCAGTTTACGTTCCAATTCCAAAGAAAGGCAATGCCAAAGAATGTTCAAACTACCGTACAATTGTGCTCATTTCACATGCTAGCAAGGTTATGCTCAAAATCCTACAAGCTAGGCTTCAGCAGTATGTGAACCAAGAACTACCAGAAGTGCAAGCTGGGTTTCAAAGAGGCAGAGGAACTAGAGATCAGATTGCCAACTTTCGCTGGATCATGGAAAAAGCAAGAGAGTTCCAGAAAAACATCTACTTCTGCTTCATTGACTACGCTAAAGCCTTTGATTGTGTGGATCACAACAAACTGTGGCAATGTCTTAAAGAGATGGGAGTACCAGACTACCTGACCTGTCTCCTGAGAAACCTGTATGTGGGTCAAGAAGCAACAGTTAGAACCAGACATGGAACAACCGACTGGTTCAAAATTGGGAAAGGAGTACGACAAGGCTGTATATTATCACCCTGCTTATTTAACTTATATGCAGAGTACATCATGAGAAATGCCGGGCTGGATGAATCACAAGCTGGAGTTGTAGACTTGGAGGGTAGACTTGGCCTACTGACTAATTTTCAAAAAATGTAAAAAGATCAGTGAATTAATCCCTTAGTGTTCTGTCTTCTATCCCATATTTTTTTTTAATTTTTTTTTAAAAAATGAAGATGCTTTGACTCTGGCAGGATAGTATCAAAGTAAAAAAGGTAAAGGTTCCCCCCGTACATTTGTGCCGTCGTGTCCGACTCTAGGGGCCGGTGCTCATCTCTGTTTGTTAGCCGAAGAGCCAGCGTTGTCCAAAGACACTTCCACGGTCATGTGGCTGCATGACGTGTGCAGAACGCTGTTACCTTCCCACCGAAGTGGGAAGGTATTCATCTACTTGCATTTGCATGCTTTTGAATTGCTAGGTTGGCAAGAGCTGGCGCTCGTGCGGGAGCTCACTCCGCACGCAGGGCTAGGGATTCGAACCTCCGAACTTGCAATCTTCCGATCAACAAGCCTGGCGTCTTACCCGCTGAGCCACCACGCCCCTAGTATCAAAGTGCTCAGCCCTTATTGACAATAATGATCAATACTGATGCAATATTCTGAAACAGGTGGAATTTTTTACTGCTTCAGAAGCAGCTGCAGCCAGATTAATTTAATCTTGGTATTATCTGGCATGGACAGTTAAGCACATCTGAGTTGTCTCTTCCAACAGAAACCTTAGCAACAATCTCAGATAGTGAAGGGTTTGTGCCAAGTCAAGCATCTACAGTTTGGAGTGCAACCCCTTTCAGGTCCAAAAAAGTATTCAGCAACTGCTTCCAGGTCTAAAAGTTTGCCCTTCATCTTCTATAGCTAACCAAGATGGTTTTGGCACCATGTTGCAAGCCAGATTGCAGGCCCTTTTTAAAAGAGGGGAGGCAAAGTGCCATTGCGCTAGTCATTCAGAGTATTGTTCAGAATTTGAAATGATCAATCGTTTATGTTCATGGTAGCACAACTAATGAGGTAAAATACAATTCAAAGCCTGTTCCAGTGTTTCAGATTTCTCCATATGCACACACAATTGGGTGATTGACTTCAATGGACAGAAAACAAGAGAGAGAGAGAAAAAAACTTGAATAAAATGACATTGGAAAAAAGTAGGAGGGGATGTTGAACTGAATATTCTGCTCCTGGGCCTCCCAAAATCTTAAAAAGGTTCTACCAGGATGAATAAATTTGGATAATCAGTGTCATTCAAGATTGTCTTGAGGTGGCCATCAGCACTTACTTGACTACATGTTCCGTGCTTTGGAACTCCAAGAAGGTTAAAAGTGGTTGAATGACCACATCAAAGCAAGCAGATGTTCTTTTATTATTAATCTTCTCCTGGACCTCTCTAGTCATTGTCCTATAAGAAGCATCACCTAAAGTGTTCAGGTAAATGGACACAGACTGCCCTTTTTCTAGCAGCTTGTCTACATTCTCCAGCTTGAACAACAGAATTCTTGCAGAATTAAATGAAACTTTAATGAACTGATCGAGAATGGGTATCACATGACACTTACAATCAACTAGAGCAAATGATTCAGGGATAGCAAAGTGAAACATGGATCTGAAATCTCATTAGGGTTCCATATAACTAATCCAAGCAAGAGAAGAAAAAGTGGCCAGGGACATGACATCGTTTTACTGTTATTTATATAAAAAGCAGAGCACATGATTTGCATAGCCAAGGGTCCAGTCTCCAGCATCTTGGAGATACTCCTCACAGGTTTACGTAATATCGAATGAACCATTCAAGAAACCCCAGTTATCTTGCTGTTTAAATCTCAGAGTTTCTGCAATTAGAAAAAGTAGTTGGCCCCTGGACTACATAATGTTCTACTCTCAAGTCATACTGAGAAATGCATTTGATAGGATGAAACATGAAATCAGACTTCCTCAACCACCTTGAAAACAACTTGGATGTCACACTGAGTTGTTCTCAAGGCATTCTAGGAAGCATCCATTCACAGGACAGGATCAAAATTGGCAAGATGATTGATGGAGCATCACAGCCCAAGCTTTGCCCCTTTTGTATACAGCATGTGTTGAAATTGCAGATATGTTCAAAAGGGATGGGTCAGCATCACAATACTCCATCTGCCATCTTGTCAGTTTTGACACCTGCCCCTACAGAAACCGCTGCGAGGAAGTATAGCCAGTAGGACCTGTTGTTCTTCTATGAGGTGCACAAGGTTTTGTTTTATGTCTATGAAGGTTCTCAGTCATCCAGGTGGAATTGTCTGTAGCTTGAAACATGTCAACTGGATTTCTATTTTCTTAATGGAAACGTTTCGCTCCTTATCCAAGGGGCTTCTTCAGTCTGAGCAAAGTTGGTAAGGGAATCCTAAATAAATATTATAAATAAATCCTAAATAAATAAATATTTAGGATTCCCTTACCAACTTTGCTCAGACTGAAGAAGCCCCTTGGATAAGGAGCGAAACGTTTCCATTAAGAAAATAGAAATCCAGTTGACATGTTTCAAGCTACAGACAAGGTTTTGTTTTGTTTTTAAAGAACATAGAAAACATAGTCTGGTTTATTCTGGTACTTGATACTATCTTTTAAAAATCAGCAGGTAAGAAAATATGGGAAGCTATCACCTTATTGTCCACCTTGTACAATTCCTGAAACATGTGTTTGGTGGCCTGCAATAGGAAAAAGAATTGCTGAAATAGATCTGAAAGACAATCCATGCGTTAATTCATATTTCAGACTAATCAAAGTTTTAAAAATACTGAAAAGTTTCCCAATCTTAATATTTGTCAGAACGTAAAATTGCAAACCCAGTTATGACTTTAGTTTATTAAGAGTGCGCAAGTGAAATGATAGAAAGCCAAGGGAAATGTCTGGAAAATAAATGTATTACTTATTTGATTGCTACTATATTTACTTTTTTGACATGAAGACAGGGAAACACTTCACTACAACTGAGTTTAATTCTCATTAATGTTTTGGCTTCAGTTATGTGTCCATTCATCACACTGAATAATTTTGATGTTTTACGAGTGAGATACAATGAAATTTATATCCAAATTACAGTACAGTTTTCTGGTCTACTGGTTTCAAGAGCATATATGTGCTCCCATTAAAAATACTAATCTTCAAAGAATGTTATTTAACCAGCCTTTAGGGAAGTGAATTAAAATATCTGAACTGATGCGTGTCTATGCTCCTTTCCTGCTGCTTTAAGAAATAAAATTGATATGAGTGGTATGAAATTATTACCATACTCAAAGTTTCCCTCTGTTAATTTTGAGGCTAACTATTCCCTTGATATTTGCTGTGTTCCCTTTAAATATTTGATTTCTATATCCTACTGACAAAATTTAACACCAATATATTTGACAGTACTGGAGATAATTTAACAATTCACTTCAGAAAAGGAATAGTTCAAAGCATTGATATGAACCTCCAGAAGCACATTTTCTATTATTGGTTTGTTAAAAGCAACAGTCAAAGATGTATTTGGAGAAAGCTGGTCTTGTGATATATCAAGAATGTCAGAAAAAGGGGTGGTCTCTGTTGATGAGAAATAGCCAAGGTTCAGGCCAAAAGTTTAAGAATTTCCTAGGGATGGGCAAATATGGCTAAGATATGCTGCTAGATATCATCACATAGGCTAGTCTGGCTGAGGATTCAATACTATATCAGTAAACCAGAGACCTGGGTAAGCATTCCTATTTGGTACAAGCGATATCTTTGTAGACAGATTGTATAAATGAATATTTTATCTCTGCCTTTCCTCCATCACCCTCATTGTGCTAAGGATGAATTTTATGCAGCAAGAGGGGAGGGGGTTGTATCTGCAGAAGCTCTTTGCAGCAGGTACAATACAATCTTGATTTTCTACAGACCCATATAAGGCAAGAAACCAATATGAAAATAATGACAAGAGATTGGTGTAATCAACTGATTTGGGGGGAAAAAATCATACTTTCCCCCCCACAGATTTCTCATTCAAAATCCATAATCAGTTCATCTGACTGACCTGTAGGGAGCAGACAAAAGGGGGTAATAGCAGTGGTGGGGGTATTACATTTATTTCTGGAAATGTATGAGGGCCCTGGAAATGTATGAGGGGGCAAAGAGGTCTCCTCCATCTTTCCTTAATTTTGAAAAAGCCCAACCAGTACTACAGGACCAGAGTCTTTGCAACGTAAAGGCTTTTTTCCTCAGTGCTTCTTGGAAAGGCCATGTGTCCTCAGCTATCTTCAACAATTTAGAAAATAATGTAACTCCCAGCTGCCCTTCATCCAGATGTCTTTCGGGGGAAGGATGAACTTTGTTATTTTTGTTTCTCTGTGAAAATTTGCCCCTTCAAAGTTCTTTGGGAGTGAAGCACAAACATCCAAATATTGTAAATAAATATTGCAAATACCTAAATGAATAAAAGGTGATGTTGGTAATTCCAAATGACCCATTCCTCCCTTACTCAACAAAGAAATGTCCCTTCCATTAATGCATGTGTTGTGTCTGTGAAACTTTTTAATTGTGTCTGTTGTGGTTTCTCACTAGCAAACGTTGGCCTAATACTTAGCACTTTCAACAATAAAAGCACTGTGGCAAGAAAGCTGTGACAGGCTCATCTTGGTCAACAGCTTTTGGGAGAAGCTGCATCTTTCATCATCTTGAATGACAAGGCAGGTTACCTTGGATTCTGTTCAGGGAAACACCAAGTGATTTAAGAGCACATCCGATTTGGCAGCTGCTCTAATTGAGGCCCATCTGCTTGGAAGTATGAGACTGGAAACTGAGATACAGGAGTGCTGGTGAAATCCTGAGCCACCATGTAGTCTTCATTCATCAAAGTACCAAAGGGAAGTTACAGATCCTTTGCCACTAGCAGTCAGTACCTGAAATATTGCAGGCGCCTAAGGTGAATTGGATCAGTTTGCCCAGATTCCTTTGGGACAATCACTGTTGTTGTTGTCACTTCTCTTAAGGGACTCCAGATGGACTTGGGGCAAAGCCCATTGTAGCAAACAAACCCTGATAGTATCCTATCTCTGCTTGCATGGGAATATGATGATCCAGAGGAGTGGAAATATTGATCTCCACTGTCCATCCTACATATGTATGCTTAGAGCAGAGCTTTCCAAACGTTTCATGTTGGTGACACACTTTTTAGACATGCATCATTTCGCGACACACTCTTACAGCAGGGCATCATTTCGCGACACACTCTTACAGCAAGGCACAAGGCAGGCACTAGGACCTGCGCGGAATCACAGCAGGTTTGGAGGCAGCCGGGCACAAGGCAGGCACTAGGACCTGCACGGAATCACAGCAGGTTTGGAGGCAGCAAGGCACAAGGCAGGCACTAGGACCTGCGCGGAATCCTGGCAGGGCAGGTTTGGAGGCAGCCAGGCACGAGGCAGGCACTAGGACCTGCACGGAAACCTGGCAGGGCTCGGAGGCAGCAGCAGCCACGACACACCCAGACACTGCAGCCGACACACTAACGTGTTGCGACACACAGTTTGGAAAGCTCTGGCTTAGAGTGTAGCAGAGACGGGCAACATTTTGGCTGTTGAAAGTTCTTGCATTTTGGGGGGTGGACAGGAGTGGGCAGTGGGTAGGGATGACATCATGAACTGGGCTTTCCTGCAGTTTTCCTTTCTCTCTTTTTTTCCTTTTTAGATACATCAATTCTTTCTTTTACCTTCCCCTCCTCCCTGATCAGCAGTAGAAAGTCACACACTGCAATTCTAGCGATTTCTAGGGGCAACAGAAAAAGATTTTGGGCTATGCTGGATCTTTAGGAAGATCCAGGGAAGAGCCCATGTAGAGGCATCAGTTTGACTCCTTTCATATGATTAGTTTCATGTGCTGCTGCTTTTTTATTTTTGAGTGGGTTTTCCTTTGACCCTGCATTTTTAGATTGTTCAAATCTGAACCTACAAACATCTTTCCATCACCGGAAAGAGATTCCTATCTTTCAAATAGGTAGTATATGAATTTCACCTTGGGGCGAGAGGCTAGAAATTCTTAGATACAGATTTTCTAAGTATGTATGAAAACAAGAAACACAACCCACTTGTTCTTTCTCAATATTTGAGATCTGAAACTGGATACAGGCCTAGCATGCGTCTAGCTAGCTTCCAGTTCTCTTTCTACATTTAACCATCCTGATATTGTGCTGCTTTGTTTTGAAAATATAGACCCTGCCTGAATTTCTCACCTCTTGTATTTACAGTGGGGGTACAAAATAATTCCAAGGAGATTGGTGGGAGCAAAATGCACAATCTGTCAGAGCACCCACAGCCCAGCCAGAGACCATGTGTTATGTCTCTCAGAGCTAGTTTCAGCAGGTTACACCATATGCAGGTACACTGGACCCTGGAAAAAGTCCTAAGCAGGGGCCCCCTGCATCCTCCCTCCCTCCCTGTGGTCTACTTGCTGCAACAGTCCTCTACCTGCTACCACTACCAATTGGTTGCTCCCACTTTGCTCATTCCATTCTTGGCTTGGTCAGCAACTACTAATGGCCGACAGCCTTCTTTTCAGCAGGCATCAAATGAAGAGCAGGACAATGGCAGCTGTTGTAGAGATGGAGGAGAGCAGGAGTAAAGCATTCTGCTCCGGGAGCCACCACCAAGAAATATGGCAGAAGAGAGCTGTCTGGCATACTCAGGACAGCCCACTACTCAGTCTCCTCAGAACTAAGCCCCACTGAAGGCCAGGAAAATCTATTTGTTGACTAACCAGAAAGCACTAAAAGTCAAGAGAAAGGTCAGAGGATGTAATGGTGTGTGGGAATGACCTTGGGAGACAAGACCAAGAGCCACAGACTGGACAACTGGGATGTAAAAGATATCTCAGCCCACAGAAGGAGAGAAGGCATGGGAAGCATTTCAGAAGGGACCCTCCCTAGTTTTCCAGAGACTAAAAGGAAAGAAGGGGAGGAATACTTTCAGTCTTTCAAGACTCTGTTAATGTAACCTTACAGTAAAGATGGAGTTAGTACTCATGGTTGTGCTTCTTGTCTGGGTTATTATTATTATTATTATTTATTAAATTTATATTACTGCCCATCTCCCCCATTGGGGACCCTGGGCGGTTCACAATAAAAACAGTTAAAACATAAATGGAAAATGTACAATATAATAAATAATATAAAATCCAAGATGTTAAAATGGTGATACTAGGAGGCTTCATGGGACCAGCCATCCCCAAGAGGAGCTGTTAACATTTCCCTCGAAGGGTTAACAGAGGGAAAAGGGAGAAGCCCCCTGCACCATAGATCATTTCTCTTCCCTTATAATGCATTTATACCATTCCTTTATCTTTTTAAGGGAAAATTAAAACACCCAGAGTCAGGTAACAATGCTATTACACGGTTAGTGGTCCAGCTCTTTGGCTTTGCAGAACCTCTGGGTTATGCCAAGGTAACTCTCATATGCAAATGGAATACCTGGGGGAGCTTCAGTGTTAATCAATTTCAATTCTTGCCTTGATGCCAATATAAAAAGCTTCAACTGATGAACAGCTAGAGATTAATCTCATTAAGCACAATTTTTCATACATTGTACTACAGCCTTTCCAATAAGTCCAAACACCTGGTTGGGAACTTTATTCTAGTTGTTTTCCACATGCTTTCCTTCATAAATTCATTCCATCCACAGCTTCTTTTATAGAAAAAAAAATCCTCCCTTTTCTGAACACATTTCCTTACAAGATACTCATTTCTTGTTGGAGTTGGATTATCATTTATTCTTCCTTTTCCTCCTCCTCCTCCTCCTCCTCTTCTTCATTTGATAGATAACCTCTTTCATGATACACATCCCCATGCAGAGTGCACATCAAGCCAGCATGTATATAAATTTGAAATCCATACAGGAAGGCATAGAACCCCACACAAAATGTAGGGGGTAAAGTCTGCCAAAAGAGACATCCCGGTATAATCGATATCATATATTGTAATGTGCACTGAAGGAAATTGGAAGCAATGATGTGCTATTTTCCAGTACGTGGATAAGAGATACAAATTGTAGAAGCTACGTTCAATTTGGTAGAAACCGCACATAAATGATCTAGTACAGACAAACTAAGCAGCAAAATCTGCATGTGCATACACAAACACAATCACACCAGTAAAGAAGCTAGATTTAAGTTGCTTTGTATTTTGAAGTCTACGTTTATCCTGAAATAATATGCCTCCCAGTATCTTGATAGCACGGTTTCAGGATGCAAAGGAAAGAGGCTTACATGACTTGAATGCTCCTCTATGCAATATATTCCTTCAGGAAAGGAAAGGACTTTTAATTTGGCATTAAACAATATTGGCCAGAGGCCAATTTTACATCTCAGAGCAAAATGAGTGAATCAGCTACATTTCCCTGATGGTAAATTGTCTACTTACTAATTATCTAATCAATTGCTTGGCTTTGCATGACTTAACAGAAGGTACAGGAGCTTGTTAAAGCTTCTTAACATGCCTAAATTATGGGTAAAGTGCTTCCTCTTCTTCCTTCTTTTGTTATTGGAAAAAGAAAACTTCTTCCTTCTTCTGACATTCTAAATAACTGGTTTTGCCAGGATAATGTTTTAGCTGCTCTGGAAAATTCTTCTTTGTGGTGCTGAGGGCAGATTCCAAGGGCTAGACAGGGAGAGGCGACCAGCTACCGTACCTTCCCGAGGTTATGAGCTACAACTCCCATAGACCACTGCCACTGGCCACATCTGCTAAGTCTGAGGGCAGTCAGGGATGACTGCAAGAGGCAATGAGGATTAGCACATGCTCCTCAGCGTTGGTCACAATATTTGCATTTAATAAATAGAGCAATTCCGTTGTTACACATATTATCCCTTACAGTGCCAAGTTATTTTTTCTGGAATTGCTCCTGATGGGGACTGAAATCCAGAACATCTTATGGATGCCAAGTTGCCTATTTCTGAGTCATACAGTAGAATCTTATTTTGCCCTACCCTGTACTAAATCCACCTCTCTCCCCCATCCCTCAGAAAACAAAGGTGTAAGAGAAGGACTTTAACAGGCAAGCGTGGCCAGGAATATACTCCAGCTGTGCAAAAGTGGATCCCTTAGGTACTTAAACCTTTTATTTTTATGGAGAAGAACAGGAAAGCCCCATAGCTTTCATCTGTCCACGTCAGGTCTACTTAATGATGCTCAAATTAATGGTGTTCAAAATCAGATTGCAAGCTCTGTCCCCTGTGTGCTAATATCTAATTAAGGAGCTAGTCTTGTGTAAATATAATTAGGGCTATTGTTCCCTGATGGACATGACTTCCTATCTAGCCTTTCAATTCTGTGGTTCTATAATCCCATTGAGCAATACAGTTTAGGCCTTGCTGAGAAGAGGCTGAGGGTGTTTGAGCCTCTTTTGAGGAGGAGGGTTAGATCTGATGATTGGCAGATCCCTCACAGTTTGACCCATTTCAAATTGGTTAATATTAGGGTTTGGGTTTTGGAAATCATGCTGGGTGAGTACCATTTTCTGTTATCAGCTTGCCCTTTAACCCATGACGCAGATTTCAGAAATGATTTTGTAGCCTGGGAAAATGGCACGTCTAAAATTTACTACTTCCCATAAATGTTCATGTGCTTTGTGTGCAAAAGACAAGAGAATGTGCTGTATCAGTGAGAGGTGAAAGGTCTGAGAGAGCCACAGAACCACAATTAACAGTTTCTGTTCTCAGATCTGTACCACTGAAAGTACACAGTGAAGCAAAGCCATTGAAAATCCATACTGAATCCTTTTTAATACTTAGGCCAAATGTCTTAGGAAAACTTTCCCCCAAACTGACAGTGAATGGCTGTGTGAACCAGAAATGTATTTCAACACATCTAGATAGTGTCATTCTGTTACAGAGTATCATTGCCCAAGCTGCCACTCACAGCACTTGTTTTTTCTTTTGCATTTGGGATGGCAACTGGCAGAGATAATTTTTAAATCCATGGTAAGTAACGATCATGATCTTGAATGGCACCTGAAAATCTATTGGAAGTCAGTGCATCTTGTAGAGCAAAGGTGTAATATGGGCAAATTGAGAAACACACACAATTACCCAGGCCACTGTATTCTGGACTAATTACAGCTTCTAGATGTTCTTCAAGGGTAGCGTCATGTCATTGGCGATCACTCGAAGCCGAGTAAGATTGTCTTTCAAAGGTAAAATTTTAACAGTGGATCCGTAAGTGGCTATAAAGGCCAATTCTGGATCCACACAACCTCCCACAGTGAGGGCATAGGTTGCAGTAGGCCATACAGGAGGTTACTAAAGCATGAGTGACCATGTGTAGAGGCTCCCAGTCCAGGGAAGGAGGCAATTGGTGCACAACACAAAACTGTACAAAGCCCCCCCGGCCACAGCTGCCATCTGCTCTTCAACAGGAGGTGTGAGTCCAGGAGGAGCGGTTCTATCTGAGGTAGTGCAACCTCATCCAGATCTAAAGATAGAATATCACCAGAGATGATGGGGAGACCTAAAGCCCAAAGCCATTCAGTCTTCCTGGGGTTGAGTTGAAGCCTGTCCCTCCCTATCAGACCTCCACAGACTCCAGAAACCAGGACAGAAGCTCTAAGTAATGATTTGCTTGGCCAGGGGCAGAGATGTATACTGATGGTACTTCACCCTATGCTGTCAAATGACCTCATCCAGCAGCTTCATGTTTCTGTGGTTCTCCTTTGTTTTCATTGTCCTATTGACTTTAAGCTTATCTATGTACAAGAAATGTATAAAAACCTGTATCAGTATGCTGCAGGGAGGAAGGTTTAGCAAGGCAAAGGGAGAGATGCCTGTGCCACACTTCTCCCAATTCTGAAATGTAAAAGAAAGTACTGTCACCTTTTGCCCTGTCTGCAAATGCTGCAAATTTCCTTAGCATAGGAAAATACATGTTCATGCTGCCTTCTCAGTGATTCAGGGCTGGGTTGACCACAGGGTCATCTGTTCATGACTTCTAGGTTGTTTGCTGAGGCATCTCCAATCCCATGCTAGCAGGTTATGCAGAAGTGTTCTTGGTCTGAGTTCAGCTGCACATACAGTATAACCTCAGAAAAAGGCCAGACACATACTGAATCTATGGAGCTGCATTGTTAATGGTTACATTATGCGTCCATCTAGGCCAGTTTTTCCTAGCCTTGCATCCCCAGCTCTTGTTCGAGGACAACTCCCATATATGATTGTAAACCGCCCAGAGTCTACTGTGGTAGAGATGGCCGGTGATAAATCCAAACAATAAATAAATAAAATAAATAAATAAATAATCCATGAGTATTGGTCTGGGAGTGATGGGCTTTGCAGTTTAACAACTGCTGGAGACCCAACGTTGCGGGGAAAAAAAACTTTCTAGATCAAAGTGGTTTCCTCTGCTTCTTTGCAGTTGTTCAGCATTTTAAGCAGATGCAAGAATGCAGTGGTAGTTCGTTACAAAGGTTTTAGCCTTTCGTCACAGCTGCAAGAGAGGATCCTCATATATATCCTCATGCTAAAATTTCTTGACTCAAAAAGAAAATGACATTAAGAACAGTTGGTACAAAACTGTCAGAAATTTAATTAAAATGTGGTGCAGCTCATTAGTCTTGGATGTTATACATAAACAAAATTAAGAAAAAAATATGTTTGGAGAGCATAAGTTTTCCTATCTATTGGAGGAGGTTGCTTTTGCTTGTCCATCAGTCCTTAACACTTTGGGAATCACAATCCAGTCATAGTTAAATGCTTTCACATCATGGTATTTTATCAGGAAGGTGTTTGCTGTATGCTTGACTTGTAGAAATAGTTTGTATTTAAGGTTTTACATATTGCAGTTTGAGTCTTTTTCAATGCAAGTTATAAAACAGTCCAAGCGAGTATAACTAATGACAAGGAACAGTTGGAGTTATAGCCCCAAATACAGGTAGTCCTTGCTTACTGATGGTAATTGGGACTGGGAACTCCCTTGCTAAGCAATGCAGTCGTAAGGCGTGACGCCATGTGATTGCGCCAACTTACGATGGCAGTTACGGCAGTCCCAGTTGCTGTTGTTAGGTGAATCCTGCACAGTCGCAGAGTCCTGTGGTCATGTGATTCCCATTTGTGACCTCCTGCCATCTTCCCCATTGACTTTGCTTGTCGGAAGCGGGCAGTGAAGGTCACAAGTAGTGATCATGTGGCCATGGGACGTTGCAATGTCATAATTGTGAACCAGTTGCTGAGTGCCTGAATTATGATCATGTGACCACAGGGACACTGCAAAAGCCGCAAATACGAGGACCCATCGTAAGTCTCCCTCATTCAGTGCCATTGTAACTTTGAATGGTCGCTGAATGAGTGGATGTTAAACAAGGACTACCTATATATGAAAGGCAGTAGGTTGTCTGCTTTTTCCAGCCAGCACAGATCCTGTTCTCTTTGTCTTCCTGTTTTGCAGCCTTTCCTATTCAGGTCTTCCAAGTTAATTTTCAAAACATTCTATGAGACTGAGACTGCAAGAGAATGTTTTTCATTTATTTAGTCAGTGAAGATACAAATTACATCTACTAAACAAACAATAGCAAAGATGACTTCTATAACTGGATCAAAACATCCAAGGTTTTATTGCCTAACAAAAACATTTATAATTACTGCAAATCAGCAGCTTTAATTATATTATTTATCAATCTTTTCTTCTTCTGCATATATTGAATTCCTGGATTCTCCTCAGGCAGGATTTAATTAACACTAGTAGGCTTCCTATATTTTAATCTTACAAATTGTATGCTTCTAAAACGATCCTCTACTTTTTTCATTCTTTTCATAAAAGAGGAGTAAGTATCGGACTAGTTTAATCCATAGCCTCCTTTTCTCTCTCTTTATCTCCCAGTGCATTTTCTCCTGCTCTGCCACCATCCTATTCTACTAAGGAGGGAGGAGAAATTACTTTGCATCATTTCCTACCATTTGCCATTCCAAATACAGTAATCCTCTGCCTTTTACACTTTTCCAAATTCTGCAGTTCTGCAGCCAAAAGATAACCTGTAAAAAAATCACTTGTGGAGATACTGTATAAAGTGGGGCATTTAGGAGCACTGAACCGTGTTATGGTCAGGAGCTGAACTTCAGTAACAATGGTTTTTTTGTCAGTCATGGGGCACAGGGGCAGGGGCCAACATGGGGGAAGTCAAGCAAGTCAAGATGATATCTGTGATTGTGCAATCAAAGCCCCACCCCTTTTGCACACGCAGTGATATCATTCCAAATACGAAGGAGCGTGGATTTGCTCATACAGTCATGACTGCCATCTTGACTTTTTTGCTGCTGCACAGGGGGTAGGGCAATTATGTCATGATGTCACTCAAGGAAGTGGTGCAGATTTTTCAGGGGTAGCTTTTTGAGAGTTTTGTTTTCAGGGGCCAAAGCCCTGGCCTTTTTCATTCCCTACAAAGGAGACTAGCCAAGTTTACCTCAACTAGAAAAGCTAAGCAAGGCTGGACCTGGTGGGAAACTGCCAGGAAATCCCAGGGGTGAGAATCGATTGGGGAATCAGAGAAGATGCAAAGCTTGACTCAAAAGCAGTTTTAGATTTACTTCAAAAGAATTTTGCAAAAGAATCCACAGGGGGCAGTGGTGGGATAGGAGTTTCTTTACCCTTGGAGGGGGCTGATGTTTTAGATTTCTTTAGTTTTCCTTAAAAAAAAAAAAAGACACCTACAGTTGCTTTGTTGGGGGTTGCATCAGTGAAAAGGTATTTTTTTCTTCCTATTGTTTCTTTCCAATAATGATTACCAGACCATGCAACACTGTCTGAACATCTCACCATGTGGTTTGGTACTAATTTAACAACAAAGTCTACGAGGGATCCAAGGTGCACAGAGATATGTTGAGGGATCACAAATGGTCCATGAGTTGTGGCTGTTCTACTGTATACTAATATGGGCAAAAAATGCACCAAGCAGGAAAAATACATGGAAAATACATAGGAACATTAATGCAGTTTTACACACACACACACACACACACACACACACACACACACACACCAAACGGCCAACTGATTTCTTTTTCTTTTTTTAATTTTTATCCCGCCTTTATTATTTTTATAAATAACTCAAGGCGGCAAACATACCTAATACTCCTTCCTCCTCCTATTTTCCCCACAACAACAACCCTGTGAGGTGAGTTGGGCTGAGAGAGTGACTGGCCCAAAAATTGAGTTTCAATAAATTTAAAACTGCAGGGAGCGAAACAGATAGATTGTAATATGGTAGTTGGAAACAACAGAGAAGCTGCATTTAAAACATAAGAACAAGAGAATAGCTCTGCTATTGAAGACCCAACTTAATCCAGGAGAAAGGTACTCCTTTCACATAGTTACTCCCCTACAACTGGAATTTGGAGGTAAGCTGCCCCTGACTTGGACATTAAGTCTTCAGAACCAATATGCTGTGATTGAGCTGTTCTCCATGAATTAATACAAACCCCTTTTAAAAACAATTTAGTAACCATCACTACGTCTTATGTTAATGAATTCTACAGTTTAATTATGCATTCTGTGACAAAGTGCTTTCTTTTATATTAAATCTCATTCCAAAGAGCTTCACCGAATGATTCCTTGGGCCTAATATTTTAAGAGGGAGAAAAACTTGCTCTGAGGCACAATCATTTTTAGGGTCTAAAAATTGGTTTCTTTGTCATGCCCTGAGCATGAATGGGATTTCATGAAATTGAATCTGGTCTTCCAAATTCTAGATTTTATGCCTTCCCTGATATAAAAAGTAACATCTCTCCTAGTGCTCCTTTCCTAATCTTTTCCATAAAGTTTGTATAATTGGAATACATAGATTCTCTCCTTTCCACCAGATTTCTGTTATATCCATGATATCTTGTTTGTAGCCAAGTCCTCCAATTTCCCCATTGTGGCTCAGAGACTTTTTGTTTCCTTTTTATCTCCTGATACCTGTACCTATTAGTCAATTTCCAAAGATGGTCCTATCTCAGAGTATTTTCTAAAACACAGCTTTCCAAACTGTGTGTCGCGACACTTTAGTGTGTCGCAACACACAGTTTGGTGTGTTGCCACACAACCCGGAAGCGGCGGTGGGGACATGCACGGTGACGGCGGTGGCATGAACAGTGGCGTCGGCAGTGGCACGCCATCAGCGCTTCCGCGTTTTAGCGGAGGCCGCCACCGCGGCCACCGCCGCCATACACACCGCTGTCGCCCCCCCCGTGCCGCTGCTGTGCACGGCCCCACCACCGCCGCTGCCACCGTTGGTGTGTCACCAATGGTGGCAGATTGGAAAGCACTGTTCTAAAACATCTACATGCTTCCAAACTGGATGCTGCCCATTGCCTTCTGTCTGCTAGGGATCAATGTAAAAGCCACTATGTCACCTTTTTGATGTTTCTCCTGATAGAAAATTATATTCACCATCTAACTGGGTTGTAACCTGGCATTCTTCCCAATAAGTCAGGGATGCATTTAAAACAGACAGATCAAAAGTATACGTTTTTACAGGTGAGAGTAAGAAAAGTTCAGAGTATTACTGGAAAGGTCTTTTTGTAAAAGCTTATATTCAAGCTAGATTGCATACATGCATAAATTGGTCCTTATTGTAACATTAGCAATGGGTGTTTTTTCCTAAGTTTCAACAGTCTACAATACTATTTGTTAAATGGTATTCTTGCTTTCACTAAGGTCAGAAGCCTTACTTTCATAATACTTATTTTTTAGTTCTCACTTTTGTTATCCCTTCCCCTCAATGTTTTATTTTTCCTTGCCGAAAATATTAGCACTAGCTCATTTGACACCAACTTTACCACCTCAGCAAATGAAATCTGCTTTATAGTCCCAACATCTTCTATTTTCCCTGGCTCATTTCATTTTCCAGAAGGTTATATGCAGCATAAGTCTGCCATGCTGAGCACAGAAGCCTACATTTTCTGAAAACAACAGTCTATCTACCCGGATTCACCTGCAACCCTCATCTCAAAGGATAAAACTGCAGAGACAAGATGAATCTTCTTCTCTGCATATTTGGGAGAAAGTATAAAGTGGATAATACACTACTTGCACAGGAACATGTGAGGAACTGTACAGAAAATTACAATGACTCCCAAAATGTGTAGAAATTTGAGTTAAGAGGAGGTGAGGGAAAATGGGCTGATTTTACCTTGAGAAATCAAAGCCTTATGTGTGATGTACTGCAGATGAAATGTAAATGGAGTAGTAAAAGGGAAAGAACAAGAGGTAAACATAGGCCATTGTAGTGCATGGAGGTTTTGTTTCTTTTGGGGATAAAGACTGAGTTAAAGGCTTTGAAGAAAACTTCATGAGGGTTGAAGAGAGGGGTGAAGAATAGAAGGTTACATGAAAGAAGGAGGTCCAGGCAAAGCCCATGCCCAAGGATTAGTGGTAGATTTTTGAAAAGAGAGAGACACGCCTTCAAATAAACTGCAGGTGAGAGAGTAGATAAATTATTGTTGCAGAAAGAAATGTATACTTCACGTCCTATAATCCTCCACAATCACTCTCAGGAGAGCTGACATCTACTCAGTCATCCAACTTTGCTTTCTACCTATCAGATATTTTCCAACTGATTGATGAAGAAACATGAATCTTTTGGTAATTTTTTTTTAACAGAGAATACAATTCTTGTGCATCCCTAGCCAAGGTGTGTCACTAAGGAACAGGCCAGGAGTAGCCAACATGGACTGATGCAAGCCACATAAGCCAATTTAAGGAATGTTCCAAGCATCTAGAGAGCAGCATGTTATTATTAACATTCTTGTTTCAGAGGCAAAAGGAGCAGAGGGAAGGAGTTTGGATTCAGCCCATAAGAGTAGGAAAATTGTGGCCTTCCAGATGGTGCTGAACTACAACTCCCAGCAGTTCCAAGTAGCAAAGCAAATGGAGAAGGATGCTGGGAATTGTAGTTTGGTGGGCCATGGGCTCCCCTTCCCCTGGCTTCACCTATGTATTATCTGACCAACAGTTTAAAAACTGAACTTGTGTTACACTGGCATGGTGAGAAAGTTTGAAATCTCTTCAGAGATTGTATTACATCTAGACTATTATTATGATTTGTCATTGGGTGATTCAGACTTGCTCTGATTATTGTGTTTATTCTCTAGCAGACTCCTTTCCCAGAACAATAATGAACACTCATCATTATCTTTGGACTATTAAGCTCTTTCTGCTTTTATGAAATTTAGCTCCAGCACTCAGTTCCATTTCAGTATGTGAGTCATACTTTACCTTCTGACAAACAATGAAGAATGCCAACAATGAACAGAACTGATGAGCTGGAGAGAAACTTTGTTGAATGCTCCAGAATAGCCAAAGCCTCCCTCTGAACAATAATGAGCAGTTCACATCCGGACTTCATTTCTGTGGCAATCTACTGCCAAGCAACTGTTTCAACAACAGTCAGACTTAATGGAGAATACATGACACATTTCTCCCTCAATGTTGCAGCGGAAAACCATATTTTAAATCTCACCTTCAGGCTTTGAAGTTACTCAGCATCTTAGCGTAAGGAAGGAAGTCATTTAACACCACTGCGTTACTGATATATCTAGCTCAAGATGAAATGAAACATTTAGAATATGGCTTAGGTCTTCTTTTTGAAGAGCAAAACACAGTCTTGGAAAACCAGACGAGGGAATCAGATATTAACTGCGGAGGAGAATGTTGCTTTCTTATGAACAGGAATGGCATCTGAAGGAATATTTGGATGGATGAACAGATATACTGTATTTTCTATTACTGAACCCAAGAGATATTGATTTTTAAGGCTGAAATCCAAGCCTATTCAGAGGAATAGAAACTCACTGGAACTTCCTCTTAAGTAATCATATGTAATGCGACAATGCATATCAGTCTATGCAATATTAAGGGTATATATGGAAAAATCAGTTGCTTCCTTTTGTGACAAAATGCTCAGATTTACATAATAAAAGAGAAAACACACACACACACAACCTCTATGTTAAGAATTCAAGATTTGTAGCGGAACAAAAGGATGACACAGGAAGGTAAAACAAAGTCAAGATGGTTGCTTTAATTGTGCACCTGTGGCTGCCATCTTGACTTTTTTTGATCCTCCCTGTGGATGCTCCTGTGCTGTCTTATTCCAAAATGAAGCTTGCTGGGGAGGACCAGTAGAGTGTGACAGAGGTAGGGGAATAGAATTATGGAGAGCTCAGGTGGAACAGGATAAACATAAGCCAAGCATCCAAATCATAGGCCAGAAGATTGTTCCAGTAAGGCTGAAACTACTCCACAACTCTGTTGGACTGGTCCAGCTAATACTGGCAGATAATTTCAAATCCTCCTGGGAAAAAGCAATCCAAAGGAAATTGAGCCATTATGGCTTTTCCAGTGATGCTATTTTACCGTTACAGTCAGATCAAGCTAAGTTAGCCTCAAGACAAAGGATTTTAGACATAGAAGGTGAAATAAAAACTGATGCTTTCCCATGGGATGTATTTATAAATAAGAGAATTTTAGCTCCCCATCAGCTTCATAACTAAACCAAATTTTGTTCCATAAATTTAGGAGACGTTTAACTCTAGCTTGTTTGAATGCCCTCCCCACAGCTGTTTGGGAAGGAAAATGTAAGATAATGTCATGGTCTCCGATTCAAAGCTTCTGGGTTTTGTATCAGAGATAATGACATGGAAAGAGTTAACAGGGGAAGAGGCTTTGCCGACTGCTGTCTGCCAATGGTGGTTTATGTCAGTGTTTGTCTGGAGACCCAGAAGTACCATCTCAGTGGCTGAACAGGGGGGTGGGATTTAGTTCTACAAACGTGACAGATAATTCCTTTTGAAGCATGATATTGTCCCAGTAGCATGGGCCCAAGTTCTTCTTTGTTGTCAGTTTTATAGGGACACGAATCACCAGCTGATTACTCCTCTTTTAACTAAGTTCCAGGGCATTCCAATAACATTATCTGTTAGATCAGTGCTTCTCAACTTCAGCAACTTTAAGATGTGTGGACTTCAATTCCCAGCATCCTGGCTGGGGAATTCTGGGAGTTGAAGTCCAGAAATCTTAAAGTGGCTGAGGTTGAGAAACACTGTGTTAGATGATTGAAATGACTCTCTCTTTAAAAGTAGCAAACTTTTGCTATATTATGTGTAAACTCCACCCACAAATGGCCAACAAAAGTTATTGACACAGGTGCTAATTTTACTTTTTCTTCTGTCATTCTTTTTTAATGTTATTGTATTCTGCATATGCTGGTCTATGCCTGTAAAAAAGATTTGTTGTTGCTCCAGTAACGATCTGGAAGCTATTGAAGGCTAATAATTTTGCTGGCAGCTGTGCTGTTCCAAGCTTGGTCCTTTCTGTCACTTTTCAAAGTGTCTGAGTCCTATTCCACAAGCACTCGTTAGGCTGCAGGAGTTTATGCTTGTCTGGGAAGAGATGTGGCAACCCAAAGGAGTCTTTTTGCCCTGCCGAGGTCCTGCCTTTTCAGAGTCAAAAGCAGGAAGGCAGATTTACCTCCTTGGGTCATGCAGGAAAATGTTTCAAGGACTTCTTCAATTTTCTGCTATAAAAGCTATTGGGACTCTCTCTGAGATTAATCTTTCCCTTCTTCTGGATTCTCAGACACATCCTCAAACAATATACATCTGATTACCAGACAGTACTGATTGAAGAAGAGGTTCGTTGGCATATTGATATTCTTGAGGTTGTTTTCAGTATAACTTACTTGGCTTCCTCATCTGAAGCTGAAATTGTGGCATGTGTTTCACACTGATTTATGGGTGTTGTAAACTGAAAAGCACAAGGAATTGTCCTTACAGATTCTGATGAAAACTGATCTGATTCAATCTTCCCAAATTCAGGATGCCCGCCCTCCCTCCCTCAAATGAGCACCGCAATGAATTTTAATCATTTTTTTCTTATGGAAACCATGACATTTCATACATATCTTTTGTCCTTTTAGCAAAAAAAAAAAAATCAGAATAATGTAGGAATGATACAGAATAAGTTTATACAAAAACACATACTGAACTGATGAAGTATTGCTAATAAAAATAACACCAGTAAATTTTATTAAGGTCACTGTACACAGAGAAAGTGTACCCCCTCCCTCCAAAATCAGAGCTCTAAGAATCAATGTGATGTAATAGTAAGGGTCTGTTTAATTGTTTAGTTTTCTCATTTCAGTTGTAATCTCACAGATATTGCATAGAGCTGTACATTCAATCTGTGATAGAGTTCCATGGTAAAAAGATACAGCCTGCAAATATCTACAGATACAGCCTCCATTACGGCATGGTTGAGCAGAAGTTAAAGAAGTCCAGTAACTTCTGTTACTCTCTACTCAAGAAATCACAAAAAAGGCTATATTTGGAGAAAGGGGAGATGCATTATGTAAGAGCATCTGTGAAAGGAAGTTGTGGTCAGAAGAGCATATCAAGAGAAGTTAAAAAGGACAAATCATATGATTTCCTTGTGTATGTAAGCATGTGTGGATGCATCTGTTTTATTGCAAACATATTCATGGATCAGAATAACACATAAAAACTTGTGAAATAGACCAGATTTGTGCATCCCTAGCCTTAAGGTAAAGGTAAAGGTTCCCCCCGCACATTGTGCAGTCATGTCCGACTCTAGGGGCCAGTGCTCTTCTCCGTTTGTTAGCCGAAGAGCCAGCGTTGTCCGAAGATGCTTCCGCGGGTCATGTGGTTGGCATGACACACGTGGAATGCTGTTACCTACCCACTGAAGTAGTATCTATTAATCTACTTGCATTTGCATGCTTTCAAATTGCTAGATTGGCAAGAGCTGGGGCTAGTGCGGAAGCTCACTCCGCCACGCGGGGCTAGGGATTCGAACCTCCAAACTTGCGATCTTCCGATCGACAAGCCTGGCGTCTTACCCGCTGAGCCACCACGCCCCTATCCCTAGCCTTAGACAACTACTATTAATGACTGTTCAAGATGTATTCCCCAGATGAGAATACACATATTGATTCTCATTAATACTGAGTGGCAGAACTGGTTCCATGGGACCCACACAATGCCCATGATTTGCACTAAAATATAGGGAGACGTTTTCTCTGCTCCTGTGCACATTCCCTTTGTTAGATCGGAATGCCTATTTTTAATTGGCCTGCGCAAAGCGGTCTATTGTCACCTTGACAAAACAATCTATGCTGCAAAGATGACAAGATCCTTTTCAAGGAAGTCCTTTGGTTGCTTAAAGCTTCTCCCTGTCCCCCATCTGCCCTTCACAAAAGAGGCTTCTACCAAACTATGCCAGAGAAGCTGAGTGCCTTTGGACAATGGTGACAGCAGAGGTCAGGTGGCGTGCTCTCCAGCAGCATTAATGCTTGGCCACTGCTGGCAGAGAAATGATGCTGAGGATCAGCTGCAAAGCAGAGCAAAGCAAGGGTGCCAGGATGCTTCCCAAAGGTGTGTTTTGTTCCAACCGTTATCAAATTGAAGCAACCCTTGAACAGTTGCACAGCTCTGTTTTTTGAATACAACAATGAACAAACTCAAGGTAACAGTTACTATAGGTACTTAAGATTTTTCCCAGAAGTCACCATCCATCCTGCAATAAAACCTTTACAGCCAGATAATTAGGAAGCATGCACTGTTGCAGTGTTCTACTTTGCCACTTAGTTCTGCAAGTATTTAATCTTATGTGCTGGGGGGGGGGGGGGAGGAGAAGAAAAACTGCACATGGCAGCATGAAGGAACAAGCAGTTGTGTTTAATATATCAACCCCCAAACTAATGAATAGCCTTAATCAGAATCCCCACAAGGACCAATGAACTGAGTTATCTATATTTGCAATGAGCTAGAAAAAAAACCATCTAGTGTAGAACCCATTACAAGCTTGCTTGAGATATGAAATTGAAGGAATAACCTTTGTACAGCGGATTGAGGACTAAGCTGCACATAATAGGCAAACACATATTATAATTTTTCTCGGATCTTTAGAAAGAGCAATAGGAAGAAAAGTTGAGAAGGGGGAAGTTTCTCTCAGTGAAATCCCCCCCCCCCTTCAAAATCACCCATCTTGAATCTGAGTCACGTTTTCCTTGCCTGAGAAACTGCACCAGAAGGAAGGTAGTTCGGATGAAAAGAGGTAAACTGGAGTTATTAGTCTTGTGTGATAATGCTAAATGCATTGTCATGCCCGTTGTCCACCTCCTCATCATTTCAAGTTGCACTCCAGACTGAGAATGTAAACTTTCCATTAGTGGTATATTAAAGCATCACACATCCACATAAAACATTAATATTGATAATAAATGAAGCATTGCTCTTCTGGGATTAAAAATAGAGACTGCCTTTAAAATTACATTAGGGACGGAGGTGCGTGAGTCACTGTTGATTAACTCAAGTAGAAATTTGTGAGCCACTGCAAGTTTACTATTGGCAGCTTTGGATGGATGGGTGTGTAGTGTTTGATTTTTCCCTCTGAAGAGAACCAACTAAGACCGTTCTCAAGGATACTCAGCCAACATTCAGCAATTTGTTGTCTGCTTTCCAAGCTATTCCATTATCATCTTTTCAACATGCAAGAATCTAGAGAAAAATGAGGTCAAAGTCCAAACGTTTGGACTTGGATCAGTGACAGGAGGACCACCTATTGTATTTACTTCAACGTTTTGTGGTGGGAGAATCACAGCAAAGAATAACAACAACAACAACAACAACAACAACAACAACAAAAGTAATTTCTGACAGTAATATTCAGGGCAAACCTGTATCTTAAGGTAAAGGTTCCCCCCGCACATTTGTGCAGTCATGTCCGACTCTAGGGGGCAGTGCTCATCTCCGTTTGTTAGCCGAAGAGCCAGCGTTGTCCGAAGACGCTTCCACGGTCATGTGGCCGGCATGACGTGTGCAGAACGCTGTTACCTACCCACCGAAGTGGTACCTATTCATCTACTTGCATTTGCATGCTTTCGAATTGCTAGGTTGGCAAGAGCTGGGGCAAGTGCAGGAGCTCACTCTGTCACACGGGGCTAGGGATTCGAACCTCCGAACATGAGATCTTCCGATCAACAACCCTGGTGTCTTACCCACTGAGCCACGTATCTTAACACCATGTAATTCCAGAAAATAGGTAACAATTGCACTGTTGCCTTTTTGTATATAGTTTAAGGAAGCATTCTGAAGAAAGAAACAATTGTAATGCACACCGTTTTGTGACCTTGATTTGTCCTATTACTAGGTATTGCCTGAATGTGAACTTTGGAATTTTTCTTATGGCCAACAGATCTAACCTTTTTTTTTCTCTCTCTTTAATTATCTTGAATTCTTTCTTCCCCTTAATAATCAACGGAATCCCTACAGGTAAGTTTTGGAACCTGTCTCTGAGCATAGTAATTCTGTCATCTCAGTATCAAGTGTAGTGTCTAATTGATAGCGTTGGTAATTTCTTCAATCCTCACTGATTTCTCAGAAATCAGCAGGCTTTTTGGACACATCAACGAAGCAGTCAAGAGTAGCACAAGGGAAAATGGTCATTAAAGCAATCATTTTAATTGCAGAGCTTCTGTGTGACAGTATGACTTAAGTGCTTGATCACCTCAAGCAAAACCCTGTGCATGATTATTTTTACACACAGAGAAACAGACACTCACTGAGCGAATATGTTTCAGTAAGTTTCCTGGTGTGACTGAAGTTCACTGGCTTCCTTCTGCTCAAATTCACACTTTCAGAATCAAATTTGCAACAGCAGTCATAGATTAGGGCAAAAGAAAAGTAAATTCTGTGCAGGTCAAGACCTAGTTCTCAGAAGGAACAGACAGGATGATAAATTTGTGACTAGCTGAGAAAACATGTCTCCAAGTACTCCTTTTTCTCCCGATCCTCTTCCCTGCACATTTAAGAATGGCACGTGGAACAAACATGTAGGCCCAGAGTCCCCAGGTATGGAGGAGATGGGCGGTGATACAAATTTAAATAATAAATAAAATAAACAACTTTTATGGTTGACATGCTAGTCTTCTATGTAGAGTCTGAAGTAGATGGTACATACAGCATGCGACTGAAAATAGCTTTGCTGTTTTCTGCTGGAGAGCTACATGTTCATAGTGATTTGACAAATGGTTCCTTGCTCTAGAATCCTCTGTATGTATGTGCTCAGAACTAAGTCCTCCAGTATTCAGTTAGGTTCACTCCCAAAGGATAGGGGTTCTTCTGCACAGCAGTAGTAAAGTGCTGACATGGGGTGGTAGAAAAGTTATGCAGACTTAAAGAAGTGCTGACCAAACTTTTAACCCTATTCTACCTTGGCAATGAAGCACAACAGGGGTTCTGTCTCCATGAGAAGAGGGAGAAGAGAGGTGGGGTGGAGAATACCTTCTTTGGTGCCAGTTAATTGGCAGCAGAAGACTCACAGGCCTTCTGCTGTCAGTTTTCCTATCTAACAAGAACGATCACTTTGTGGGATTGGAGGACTGGCATTCAAGGAACCATGCTCTGCCATTTCTTTCCTTGCTTCTCTCTCCTAGCTGGTCCTGTCACCCATGGCAAGAGAAGTCAGGGGAAGAAGGAGAGATGCAGTACTTTTGCTCTCAGTTATCTGATCGCTCTGTGGGATTGGAGGACTGGCAGCAAAAGGAGCCATTCTTCCCAATTTCCCTTTCATCTCCTGCCACTCCGGTGAAACCACACCAAGCCATGGCTTTTCTGCTGCCAGCTCCTTGCCTTCACAGTGGGCTGCAGGCAGGTTGGGGACAATGTCATGTCTTGACGTCCTTGACAAAAGGTTAGTGAGGGGCCTCCACTGCAACAAGCAGGAAGTACAGGTCATCTCTATTTATTTATTTTATTTATTTATTGCATTTCTTCACCACCCATCTCATTACAAACGAGCTCTATAACAGGAAGCCTTCTATACCCGCCACACCACCACCATTTTCTCTCTCCAAATTCTCAGAAGCGGCTTGAAATTTGAACTGCCTGGCTTCTGCTGACTTGAAATATCAAGAAGCCAGCACTGATGCCCTGCCCTGAGCCGCTGCAGCTTCAAACCTCCTCTCATTTCCATTTCTTTTTCACCAGATCATCTCCCACTGAGATGGAAAGAACTTGGAGGTGAAATGGCCTGAATAGCATTTGTCTGAGAAGTAGTATGGGGAGAATTAAATAGCCCCTTCTAGAGCTAATCAGTATATAACTACTTTCTGCCTCTGCTCTCACGTTAATCAGCTAGCACTGTGAGGGGGGAAAATCTACAGCAGAATAAAATAAACGATTTGATCTGATTTCACTTATGCCCTAACTAGCTATTACGGAGGATTGTGGTATATCGTACTATCACTAACTTTGATCTCTTTGACATCTAGGAATGCCATGTTCTTTCTTTTTGGGGGGATCACACATTTGTTATACTGAGCAATGGCTAGGTTTCAGCTCTACAATGTTGCTTTTCCAGTGGGTATAAAATGAATATCAAGGCAGCTTTTGACATGCAGGGGATGTGTTGGTGCTTGAGGCATACATGGTTATTATGTTTAATTATCTTCAAGACCATGTCTTACAACATCTTCTGGAGAACAGGCTCCTCAAAGCATAGCCCACTGTAGAGGGCAGTGATGCTCTCTTTGAAAAATCTTGAAAAGAGCTGGAATTCATCACTGCTCCACCACGTTAGGTCAACAGCAGGAAGAAGGGAAAACAACCATGAGTAGGCAATTGAGAAACAAGTGTAATCAAAGACGGCTGACAACACCAACCCAGCTAGTGGATTAAACAAACAAACAAGCCTACTGTGAATTGGAGACGTTCTAAACTCGAAATCTGTTCCTTTTATTTGTATTTATTATTGCACGTAAACAGTATGAGTGTTAGCCAACAGGTAGTTCCTCCTTAGTTATCAACATTAGTTTATTCCCATCCTTCTCAATGGTCTCCCTCCTACTTCTTAAATTGTTCTTAATTTGTCTTTGCTTCTTTTGCTGCTTTGGTTTTGCATCCTGCCAGAAGAGTTGGGAGGGGGTAGGTGGGACAAAATCAAAAATTCAAGATGGAGCCCATGATTGCAAAGTTATGACTGCTATCTTGACTTTTTTGATCCCTCCTGTAGATGTCCTGGCTTCCCACTAACCCTTATCACATTCATTTTTTGGATACTGACTGTCAGCTATTTGTTTTTCTGCAGACCAGAAGAACAAATGAAAGTTTCCAGAAGGGTAGCCACAATAGGCTTTTTTAAATTAAATTTTAAAACAAAGGGATAAAATCTAACAGAAACTAATAAAGAAAGAGAAAGAGAAGAGAAGTGCAGAAAAAAGAGAAAAAGAACAGAACAGAAATAGAAATAGAAATAGAAATAGAAAAAGGAATAACTCCCGACTTCTTTTACAACAGATATAGGTAAAACTTACATTAAGCTCTTACTCTAAGGTTACAACATAACATCCATTTTTTCTACTGTCAACTAATGTTACTAACCATCAAATTCATATATCATAATTTCATTCTTTTCTTTTTCACGCAAAAAGTCCAAAAGGGGCTTCCAGTTCACCATAAAATGAGTCAATGTCTTTTCTCTAATCAAGGCTGTCAATTTCGCCATCTCAGCCAACTCCATCGACTTTAGCATCCATTCTTCCATTGTAGGTAATATCGAGTTTTTCCACCTTTGAGCAGTTTTGCACCTCTGCTGCAGTTATCATATATAAATATATAAAAACAAAGTTCCATATGTTTTTTCTAATTGTTTATGTCTCTGCTATCAATTGTATGTTAATCTTTAAAATCTTCTGGATTAATAAATGTATTTGAGTCCAAATTTTTTTAGCTTGTTTACATGTCCACCAAGGATGATAAAAAGTCCCTGCTTGTCACTTGTATTTCCAACAAATATTTGAAGTCCCGTTATACATTGCCACAATAGGTTGTTGAGGTAGAAACTCTTGTGATGCTGTGGAGACTAATTTATGACGGTGTAAGTTTTGCCAATCAAAGGGTCTGATTACACTTACAGTGTCAGTGTAAGTTTCTGATATAATAAATATTTTAACATATTCCAAGACTGTCCATTGTTCAGCTAATACAATCACAGACAATTTATTTATTTTTTATTTATTTATATTTGTCTTTATACCCCGCCCATCCCCTCCCTAACGGAGGACTCTGGGTGGCTTACATACATCGTTATACATCAAATTATACAGTGTTCTTTCATTATACAATCCGCGCGCAAGGGGAGGGGGTAAGGGAACCGGCTCTTCCTGGCTTTCCGGACTACATGTCCCAAGGTGCCTTGCGTTGGAGCCAGCTGCTGACGTCCTGTAGATGTTAATCATAGTTAACATAATAATTCTCCTATTTTCCTCTTCTGTCATATAAACATTCCTTTTTAGCAACAAGCTTCTGGTGGTTGAGGGCTGCTGGTTGTGATATCTACCTACCTACCTACCTACCTATCATGTAATATACAAAAATAAAGGAAAACTATATCTGTAGATATAGGTTTATTATAATACACTGAAAAGGAAAACTAAAATAACAAAAACCCTAACAAAAGTTATAACCAAAACAAAAGAAATGGAAATAAATTATATACATAACAAACTTATTTAAGTATCTTATTAAGAAAAATGTTTTAGCTACCATCCATACATGATAAATCCAAAGTGTTTCATAGGCAACTACAGTTTAATTTTGGGGTATATAAGTCAACATTACATTAACATATTTAAACCTTGTCTTACCAATACCATGTTAAGAAATTATGGATATTATGGATATTGTCCTGTCTCGGCTAAGGCACACCAACACAGGAAACGGTTGCAACATTTTATTTTACCAACAACAGTCAACAAAAGCAATCACATCTACAAGTCCATGAGATTCACCTCCGCTCTGTAATTTACTTGTTGAATGCGTTTTGCGTTCAGTTCAGAATCAGGGCTAGATGTGATCCGATTCAACGTCAAGGCAAGGCACAATCCAAAGTCAACATCAAGACGAGGCACAGTCCAATTTAGTATCCAGGCAAGGCACGGAGGTCGAGTCAGCTGAACGGTTGTCTCCGACAACCTCTCCGTGCTCCAGGCTCTCTTTATATAGCTGCTGTCCCAGTGGCACATGCACACACGCTCAGGAGGGCATGTCTGCTTGTGCACGAGGAGCTCAGTTAGCCTCCATTGCTCTGCTTGCCTCTCTGCTCTTCTTTCTCGAGCGCTGGGAGGAGGAGGCAGCTCAACGTCCTCACTTTCATGGATCAGTGGCACCTATTCTTGCCACTCACTGATCAACTCCGCTTTCTCTGTCTGCTCAGGCTGCCTTTCATCCTCAACTGTCTGCTCACCCTCCTCGTCTTCCGAATCTGACTCCAAGCCCAACACGCTTCTCATGAGAGATATGAAACCAAAATGGGACAACCATGCATCAGGCCAAAACATGTCCTCTCCAACATTTTACACTTCAATATACTGAAATTGACAGTCACCCATTATTAAACATGCTCTGAGATACCCAGTATACCCAGAAAACAATCTGATGTTGAATGAAACACTTATGATCAAAAGGTACATATTTAACATTTTTCCAAACTCTAACACATTGTTTCATTAAAACAGGGTATTCTAGTTCCTCATTCCATTTTTCTTGCAAGTTACCAATATCTATCTTCATAAAACTCTTCAATTTTCTATAAACATGGGTTTAGAATCCTCCAAATGACTTTCCAATTATTATGAGTTTATGAAGGGGCTTGTAATGCTATGAGTTATACCACTGGGTGTATACACTCTCAGAAGACTTAACCAGGATGGGCAGGTCATAAGACAAGAAAGGAGGCTAATACAATCCACTGGAGAAGAAAAAAGCAATCCATTCCAGTATTCTGTCAAGCAAACCAAATGAACATTTACAACCAGGACTATGTCAAAATTATGCTGGAAGGTGAGCCCCACCAGGTTGGAAGGTATGAGCTAGTGGGGAAGAACTGAGAGCAAATATAAATAGCAAGGAAAAAAGGAAGTATGAAGCTACAAAGATATGTATACCATTGGTACTTAAAATGTCATAACCTTAAACCAAAGCAAGCTTGGTGTTGTTAAAGCAGAAATGTCACAGTTAATTATGAACAACACTGACTTTCTGGAAATCAAATGGAGTAGAATGGGTCACTTCACATCAGAAGAACATCAGACCTATTGCAGACAAAATCACAGAGGGGATGGAGTACCCATAATTATTAACAGAAAGGTGTCAAACTCAGTACTTGGCTACAATTCCCCAAAACGATAGAACAATCTCAATTAAAGTACAAAACAAGCCAATCAGTATTTTGGTGGTTTAAGTATGTTCCAATTACAGATGCAGAGAAAGAGGAAAGTGAACTGTTCAGTGGCAAAAAAAAAAAGTATCCATCATACTAATTAGAGAACACTGGGATGCTAAAATTAGAAATAAAATAGAATCTGAAATAGCAGGGAAGATTGGCTTTGATGAATGAAATAAAGCAGGAGACATACCAGCAGAGTTCTGCCAAGAGAATTCAATATTTATAGCAAACTAAACAACCCATGACCCATTGGGTCATCATTTCAGAGATATTTTTATACCTAAACAGATCAACAGAATGACCATGGGCAGGCAAAAAAGCAGTGGGAGGAGGAACAATTTCCGAGTTCCTGTAGGCTTCCCCACTGACTTTGCTTGTGGGAAGCTTGCAGGGATAAAGTCAATGGGAAGCCAGCAGGGAAGGTCACAAGTTGCTCGGGTAAGTCTCCCCTACCCACGCACCCTCCCCCAGTCCTTCTACACTTGCACCATGCCAGCCACTCATGCACTCCCACGCACCCTCCCCAACCTGCATGCACCCACCCTGACCTGTGCTGCATCCCCGCACACCTTCCTTTGCCTTGAACTTGCAACTTCCTGCTGGCTTCCCCACTGACTTGTGAGAAGCTGTCAGGGAGCATTGGAAATGACAGTCATGTGACCGAGGCTGACTGCGGCAGCGCAGCAGTGCTGAAGCAGCCACAATTTTGTCAAATTTCAATTCCATGAGAGTAATGGATCCTGGAGTTTGGACACATTCTGTAAATTAGCCCATCTGAGGTACCTTGGTTCAAAAATTGTTGCCCTATGATGCACCATTTCGCCCAATTGAAGGTTACAAACAGACAGACACAAGAGTTTTAGTAGTATATACATTCTTCCAACAACCTAAAACATGTTTTCACATCAACATCATGCCAATATCAAACTGACTACATAATCTACAAGCAAGAATGAGAGCCTCTATTCAGTAAGCAAAAAGCAAGATTGGATGCTGACTCCAGCTCAGATCACTAACTCCTTGAATTACAGCTTCTATGCAGACAAAATCATCAGACCAACAAGCCATTACCTCAGCACTATTCCATATTATTATATGGTGAAGGCAAAAAACAGATTTAATGGACAAGATTTGATAAACATAATACCGGCAGAACCTTAGTCTGAAATTCATTATATCATTAAAGATGAAGCAACCAAAAATATCCTGAAATGCAAAAAAGCAAAAGACGGCAAAATGGCTATTGAAAATCGTTCAAGGACATTAGAAAGCAAAAGGCAAGGAAGAGAAAGGAAAATCTGCCCAATTAAATGCTGAGTTCTAGAGAAGAATAAGAAGAGACAACAGTGTCTAAATCAGCAATGCAATGACACTAATAACAAATGAGAATGGCAAATTATTTATTTAAGAAATTTATAGAAATCAAGGAAAGCTTTTATGCAATATTAAAAGCTTCCCTTGATTTGGGGTATTAAAAGACAAAAAAGGCAAAGATACACAGAGAAAGAAGATGGAAACAAGGGATGGGGCAAGTAAATGAAAGAACTGTAGAAAAACATCCCCAAATCAATGATATACATGAAGATTTGATCACTAAAATACAGCAAGAAGTTCTGGAAAGTGAAGTTAAATGGGCCTTAGAAAATAACAGTAGCAACAAAGCTGTGAGACTTACAAGATACCAGTAAAACTGTTCACATACTGACAAGATGATACGGTTAAGGTGCCAGTTGTGATTTATAAGAGAGTATGGAAAACACAGCTGCAGCCAGGGAGTTGAAAAAGATAATTTTCCCAATACCAAAGCAAGTACAGCAAATTATGTAGAACCTGGCTCCTAGAATTCTTTCCAACCCTTTAATAGCTCCACTCTGGATTATGTGGCCAAGAGAGAAGGTAGACAAAGACCTAGAACGATGGAGTCAACAATGTTCCTGTTGACTATTCAAGTCCACTCCCTCTCCCCTAAGGAGGCCTTGGGGCATTTTTTTTTCCTGCAGCCCCTGAACTCATTCAGCCCAGTTTTGAAACTGAATTTTATTTTGTAAGCTTCTCCCACTACACTAAATTTGGCCTCATTCTGTTCTGTTAGCAGGGAGTTATCCTGATGATGAACAGACAGACTGCATCCTGAACTCCTTTACACAATTCCTTTCAAACATCCCATTTGGTTGGAAAGAATAAAACTCTAATGGCAGAGAAGGCTCAGGCTACCAAACAACGATACTGCAAATGCTCAAGAATTTGCAGTCTAGACCAAGAGTACATGGCATAAGAACTACCAGAAGTTCAAGCTAGAATCAGAAGAGGCAGAGGCAGCCAGGATCATGTTACAAACATCTAAGGATAATGGAAAAGGGAAGGGAGTTTTAGAAGGTTATTTCCTTTTCTTTATTATACTAAGCCTTTGACTGCTCTGGCCACAGCAAATTGTATGGACAGTGTGTAAAAATGGGTAAACCAACCATATCATCTACATATTGAAGGAAGCAACTGAACAGAATATGGAACTAAATCAGAGCTTTCCAAACTGTGTGTCACGACACAAAAGTGTGTTGCCACACACAGCGTGGTGTGTCGCCACACCACCCGGAAGCGGCGGCGCGCATGTGCATGGTGGCCGCCATGCACGTGCGCGCCGCCGCACGCCCCCCCTGCGCCGCCGCACGCCCCCCCTGCGCCGCCGCACGCCCCCCCTGCGCCGCCGCACGCCCCCCCTGCGCCGCCGCACGCCCCCCCTGCGCCGCCGCACGCCCCCCCTGCGCCGTCGCCGCCACCGGCGGCATGTTGCCAGCGGTGGCACTTTGGAAAGCCCTGAACTAAATGGTTCAAACCTGAGAAAAGAGAATGCCAAGGATGTACAGTATATGATCAGCTAACTTATTTAAGTTATGTGCAAATGTATCATGAGAAATGTTGGATTAGAAGAAATAGAAATTGGAATTAAAATTACTGGAGAAGCATCAACAACTTCATATGTACCACTTGATTCTGGAAGACTTAAGGAAGCTCTTGGCGTAGCTGAGTGATGAGCATGCAAAAGCCAATCTGCTCCTCAAAATTTTCTTCTTTTATTGTCAGGAGAACTGGAGAGACTAGGATTTGAGCTCCATTTTGAAATATCACAGCTGTAAGCAAGACGAGGAAGTGGGAAAAAATACCTGGAAAGGGACAGTGGCAATCCACTTTTCCATTGTTGTTAAGAGAATTGCATGGATGTGCCTATGCAAGTTTATTGGTAAAAATACAACGATGTCCATGAGTTGTGGTTGTCTCTTAATGCTTTTCAGTGTACGTATACTGTCTCTCACACACGTTTACATACAGCATAGTACAAATGGAGCAGGGAGCTCTTGAATGAGGTGAGAAATGTATCAGTGGGGTATGACTAGATTTATATAGTGCTAACATTTCTAATTGCTGTTCCACAATAACTCACTTCTCTCTCTCTCAACAATTATTGATACGGATTTAAGAAAGGACAGTGCTGTGTAAAAGACCAAAAAAAGAGAAAACTTCCATAAAAATTCATAGATCAGCTTTTATCTACTTTTTTAGTTATATAACATAACTGCTAGGATGATGACTTCAGGATTTAACTACCTTAATCTGTTCCCCAAATACTTCAGAAAATATCAATGAGAAAATTGTCTCCCTAGTGAATAGGCAATTACACATCAGCATAAAATACAACCAGATGCCAACATGTTTGATTTTTTTGTGGGGACCTTTAAGAAATCAATGTAAATAATGGGAGGGAAATCTAATCCTTTCCCTTCCTGTAGAATTATTGAAGTATTTTTAAGGGATGCCAGGAAGATGCATAAAAAAGTCTGTGCTTACTACTGATTTGTGCTACACCTTCTTGGAATATAAACAGGGAAAAAGAAAAAGATAGTATGCTACCTATCTTCACTCTAAGCATTTTTATCAGTCTTATTAACATCATGACAGGAGTTAGGAATATGATATCCATGGTACCAATGTACCCAGGACATCTCCCTTTACTGCCCATCAGGCTCCCAGACAAAATTATGAATGAATGAATGAATGAATGAATGAATGAATGAATCTTGCATGCTGGAAAACACCAAGTATTATTTATTTATTGGCAAAATTTGTACTGCATACTGCTTTAATCAGAGACTGAAACTTACAACTAGTTCAATAAAACAACCACAGTAAAATAACAACCAATAGTTATTGAACCACAAGTTATCAATATCAAGAAAGGTATCAATTTAACACAAACCCTCTCATAAAACTCACTGGATAATACCCCCATGAGTGTTTCAGCTACCCTCCTGAATATTAACAGGGATGGAACCATTCCAATGCCATGGGGCAATGTGTCAAAAGACGAAGGCCATCACATTATCCATTAGAGCCCATAAAGGCCAATGGGATAGTATAGAAAAGTAGAGGGCATCTCTTCTGATAAAGTTATGTTTTGTGACTGCCCATGTACCATTTTGTGAGGAGGCAATTCTCTCATGGTAGCCACTCTGTGTATGTGCCCACTTAAGCTCTCAGCATTCCAAATGTCTTCCTAGCCTGAAAACATCACCTATTCCTCCAATATAAGATAACTATGAAGACAGCATCACTGGGGCAGGAGAGATCCCAGTTCGAAGCACCCAGCCATCCATGTTCATTGATGCATCTAACCGCAAACCAACTTAACTTACAGCTTTTTGTGTAGATAAAATAATATTGGAGGCCTCATTGCATTCCTTATAAAAAATGGTGGGATATTAAAAAAATACATCTTTTTTTGTCTTCATTTGAAAGCCCTCCTACATTTCATCCAGGAAAGGACCCCTTAAATTTACTTCACAATTTAATTTGTTATCTATCTATCTGTCTATCTGTCAATCTTCTTGATATTTCTACTGAGGAGCTAGCACCTTACTGAACATCTGCTGAACTCTCTGACAGCAAATTTATTTGAGCTTGCTATGGCTTGTCTACTCTGCTTGCAGATGAACAGAAATAGCACAGTTCAGCTCCAGAAGCAAACTCAGTCCAGACAGCATCTGGCTATCCTAGACTCAATCAATTTTGCATCCTCTCTCCAATGATCATCAATGTGCCTAGCTACTGTTTTGTATTCTTCTTTTCTTACTTTAAAATCTCACTGAAACAGTTGGGAGTCACAGACACAGGGGTGGGGTGTGTGTGTGTGTGTGGGGGGGAGAACTTCATGGATTTCATTTCAAGTGAAAAGAGGGATCAATCCAGAGACTATTAGCACCTGTCTGGAAGAATTTCTTGACTCCTAAAGAGCAAGAGAGTAAATAAATATCAGAAGAAACTTACATAGGACAACAAGTATATATTTATATATTTTTTAAATTGTTTGATTGATGCAAATTTCTGACAGAACAAACTAAGAACTGAATGCAGATGATATTCATACTAACTGGATCTAGACCGGGGATTAGCAGCCTATAAAAAAGAAAACCCTCTCAAACATCTCATATTAATTCTCAGGTGGTATGGACGAGAAGCCCTTATAATGATAGTGGTTCTTGCTGCACTTTCTTTATGTTTTTTGATATTGTTTTATTTTTTTATTTTTCTTCCATTTTATTATTTGTTTATTATTTCAGTCATAGACCAGCATAAGGCAAATAACATAACAATCACTCTAAAACAGAAGTAAAAATAAAATATTGTATTGATAGAATAAAATAAAGGGAAAATAAGAATCCCTATATATAGGGATTAAAACTAGGGAGAAACCTATACAATTACAGTTTATAGTCAAAATGCAATAATTAATTAAGATAGATATAGATACATAAAAAATATGAGGATCTTTAAGACACTATGGGAATGTAACGCTGTCCTAATTTGTATTGTGAGGGGCAATAACTCTCCAGGCCTCCAAATGTTGTTGGACTCCAACTTGCATCAGTTTCAGCCAGTGTGGCCGGTCATTAAGAACAGGATGCGTTGCAATCCAGCAAAATTTGAGTGCAGTAAATTCAACATCATTAAAGGTTAAAGGTAAATGTTTCCCCTGCACAGTCGTGTCCGACTCTAGGGGCCGGTGCTCATCTCCGTTTGTTAGCCAAAGAGCCAGCACTGTCTGAAGATGCTTCCACGGTCATGTGGCCGGCATGACATGCACAGAACGCTGTTACCTTCCCACTGAAGTGATACCTATTAATCTACTTGCATTTGCATGCTTTTGAATTGCTAGGTTGGCAAGAGCTGGGGCTAGTACGGGAGCTCACTCTGTCATGCAGGGCTAGGGATTCAAACCTCCGAACTTGTGATCTTCCAATCAACAAGCCTGGCATCTTACCCGCTGAGCCATCGCGCCCTGTACATCATTAGCTCAAAAAGACCAAATACCATCTCAAACCTTCCATCCATTTTCCAAATGAAGAGGGAAAATGACAGATGCAATACCTGGAATGAACCTTCCTGAACACTAGTGATCAAGAGTATTAATTATTGATGGTACATACAACAGAATTATCTGTCCACACTATATACACTGTTCATGACTTTAAAGGCCTTTCTGACATATTCATAACTTAAAAAACACCCCATATCCATTTGTAGATGCATGGATTTGTACCATACCCCAAATTTGGGCTTCTGTCTGCATATGGTCTATATTTTAATTTTATAGGACTTCTAAATTAGAATATTTTATTTGCATGGACAGAATTTATTGCAGTTCATAATTTCATTTTATACTGTGCTGACTATGGTTCCTGATATCTATGCTTTCTTTAGAGCTTCATACAGAGGCAGAAATTGATAAAGTATATAGAATAAATACAAGATTTGTAAGAATAATAAATGTTCCAAGGGATGCTTTAGTGTACTTTGTCAGGAAGAAGACAAGGGATCATGTTTTGCAGCAGCATTTTAATACAAGACTGAAGATCAATAATCCAGATATAATTGTTCTTAAAGAAATTTCTATTAGAATTTTGCATAAGAGAAAAGGGTATTCTTTTTTGACTGAGATAATAAAGCAGAAAAAGATCCCATTTCGATGGGACAAATTGAAAGGTGTGATTTTTACTTTTAAACAGCAGATGTTTCAATTGTATTCTGTCCAAAAGGCAAGGGCATTTCTAGAAAAATTCAGAGGAATTGGAGGAGATTCAAATGGACATGTCAGAGGAGACTACACAAAACACCTATCATGTTAGCATAGAAAACATGTTCTCATCCTCTTCATTTCTTCCCCTCTATTTTCTCCTCAACTGTAAGAAATGCAATGGGAATTGAATTTCTGTGCTAAGTTGGTATAGAATTGCAGCCTGGGTTATCCTAGCCCCTTCATGGATCACTGCCTTGTCGTGGCGAAGGGGCTTGCGTAACTCAATGAAGTCAGGTCAAGAAGAACAGGTCATGATGGAGAGTTCTGACAAAACGTGGTCCACTGGAGGAGGAAATGGCAAACCACTCCAGTATCCTTGCCAAGAAAACCCATGGACAGTATCAAAAGGCTAAAAGATATGACGCCGGAAGATGAGCCCCTCAGGTCGGAAGGTATCCAAAATGCTACTGGGGAAGAGCGGAGGGCAATTCCGAGTAGCTCCAGAAAGTGTGAAACGGCTGGGCCAAAGCCGAAAGGACGCTCAGTTGTGGATGTGTCTGGAAGTGGAAGGAAAGTCCGATGCTGTAAAGAACAATATTGCATAGGAACCTGGAATGTAAGAACTATGAATCAAGGTAAGCTGGATGTGGTCAAACATGAGATGACAAGATTGAACATCGACATCTTGGGAATCAGCGAACTAAAATGGACAGGAATGGGCGAATTTAATTCAGGAGACCATTATATATACTACTGTGGGCAAGAATCCCTTAGAAGAAATGGAGTAGCTCTCATAGTCAATAAAAGAGTGGGAAAGGCAGTACTGGGGTACAACCTCAAAAACGACAGAATGCTTTCAGTTCGAATCCAAGGCAAACCATTCAACATCACAGTGATCCAAGTCTATGCCCCAACCACTGATGCCAAAGAAGCTGAAGTTGACCAGTTCTATGAAGACCTACAACACCTTCTAGAACTAACACCAAAAAAAGATGTCCTTTTCATCATAGGGGACTGGAATGCTAAGGTAGGAAGTCAAAAAATAACTGGAATAACAGGCAAGTTCGGCCTCGGAGTACAAAATGAAGCAGGGCAAAGGCTAATAGAGTTTTGTCAAGAGAACACGCTGGTCATAGCAAACACTCTTTTCCAACAACACAAGAGACGACTCTACACATGGACATCACCAGATGGTCAATACCGAAATCAGATTGATTATATACTTTGCAGCCAAAGATGGAGAAGCTCTATACAATCAGCAAAAACAAGACCTGGAGCTGACTGTGGCTCAGATCATGAGCTGCTTATCGCAAAATTTAGGCTTAAATTGAAGAACGTAGAGAAAACCACTAGACCAATCAGGTATGACCTAAATCATATCCCTTATGAATATACAGTGGAGGTGAGGAATAGATTTAAAGGATTAGATCTGGTAGACAGAGTGCCTGAAGAACTATGGATGGAGGTTCGTAACATTGTACAGGAGGCAGCAACTAAAACCATCCCAAAGAAAAAGAAATGCAAGAAAGCAAAGTGGCTGACTGATGAGGCTTTACAAATAGCTGAGGAAAGAAGGGAAGCAAAAGGCAAGGGAGAAAGGGAAAGATATAAACAACTGAATGCAGAATTCCAGAGAATAGCAAGGAGAGATAAGAAGGCCTTCTTAAATGAACAATGCAAAGAAATCGAGGAAAACAATAGAATGGGGAAGACTAGAGATCTCTTCAAGAAAATCGGAGATATCAAGGGAACGTTTTGTGCAAAGATGGGCATGATAAAGGACAAAAAAGGCAGGGACCTAACAGAAGCAGAAGAGATTAAGAAGAGGTGGCAAGAATACACAGAAGAACTATACAAGAAAGATCTTAATATCCCTGATAAATACGATGGTGTGGTCACTGACCTTGAGCCGGACATCCTAGAGAGTGAAGTCAAGTGGGCCTTAGGAAGCATTACTAACAACAAAGCTAGCGGAGAAGACAGTATCCCAGCTGAGCTATTTAAAATCCTAAAAGATGATGCTGTTAAAGTGCTGCACTCAATATGCCAACAAATTTGGAAAACTCAACAGTGGCCACAGGATTGGAAAAGGTCAGTTTACGTTCCAATTCCAAAGAAGGGCAATGCCAAAGAATGTTCAAACTACCGTACAATTGCGCTCATTTCACATGCCAGCAAGGTTATGCTCAAAATCCTACAAGCTAGGCTTCAGCAGCATGTGAACCGAGAACTACCAGAAGTGCAAGCTGGGTTTCGAAGAGGCAGAGGAACTAGAGATCAGATTGCCAACATTCGCTGGATCATGGAAAAAGCAAGAGAGTTCCAGAAAAACATCTACTTCTGCTTCATTGACTACGCTAAAGCCTTTGATTGTGTGGATCACAACAAACTGTGGCAAATTCTTAAAGAGATGGGAGTACCAGACCACCTTACCTGTCTCCTGAGAAACCTGTATGTGGGTCAAGAAGCAACAGTTAGAACCGGACATGGAACAACCGACTGGTTCAAAATTGGGAAAGGAGTACGACAAGGCTGTATATTATCACCCTGCTTATTTAACTTATATGCAGAGTACATCATGAGAAATGCCGGGCTGGATGAATCACAAGCTGGAGTTAAGATTGCCGGGAAAAATATCAACAACCTCAGATATGCAGACGATACCACCCTAATGGCAGAAAGTGAAGAGGAACTAAAGAGCCTCTTGATGAGGGTGAAAGAGGAGAGTGCAAAAGCTGGCTTGAAACTCAACATTAAAAAAACCCAGATCATGGCATCTGGTCCCATCACTTCCTGGCAAATAGAAGGGGAAGAAATGGAAGCAGTGACAGATTTTATTTTCTTGGGCTCCAAGATCACCGCAGACGGTGACTGCAGCCATGAAATTAAAAGACGCTTGCTCCTTGGAAGGAAAGCTATGGCAAACCTAGACAGCATATTAAAAAGCAGAGACATCACCTTGCCGACAAAGGTCCGTATAGTTAAAGCTATGGTTTTTCCAGTAGCAATGTATGGCTGTGAGAGTTGGACCATAAGGAAGGCTGAGCGCCGAAGAATTGATGCTTTCGAGCTGTGGTGCTGGAGAAGACTCTTGAGAGTCCCTTGGACTGCAAGGAGGTCAAACCAGTCAATCCTAAAGGAAATCAACCCTGACTGCTCATTGGAAGGACAGATGCTGAAGCTGAAGCTCAAATACTTTGGCCACCTAATGAGAAGAGAGGACTCACTGGAAAAGACCCTGATGCTGGGAAAGACTGAGGGCAAAAGGAGAAGGGGACGGCAGAGGATGAGATGGTTAGATAGCATCACCGATGTAATGAACATGAATTTGAGTAAACTCCGAGAGACAGTGGAGGACAGGAAGGCCTGGCGTGCTATGGTCCATGAGGTCACGAAGAGTCGGACACGACTGAACGACTGAACAACAAAAAAAAAAGTCAGACATTTTGTGGAGCAGCAAGGCTGCAGATGTTGAGTATCCTCTTTCAGAAGCCCTCTGGGTCAACACATCCTAGCTCCACTAACAATCTTCGTATGTGGTTTGGTAGGTCTTATCACCACCAACTATCTTCTACAACAGGGGTTCCTAAATGTTTTGCCATCAAATCTCCCTTTGGGGTAATATTAATGTACACACCTCTCCTAAAAATCCAAACACCAAAATGAACACAAATAATACAATGAAACTTTGGGAAGGGTGGATTTATTGTAATAATGTACAACTGAAAGGTTCTTCACACCTCCCCTGGACTCTGTCTGCACCCCCCCCCAAAGGGAAGTACACCTTACAGTTTGGGAAACCCTGTTCTAGAGAAAGCCTTGCCTGATCTCCTCCTCCCTAACCCCAGTGTATGGGACACAGTACAACTAGTAGTATAGGGTTCCCACAACCTATGTTACTTTCTGACAAATTAAAAGGAAAACAAATGAGAATGAAATAAATGCTACAGTACCACCTCCTGGGTCTGCAGAGTTGAGGTGTGTCATCAGGGAAATCATCGCCTCCTTTGTGGGGAGATAGACTAATCTCACAAGAGATAAATAGAATCAAATTTTATTTTTTTAAAAAGGAAAAAAAGAACAAAACCCCCCTTTTAACTTTACATTTTAGCATACAGAACATTCAGTGGTAGAGGAGGTAAAAATATAGGGCTGCTCAAATCACAGGCAGCATCTTAGAAGATTCTCCAATGGAGAAATATACTGTACAGGAAAAGGTGAGACTCTGAATAGGCTGTCAGATGGCTTGTTGCCTAAGACACACAATTACCGAGGTTGCATAGAGAAAATAAACAACAGATATAATTTAGTCTTAAACACAGAACCTGGTAAAAAAATTTTAAAAATTACAAAAGATTGCCAGCTCAGCTTGTTACCTAATCCTTAGGATGACCAGATACCTGAAGCTAAATTTCCCTTGCTTGCTTGCTTTCATGGACTTTTTACCAGCTTCTTGTATTTTTTTTTAATCAGAAGCAGAAGTAATTCCTTTCCTCTTGCCAATCTCAGCACACACTTTCTTGCTTCTTTTCTCCTAGAGTTCTCCTAAAATCTTTCTAATGACAAATCCTTTTCCCCTGTAGGAGAGAGAAAGCATTTTGGTCAATCTGACTTTGTACATGACCCAGACCACAAAACTGTCCCTCTTGGCAATCTCAAAAGAATTCAAGGCTGGTCCCCCTTTGTACTCACTCAGCCTCAATCCCACCCCCCTGGCCTCAACCCAGATTTCAGACAGTTGGCTCCCATGTGAAGTGCCTAGTACTTGGGGGTCACAAATGTTATCCAGGTGCCATTTTCTTTACCCAAGGTATTAACAGAACCTTTAGTAGTACATACTGTACAAAAAGGCTATGTCATATACTACTGATTTATGGACAACTCAATAGCTGCCTTTTTCATTTTGCTATGCTCAGTTTCCATTATGGAACAGTCTCGTGTCTTCTAGAAGGACATGCTCACCAACAGGATGGGCGGTTCTCCCTTTCTCACTTTGAAGCATGACAAATAATACGTTTCACCATCCTCATTCATAAGACTCCTTGACAATCTATTTTGGGTTGTAAGATGGAACAGATGATTTAAAGTAATAAAATCTAAAAAATTACATGTAAAGAAAGCCAGTTCTCAGATAGGATAACCTGGAAGAGCAATGGTAAGTTTATTTATTTAATCAATTTATATAGCTGCCATCTCAACAAATGACTCTGGATGGTGTACAATGTTAAAAGTAAAAAAAAATAGATAGCAATCGAAAGAGATACAACAGTTATTAATACAGCCAGGAGACAGGTCTCTCCACACACTTGGAGCCCCAGGCTTGGACACAAAACTAGGTCCTTAGGGCCTTAGCAGAAGGCCACCAGGATTGGTGCCAACCTGATCTCTGAAGGGAGAATGTTTCAGAGGGGGGCAACACAGCAGAAAAGGCCTATCTTCTGGGCCCCGCCAGCTGACATTCCTTAGCCAGTGGGACCTGGAGCATGTCCATCCTGCTCGACCAGATAGGATGGGTAGAAACAACTGGGCAGAGACAGCAATGAGCAAAAACATTAAAGAAGAAACTTTTACTCAAGGAGATGGCTGCTTAGAAGAAATTCAGATTGTTTGACACGTTATTTTAGAGTTTAGTTACATAAAATCTAAAGATCACAGAAGTTTTCATTTCTCCCATTAGTTTGCAGAGAGAGCCAGTTTGGTGTAGTGGTTAAGGCACCAGGCTAGAAACTGGGAGACCCTGAGTTCCAGTCCTGCCTTGGGCACAAAGCTAGCTGGGTGGCCTTGGGCCAGTCTCTCTTTCTCAGCTCTAGGAAGCAGGCAATGGCAAGCCACTCCCAAAATCTTGCCAAGAAAACAGCAGGGACTTGTCCAGGAAGTCACCAGGAGTCCACACTGGGTTGCCTACCCCCCCCTAAAAAAAAGTTGACAGAAAATACTAAAAATGTGGAAACGTGCTCTAAAATTTTAGCTTTGCAAAATTTTAGCTTCATTATATTTGAAATCTTGGGGCTAATCACACAAGATTTTAGACTATTTTAGAAAAGAGGTGTGTGTGTGTGTGTGTGTGTGTGTGTGTGTGTGTGTGTATACAACTGTTTAGCATCTAAAAAAATTGCCAATACATGTTTTAAGTTCTTATTGAAACACATCACCTGTATCTGAGTGACATTTGTGTCAAGCTCAAAACTCTGGCCAGGTTGTCTTAACTTGGTCTATTCACAAAAAAAAAAAAAAGAAAGAAAGAAAGAAAAGAAAAGAAAAAAGAAGCCATAGAAATATTCTCTAATGGAAAAGTTTCACTGTGACAGTTCTAAGGTTATAATGAAAAGCCAAACAAGGTTTGTTGTTTATGTTAAGAAAATGCAATTCAACATGGCTGGGCTTGAGAAAATTGTAAAACACAGTATTTTGAACAATGTGAAAGCCTCATGCACAGCTAAGGTCAACTAGCCATAAGCGGAAATTGAATGCTCATATTTCCAACCTATTACATTCAAACCAAAGGAATGATTGATTTTTGACAGAAAGGTATTGGCTCCTTTTTTTTTCCCTAGCTAGTCATGTCTGCTTCCCAAAAAATCACTCTCTGAAATAAATGAGAGAATTTAGAAGAAGGACACAAAAAAACCCACCACAAGCAATAGCACACAAACTTGAGGGATTAGTGATATGGAACAATCCTTGCATGAGCCATCTGGAATACTTTTCTTATAGGTAGTGGCAGTGGAATATAATGATAATAATGGATAATAAAATGAAGAAAATATGGACAGGGAACTCTGCTGTATCACCTTCCTAAGTGCCCAGATTTCCACCGAAAGCTGCAGACAAAGTTAATACTACTAATAATATAATAGTGAATACTACTAGGCCTCATCCCAGCAAGCCAGACTGGAACAAGTAAACTAGCACACAAGTATATAAGAGCTTCTAATTTACTGTAGAAAAGCTAAGATGCCATTCTGAAAGAATTCCAGGGCTGCTGGGTATTTATTTATTTATTATTTGGATTTATCCCCGCCCATCTCTACCATGGTAGACTCTGGGCGTGGATAACAACAAACAGTGTTAAACCTCTTACGCCTCTTTCTCCCACACATTCAATATAGAGAGCTGGAAGGAATTTGCTTTTTGGGGGAGGGACAGTTACCATCTTGTAATCAAATCAAATCAAATCAAATCAAATCAAATCAAATCAAATCAAATCAAATCAAATCAAATCAAATCAAATCAAATCAAATCAAATCAAATCAAATCTTCTTTTGATAAGAGCTAGATCTGGTTTCAGGCTATTCACTTTAACCGTGTAGGAAATAGCTTCCGTACCATTACCCTGGGTATCAAACAAGCACTGCAAGCAGACTGTCTTTCACACCCATGGTGATGGAGAGGAAGAATTCATTTCTCTGATAAGTTTCCTTTTAGGCCCCACATCTTAATGCTGATAGCTCTGTAGATGTGCACTTGCATTTTCATCTCTGGCTGAAGAAGATAAACTCCTGTTGACCATTTCCCAGCCCTAGACTTTGTTCTGAAAAGACTCTTCCAACACAAGCTTTGTAGCCTCACTTGAAGTTCACAAGGAGTAGAGTTACAAAACCAGAACCACAAACCAGAACTTTGCCTTCCAGTATATTGCAAGAAAATGCCAAAGGTCAAGGCTACTCCCAGCTGCAATTCTGAACACTTACTTATTTAACACAGTAGGGAAAAGCTTGGATGGACAAGGATGGATACTTCTTAATCCGGTAGAGGAGATTTTCAATGTTTAACAACCCCTCCCCCAAAGTATTTGATTTTTCTTGACGAATTGTGATGTGTATCCCAATCAAATCCTCCTCCCCTTTTGCTTCCCTTTTGAAATTAATTCAGTTATTTAGCTCATCCTGTTTCTCAGAGTGGTCAGTTGGATGCCTATAGGAAGAAGCAGAACCAGAATACAATAGTCTCATCCCACTGTTATTTCTTAGCTGCTTGGAGTTTATCTATAGCTTTCATGACTAATAGCTGCAGCACACCACACAGCACTCACAATGAGCTTGTGATCAACCAGCTCCAAAATCCTATTCAGATAGGCCATACCCCAGTCAACTGTCTCATTTTATAACTGCATGTTATGGGTTTTTTTTCCTAAAGAAAGAAATTTGCATTTATCTCTGTTGACTTGTGCAGCACACAAGTCATATGTTGAGACCCCTGAGATACTGTATGCTATAGAGTATCTTTCCTTCATTTTTATTCTTTGCAGCAACATATGTTCATTTTTCTCATCCACAGCCACTTTCATTTCTTCATTCCACAAAGGATTTTTTTCTTTTTAAAAGAATTTTATTAAATTTCAGAAAAAGATAAAAGATAGAGAAAACAAAAAAACTACAAAAAAAGAAAAAAGAACTAAAAAAGTGTGAAAACGAGATAATTTTTTAAAGCGATTACAAAAAAAGTGACTTCCGACTTTAAACAAAAAAGTTATACAGCAATTTTCTTTTTTTTTTAATTATTAAAAATAATTTTTTTTATATACAATACATAATACAGCACACAATACAATACAATACAATACAATACAATACAAAAACGCACAATACATAAAAATATAACCTAACATTAAACTAATATCCTAAACTATAACCTTTTATATACTATATAACCTTTGCCTAATCTAAACTTATCTAAAAAAACAAAAACAAAAAAACATTAACTTAATTTATTTAAAACCTTCTCTAACTAAATCGCCCAACCTAACCAACTTCCTACTTACTCAATCTTTCTTTCTTTCTTTTCTTCCTCTTCCCTCTCTTCCCTTCTTTTACTTCCACTTCCTTACTCTTTCTGTTCTACTTTACTTTACCTTCACACTTCTTCCCCCCCCCAAAAAAAAAAAAAAAAAAAAAAGAGAGACTTCTTACTTTCCGTCCAATTTTCCATTATATATTTATATACTAATTTGTTCCTGATAGATACTTTACATATTATGTTTTAAATATTAAATTTCTAATTGTATATTTTGCGTTTTTTGAATATATTTAAAAAAAGGACTCCAAACTATCTTAAATTCATCCATATTTCTGTCGTTAATTTGATCGGTTAATTTTGCCATTTGCATCAAGTCCATTATTTTTAAAGTCCATTCTTCGGTCGTGGGTATATATTCTTCTTTCCAATATTTAGCAAATATGATTCTAGCTGCGGTTATGATGTAAAATAACAGTTTTCCATATTTTTTATGTAGTTCTGGTTTTATAAATCCCAATAAGTATAGATCCGGTTCTTTGATGAAGTTTTCTTGTATAATTTCACAAATAATTTTGTGAATTCTGTCCCAATAAGTCTTTGTTTTCCGGCATGTCCACCATAAATGAAAAAAGGTACCAGTCTCTTTTTTGCATTTCCAACAATGATTTGGTATTACCGGGTTTGCCTTAGACAATATATATGGAGTGAGATACCATCTATACATCATTTTAAAGAAATTTTCTTTCATATTATAATTTAAAGTGAAGTTCAAACCTTTTGACCAAATTTTCTCCCAAGTTTCATTTTGAATGTTATGACCCAAATTTTGTTCCCATTTAATTAAGGGATATTTTTTAGATAACTTAGAAAACTTATTTTGTATTAGAATTTTATAAATTTTTGCAATTAGATGTTCCTCCTCTCTCCATAATATATTGTCCCAGTTAACATAGCATTTCTTAAAATTAAAATTTTTGGAGTCTATTTTGAATTGTGATTTTATTTGTAAATATGTAAACCAATTGCAGGCATTACCCTCATTTTCTAGGTCTTCCCTAGTTTTCAATTTATAGTTTGAACCTTCAAATGTCAACAGATCTTTATAATTTAGCCATTTATTTCTGGTTGTAATTCCTTGTATTGCAAAGGCTTCATGTGGTGATATCCACAATGGTATATTAGGTAACAATTGTTTTTTATATTTTTCCCAAATTTTTAAGATCGATTTCCTAATTGGGTGGTGTGTAAAAGCCCGATTTGCTTTTAATTTGTCGTACCATAGGTATCCATGCCAGCCGAATCTAAGGTCATACCCTTCCAAATTCAATAATCTTTTGTTGCCCAATTTTATCCAATCTCTCAACCAAATCATTGTACTAGCTTCATAATATAATTTTAGGTCTGGTAAGCCAAATCCTCCATTCTCTTTTATATCTTGTAGATATTTATATTTAATTCTAGGTTTTTTCCCTTGCCATATAAATTTAGCAAGATCTTTTTGCCAATCATGAAATGTTTTTTCAGTAATTATTATTGGAATTGTTTGAAATAGAAAGAGAATTCTTGGTAATATGTTCATTTTGATTGTGGAAATCCTGCCCAAAAAAGATATTTGGAGTTTTGTCCATTTGTGAAGATCTTGTCTTATTTCATTCCATACTTTCATGTAATTATTTTTAAATAGATCAGAATTTTTTGATGTAATTTCGACTCCAAGATATCTTATTTTTTTTTCATTTTTGAATCCCGTGGCCAATTCCATCAGCTGAGTGTTATTTGCGGAGATATTTAAATTTAACACTTTTGTTTTTTGATTATTTATTTTAAATCCAGCGAGTTCACCAAATTCATGTATCTTTTTAATTAAATGAGTTAATGAGTGATCTGGATTTTGTAAAGTAATTACAATATCATCCGCAAATGCTCTCAGCTTATAATTTTCTTGTTTTATTTTAACTCCTTCAATTTGTTCATCTTTTCTAATATTTTCTAGCAGGATTTCCAAAACCATAATAAATAAAAGTGGAGATATTGGGCATCCTTGTCTAGTGCCCTTACCTATAGTACAGTTTTGCGTTGTCTCATTATTTACCACCACTCTAGCTTTCTGATTTTTATAAATAGCTCGGATAGCATTAATAAATTTATTTCCATAATCTAAATTTTCAAGTGTTTTAATCAAAAATGTCCAATTTAAATTATCAAAAGCTTTTTCCGCATCTAAAAATAATAGAGTAATTGGCTTGTCATTGTGGTTTTTTGCGTATTCAATTATGTTTAAAATAGATCTTATATTATCTTTTATATATCTTTTTGGTAAGAAACCACTTTGGTCTAAATTTATTGTCTCTTGTAGGACTCTTTTTAATCTATTAGCTAGAATGGTGGTAAATATTTTGTAGTCTGTATTTAGAAGAGAGATCGGTCTATAATTTTTGCAGATAGTAATATCTTGATTTTCTTTAGGAATTAAAATAATATTTGCTTGTGTCCAAGAATCAGGAACTGTATTTCCTGTCATTATTGAATTCAGAAGAGTATTAAATGGGGTTATTAGAAATTCTTGAAAGTGTTTATAATAAGATGCTGTAAAGCCATCTGGTCCTGGTGATTTTCCTAATTTTTGTTTTTTTATGGCTTCTATTATTTCCTGATTGGTAATTGGTTCATTCAACATCTCTCTTTGTGTTTGTGAAATCTTCTTCATATTACTTTTTTGTAAATATGTTTCACATTTTTCTTGTGGTATTTGTTGTTTTTGATATAATTTATTATAAAAATCATAAAATACCTTTCTAATGCCTTGATTATCCGTAATTTCTTCTCCTTTTACATTTATTTTATTTATAATCTTTTTATTTGCCTCTTTTCTTAATTTAAAGGCTAACCATTTCCCTGCTTTGTTAGCATGTTGGAAATGTCTCTGTTTTACATATCTTAAATTTTTTTCTATTTCATCTGTAGTTTGAAGATCTAATTGTTTTTGTAGAATGATTATTTGATTTTTAATATTTTTATCATTGGGGTTATTTTGAAGTTCTAGTTCTTTTGTTTTAATTTGTTCACATATTTGTTGAAGTTTTACTTGTTTAACTTTCCTAAGATGGTTTCCCAGAGAGATAAAATGGCCCCTGATAAATGCTTTACTTGCATCCCATATATTACTAATTTTATTAAATTTCAGAAAAAGATAAAAGATAGAGAAAACAAAAAACTACAAAAAAAGAAAAAAGAACTAAAAAGTGTGAAAACATAAGATAATTTTTTTAAAGCGATTACAAAAAAAGTGACTTCCGACTTTAAACAAAAAAAATATACAGCAATTTTCCATAATCAATCCCTTACTCTATATTAAACCAAAATCACATGATTTCTATAAGTCAACCACTTGTTGTTGTTGTTTATTCATTCAGTCACTTCCGACTCCTCATGACCTCATGGACCATCCCACGCCAGAGCTTCTTGTCAGCCGTTGCCATCCCCAGCTCCCCCAGGGTTGAGTCCGTCACCTTCAGAATATCATCCATCCACCTTGCCCTTAGTCGGCCCCTCTTCCTTTTGCCCACCACTTTCCCTAGCATCAGCATCTTCTCCAGGGTATCCTGTCTTCTCATTATGTGGCCAAAGTACTTCAGTTTTGCCTTTAATATCATTCCCTCAAGTGAGCAGTCTGGCTTTATTTCCTGGAGTATGGACTGGTTTGATCTTCTTGCAGTCCAAGGCACTCTCAGAATTTTCCTCCAACACCACAGTTCAAAAGCATCTATCTTCCTTCGCTCAGCCCTCCTTATGATCCAGCTCTCACAGCCATAGGTTACTACGGGGAATACCACTACTTTGACTATGCGAACCTTTGTTGTCAGTGTGATGTCTCTGCTCTTAACTATTTTATCAAGATTTGCCATTGCTCTCCTCCCAAGAAGCAGACATCTTCTGATTTCCTGGCTGCAGTCAGCGTCTGCAGTAATCTCTGCGCCTAGAACTACAAAGTCTGTCACTACCTCCACTTTTTCTCCCTCTGTTTGCCAGTTATCAATCAAGCTGGTTGCCATAATCTTGGTTTTTTTGAGGTTTAACTGCAACCCAGTTCTTGCACTTTCCTCTTTCACCTTCATCATAAGGCTCTCCAGCTCCTCCTTGCTTTCAGCCATCAAAGTGGTATCATCTGCATATCTAAGATAGTTAATGTTTCTTCCAGCGATTTAACTCCAGCCTTGGATTCATCAAGCCCAGCACGTCGCATGATGTGTTCTGCGTACAGGTTGAATAGGTAGGGTGAGAGTATACAGCCCTGCTGTACTCCTTTCCCAATCTTAAACCAGTCCGTTGTTCCATGGTCTGTTCTTACCGTTGCTACTTGGTCATTATACAGATTCCTCAGGGGGCAGACAAGAGGACTTGGTATCCCCATACCACCAAGAACTTGCCACAATTTGTTATGATCCACACAGTCAAAGGCTTTAGAATAGCCAATAAATCTGAAATAGATGTTTTTCTGAAACTCCCTGGCTTTCTCCATTATCCAGCGGAGATTGGCAATTTGGTCTCTGCCTTTTCTAAACCCAGCTTGTACATCTGGCAATTCTTGCTCCATGAATTGCTGGAGTCTACCTTGCAGGATCTTGATCTTGATCTTGAGCATTACCTTACTAGCATGTGAAATAAGTGCCACTGTTCGATAGTTTGAACATTCTTTAGTGCTTCCCTTTTTTGGTATGGGGATATAAGTTGATTTTTTCCAATCTGATGGCCATTCTTGTGTTTTCCAAATTTGCTGGCATAAGGCATGCATCACTTTGACAGCATCATCTTGCAAGATTTTAAACAGTTCAGCTGGGATACCGTCGTCTCCTGCTGCCTTGTTATTAGCAATGCTTCTTAAGGCCCATTCAACCTCACTCTTCAAGATGTCTGGCACTAACTCACTGACCACACCATCAAAGCTATCCCTGATATTATTATCCTTCCTGTACAGATCTTCCGTATATTCTTGCCACCTTTTCTTGATCTCATCTTCTTCTGTTAGGTCCTTGCCATCTTTGTTTTTGATTATACCCATTTTTGCCTGGAATTTACCTCCGATGTTTCTAATTTTCTGGAAGAGGTCTCTTGTCCTTCCTATTCTATTATCTTCTTCCACTTCCGCACATTGCTTGTTTAAAAATAATTCCTTATCTCTTCTGGCTAACCTCTGGAATTTTGCATTGAATTGGGCATATCTCCCCCTATCACTGTTGCCTTTTGCTTTCCTTCTTTCTTGGGCTACTTCCAGTGTCTCAGCAGACAGCCATCTTGCCTTCTTGGTTTTCTTTTTCTTTGGGACGTTTTTTGTTGCCGCCTCCTGAACAATGTTGCGAACTTCTGTCCATAGTTCTTCTGGGACCCTATCTACTAAATCTAGTCCCTTAAATCTATTCTTCACCTCCAGTGCATATTCCTTAGGAATATTAGTGAGCTCATATCTAAATGATTTGTGGGTCTTCCCTATTCTCTTTAGTCTGATTCTAAATTGTGCAATAAGAAGTTCGTGATCTGAATTACAGTCAGCTCCAGGTCTTGTTTTTACCGACTGTATAGCTGTCCGCCACCTTTGGCTGCAAAGGATGTAGTCAATCTGATTTCGGTGTCGACCATCTGGTGAAGTCCATGTATAAAGTCGTCTTTTAGGTTGTTGGAAGAGAGTGTTTGTTATGCACAATGAGTTGTCTTGGCAAAATTCTATCAGCCTATGTCCCGCTTCATTTTGTTCTCCCAGACCATGCTTGCCTGTAATTCCAGGTGTCGTCTGACTACCCACCTTAGCATTCCAGTCTCCTGTAATGAAAATGGCATCTCTTTTTGGTGTATTATCCAGTAGGTGCTGCAGATCCTCATAGAACTGATCTGCTTCTTCAGCATCTGTGGTTGGGGCGTATATTTGGATCACTGTGATGTTAAATGGCTTACCTTGAATTCGAATTGAGATCATTCTATCATTTTTTGGATTGTATCCAAGCACTGCTTTAGCCACTTTATTATTAATTATGAAGGCTACTCCATTTCTTCTGTGGTCCTCTTGTCCACAGTAGTAGATCTGGTGGTCATCTGATGTGAAGTGGCCCATTCCAGTCCATTTCAGTTCACTGACACCTAAAATGTCTATATTTAATCTTGACCTCTCACCAATAACCACATCCAATTTGCCCTGGCTCATAGATCTTACATTCCAGGTTCCTATGGTGTGTTGATCTTTAGAACATCGGAGTCGTCGTTCACCACCAGCACCGTCGGCCGCTAGCCGTCCTTTCGGCTTTGAGCTATCTGCGTCATCACATCTGGGGCTAGTTGAACGTATCCTCTGTTCCTCCCCAGTAGCATTTTGACCATCTTCCGACCTGGGAGTCCCATCTTTCAATGGTATACCGACATATCTCTGGTTGTACTGATCCATTTAGTTTTCACGGCAAGAATACTGGGGTGGGTTGCCATTACCTTCCTCAGGGATCGTATTTAGTCTGACCTCTCTGCCACAACCTTCCCGTCTTGTGTGTCCCTTCATGGTTTAGCTCATGTTGTCATTGAGGTGCTCAAGCTCCAGCACAACAAGGTAACAATCTCGTTTGCTGGAGATTACCCCTTAGCACATTATAAAAATTATATTATTGGACCCCTTAGCACATTGTAAAAATCACTAAATACCTTTGCTCCCTCCTCTTATATTAAAAGAAAAGAAAAGCATAAATCACCTATCCAACTTTCCCCCCCCAAAATAACAATTACTTAATTATTCCCTTCCTACTACTATTCTATACATTCCTGTCTAGTGTAATAAAAATCAAAAATAAAAAAGCATGTAAATTGTCTACCATTATAATTAATACAAGAAACATGAATTAATATTATTTTTTTAAAAAACCCTAATAATCTTAGTCCCAATCATTAACGATAAGTAAAATCATGCAAAGCCAAAAAAAAATCCAGATAAATATTTTAGTCCCTTAACCCACTTCAAAATAGATCAAGGCATTTACATAACCCTATAATAAACTCAGAGCTATTTTCTTAAAGAAATCAAACAACCCAACTGCTCCCATCACAAACACAGGCTTCTCTTCAAAAAACCTTGCATACATAATAACCCCTTCTTTTCCATAACATTCCATCAGAAAATCAGATTCACTCATGTCTTGCAAATCAATATCTCCGTTAAACTTCTTCAATTCAGCATTGTCAATTTCATCTGGCATATCAACAGAATCCCCCATCTCGCTCTTAGAAGAGACATTTCCATCCCTGTTAAATTCTTCAATTTCGTCCACAGTATCCTCAGCCAGATGGCACATTTTAGACCACATATTTTCCACTATGCTCTGAATGTCTTGCATAACAACTTGGTAGGAATCAGAAAAAATCAGCTTATTCTTTTCTTTAATATCTCGATGGAAGTCAGAGAAAGCCTGGTTAAGATCATCCATGTCTCACGCAGTAAATTATGGCGCTCCCTGGATACTTAACTGGCAAAAGTAAAAGGTAATGGAAATTTCCCGAAATGAGTTAAGATAACAGACAGTCCCCAGTGAAAGTAGTGGCAGGAAAGTAAAAGTTCAGAACGGCAGATTCAATGTGTAGGAAAAATGCTAAAATCTTCAGAATTAGCATAAAAATAATAATAGGGAGACGATAATATATTCTCAACCCTCATTAGTATTGGATAGAAAGCAAAATACAAAGCTTAAAAAGATTTTTTTCAAAAAAAAATTAATAACCAAAATAATGATAGGCACCAAGAGAAATCATTTATCCTTAATGTAGAAAGCCTCTCTTAGGGTACAAATACTTTTAAAAAATAGTAAATTGGGTGCTTTAGAAATGGGGTAGCTTGACTTAATGTCCCTTAAAGGCTGCAGCACTGCTTGGAAATGGTGACGTCCCAGCCTCCCAGCGAAGTCTTACCCGTTGATCGCAAACACTGTTTATGGTCTCCTGGCTGCAATTCACTGTCCGGAGGATGAATGGGTCGATTCTGAGCATTTTCCTTGATCCAGAAAAATGGTCCTGGACTTCAGGAGAAACCAGTCTGAGCCTGAAAAAATTGCCACAATGCCAGTTCTGCCTGCAGAGCTCGTGGGCACAGCTGTTCAGTCTGCCATATTCCTACTGGAAGTCACAAAGCATCTTTTTCCATACTTCCCATTGCTGTAATTCTGTACACTTCTGTGGTACTCTGTCATATAATTATTTTTATATTGTTCCCAAGCAGCTTCCACATCCTCTTTCTTTGTGTCCATTTTCAAATCATTCTGCTTGGAGTTTAATATTTCTTCTAATATTCTTTATCTAGGATTCAAACTTTCTTTTATTCATTGTCTGAACAGCAAAACAATCCCACCTCCATTCTAAAACTCTAAAGTACCTTGTAGAAAAGCCATGTTTTGACCCTCTTTTTAAACTGTAATATTAAAATTTCTTGACATCATTTTTGGTTCCCCAAGTAACAGATTCTTGAATCATTATTATAAACTAACACCAAATAAATGAATGAATAAACTTAAACAAACAAACAGAAATATCTGTGCAAGACTATGAGCATTTAACAGTTCCTGAAATTGCACTGTGTTTTACTACAAACTTAGAATACCAAAATCTAGTTGCCTTTGTGGTTTATTGTTCCTCCATAAAAGGCTTGACAATTACTTTAAGAAAACTCTATGAGTGTCTTTGCAATATCTCACACACAGATGGATGTTCTATAGTTTGGCAAGTTTAAAAAAGAACCTTGGAATGGAAACTATTCCACAACGGATATACACTTCTGCCGGGATGTAATGTCAATATTGAGAAAATCCTACTTTTACAAGAATCATATATTGTTCAGTGTCCTAAACAAGGAGAATCACATTGGAGAGAGAAGAAATTTATCTCACTGTGCTGAGAAAAGTTTTCACACACCACCACACCTAATATCACGCAAGGTTCCACTGTACCGATTTGGTTTTTCTGCCTCATTATACCGTATTTATAGTCCACATTGCTTTCTCCTTGCCTTTGAAATCTGGCACTAGTGCACTCTGATTTCTTGAGAAGTAAGCAGATTGCATTAAGCCTTGAGTCTGATGTTCTGAGTAACTTTCTAGTAAAGACATTTTTTGTGGCTGAAGTGATGAAACCAAACAGACCCCACCTTCCCCTTTGGTGGTCAAGTATCTAAACCAGGGTAAATGGTCACCTGCTTCCTGTTTGATTGATTCACCCTCTCCATCACAATGGGCACCAAAGCAGACAGCCAAACAAATCTAGATCTCCTCCTCTACCCCACCAGCATGCCCTTTGCTCCGCTCGACAGGGTATATGCTTCAGTTATCAGTTTAGCAATTATTACCAGGGCTTTCTCTGATTGGTCACTGCAACATAAAAGACGTTAGTGGAGCCAGAACAAGGAAGCAAGCAAAGGTCATCAGTGCCCACTGTTCCATTGATGAGTTTTATGTCTAATATGCTGAAGAAAGAAAATTAAACTGCACAGTCTACTGCAGAGCTGCTAAGTCATTCATTCATGTAACCTTTGGCTACTCGTTGCTTGGAGATCATTGCTATGACCTCCATAGCAATAACAGCATATGCCTGAGTGAAAGAGAGATTAAAAAATATCAAATCTGTCTGATGAAGGATTTTAGAGCGTGCAGCCTTTTTCAGTGTCAGATCCACTCGTTGTGTTTGGTTGATATGCAAGGGTCATGCTCCAAAAGGTACCAAGGTCAGAACAAAGACATGGGTGGGGCCAGGATCAATCTACATTTAATTGCACTTCACTTAAATATAAATTTAATTAAAATCATATTAATTAAATGCAGTTTATATGGGCCAGCAGCATAAATTTCATAACTGTCCCGTTCTGTCCTTAAAATTTCCGTTCATTGGCAACTTTTGAAGCTCTAAAGAATACAGACAACTTTTAGATAGTGCCCCTGTGGAAGAATATGTACTAGTGCCAGGATTTTCTAAGCAAAAATAAATAAAAATTATATTTTATACTAATAAACCTCTGACTATATGTGCCTTATACAGGTGTATATACAGTATACCTGTCAAAATACTTATTATGCTAAATAAGAAAGTATAACTATTCAGAAAGGCAGGTTTTGCATGGATTAACTATAAAGGTTTTCTTATTTCTAATACCATCAAGTACCATCTTTCTATCTGAAAAATATTGGGACTTAAGTTTACAGTCCAAAAATGCACAAAATAAACAGAGTGTGATTTACTTCCATATAAACATTCATAGGATTACTCCATAAGACTGAATAAATACCAATCCATGATGGAACTCATTGACATTTTGTTTTGTTTATCAACCTGTGTAGGTAAAGGTAAAGGTTCCCCCTGCACATTTGTGCAGTCGTGTCCGACTCTAGGGGCCGGTGCTCATCTCCGTTTGTTAGCCGAAGAGCCAGCGTTGTCCGAAGATGCTTCCGTGGTCATGTGGCCGGCATGACGTGCGTGGAACACTGTTACCATCCCACCGAAGTGGTACCTATTTATCTACTTGCATTTGCATGCTTTCGAATTGCTAGGTTGGCAAGAGCTGGGGCTCGTGCGGGAGCTCACTCCACATGCAGGGCTAGGGATTCAAACCTCCGAACTTGCGATTTTCTGATCGACAAGCCTGGTGTCTTACCCGCTGAGCCACCACGCCCCCTATCAACCTGTGACCGACTTACATAATAAGAATAAAACAGCAAGTGAAAAAAATAGCAAGTGGAAAAAAAAAAGACAAGCAAGTTGTATATGCCAAATGTGCTCTTCAAACCAAGGCTGGGATTTTCAGGTTGTTCATCAACAGTATTTTAAAAAGTTTTGACATTCATATGACAAAAGGATCACTCCGTAGATTTGAATCAAAATTATTGAGAAGTCTAGATGTCATTTTGATGTTTAGTTATGTATTCAACCAAAAACTGATGGTTAGAGAGAGTTTAGGTATCAGAATTATATATAACTAAAACTTCTTCAGTATTGAAACAACCTTAATGAAAGCATTCCCATCTTATTTCCACAGAAAATATAGGTAAATTATTAGGCAAAAATATGACATATTTGTTATGTGGAACTCAAGGAAAACACCATATGCTGATGATGTTGACATTTTAACTGACTCATTAACCATTTCATTTTTCAGCAGTTTTATCAGCAGGCAAGCATAGTATTTTATTAAGAAAACACAAACTCTTGTTTTACATTATTTCACAATGTAAAAACAATATTCCTCTGTTGTGAGGAATTAATGTTTATCAAAAGAACAAAAAGGGTTGTGTGTAAATGCCTGCCTGCTGTGTTACATGGAAGTGAGTTTTTCCGGAGGATGACACTATGGAGGGATTTGTTCCAATGAGACATTTTTCTCAGTATACCCTCTCAAGAGTAACCTTTGTATAATGGCTAACTTAAAATTGACTAGTGGTAATAGGAAATTTGTGTTTGTTCCAGTACTCATGTTGAGGCCTCCCTTTCTGGCATACTAGATAAATCAAGAATCTCTCTCTCTCTCTCTCTATCTCTCTCTCTCTCTCTCTCTCATCTATCTATCTATCTATCTATCTATCTATCTATCTATCTATCTATCTATCTAATATTCCCCGACTGGAGGGAATTTCAGAGGCAAACCTTAAAGGATCCATAGCCTTGTGAGGAGAGTGCTTTGTAGATTTTTTTTTTAAAAAAACCAGATATGCAAATTCTGCCCAAGAAGGGATTATGACAGGTAGTGCAGTAAACAACATCAAGTTCTTCAAAGACAGCAGCTTGTGTTTGGAATCCCCCAAGGTGATTTTTCCTTGCCAGCATTGTGTTATATTATTTGTTTTTTGCTTTCTTTATCTCCCTTTGAAGGACCTTAGTGTTCAAAAGCTAGCACTCAACAACCATCAAAAGCTGTTGATGTTATCTGATAAGAGTATCTTCCAGCTGCCAGTGTTCAATGGACTAAAATTGAGTGACCTATTAAATAGTGTTATCTCCACACTGCCACAAATACCTGAAACCTCTTCACTGTGCTAGGACCTTGACAACTTTGGAACTTCAGTAGGCATTCTTATCCTGTATAGGGATTTCTCTGTCCCTGAATTTTCAAAGTGCGCAGGGGCCTCTGAGCAGAGAGAGCTGAAGAGAAAGCTGAAATTGGAGCACAGCAGAGTTTTGATACAATAAAGAAAATGTTTCCAAAATAATCCATGTTTCATTTATATCAGCATGTCACCAGCATATAGTATGAAATAAATAATACAAAATAAACTGTTGGATTGTAAACATATTCTTACATTTCTGTATATATAAATACAAATATATTTCATATTCATATATTAGAAACATATGCACTTGTATTATGGCTCTGAAACCATGCTGTATTTCCTTGAAGAGTTTTGTTGACACCCTTCCTTTCTAGCAGGCCTTGATAGATAGCTGTGCCCATAGAATAAAGTGTACTTTCCAAGGATAGCTTCTCCAGGGGAAATATATTGTTTAATAACGATCAAGGAGCCCTAGCAAGGATGGAAGAAAGTTCCTAATATGGAGTGAAGGAAGGAAATTCCTAATATGGAATGAGGATAAGGTGGAGTATGGGTAACTGAGTAAGGGGTGGTCTTCTAAAGGAGGAGTTGAATGGAATCTATATAATGTGCTGTAGGAAGGGGGTCCTGCGCGGCCGCCCACCTAACAGCTTGCTGTCATTGCTTTTGCTCTTGGGTGAATAAACTCCTAACTTCATGCAATTGGTCAGTTTCTTTACTCCCGGCTCAGGAACGAACTTGGTAAGATAAAATTTACTTCTAACAAAACCACAAAATTTATACTTATACTTTTGTTAATAATGAAACATATATCTACCATAAAAGATTATAGTCTGCAGACTAAAAACTACAAGTGAATAAGAGTATGAATCCAAAATCTATATACTACTATCAAACATATACTATAAAATAGCAACATGGCTAAATCTATAGATCTAAGAAAAACAAATAAATCTAAAATCTATAAGCCAACAGACAAACAACAAAGAAAAACATTATTTATAATGTGCCAAGTATGATCCAACCACAATCAAAATTAAATAAAAAAATAAACACAGTTAAAATTAAGCAAAAGCAATATAAACCGTGATATATTTACAGTCACAGTAAATGTAATACTTACAGAACTATAAAATCTGCTAACCTTGGCCCTAAAATAATGTCTAATCATATTGAAATAATTATGCATTGCTTTAAAAGACATAGTTTCAAATATCTAAGAGCTAAGATCAAAGTACATATACTTTAGCCCAATTAACATTTACTGGACATCAATTACTGTCATTATTTCATAAAATGCTTCACAGAATTTGGCTACATTATAAGTAATGGAAAAAAAAACATTGTCCAAAAGTAATAAATGGATATAGAATTATTTGTAAAGCCTGGTAACCTTACAAATAATATGTGAATAAGTGTATGGCAAAACACTATAATATACACATTGGAGAAAAAGATGCTGAATAGGGTTACATACATGACCATCACCACAAGGACACAAATAGTTTGTGAAAGTGCTCTTTCTATTTATTAAAATACAGCTGAGGGATGGGCACTGAATTGGGCTAAGATGCTTTTCCTATGTATAGGACCTCCTAACTTCGTTAAATACTCCTTTGCATATAAAACTTTTTTAACATGAAAATTTGGAACTCTGGTGAGGTCAGATTGACACTCTATATCCATTATATGTTAGAACAGCTCTAGCCTGATCATATCATAAATAAAATAAAAGGGGAGAAGATAAACGCACTATAGTTTAATACATTTTTTGTTCATAAAGTTATTTCCCATACAATTCCTGTTTGGGAAATTTGCTAGCCACCCACAAGCTTTAGTGGCATTAATCTAATTGGAAAAAGGGATAAACCAGAAGATAAAGATGGATATAGATACCCTAGCCGCCTCCTTCATCATGCCTCCCTCCAACTGTGTTCCAGTGTTTGAAACACAACAAGATATCTAAAGAACAGTCCTTGGAAACTTTAATGATACAGATCCAGGTTGGGTGGGTGAGTGGGTAGCAAAGAAATATATGACTCTATTGAAGGGATTAGCATTTCTCTTGGTTTATTATTTCAGTCCTGAATTTCAACATTTTTAATCACAAGTTCATATCTGGCTCATATTATGTCCAGTCCTCAAAAAGTTATCAAGATGATTAAAAAGAGAGTGCTTTGGAAATACTGCCTCACTGTTAGCTTTGTGTATTCTCTCTCACACACATTCCCTTGCACTGATATATAATGTTGAAAATACCTCTATCGTTGTTGTGAATGTCTATATCACTGTTTTGTATGTCTATACATTAAAACATTTCTACAGACAAAAGCCTTCCAAAATGGTTAAAATATGATTGTGGATGTTGTTTTAAATTAAATATAAGAATAAATAAAAATGCTAGAGAATTCCTGGAAGCTTGGCACTCAGACAAAGCAGCCATCAACAGACACATAGAGATAAACAACATTTACATACCATTCATAAGAGACAATAGAAAAGCCAGAAGACCAGAACACCTCTTTGCCAGCAATCAACAAAAAGATATGCAAAGATTAACAGCAAGAGTAGCAGCAGAGGAGCAATCAAACAACACAATAGACCCTAATCAAGGAACTATTAACTCAGTCAATCAACCAAGCAGCAAACAACAACCCAATCAAGGTACTACCAAGGAGAGTACAACATCCCCACCAACACAGGCAGGACAAGCCAGGGTATATAAACAGAGAGCAAGTACTTTTCGCACTGAAGATGTTGCCTAGCCTGGCAATGAAACGTCTGCAAGAAAACAACAAGGCTCAGAGAGCACCATGGACTCCACATTTCAACCCTGAGCTACAAATATTCTCTTTGATTGATAAGAATAAATGATAGAAAGAAGGAAAAGAGAGCAACTACTCATCCTTCATTGCCATTGCTGGTGTGGTTTTATGATTGGGATGTATTGTTGACCTCAGGCATCATGGGTTATTATTCCTGTTGTTTTTAATCATTGTACACCACTCAGATTCACTGTTGTGAAATGGACAGCCATATAACTTATGTAAATAAATCAATAAAATGTAACCATCCAGTCCCCAGTTAAAAACCTGGAATAATTCTACTAGTCTTTTCCAGAACTCATATAACCTCCCAAATCTGCCCACTATGAACAGAATAGCCAATTTGGGACCAACAGACCTAAACTTGAATGGCTTGCTTTTGTATGAGCTATGCTAGAATGCCCTAAGCAGATTTTAGTGCAATTCTACATACATTTTGCCCAAAAGTATTTTTCATCACTTTCTTGTCCTCTAGTACCATTGCCACTAATATATGTTGAATGTGAACATTTCAGAAGCTGCCTTAGTAGAATACTTGTTGGTTTCAAGACTTCCTTTCCAGTAGGAATATGTGCAGTTAAGTCCTGAAAGATCTGGACAAAATCCAGAAGCAGAAATATTTATTATCTGATAGACAAAACATTCTACATGAAGGTCTTTCCCCAATCTCTGGAATCAAGTTTCAGCACATATCTGGACAGTGAAGAAGCTACGGCTCCTGGATGGTGCTCTACTAAAACTCCCAGAAGCTTCCAGCTTTCTGGCCAAAAATATGGGAGGCCAGGAATTATAGTTCAGCAACATCTATAGGACCAACATTTTGCCATTGATGATCTGTAAAGTGGGGAACCGTCTTCTTTATAGGAACTTGTACATCTTTCCATGAGGAAAGCTACGCAAGAATTTTGGGCAACAGAAGAAATGCAAGGAACATGGACAACATTCATTTCACTTTTTCCTCTTTGTCATCATGTTTAAAATGGCTTTCTGTCTCCTGAGGAATGAGCCCATCTCACCCCTGGTTGCTGCTGTTTAGCTGGAGAGCTTTCAACGTTTAGGAAAAACAAAATACGTAATAAGCTTCTTTTCTTGTTGTTTGTTACTGTGTGCAGTGCTTAAATGGATTATTTAATGTGATAGAAAACCTCTGTCAAATAAGCACTCCAGACAATAGCAAAGGGGGGGAAATGTTTTCATCAGCACCCTCCTTGAAAAAATGCACTTGATACAAAATAGAGTGTCTGATTTGATTTTCCTATAAATAATTAGGGATGTTGGAGGTAAAATACCTCTTTTTCTTTCAGGTCAGTGAGTAACTAGCTTCCTGCACTGAACCGCTGAATCAATGGGCCCATTGCTAATTCAGAACATGCGGGAGTCTAATTACTAGTTACCAAAACTATCAGGGTCATTTCTCAGTGCTTGCCTGCCATTTTAGTCTCTCCAGTGCCATTTGTTTTCCAGCAGTAGATGCAGAGGAGAGAGTGAACTTGAGCCGCAGGAAGAGAAGGGGGCATTCAGATATCAGCTTTGCCAGAAATTAAACTAGGCAAAAGAACCTGATTCTTAACCTTGATGCATCATTGCCGATTCCACCCAGCATCAGATGTGGGAATGCAGAACAGTTTGGTGATTCTAATTTGGAGGGGCAGATACTCAAGTGCTGAAAATTAAATTAGCCCAGGGCTCTACTGTTGATTGCAGGAAACATCTGTGCATAGGAATAGTGAAGTCAAATCCTTACATTATGCCACATTTGGGCACATTTTCATATGGTTTTTACATGAAGTTCCAGCAGTTTCATCCCATTCTGCCCTGATCTGGTTTGTTTTTTGTTTTTGTTTTTTAAAAAAGCTCTGCTCAAAAATATATCTTTTAAAAGGAACTTTTCCCCTTCCACAGATAAGGCAAGACCTGATCTGAGATTCAGTGGGAACAAGATCCAGTTTGAATTGATTGCAGATCCAATTTGAGAAAGAAGTCCATTTTGATGCCAGGGAGAAGCATCAAAATGCCTTGAGTTGCTTCTTTGGGAAAGGGGGCAGAATTGGCTGGAAAGAGCAGAGATAGTAGAAGCTTAAAATTATCAAAAGGTACTTTTAAACATTTCCCAGCATTTACTCTAAATTAAAGAAAGCCGGGATGAGGAAAGAAGGGCATAGAAGCTTCCAAATGGTTCATCAAAGGTCCTTTAGAGCAGGGGTCCCCAACCTTAGCAACTTGAAGATGTGTGGACTTCAACTCCCAGAATTCCCTAGCCAGCGTTGCTGGCTGGGGAATTCTGGGAGTTGAAGTCCACACATCTTCAAGATGCTAAAGTTGAGGAATACTGCTTTAGAGAATTAGTCAAATGACTCAGGGGAAATACCAGGTGAGGCAATGAATATGCATGGCTGTTTCTCTAGCCTTGCTGCTCTGCTCACTTCTTAGAGCAGATCTGCAACTGAACTTGGCAGAAGACACGATATCCTTATATACTGCCTGTGTTCAAAGGAGCAGATAGCTCCCAACCAATCACTGACAGCCAAATAGACAATTTCTCATATTTCCATTATTTGTATTTTTCAAAATCCTGAATGCTGAATATCTACACATTTCTGTCCCCTCGCTAGCAATTCTGGGGAAATATCTGTTACATTTTGTCAGGATGCTGATGAACTTCAGATGTATTTTGTGATAGCTGGTCAAGGCTAATTGTTCTATGTTTTTAAGCCCAATGGTCCTCTCGTGTTCTTTAATTCTGCATTTCATGGAACATCCAGTTTCTCTAATATTTATTGTATTTTAATGATGTTGTTATGGTTGTAAACCGCCCAGAGTCCACTGGTATATGAGAAAGAGCTCTGCATTCTTATCTCATGCAGCATTACTTGAAAGACATTTCACCAATAAATGCCACTACTTTGTTACTACTAAATAACATTACAGTACTTTAAAGTAAATTCACCAATAAACAGCAGCCATGAAAACCTTTGGTCTATGAGTAAAAGCCTATAGAGAAGTTGTCCCAAAATCCAAGTTACAAATAAAAGCTTTCGAAAACTGATTTAAAATTTGGGAAGAGTCTATCATTCTCTAACTGCTTGCTTTTTTGAGTTGGCATACTTATTAGAATTGCTCACTCACAAAATTAGCTTCTTCTTGGAAGAATACATTATAGATCATTTATACAACTTTTTTTTTAAAAAAACTCAGAAATTGGCCAAAAAAGTCATAATAATTTTCTTCATCTATGAGACTGATTCTGACTTACGATGCTGGAAGTTTAACAATTATGCCGAGAGCTTGGTGCAGAAACTCCATTTTTTAATATGATGATCAGTAACTGCATGATTGCAATCCATGGGCTGAACTATTTCCTAACTTTCATTCACTTGATTTTTTTTTTTATCCTTCTTGGGGTAAAGAAGGAACAGGGAAAGCCATCAGCATGAAAAATGATGGCACATGATCTCAAGTTTGAGGGAAAACCAAAGACATTTCAAGGTGTTTGGTATATGTTTCAAGTGAATAAATCAGCATTCCCTTTTGAAATAAATTAAAGAAAGGATCAATCAAATAAACAGGCACATCACAGTTTCCAGGATCATGCCCCCCTCCCCACATAAATCAGTTTGGATTTAATCAGATGGAGACAACCTAATTTCTAAATCTACACTTGTGCCTTATGAATCGTTAGACCACCTTCAGAACTCAATAAAGATTACTCATAGAGGATGATGGATGAATAATGTTCTAATTTTGTGCAGGGTGGATATCATGGGCAACTTTTTACTGATGGCTTTCTACTAACCTAACTCCCACAAGAATAGGGTGCAGCTCCATACACAAAGGTGCATTCACAGGGCACCTTTAAGATAATCTGCAGAAGCAAGAGGGCAAATCATAATATTAATCAATAACTTATTAAAATCATATTTTCATGCTTTGGGTTCATTCATCCAGCTATAGAGAATGGATACACAGAACTGGATCATAGTTGGACTATCTGAGGCCACCACATTCATCAATTTTTTTCATTTATATTCATTATAGATCTTCCTGTTTGGAAATAAAAATGGATTGTTTGGGGGGGGATATAGCAATTTCTACTCTGGAGCCACTACAAAAAAGAATACAAGAGTTGGGTGGCCAATAAATTTAAAGAAATAAATATATAATACATTAGAAAGGCATGGCTCTTTGATCTGCAAGCTTAGCCAGCTGATTTAGATTTGAATTCCAGAGCCATACTGGAAGCAATTTATTCACACTCCATTTTGGAAAGAGCCAAGGTTGATCCTACCATAATAAAATGTTGGGATATGCAGAATGAGAAACTGAAGTGAGATGTTGGTAGGACACAGCTATGTCCCCCACATGACCTTCCATGTTGCTCTATGCTAGCTTGCTGCTACAAGGTTCAGTAAAGGACTTCCTTATTGTGTCCTGTGCTGAAGATTTGACCAAGACTTGACTACCAGTCCAGGGGACTTTTGCAAGTAAAACATGGGAAAATAGCAAAATGTCTTTGACAGGTTCTCTAAAGAATGCATTATGGTGCAAAGGACTGAAGCAATGGTTGAAAATCATGGATATTAAGTTGAAGAATGTGATATCTGTGGTCCAGAAAGACCCACACTACAAGAGGTCACTTTCAGATGTCCCATCCAAAATCATAAAGAATACCTTCAATTGTGTTCAGACTCTGACTAGGAGGCAGTACAGGTGATAGAGTACTTGTTTATTTATTAAATTTACTTAGGTAAAGTGATCATAATATTGCCCATATTAGCCAGTCCAGCAGTGCATTTTGAAATAACATCCATCTTATTTTCTAAGCAACAACTTTCTCAAGCACTACTGGAGCTCCAAATTGAGTTGTCACAGCCGAATGCCACTATAATCTGAAAGCAAGAGACAATATTGCACAATGAAATATCAACCATCCCATTGTCCTTGTTTGAGCAAAGTTCTGTGCTGTTTTCAAAACATAATATTTCAAAGAGAAGAACCTATGAAAACTCTCTCTGCAATTGATTGAATAATAATGCTATTTTGCAACCTACCCATTGAAGTACAAGTTCTTTTTCTTTTTTTAATCATGGAAGTAAAAAGTGAAGACTGGGGAGAACCAACCATACTGTCAGTTGTTGGCAGCAGCTTTTTCATGCTTTCCCCCAAATATGTGCTATATATAATGATGATATTTTTATCCCATGTGTGTGTGTGTATCTAAAAAACTCAAGGCAGCAAGCATATCCAATACTCCTGCCTCCTATTTTCCTCACAACAACAATCGTGTGTGGGCTGAGAGAGAGTGACTGACCCAAAGTCATCCAGCTGGCTTCCATGCCTAACGGAGGCCTAGAACTCACAATCTCCATGTTTCTAGGCCAGGACCTTAACCGCTACACCAAACTGGCTCTCATACAAAATAGATGGTTAATTTTCAGAAAGAGATGATCAATGTCATACAAAACAGATGTCCACATTGTACAAGATGGTTCCTTGATGGCATGTGATGCCTTGTCTCATGGGAGACACTGTCTCAATTCAATAATGCATTTTATTTTCTTAGAACGCTCTCATCCCAAACACAGCCAATGTCTCATTTTGTGGCCTGCCAAATCAGTCATGATCTAGTACCCACACTACTATTTAATCAAATTTTGGTAACATTAAAAGAGAAAAGTGGGCCAGAGTGGAAGACCTGTAGAGAGAATGCACTGAAAACAAAGAACAAATAGATGTAAGAGCAAGGGGAAAAGCAAGAAATCACCAGTATCTGGAGTTTCTACAATCGATCCAAGCAAAAGTCTACTAGCAGTTTCTAGGGCATGGTTAAAAAATTACTCATTCAAGCAGCCACATCTTTTTTTCAGGCTTGCGGGCTTTCAAGTGGTGGGGTGCTTGTGCTTCCCCACATAATAAAGCACCTCTTCTGGATAATTTTCAAAGCATGCACAGCCTTAGCAGTTACAATTATTTGTGGATGCTTCATGGCAACTGAACTGGGTCAGTTTGAATAAAATCAAAGCTAACTGAATTGTTGGAAGGGTGACTTCGGTGGTATGGACTCTCAACATCTCAGAACCTACTAACTACAAGGGGCAGTGAGGTAAATACGGGCAGGATCTTACATATATCTGTGTTCCTGTTAAAGTTACAAAGAGTTGCTTCAGTAGTCTTTGCTCAAGTTAGAGTCTTATTCTCCAGAAACTCAAATCACTTTCTCTAATAATAACAGGTTTCCTCTGAGTGAGCCTGTGGAAGTATGAAACAGAGTCGCTAAATATAGCATCATTATTATGGATTCTTAGGGTGTTGTGACCAAACCTGTAGTCAAATCCTACACACATTAACTCTGAAGTAATTCCCATTAAGAATAATGTGGCTTCATTCCATGTACATTTCCATTTGGGGGAGATGGGCGGTGATAGAAATTCAATAAGTAAATAAATATTTAAATAAATGTGCAATGGAAATTGCCTTCTATTAAGTTAGATGACGTAGGTTGATACTGTCTACTTGTAATTAGCAGAGGACTGCTGTTTTTTATTTTCTGGATATTTAAAGTTTTGCTGGTAATACTGTAATACTGTAATTAATAAATTACTTCTATGACCCCAAATTAGAGGGAGGCTTGCAAGCAGACTACAAGCAGATCACCACTGACAACTTCAGTCAAGTGGAGTAATTAATTAATACTGTAATAAATGACCTAAAGAAATACAACTTAAATACTGTGTCAAGTTTCATGAGGTTTAGTTTAGTTTGGGGCATCAACATTCTTTCAGAGGATGAAACTACAGCTGAAAAAATCCAAGACCCCCAACCAAATATTTGGTGAAAAAATAGTTCTAGGTACTGGGGGGGGGAATGTATTAATCACATACTAAGTATTATCTCTGTCTTTTTAGGTAAGGGCTTCATCAAGGAAGAATATATATTTTGCTGTCAATCATATCTGTCTTTCTTGTAAAGCATGGGGGTGTGGGAGAAGAATGCAGGTTGGGATCATTCCTTTAACAGTAGCACTGGCCAAAGAATTTCACCCCTTTCTAATCCCAGAGGGCCTTTTCCCAGAAGAACGTAAACCTAAATTAGGAAACTTGGTATTTTTAATAAGCTCTTATCTTGAAGAGTGCATTATGAGACACTGAAGTTTCTATTTTAAATCAAAAGATTGTGAACTTCATCGCCATATTTAAGAAATATACATCTTTTCAGTGACAGCCCACATCAAGTCAAGAAGAGAATTCAACTTGACTGCTTGAATGGGAACTAAATAGAAGTATGTTGAACAGAGCTAACAGTTTTGAGCTGCAAAAACCCAGACGACCACTACATGAAAGCAAAGAATCTAATTTTTCTCCACCTCTTTTGTTGTTCTTTCAGAACAGCTTACCATTTCAGAAAGTAGTATATCTACTTTTCTGGATAAATAAACAAGGATGTTCACTGGATTCAACTGAAGCCCAGTTCCTAAAGCAGACTGGAGAGTTAGGAACAGATTTTCATTTAGCAGAGCAGATTTGTCTCAACCTGTTCCATTTTAATCTTCTGGCCGCCTCAAAGCCTCAGTCCCAATCGTTTTTTCCAGAGCTACAAATGACACTGTTGTAACAGCTATAACCAACAGAACAAAGTATTTAGTCATTTACTAAAGGAGAAGGGATATTCAACTCAGTGAATGAGGGACATGACCCCAAATTAGAGGGAGGCTTGCAAGCAGACTACAAGCAGATCACCACTGACAACGTCAGTCAAGTGGAGTGGAGAGAAACCTATAGTGTTACCACTTATTCTGTGATCTCTTTGTCACCCAGTCTCTCTTCCTGAGGATTTACTGGGCTTATTTGGCTAGCTGACCAGACCTAGTAGCTGATTTATTTGATGAAAAATAAATGTTTGCATTTTAGGTTCATATCCTGCCTTTCCTCCAAGAGTTTAAGGCAATGTACAGTATATAGCACTTTCCACCAATGATTCCCACAACGTAAATTGGCCTGGGAGAGGGTGGCTGGGCCAAAGTCACCTAGTGAGCTTCCATGATTGAGGTTGGACTTGAATGGAATCTCCTTCATCTGGGCCCAACACTCTGACTTCTTTTATCTCTCATACATTTATCTAAACTTTTACAGCTGTCCAAGTTGATGATCACTCCTACATCTCATGATAGCAAATTCTGTACAGCACATTGGCAGAAACAGTGAGTTACCCATTATACCTCTGCAACAAGCTCCAATTAGTATCAACTTCACTACATTCAAGAAGAGTTAACATTACTCCTTATGAACTTTTCACCCTTGGACAAAGCCCCACCAATGTATCTGTTAGTAAGTAAGAAAGGCTATTCAAAGCAATAGGGGCTAGGCTCAGAGAATAATTAAGAACCTTCTGTCCCAGAAGTATAATATTAAAAATAATAATCAGACTTTTAAAAAGCATATCTTGGAAAACCTCTGGGCCAATGTCTATGAATTCTGGAAAACGTCATCCTTGCTTGCAAATTTCATGCTAAAGATTAAAAATATACACAAGAATTACTGATTAATCATGTTCTTACCTGCTTGATTCCTCAAAAATGATTATGGAAACTAATTGATGTGTATTTTAATTAGATAAAGTCATCTTTTAACTGGATCACTTTTCTAAAATTTAGCTGGAATTAGGTTACTTGATGACTGCTCATTGGAAGGACAGATACTGAAGCAAAAGCTCAAATACTTTGGCCACCTAATGCAAAGAGAGGACTCACTGGAAAAGACCCTGATGCTGGGAAAGACTGAAGGCAAAAGGAGAAGGGGATGAGATGGTTAAATAGCATCACCGATGTAATGAACATGAATTTGAGTAAACTCCGGGAGGCAGTGGAGGACAGGAAGGCCTGGCGTGCTATGGTCCATAGGGTCATGAGGGAGGAGATTCCAGCAGACTTTAGGGATGCCATAATTATCGCTCTCTTTAAAAAGGGTGATAAAACAGAATGTGGAAACTATCGAGGCATCTCCCTTCTAGCCACAGCAGGCAAAATCCTGGCAAAGATAATCGCAAACCATCTCCTATCTGTATCAGAAGACATCCTCCCTGAAACACAAAATGGCTTCCGCCCTTCCAGGGGAACAGTGGATTTGATCTTCACTGCACGACAGCTTCAAGAAAAATGCAAGGAGCAAAACCGCCCTCTGTACATGGCGTTTATTGATCTGACTAAAGCTTTTGATACTGTAAATCGTACTGCTCTCTGGACCATCCTTCTGAAAATCGGATGCCCTGATAAATTTGTGAACATCTTGCGGTTACTCCATGACGACATGATGGCAACAATCCTGAATAACAATGGCTCTCAAAGTGATCCATTTAAAGTGGAATCCAGCGTTAAACAGGGATGTGTTATTGCTCCAACCTTATTCGCTATCTTCATCGCTATGATTATGCACCTTGTTGAAGAGAAACTTCCTACTGGTGTAGAAATTATATATCGAGCAGATGGAAAGCTTTTTAATCTTAGTAGGCTGAAAGCAAAAAATAAGGTAGTTACGACTTCTGTTATAGAACTTCAATATGCTGATGATAACGTAGTCTGTGCACACTCCGAGGAAGATCTTCAAACTATCCTAAACATCTTTGCAGAAGCATATGAAAAGCTCGGCCTCTCGATTAAAATTAAAAAAAAACCAAAGTGCTTTACCAGCAAGTTTGAACCAATCCCTCTGCAGCACCATCAATCCAGCTTAAAGGTGTGTCACTAGAAAATGTCGACCACTTTTCTTATCTCGGCAGTCATCTATCTACAAAAGCCGACATCGACGCTGAAATTCAGCATCACCTGAGCTCTGCGAGTGTAGCTTTCTCCCGAATGAAGCGTAGAGTGTTTGAGGATCGGGACATTCACAGGGAGACCAAAATGCTTGTTTACAAAGCCATTGTACTACCAACCCTTCTGTACGCCTGTGAAACATGGACCCTCTACAAACGCCACCTCCAACTTCTTGAAAGATTCCATCAACGCTGCCTCCAAAAAATTCTGCAAATTACTTGGGAAGATAGGCGGACTAATGTTAGCGTATTAGAAGAAGCAAAAACCACCAGCATTGAAACAATGATAATCCAACATCAACTTCGCTGGTCATGTTGTTCGAATGCCTGACCATCGTCTTCCAAAGCAGCTACTTTACTCCCAACTTAAGAATGGAAAACGGAATATTGGTGGAAAGCAAAAGAGATTCAAAGATACTCTCAAAGCTAATTTAAAAAAATGTAATATCAGCATTGAGAACTGGGAAGCCCTAACTCATGAGCGTTTCAATTGGAGGTCAGCCTTTATTAATGCTGCTATGGACTTTGAAGAAGCACGAGTACAGGGCGAAAGGGAGAAAAGAACTAAAAGGAAGGCACGTCAGGCAAACCCTCATCATGACCGTCTCCCACCCAGAAACCTATGCCCTCATTATGGGAGGTTGTGCGGATCCAGAATTGGCCTTTATAGCCACTTACGGATCCACTGTTAAAATTTTACCTTTGGAAGACAATCTTACTCGGCTACGAGTGATCGCCAATGATAGGGTCACAAAGAGTCAGACACGACTTAACGACTGAACAACAACAAGGTTACTTTATGATTTACTACCATGACTAGTACTACTTGTCCTAAAGCTGGGATGGTAGGTTCAATAACCAGATAAATGTGTTTTTCACACAGATAGTTATTTGAAGAAAAACATTTTCTAAAAAAAGTAGCCTTGCTTTATATTTAACTTACTTCCCCAATATATGTCCACAAAATATCCACAGAAATTCTAAGAAAAATAGCCAAAATAAAATCTCTGTGAGGAAGAGCAAGGCATTTTAGTCCAGCATGGATTATTAGTTGCATTCAGTTTTTATAATCCATAGAGTAACCTGCTAAAGTCAGTAGGATCTAATCTACTCATGACCAATTTAACTCCATTCAATTTTAGTGGGTCAACATCCCATGGTCATCTGACCAATGTGGAGTCGTCTCATAAATCATTCTCTAATAAAAGGAAAAATACAATGCAGGTTTCTGCACTGTTCTGTTTGCTCCCTTTTAAAATCATCCTCAGCATTCACAAAAAAAATGGAAGGTGAGTGAACAGTTTGGCACAGTGCTAGTATTAGCTTATTGCCTACCTACCAACCTCCCTATTCTCAGGTATGGAAGAACTACTAAATTCTCCTAGGGACCATGGGATTATGGCCTTAGTCCCTTTTTAGCATTTAAGTATCATTTCTCTTTCATCTTGATTTCATCTTGTTTTTTTCAAATTATTTCTGCTCAAATTATCAATGTTTCTGCATTACCAACTTGGTCTTAAAAAATTCTTAGAGTTTAGAGAGTTAATGATCATTTTCGTGCTTGAGAACAGGGCAATACTTATTAATGCTTAAATGCAAGCACATAATTCTATCTGTAGTGGAAAGAATAATACTCCTAAGTCTTAACTGAGTTTCAATTGCATTTAATATTTCTTTCGTTTAGCCATACATCTTTCCCAGAGCAATCAGAGAACATGCAGTAGAAACTAGGCTGCATGTTCTCCAATCATTCTGTAAAAGATGTATGGTTAAATGAAAGAAATATTAAAAACGCAGCCTAGCATATAGTGAAAAAAATGAATTAAAGTTTAAAAAATAGAAGCAACAACATATTTTTCATGTCAGCCAAGGAACAGGTATCCTGTGAAAAACTGAGCAAAAGAACAAAACTGTGCAAGCCAAAAGGGAGCATCACCACGGGTCAAGAGCGGATTCAAATATGCATCTAATGTTTATCTTCTCTCACAGGCATTTAAATTTTTAATGGAAAAAGACCTCTGGCAATTAACAACCTTGCAATGAAGTTGTTCCAGTCACATGCATTGTCTGATCATATCTCACAATTAACCATCTTTTTAATGATTTTTTCATTGGCTTGCTTTATTCTTTAGCGGTACATTAATCTGTCTGATGGCAGTTATTCTCCAAGGATCAGGATCTGATGCAGAACTGTCCAAGTGGCACAGCCACAGGGAGCCATTATCAGATGATGGACACCTAATTTTGCTAGCAGATAAGGCTGGCCAATAAAGAATAGTGGATGTGAAAAGGAGGAAATAATCTACAGGTAGTCTTCACTTACTGACCGGCTGCTGAAAGGCCGTTTGAAGTTACAATGGTACCCCAAAAGTAGATTTCTGACTGGGACCTGAAACTACAACCCTCACAAGGGCTCCGCGATCACGTGACCTGGATTTGACCATCCCAGAAGCGGTGGCCATTTTGGGTCACATGACCACCCTTTGGTACCAGGAAGTTCTCCAGGCTTACGATGCTGGATTTCTGAGGCAGCAGCCCCGGTAATGTGGTCACACTACTTCCTGTGATTTAGCAGCCGGCAGAGGGAGCCTTGTGTGTGCCTTCCTGTACAGGAAAGGTAAGAACTTTTTCCATGCAGTCCTGTATTGACTTATGTTTGCCTTTAATTTTTTCCCAGTTTTTGTTTAACTTAAGTAGAGATTTGTATGGTGGCATGCATGTTCCACCCTCTGCCTGTCTAATTTTTAATTATATTTAACAATACTGAATGCTGGTTTACTGTTTTTAAAACAGTTGTTTTATAAAAATCAGATTTCTATACAGTACTGTACAGTAACAAAAGCTGCAGAGCCCGGAGGCAGTGCCCAACATGGCTGGGAGGCAAGACTTGGCCACTGAATCAGGCACTGAAGCAGAGTTCCCCACGGTGGCTGGGCCCCAGCGAGATGGCAAGGCAAGGTATGCAGATGCAATCTGGCGCAGCGGCAAGGCAAAACCCTGAACCAATGTCCAACGTGGCTGGAAGGCAAGGCTTGCTGAATTCCAGCAAGGCAGCAAGGCAAGACACGTGGCTACGATCCGGCATGGCGGCAAGGGAAGACACGTGGCTGGGATCCGGCGCGGCGACAAGGCAAGGTCCATGGTCGGGATCCAGCACAGTGGCAGGGCAAGGTTCATGGTTGGGATCCGGTGCGGCGCCACAGCAAAGTGGCAAAGCAAGGCACACAGCTACGTTCTGGCGCAGCGGAAAGACGGAGGTCAGCTGCAGAATCTGGTGTGTTATCAAGGTAGGGCACGAGGCGGAGATCTGGCATGGCAACAAGGTAAGGCTGGAGGTCGGTGTCCGGAGTGGTAGCAGAGTAGGGCTTTAGATCAGGTTCCAGTGCGGTAACAGGGCAAGGCTTGGGAACAGGGTCCGGCAGGATGTCTTGAGGCGTTGTTGTCACTCGGTCAGGTTGATTGTCTCTGGCAACCTGCTCTGGCTTTCCCCCCTTTTTATTAGCTCGATCTTCCTGCCATTTGCGAGCAGGAGCCAATTGTGCTTCCCTTTGCTCAGCCTGCCTTACTAGCCTTCTTTCGTGCGTGCTGAGAGGTGGCAGTGAAACTGCCCCCTGATGGCCACCAATAGGCGCCCAGATCACAGATTCAAATTTCGCGCCTTCTATCTCGTTTCCCGCCTTTTCCACCGTCAGCTCGTCCTCCTCCACCTCGGACTCAGCCTCCATCCTGACACTTACAGTAAAAGTTTTTAATAATGAAACCAGTAATATTAGCTGAAAATAACAGTAATATTAACTGAAAATAATACTATTGTAGCCACAGAAGCATTTCCATAGTCATGTTTTGGTGGAAAACATATGACTACCACACTCTGCCCCCCACAGTACTGCAAAGTAACTCTTGGTTTGCTTAACAACTGTGCCGTTCACTTAACAACCGTAGGAAACCACAAGCCCTGATCATGACTCACTTAATGACCACTGTGACTCACTTAACAACCATGGGAAAAAGGTCGTAAAATGAGTCTGGACTCACTTAACAACCATTATGACTTACAACCAAAAATCTGAGCTCAGTTGTGGTCGTTAAGTGAAGACTACCGTATGCTCATACACTGGTTCTTCCAAAAGAGAGCTCACACTAAACCAACCAACCACTCAAATATCTAGATGAATTATTTAATACATACAAAACATCACAATACATCTGGACAATCACATGCATTAAGAACAACATACTCAAAACTTTGGATTGATTCATTTGGGGAGCTGTCATCCTGAATTTCACAAGACCAGGCATAATATATAATACACTGCAACAGAGTCATATAAGCTAAGCTCTAGGACCACAACTGGCTCCCCATAGCCTTCTAAATAGTTGGCCCTTCCAAAGGTTGCTACCAAATTGTAATTTTTATTGCGATAGAAAAGGGAAATTATTACATGCACAGGGTAATGTCATCTTGATTAATAGATCTAGGCAGCACTTCAGATTTAATCCCCAAAAGGTGCTTTCAAACACATAGGGGTGCAAACATAGAACCTGTCTGCCTACAACTCTTTAAAGTGGCTGCATCTGTTCCCAGGGGAAAAATATGATGGCTTAAAAGAATTGTAGGCAGTTGCTATATTTGGTGGCTCTGAAGCATCTTTTGGGAATCAACTCCGAAGGATCGCACAGCCCTATTCACTAAATTTCATATACTTTAATGTGATTTTAATTAAATTTAAATTAAATCCAATTTAGCTCTTTTCTGGTCCCACTCAGTTCTTTTTTTCCCCCCTAAATTTTGTGACAATAGCTTTTAGTCCTCAAAAAGTTGCACATTGCTATTCTGCATTAGCTAAACCCTATAAGATAGGTTGGGCCTGAGAAAGTGACTGGCCCTAAATAACCAAAAGACATTCCACAGTTGAGTCTGGACACTGTCTTGAGTTTTCCTAGTCTTAATCCAATACCTTAACCCCCTGCGCCTCCTGATGTAATAATGCGGTCCCCAGAAATGTTTAACAGCAGCCTGGCTTGCACTCATCAGTAAGCAAAATCACTAGATTGAAGCCAAAGGAGACATACTGATGAACAAAGGGAGGTTATCAGTATGGCTGGATGAATTCTAAAGTATGCAGAAATAACAAACATTGGATGGGCACACTAAATACAGCAGCCTCCCCACTGTTGCAAAAATATCATACAGTTCCATTACAGCTCAGCAGGCTGTTTCCAGGCATCACAGAATGCCTAGTGTTAGATGGAAATGAAAGAGAAAACATCCAGGAGTGTGCAAAGAGAAAGGCAACAGGGGAATTGATACAGTTTGTGGTAGCTACATCTACCAACATAATTGCGAGTACAGCAATTAGAACTTGAATAGTACCTATAATCAGTGCTAGATTATGTTCACTACTCCTCTGCTTCCTTTAATTATTGGAATATATACAAGGCAGCCAATTTATCAAGTCCTAATTCATCATAGCAAACACATTGGTAAGGCAGTTTCCCAGGTGATTACAAAGGCAGTTACTGGGTGTAGAACTATTGTTTACAGTTATGCTGGACAATATATCCACATCTGTCCTAACTGTAGTTTTTTATTCAGCATTTCATGGGCTACAGGATCCACCAAATGAAGGGTGAAGGGTGATCAACAAGGACTGATTGGGACTCAGAAATCATAATTGCAGGACAGACCAAAGAACAGAAGTTGACTGAATGCCACATTTGTAAAATCTCCCATTGAGGATGCACAAAGTGTTTTCTCACACAGAAGGTGAGGTAGAAGTTAAAGAATAAATGTCAAGGTGTGAGGCAGTGTAGGGGCAGGATGGAAGCAACAATGTATTCCAATAAAAATAGAGAGATATCATGAATGTTATCTATATGGCCGCTAAGAGTCAACAATGACTTGATGGCACATAATCATCTTCTAATGTCATTCCTTTAATTCCTGTGCCTTACTATTTCTCACACTTTTTCTTCATTCTGCATAATATTGCTTACCTCAAAAAAGTAACAGTCTGGTGTTAATGTAATGTAATATATGTTGTACTTGCCTTAAAATAGGACTTTATGAATCTAATGAAAATGGACCAAATGTCTGTGGGCATTTGGGCCACCCAGATCTGAGGATGTTTTGTCTCTAACCTTGGATGGGGTTGCACTTCCCCATTCAAGAGTGGTGCATAATCTGGGGCTCTTCCTGGCCTCACAGCTCCTGCTTGATGAGCAGATGTCAGCTGTGGCCAGGAAGGTCTTTGCACAGCTTCATCTGGTGCGCCAGTTGTGCCCCTTCCTAGATCGGGAGGCCCTTCAGACAGTCACTCACACCCGGTCATTTCACAGCTTAACTACTACAGAGCACTCTACATGGGGCTGCCCTTGAAGACCATCTGGAAGCTTTAACAGGTCCAGAATGCAGTGGTGCAGACAGTGATGGTCATGCCTCAATATACCCATGTGGTTGCCAGTCTGTGGGGTGATTCAATTGTTTTTCAACCATAGCAACTTTAAGATGTGTAGACTTCAACTCCCAGCAAGCTGGCTGGGGAATCTGGGAATTGAAGTGCACACATCTTAAAGTTGATAAGGTTGAGAAACCTTGCTCTATGCTATCCTATTGAGGGTTGCCATTTGACCAAATCCAGAAGCCAGATGCCCTGTTTCGGCACCTGAGGTAAATAGAGCTTTCAAAGTAGGAAGATAAAAGTTACTAGCTGCTAATGCCTGCAGATTGACCTTTGGCTAAAGATAGAGCTAGCAAATAATGGGCCATTCATGAGCAGAATTGCCAAGGACCAGAGCTAGTCTGTTCCTTTTTATATATATATATAAAATATATAAAATATATAAAATATAAAAAATTAAATAAAAATAAAAAACATTTTAATCACCAATTTCTATGATGGATTTCTAAGAAAGATCACAAATACTCTTCTCACCAGAGCTATTTTCAACCAGGCTGCCAGTTATAAACCTTGGTGGTCTGTTACCACCCAGATAGGAATACATCTGCCATTGAAACAGACAGGCAGCCACCGAATTCAATTGCAAGATGCTGCATCTTATAGATAGCTATTTCTTTTTTTTTCAATAGAAGTAATCTGTATTATGATCCTAGAATGCAAAAAGGCATGAAAGCTGTGCCCGCACAATACGTTAGTCTGTTTAACTAAACCATCGCTTACAGAATTCATCCAATGGCCTGGATTTCAGACACCATCCTGAACTGTATCCTAACCACAAGGGGTGGGAATCATGCCATGCACTAAGCCCCAAAGTAACCAACCACCTATAGCCAAGCAGGATGTATACGTCCAACTGGGCTAACTCTGGGCTAGGCTAATGGCAGTAACTGAAGAGTTAGGAGCTGCAACTCAGCCTCCCAACCTTCTCAAGGGCTGGAGGAGCCTGGACGTCAATGGAAGGGATGGAGCTGAATTGGGGGATGGAGGGGGGCTGGTTTTTGTTGGAGATTTGAAGGACAGGTACAAAACGGGAAGGCCTTTGGAAAGCAAAGCTGCTTTCCTTCCCATCCATAACTGCCCCCTCCCAAGAATCCATTGTAAAACAATACAAAGTCACACCACACGTTTTTGGGTGCCCAAATAGTTAAATTTGGTGGCACGATTTGGGACTGTTTTCAGGGTTCCGGAAGGGCCTTAAAATTCCTAAAAATATACCACTTCCATTCCCACCCTTAAATTTCAAGACAGAAACACACACACACACACGCATATTCTTGTACCACTCCGAATCAAACAGCAGCTGAATTCCAGTGGTACAATCTCTGGATGCTGTCTATGGGTTGCCTACCCCATGCTAACCCTAGCGTGGATATTATTAATTTATCATCTTGGATCCTTTGTGTCATCCAAGCCATTCACACATGACAAAGAGAAACGCAATGACCCAAGAAAACCCAATACCCTTCAGAGCCAAATGGGATTCCAACCAGATTTGTGCAGAAAGTGTGTCTCCACCTTCTCAGTAAATCAGTTTGTATTGGGGGTGGGGGGTGGAAGTGGACTAGACAATCCTCTCTTTTAAGAGACATGCAGTAACTTCTGGAGAATTACTGATTTCCTTTCAACCTTTTTTTCTGAATCATTATGGCAGTGATTCTCCTCCTTGGTTGATGATTTGAATATAGAGGATGAAAAGTTTTTTCAAAGATTGAGGCAGAGTCATAGTTGTTCTTTTGAAAGACCACCTCCTTTTTCCTTCATCAAGCTTTTGCCACATCCTCCTACTGTACATCAGGGTTCATTTTGTCTCACAATACATCAGAAGAGCAGCTTATCAATCAAAAAGAAGGGCTCTGGAAGACGAAAATTGTGGCCATAAAAGAAAAGTAATGACAAAAATGGATTAAGGCAAGCAAGGAAAATGTTTTTGAAATAACTCTGGTGATGCTACTGTCTCTAATTCATAATCATGCATGGATCACATACAGATATATATCTCAAACTTTCCAAAGTCATCAGAAGTTCACTAAACCTTTTTCCCCAGCAGTGAGATTTTTTTTTCTTCCCCTCTGTGCCTATGCATGTAGTGTGAAAAAAATGCTAATTTAAAGACAACTAGTTCACCACAGATGTTGTCAGATTTCTCATGTGAAATAGCAAAGCGCTTTCTGCATGGAACAAAACTTTCTCATAGCTTTGAGTGTTTTTCTCCATATCTTACATAGATATGAAGGTGCAGGTGGCTAGCAAAGGCACCACGTGATGCAAATGTTATGTCTCGGTCTAAACCGTCCCATGGGAACAGTGTGCCCTAGCAGTTGGGAGGGGGAGACAGTATGCTTGCTTAGATGCAGCACTGCCACCTTATGGCAGTTTATACTATGTGCAATGTTTTATGCTTTGTGCTTGGTGGTTTCACACCTAACTTTCAGCCAATCAGAAAATTGGTCAGTGTATATCTCAGCTGTGAACTACGGTTCCTTGCTTCTTGGCTTCTGCTCGCCTATTAGCCATCTTCCTGCTCCTGAGGACTGAAAAGTGTGTAGCTATTCTTTGCTGTGAGTATAAACAAAGAATTGAGCTCCTTAAATGTCTTATCAGTGGAAGCATCATGGAAGATTATAATCTGCTTTGTCTTTACGTTTTTGCAACGCTGTAACATGTATATCCAACTTTGCTTTTATCACAAGTAAAGATTTTTAGCTTTGAACACTTTGTGTCTGTTTACTCTGCGCCTCTTTCCCTATAAGCCAGCGTTTTTCCAACAGATGTCCCCAATTCAAACCTGTCAACCACACTGATACTTTGTACTGCATTATAAGAATGTCTCCTTAGCTATTTTTTTTTAAAAAGAATTTGATATACTCCGTATATGTGGAATTCTGTGTGTGCTTCAGAACCTACTGATTTTCACTCAGTTAATATGAGACAATTTGTTACATCATAAGACACAGTTCTCAAAACTCTGCCTACGAAACACATTAACATGACATTTCATTCATTTAAATAATGCCCTGCATTCCATCCAGGACCAAAAGTCAGCACTTATGGAATGTTCTCCTTGATTTATCTTTACAATAAACCTGTAAGGCAGATTGGAATGACAGACAGCGATAGTCCAAACCAGTGAGATTCCATGGCTGACAGCAGACTTGATCCTGGATCTCCCCAAGCCCACCCAACATATCAATCACTAATGGTCACTATGTATTTGCCAAGAATCACACTTAAAATCAGACAAGGGAAGCAGTCAGAATCCTTTATATAAATATTCTTGGATTATTAGCAGAATACAGTGCACAAAAATAAAATGTATAGATCTTTAAAAATTGTAATAATTGACATTAAAGAAAAAATATGTTAGTAGCAGTTGGGCACCTGAAGGATATGAAGGAATTGGATGGAAGGTGTAATAGTTTCATCTTAATTACTGCTCCCTTACTCACCAGGCAATCTGCAGTGCCTGACTTGAATTTTTTAAAAAAACACTCATCTGAAAAATACAAATGAGAAATTGTCATGTTTTGCAGATATAATTCCAGCCTCAAGCGTCACTTTAATTTCTAAGAATGCCTCTTGGCCGTGTAGTCATTCTTAGAAATTAAAATGGTGCTTTGTTTGGAAGTGTGGCAGTTACTCAAGTCAATCAATCATTCTAGGTCTGCATGACCACTAAGGCATGCAACTCATGTGGTGGCCTTAGACCTGACACCATTTGTCAGCCTGTCTTACTATACAGGATTGTTGTGAAACCTGGAAGACACTGCTGCAGAGTTTGTCTGTTATTCTCGCAACAAGTGACTCTCTTGATTTACTAGAAAGCCTTCTCCTATCGCGTTAAGCAATAAAATACACATTCCAGACATGGGACCTTGTTAGATCAAATTATAGCCGCTAGCCATTTTTATGGCTGAATAAAAGTTATAAATCCCAAGAATTAAGCATTCATAATAGAAGTATAGACAGAATCGTAACTACTGCACGGAGAACAAAAGTCAGCCTAATCGATTTTAACGTTACCTCCTCAGAAAATATATAATTGCAAAGTAATTAGGCACAAGGCTCACCAACCGTCCTATTTTTTTTAAGTCTTTTGTTTCTGCAAGAGCACTGAAACCAGCATTATGCCCAGTGTTAAATCAGTTAGCTCACCCTACAGTATACTAAATACTGTGCTTCTTTGATAATGTGACTCTCTATTTTGAAGGTTATAGCAATAGAAACATTGCTTTTCTACAATTTAAACAAGATAAAAATATAACACATGATTCATAGCCAGAGCGGTGCCTGCCCCTCTCCATTCAGGAAAGTTCCTACCTGCCAGTGTGAGCAGAAATAGAGACCTGATTTGTTTAATGCTCCACACCATCTGTAGTGTTCATAATTCCTTTTCTTTATTGCTCCTTCCTTCCTTCCTTCCTTCCTTCCTTCCTTCCTTCCTTCCTTCCTTCCTTCCTTCCTTCCTTCTTTCTTTCTTTCTTTCTTTCTTTCTTTCTTTCTTTCTTTCTTTCTTTCTTTCTTTCTTTCTTTCTTTCTTTCTTCATTAAATAAATGGCACAATGCTGCTTTTCTCATTCTGTCCTCTTTGCCCACCCCTGTGGATGCCATATCAATGAATACATAATAATGAATAAAATAAGAAGCAAGATGTAGTGGAGGCTGAAGTAGAATTTGCCCCAACAGGACCACTCTTCTACTAAGCCTAACAGCCCCCCCTCAAGAAAAAAATTGAAATAATGTGAGAAAGTTAATTGGCTACTCTAGGATGACCCCTGAATCAGTGATGTTTTTCAAGTCTTTGTAAGAGTGTTAACATAATGAATTGCACCAGCTTCAGCATGGTTTCTTCACTGAGGGTTGAGAATTTTCAAAGGGAAAAGTAAAGTCAAATTTTGGTTTAACAGATCCTATTTAGTGAACTTCAGATGAAAAGGACCAAACTTCCATCTGGACACCCATTGGCTGAAATAACAGGCAAGTTAATAGAAATCCATAGGAGGTAGTTAATTTTATATTAAAGTTATATTAATTATAGCTTATTCACAGATAGATGATATAGATATAGATATACTGTAGATATAGATATAATCACATAACTCTAGCCAGTTTGATGTAGCGGTTAAGGCATCAGGCTAGAAACCAGGACACTGTGAGTTCTAGTCCCACCTTAGGCACAAAGCCAGCTGGGTGACCCTGGTCCAGTCACTCTCTCTCAGCCCTAGGAAGGAGGCAATGGCAAACCACTTCTGAAAAACCTTGCGAAGAAAATGGCATGGACTTGTCCAGGCAGTCTCCAAGAATCAGACACGATTGAAGAGATTAAAAAAAAAATACAAAAACTGACACCCCAAAACACAGAAACATACTGTATATCCAGGATAGTATCTGGTTTCAATAAATGTTCTCTGGGAAAGCTCTATTTTCAGAAGCTTCCAGAAGGTAACTAAAGTTGGGGCCAAATGCATTTTTCATGGGAGGTTATTCCAGCAGGTTGGCCCAAGGGTGGAAGAACAACACTTCCAGGGCTCAGCCCAACCTCCCAAAAAGCTGCTTCTCCTGGCATGTTCAACATGGTCAAGCTGATTCCAGTGACAATACCCATAGGTGGATACACGTATCTTTATAAATGTCATGCCCTCCCCCAAATATAATTAAAATACATTTAACATCCAGATAGAAACTCTGGGAAAATAGAAAGGTCTTCACCTGGTGCCAAAAAGATGCAAATGTGGGTACCCTTCAATGTTCTCTGGGTAGAGAATTCCATAAAAGAGGCACCACCACAGAAAAAGCTCTCCCCCTTGTAGAGGCCCACCTCACCTCCTTTGGTGAGATGACACGGAGGAGGGCTTTATGAGATGACCTTAAGGTCTGGGTAGGTACATTCAGAAGAAGGCAGTTCTTCTTTTTCTTCTCCCTTACCTCTCACCTTTTCCTGGTCCTCTTGGGCAAAGTTCATAATCCATCCTTTCAAGAGAGAGATGTCAACTTTCTCTAGTGGAACAAAGATGACAGCATGGGTACAACCCCTAAAACCTTTGCCACTCTGCTTAGAATACAGTAATGAACTTGGGTTGACAGTCTCTCTGAGTAGTTTGAATCCTACAAAAATTGATTTGAAAATAAAACAGGCTGAAGAAATCCAAAGCAACAGAAGTTTTTAAATTCTCAGGAGAGATCAAGCCAGGTTTGAGAGCAGCACTAACCCAGATACATATAAACAAACAAACAAACAAACAAAAAACCAGGCAGACATTAAACACAAGTAACTTTACACAGCACAAAAACCCAGATGAACAACAAAACCACTTTGGTTCTACCTTATTTCGTTGCATTTTTATTAGATTTTTATCCCGCTTTTATTTTTGGTCAACTCAAGGTGGTGTACATGTCTAAAGCTCCTGCTCCTATTTTCTACACAAAACCATCTTATGCGGTGGGGTGAGAGCATGTGACCAGCCCAAGATCACCCACCTGGCTTTCATGCCTAAGGGGGGACTAGAACTCATGGTCTCCTGATTTCTAACACCTTGGCCACTAAACCAAACTGGCTGTTGCAAGACAACATGTAAGCAGAACAGCTAAATTAGTCCTACGCTGCATGTGATATTTGCTGTTAAGACTCACAGACATTTAAAAGTTTCTCCTTCCTCAGCTATAATCCCCTCTCGAAGAGAATATTTGTAGCTCAGGGTTGAACTGGGGAGTCTTTGGTGCTCTCTGAGCCTTGTTGTTTTCATGCAGACGTTTCATTGCCAGGCTAGGCAACATCTTCAGTGCGAAAAGGGAGTGGAACTTGCTGTCTGTTTATATACCCTGGCTTGTCCTGCCTGTGTTGGTGGGGGTCTTGTACTCTCCTTGGTAGTTCCTTGATTGGGCTGTTGTGTGCTGTTTGGGTGATTGACTGAGTTAATGGTTCCTTGATTAAGGTCTATTGTGTTGTTTGATTGCTCCTCTGCTGCTAATCTTGCTGTTAATCTATGCATATCTTGTTGTTGATTGCTGGCCCAGGGGTGTTCTGGTCTTCTGGCTATTCTATTGTCTCTTATGAATGGTATGTAAATGTTGTTAACCTCTATGTGTCTGTTGATGGCTGCTTTGTCTGAGTGCCTCACCACCTACTTTCAGTTTGATGGACAAATATTCCAACAAATCAAAGGAACACCTATGGGATCACCACTCTCAGGACTCATAGCAGAGATAGTAATGCAACGTCTAGAAAGGATAGCACTCCCACACATACAACCCAAAGTATGGATCCGGTATGTAGATGACACCTTCGTCATAATAAAAAAGGATCAACTGGAGGAAACACATGAAGCCATCAACAACATCTTCAAAGGAATAAAATTCACAAGGGAAGAAGAAAACAACAACACACTACCCTTCTTGGACATCCTCATCAGTAGAGGAAATGATGGCATTCTAGAAACACAAGTCTACCGGAAATCTACCCACACTAACCAAGTGCTCCACTATCAAAGCAATAACCCAACCTCACACAAGAGGAGCTGTGTAAGAACACTATTCAGACGAGCACAAACACACTGCAGCAACCCAGAACACCAGAAAAAGGAAACAGACCACTTATATAGCATCTTCCAGCAAAATGGATATCCACACAACTTTATCAAAAAGTGCCTGACCACTCAACCCACCACAGCAAAAACCAACAGAAGCTATGAAAACGATTACACTGCCATACATCAGAAACATCTCAGAAACTACTAATAGACTGTTACATCCACACGGCATCACTGTAGCACACAAACCAACCAAAACCCTTCAGAACATTGTAAGTAAACCAAAAGACCCAGTAGCCTAAGAAGAAAAAACAGGAGTTATCTACAACATACAGTGTAAGGACTGTAACAGCCACTATGTAGGACAGACTGCCAGAAGACTAGCAGAACGCATCCACGAACACCAACTAGCAGTCAGAAGACACAATGAAAACTCCTTAATCTCACAACACATGGACAGACTTAACCATACATTCAACTGGGAAACTGTGAGCATATTAGACCAGGCCAAATCCAAAAATGCTAGAGAATTCCTGGAAGCTTGGCACTCAGACAAAGCAGCCATCAACAGACACATAGAGGTTAACAACATTTACATACCATTCATAAGAGACAATAGAATAGCCAGAAGACCAGAACACCCCTGGGCCAGCAATCAACAACAAGATATGCATAGATTAACAGCAAGATTAGCAGCAGAGGAGCAATCAAACAACACAATAGACCTTAATCAAGGAACTATTAACTCAGTCAATCACCCAAACAGCACACAACAGCCCAATCAAGGAACTACCAAGGAGAGTACAAGACCCCCACCAACACAGGCAGGACAAGCCAGGGTATATAAACAGAGAGCAAGTTCCACTCCCTTTTCGCACTGAAGATGTTGCCTAGCCTGGCAATGAAACGTCTGCATGAAAACAACAAGGCTCAGAGAGCACCAAAGACTCCCCATAATCCCCTCTATTGCCAAACTATTTCTTAAAGTTTGTACTTTTCATAGTTTGTTAGAAGTTAAAACAGATTATATGGAACAAAATATAGGCCATATAGATGAGTCAACACCAGAAATTTACAAGTTACAGGTTTGAATGAGAGCAAGCTCCCACTACATGTTTGGGACTACCACTCTTATAATCTTAGATTATAAGAATATAGAGAGAGAGCCAGTTTGGTCTAGTGGTTAAGCTGCTGGGCTAGAAACCAGGAGACTGAGAGTTCTAGTTCCGCCTTAGGCCTGAAAGCCAGCTGGGTGACCTTGGGCCAGTCACTCCCTCTCAGCCCAACTCACCTCACAGGGTTGCTATTGTGGGGAAAATAGGAGGAGGAAGGAGTATGAGGTATATTCACCGCCTTGAGTTATTTATAAAAATAATAAAGGCCGGATAAAAATAAAATAATAAAAAAAATAAAATAATAAAATAAAATAAAATAAAATAAAATAAAATAAAATAAAATAATAAAATGAAATAATAAAATAAAATAAAATAAAAAATAAAAAATAATAAAAAATAATAAAATAAAATAATAAAATAAAATAAAATAAAATAAAATAAAATAAAATAAAATAAAATAAAATAAAATAAAATAAAATAAAATAATAAAATATAATAAAATAAAATAAAATAATAAAATAAAAAATAAAATAAAATAAAATAATAAAATAATAAAATAATAAAATGAAATGAAATAAATAAAATATTTATTTATTTATAAATATTAAAATGTTAAAATGCGCGGTTAAAATGGTGAATTGTATAACTAATGTATATATATGCTTGTAAGCCGCCTAGAGTCCTCCATTAGGGAGGGGATAGGCGGGGTATAAATACCACAATAAATAAATAAATTAAATAAATAAAAATAAAATACAGTATATTCCCAAGACATTAATCAAAATTTAAAGTAAAAAAGAAATATGCCAAAAGGATGGCAACATGGCGAAAGGAAAATTGAAAATACTTTAAGAAAAGAAAAGAAATGTGACTTGAAGGGTTATTCATCCCAATTGTGTTGTGGTAATTGGAGAAGTCATAGTTCTGCAAAAATGCAGTAAAACGCTTGAATTCAGTTTTCCTGGCATAAATCGATCTGCCATATAACTTCACTACTGCTTAAAAATGCAATCAAGTTCAACAGTGGTTCAAGAGAAAAGGAACCATCTGGTGTCTAATGAAGATCTTCTGGATTTCATGAAAGTATACACTTGGTCTTTTGCAAAACTAGACAGCTTAACTGCTTTACAAAATGACATTATCTCAATGGATGCAAAAAATTGTCAGAGATATTTTCTATTTAAAAAGGGTAATGTAAGAAATGGAGAAATTGTCCAATTAAGCTGTTCTAACTGAATTGAGTGTGTACTTAAATGCTAAGTACATTTAAAAAATCTGTCACTTATTAAAAACCTAATTGCCGAATTTTGAATGCTAATGGAAATCATAGAGATACAGAAAAACATCATGCTACCTACCGTGAGTAACTGAGAATAACCAGAGAATTAAGCAGATATATAACTAAAAGATCTCTCAGAAACTACATTGAAATATGTAGAGGTGGTTAAAATTCTAGTTATGGCAACGCTAGGCTGCATATTCAATTAGCTATTATTGTTATTTACAGTTCAAAATAATATATCCTAATTTTTCTATTATTTCAAAATACACTTCTGCTTACATTGATTTCCATGCAGAATCCCTTTGCATGTCAACTGAATGCACAAAAATGAGAAAACTATGGCTGCCCTAAAGCCTTAGTGCCACAGGAAAGGCCCTTCCTATGTATTTTTTCAAAATGTGTGTGTAATAACTCTCCAGCTGTATCATGTTCAAGAACTCTTCTATTATTGTTGATTTAACTACCAAGGTCTATAGAGCAATTAGTCTATGTGAGCTGTAGTCTCATAAAGTAACTACTGCTCCGTAAACCAGCTTCAGCCAGCATTCTGACCTCTAAAAAATCCTTAAAGGAAAAGTGCTACTCCCACATCATCCTAGTTTTAACAAAATATAGCATAAGACTATAATAATAATATAAATATTTGTCCATTCTTTACACAGATCATTAGCATTGTTCAATGAATCTATCTGGAGCTCTGCATATTCTGGCTGATTTCTGCAGAGTGAAACTTCTGGTTCCCTGTTAACATTAGCTGGGTCTGATAGAAGAGAATATCTGTAGCTCAGGGTTGAACTGTGGAGTCCTTGGTGCTCTCTGAGCTTGGTTGTTTGCTTGCAGACATTTCATTACCCAACTCGGTAACATCATCAGTGTGAGTGAGTGTCAGATTTGCTCCCTGTTTGTATACAGTAACTTGCCCTGCCAGTGTTGGTGGGGCATGGTTTTTTCCTTGGTAGTTCCTTGATTAGATATCGGGGGGTGATCCTGTCAACTAAAAATAGTATGTTGTTTAAAAATAATTATGTAAAAATTTGGAATGATGTGAAAAATGATTTGTTAAGATGGGGAAAATTACAATTGTCTCTTATGGGAAGAATATCTGTGATTAAGATGAATGTTTTGCCTAGGATGTTGTTTCTTTTTCAGACCATACCGATTTTGACAACAGATTTACCATTCAACTAATGGCAGAAAGATATTTCGAAATTTGTTTGGCAAGGCAAGAAACCAAGAATTAAGTATAAATTGTTGCAAGATGCTAAAGAACGAGGAGGTTTGGGCTTGCCTAATTTAAAACTATATTTTGATGCTTGTTGTTTGCTTTGGATGAAGGAATGGATTACTTTGGAGAACAAGAAACTATTACAGCTTGAAGGACATGAATTAAGATTTGGGTGGCACTCCTATTTGTGGTATGATAAAGTTAAAGTTAATAAGGATTTTAAAAATCATTTTGTTAGGAGTACCATATTAAGGATTTGGAATAAATATAAGGTAAGATTGTCTCCTAATGTACCATTATGGTTGTCACCTCAAGAAGCATTTGTTAGAAGAGAAAATGTGGGGGAAGTAAGTTGGTTAAAGTATAAAGATTTGTTGAATTTTGAAGAGAGTGAACCAAAGTTTAAAACAAGGGAAATGTTAGAGTTGGAAGATTTCACATTTCATTGGTTTACATATTTGCAATTGCTAGAACGTTTTAAGGTGGATAAAAAGAATTATAAATTTGTTAATGAAATAACTCAGTTTGAAATGGAACTTTGTATTAATGATGAACCTGTTATTACCAAAATGTATAAAATGTTGTTACAGATGAATCTGGAAGATGAACAGGTTAAAGAATGCGTGATTAAATGGGCTAAGAACTTCGGATATAACATTATGCTGGAACAATGGGAAAATATGTGGAATAAAGGTTTGAAATTCACCTTGAATTATAAGTTAAAAGAGAATTTTTATAAGATGATGTATTGTTGGTATTTAACTCCTGATAAGTTATCAAAAAAAAAAAAGGGGGCGTGGTGGCTCAGCGGGTAAGATGCCAGGCTTGTCGATCGGAAGACTGCAACTTCGGAGGTTCGAATCTCTAGCCCTGTGTGCGGAGTGAGCTCCCGCACTAGCTCCAGCTCTTGCCAACCTAGCAATTCGAAAGCATGCAAATGCAAGTAGATTAATAGGTACCACTTCGGTGGGAAGGTAACAGCGTTCCACGCGCATCATGCCGGCCACATGACCATGGAAGCGTCTTCGGACAACGCTGGCTCTTCGGCTAACAAACGGAGATGAGCACCGGCCCCTAGAGTCGGACACGACTGCACAAATGTGCGGGGGGTACCTTTACCTTTACCTAAGTTATCAAAAATGTATAATGGTGTAACAAATGTTTGTTGGAAGTGTTCACAGGTAGAAGGAACCTTTTATCATCTCTGGTGGACTTGTGAGAAGGCTAAAACAATTTGGGATCAAATATGTATTATTATCCAAAAGATTTTAAAAGTGGATATACAAAAAAAGCCAGAACTGTTTCTTTTGGGATTGATGGAGAAGCAGTTGGAGAAAAAATACGGAATTTTGCTTTTATATATGATCACAGCTGCAAGACTTTTATATGCACAGTGATGGAAAGATCCACAGATACCTATGGTTGAAGACTAGATTGTTAAATTAATGGATCTGGCCCAAATGGCTAAATTAACAGCATTAATTAGAGAACACTCTGTTTCTGGATTTATAAATGTTTGGCAACCACTTCTAGATTACTTGCTTGTGGTAGAAAAAAATGAAGCTTTGATTTTGTGTTTTAATTATTAAATGGTTTGTTTTAATAGAAATAATGTTACTATGGATTAACTAATGGTAAGAGATTATATTTGTAAATTTACCTATATCTGTTTTAGAGAAGTCGGAAGTCGCTTTTCTGTTTTTGTTTTCTATTTGCACTTTTATAGTTTTTTTCTTTTTTCTTTAGCTCTATTTTCTAGCTTTTCTGTATTTTCTATTTTGTATTTTAGTTATACTCTGAAAATTACTAAAGTTCTTCAAAAAGGTAGTTCCTTGATTAGGGTATTGTTTTCTGCTTGATAGTTTGCCTGGTGTTAATCCCTGCTTATCTGGGTTTTGGCTACTGTAGAGGATGTTTTCTGGTCTTTTTGTTTCCTTCTTAGCATTTTTATTATCTCTTTTGAAATGGTGTGTAAATATGGTTTATTTCTATGTGTCTATCGATGGCTAGTAGCTGGGTCTTTTTGCTGGTGGTCTTCTATGGCAGTGTTTCTCAACCTTGGCAACTTTAAGATGTGTGGACTTCAACTCCCAGAATTCCCCAGCCAGCACGGCTGGCTGGGGGATTCTGGGAGTTGAAATCCACACATCTTAAAGTTGCCAAGGTTGAGAAACACGGCTCTATGGTGTCACAGGTTCTTTTTATACCCACAGGTTGTTTATCCAGACTCAAATGAAGTCCCCCAATAAAGCACTGCACACTTAAAGTTTTTAAACTTCCCTTTTTAGATTTAGGGAGGTGTTTTACTTTAAACAAACTATTTACAACATAAAAGTGTGTTCTATATAACTATGTGACTAGCTAATATCTACAATCCTAGCTTATAACTAACTAACCTATATTACTAATGGACTTATACTATACAACTACTTCTATCCTTATCTAATAATTAACTATTCTTATATTGCTACTATTGCTACAAGCTTACTCTATTGCTACTATAGCTAGCACACAGCTTCTTTAATTGGGCAGTTTGCACACACTTGCCCCTCTTCACACGTTTGCTGCTGTCAGGGTTTCCTGTGAAAAGCAAATCGCTTTCTTTACTGTCTATGTACTTTCTGTTTACTATTCCTCTGTAGTGTTCTCAAAACAAAGTCACTGATAAGGAAGGCACAGGTGGGTAGCCTTGGCCAGCCAAGGCATCATGTGATGTTATTGTCTCAGTCCGAAATAACTATCTCATGGGAACCAAAGCCCACACTCTGGGGGGGGCGGGTGAGACAGTATGCTTGGTTAGATGCAACACCGCCATCTCATGGCAATTTATACTATGTGCAATCCTGAACGCTTTAGGCTTTGTTAATTTGAAAAGCCTTTTGACCCATGATTCTAAGGTTCCACCAATCAGAAAGCTGAAACAAGTGTATATCTCAGCTGTGAACTATGGGTCTACGCTTCTTGACTTCTGTCCGGTCTTTTAGCCATGTTCGTGTGTATGTTCTACCTCTGAAGACTAAGAAGTGCGTAGCTATGCGTGGCTGTGTATGTAGGTCATGGCATGGGCCTTCATGTCTGTCAATGGAAACAAACACGAAACTGCTTGTATGTATATTTTTCCTTTTTGCAATAATGTAACTGTATATACATTTATTGCCTTACAAGTAAACATTTTAGCCATAAAAGCTGCACTCTGTCTGATTACTCTGCGCCTTACCCCATAAGCCAGCATTATCCCACAGCTGCAGGACTTTTCTCCTGTGTGTTGTGTTGTTTCCTCTGGACCTTCCAAGTCTCTGTGGTGAAAACAAACACCTCTTTGCTTCTTCGGTTGCTTTACTTTCTTTCTGGATGGCGGTGGCAGCGGCGGCAGCTGCTGCTGCACAATCTCCACCCACACATCAGCTCTGCAATCTCCTACTTTCTCTCACCTCCTCTCTGTTACAAAGCTGCTTTTTATCAGTCGCTCTGCCATCCTGACGCTGGGAGGAGGTTTGAAGTAAGAGGGAGGGAGGCGGCACAGCTGCCTGCAATTACCCCGGCGGCTTGCTCTCCCACATATGGCCACTCTGATTCCCCATTGACCTTCTCCTATTTTTTGATGGCACTTCATTAACAGTCTCCTTTTCTTCTCTCCTCCACTCCTGCTCCAGTGGAGGAACAAGGAGCAAGTGGCACAGGTTACATATGTAAAAACAAGCTGTAGGAGTCACCACCTCAACTGAGTGGGGAGCTCCATAGGTCAACACAGCCTAAGTGGTAGCTTTAAAAATGCAGACATAAAACATTAGGTTTCAAAGGTCGTTAAGCCTTGATCACCACAGATTTCTTGAATTTGTTTATGCAACCATTTAGGTTGGGCAAATGTAGTGATGTGAACATCCAGCAGGCTGAAATAACCTAGGTGAGCTTGGAGTTTTATGTAAAACACAATCTCAGCAAAGGAGTAGGTTTAAAAAAAAATAACTCAAAAGAACCAAAAAGGAATTGCCCTATTAGGCAGAGGTGTTTTTCAGTAACTGACAGGCTTAAGACCTACTTTCAACAAGACCATTAGACTGCAGGTATCCCATACCGGATGTTATACGGGAGAAGCCATATTGTTTAGTAGAAAGACAAAAGTCATGGCCAGAGAGCTGAGGGCTATTATCAGACACAATATTGGGAATCATCTGGCAAAAGAAAAGAGCAGAGCCTTTGGGTGATGGATAATCTCTATAGTGGTAAAGTCCTTTAACAAAGCAACCTCAGGATAATATGAGAAAATAATCTACCATTATTAAATAATCCTTGCCCATCACTCTAAACATATCAATACCTACTTTGTATCAAGTTTCTTGTATGTCCTTATTAATCTATATAGGCTCCTTTTTATTCTAAAAAGCAGTTTGATTATGCATTGCATTTTGATTGACTCTGTTAATGCCAGCCAATATAAAACTTTCCTGACATTTACACTCTTCCATACCAGGATGATCATCATGAATCCTTTGAATCATATCAGGTTTTAAGACAGCAAGGAGAACGATCCTGCAACATTTAAATAAGACACATCAGTTACAGAATGGCCTACAAAAATTGAAAGTATGGGACTTAGCTGGCCAATCATCACGAAGAGCTTACAGAAACATTGGCAACATGGCATTTTGAACTATAACCCCAACAAATTTGCTGCACAACTTACTTGGCGACGGGGTAATTTTGTCAAAACTCACTGATCTGTACGATATCCCCATCCAGATGATCCTCATCCACAGTTTTATCACCTGCCTTGGATAGTGTGTCAACAGTACCAGATCCTTGCCAAGCTTATAGGCCAATGTTAAATCATAAAACTATAACTCCAAAAAAATTGCTAAAACCTGGAAGGGATCTACCAGAGACTCTTGGCAGCAGAGGTAGAAACTAAATGCTCGTGTCTATCTCAGCAAACATGACTTGTTTACAAATGCCTTTATGGTATTTCAATCAAAAACGAATCTAAGAAGCTTAAAAAAGCAAAGCACAATAACCATGAATCAGAGCCAAAGCTATCTACTTAATTCAAGCATATAGGACTTTGGTACTGTAATGGTCCCACACACATGCACCACAGGCCTCTAAAAATCCCCATGCTTTTGCAAAAGGATTGCTCCATACTTTGGAAGCCTCTGTAGATTATTTTAGTCTTTTTTGCTGTCAAAGTACTGGAAGACTGGAGCTGCCTCAATTAAATGTTTCAGTGTTTCAAAAGCTGGCTTCATGTTGCTATCCCCATGCCATATTTTTTCTGGTTTCTTTGCACTGTAATCCGAGTACCATGTGACATTCTTTTATTGATAAAAGAGAAAGCCTGTCATTAAGAACTATTTTATTACTGCAAAGCATTAAGTCTACAAAACAAGCTTATATCTATACCAAGAGTAGCTACTGCTCTGCATACTTGACTCAGTCAGTTCTCCTACCATGTGACTCCAAAGAATTTTTAAATTGATAGGGATATTGCCACAGCTGGAAAAGGAAGAAGACTGCTACTCTGTTTTCCAGCATCTTTTCCTGAAGAAAGAGACATTGAGGTGGGCAGGACTCTATACAGAAACCAATGTAAGTCCTGCCAGCATCCACCCACTGCTGTGGACAGGGTATGATGGGTTTCACTGAATTGGAATAAGCTGTGTGAAGGGGACTTTATGCTGCAGTTAGACAATAAGAAATGGTACCAATCGAAGATAATATTTATAGCTCAGGGTTGAACTGTGGAGTCCTTGGTGCTCTCTGAGCCTTGTTGTTTTCTTGCAGAGGTAAACAACATTTACATACCATTCATAAGAGACAATAGAAAAGCCAGAAGACCAGAACACCTCCTTGCCAGCAATCATCACCCAGATATGCAAAGATTAACACCAGAATTAGCACCAGAGGAACAATCAAACAGCACAATATACCTTATTCAAGGAACTATCAATCAACGAAGCAGCAAACAACAGCCCAATCAAGGAACTACCAAGGAGAGAACAACACCTCCACCAACACAAGCAGGACAAGCCATGGTATATAAACAGAGAGCAAGTACTTTTCGCACTGAAGATGTTGCCTAGCCTGGCAATGAAACGTCTGCAAGGAAACAACAAGGCTCAGAGAGCACCAAGGACTCCACAATAAGAAATGGAAATGATAATGTAAAACAAGGCCCTTGCTTGGACATGGTTGCCCTCTGCTCTACAATTTGATGGACTGAATGATTGACTGCCCTTATTACTACTGCATCTTGCCAAGTCCCATAATTCGTTAATTTAGCAAGCTTCAAATGGATAAGAATAGAATAGAAACTTTATTGATTTAGTCATTTGACCATATCAAAAATATAAAACCAATACAAGTAAATACAAAGAAAACAGATGGTAAGAATCAGGAAGGCTGATGCTTGTTAGCGTTCAGAGAAAACCGAAAAAGCATAAAGAAGTTCCTTACTATTCCTTAAGTAGCTTGTGAAAAGATATGTTTATCTGGGAGTTCACTTCTCAATTAATTCAATAATTACAAAGTTGAAAGGAAAGTGATAATAAATGAACTCATTAAGTAATTGCTTGTCACTCTGTAGCGTAACTAACAATGGGTCCATTTTCTACAGCAGAATCCATTAAGATAATTAACTATTGGGCCAACTGATTTGATCTTTTCCCCTGCCTCTGCTAAAGAGCTAAAAAGCATCTAATTTTGCTAATTTACCTCCAACAAGTAAATATTGATGAGATGTGTAGGGTCTGTATCATTTAAAGAAAATCAGTTTGTTGTGTTACCTATTCTCATTTAATTGCAACGCTCAGTATACTAAGGCAAGATATTTGCAAATTATTAGGAGAAACTCTGCTTTCATAAAAAAATATCTACTAATACAACTGTGTCATAATCCTGTATAAGCCCCACTGAATCCAGAGGCAAAGCTCCCATCACTGAACAGGAAACATAATCCTGAATTCCTGCCATCCTCTACAGGTGCTTTCCTGGATCAGAAAAGATCTTTAAAAGATATTTGGCTGCAAGGGGCTTATGGATACCCTACTTTGTTCAGAATCTGGAGGCCTGTTTAAATTAGCCATGAAAAGGACAATGATTTCTTAACTTTTTTTTTAATGGAATTGTCTCTTTGTCTGCCTTGCTGATCTCTTGCCTCTTGGATTTTAAAGGTGCTCCAGTAAGAATTTCTGTGTAATTCTTTTAAAAATTAGAAGCATGTAGCTTTTCTGCACTACAGGTAGTCCTCACTTAACAAGCACAATTGGAACTGGAACTTTGGTTGCTAAGCAAAGCAGTCATTAAGTGAATCTGACCCAATTTTATGACCTTTTTTGTGGTGGTTGTTAAACAAACCACGCGGTTCCCCATTGATTTTGCTAGCCAGAAGCCGGCTGGAAAGGTCGAAAATGTTGATCATGTGACCACGTGACGCTGCGATGGTCATAAATGCAAACCAGTTGCCAAGTGCCCAAATCGTGATCATCTGCCTGCGGGGATGCTGCGACAAATGTAAGTTGGTTTTTTCAGCACCATTGTAAGTCTGAACCATCACTAAATGAATGGTTGTTAAGCGAGGACTACCTGTATCAACGTTGCACTCAAGGAAGACATATTAAGAACTACTCAAATGAGAGAATCAGATTCACTCCAAGCCTGGCTGGCAACTCGACAAGTCAGAGTTTCTCAGAGCTCTGAGCTCTGAGACCTGGCTAACTTTCTATCTTGTTTGCAGGGGTCTATAGACCACTGAAGTTTCCCCCTGGAGAAGGGGGAACCAGAAGATTGCTCACAGAGCCATTGTAATTGCCCACTCCTGTTTTTCTTTGTTGTTTCCACCGCGGAGAAGAACGGGGTGAATGCAATGAAATGGCCGAAGGAGGATCCTAGCTCTGCAGAGAACGTAAGTCTCTTGGGAGACACAAGAGTGACAGCCAGCTTTTAGACCACTTTATATTAGTTTTCTTTTTTAGATTAGCACATTTTTTATTATCTAAAATTTATCTTTGGACTTCGTTCAAAATGTTGGCTAATTTTGTGTTTTCTTTGCTATAATTAATTTTGGTGGAAGTTTGATAGATTTTATTTTGGCAACATAGTGAACAAGTTTTGTATTTTTCTGCCTTTCTTTTGTATCAGAGAAATTGGGATTTAAGAGACTTTGTTGGTATTTCTTACTCGACAAACTAACTGACTTTTGAGAAATTGTTTGTTTGGGTTAAGCAGCTTGAAGCCTGAAGAATAAAGAAGAATAAAGAATAAAGTATAGAGAATGTGTGCCTCTCTACCTTTTTTTTTTTCTACTTTTTTTTTAGAAAGGACTATCTTTCATTTGGAATATATCTTCATCTTTCCTTTTACAAACTGTTTGAAATACTGCTCTGTGGAATTTTTTCATCTTTTACTTTAAAAGCTTTTCTTACTTAAAGAAATAGACATTATTGATAAATAATAGAACAGCTGTTCCCTGCTCCCCTGAGAAAATTTTTTGTTTTGGCTACGGCAGCTGATTATGATTTGAACATGGCATTTCTCACAGCACTTCAGGATTTTAAGGAAGAAACCAGCAAAAATTTTTTGCAAATTAAGAAATCCATAGAACGTATATTAATAGTTTTGATGGCTCAGGAACAGAAGATACAAGGGACAGATTTAGAAACAGAGGAAAGACCTTTCGAACCAGTAGAGAAACAGGGAAAGAGGACTTTGAATGTATTGGTACAGAAGAAGATTATGATATTTTACAGGAAGTGGTCTATTAAATGTTTGGGCATAAATACATTGTGGCAGCTGAGACAGGAAGATTTTAATATGCAAATTGATAGATATGGCAAAATAAACATTTTGATATCCCACATGAGTTACAGAAATAAACAAGTTGCATATTGTGATATTGGCATAACCTAAACAGGAGATTTATTGATATTGATTTGGAATGCAAGGTGAATGAAAATGCGGATTTGGTATTGTACACAGAGTAAGCACAGATATGAGAAACTTACAGATGCATAAAAACATGATATTTTAAGTGTAAGATACAAGATTATAAATAAATATGTTGATATTATATATTACTTTTTCTGGAGACACATTTATGAGAAGACAATGAGATGATGAGATGGAATTAGAATGTAGGTTATTACAAGAATATGTTGTATGTATTAGGTTATATGTTATGTTAGGTTTTGTATTTTTGCTATATTATGTATTATGTTATGTAATATGTTAGATTATGTATTAATGGAATATATAGTCATAACATGAACAGAATATACTGTATTTTATTAGATGTAGATAAGGCCTTTATTTGTTATACTAATTGGACTTTATTGAAGATATAAATATAGATGTAAAAGTGGAAAGAGCAAATGGAAAACATTTAATTGATGCAACAATGAACATTTGATTACTATTCTAAGGAGTAGAAACCAGAGATGGATTGTTGGAAGATATCAAGAAAGGCGAAACCTATATGAAGAACAGAAGATTGGATTATAGAAATCAAAGGGTATATGACAAAGAAAAGTTTCTGTGTATTGTATAAAAGACTAACATTTAAAGTTAATTGTTGTACTTAAAGTTCAAGGATAAATTGGAGGACATCTATTTTCTATATTTTCTTTGTTTGTTATTTTTTGACTTCACTTTTTCTTTTCCTTTTTCTTACTTTGTATTTCTATTTCTTTTCTTTTGTATTACCTCTTAATATGTATTTTAAAATTTAATAAAACTTATGGATAAAAAAAAAATGAGAGAATCAGATACCGTTTCTGAGAGATGGTAAAATAAATAACTATCAACTTTGAGTACAACATACTTTTGACTTCGGAAGGGAAACTTTTTTCTTCTCTTAGGCAACAAAAAGTCTTGACACAAAATGTCTCTGTTTGGTATTGATAAACGCAGAGGAGACAGGTCTGTCTGAATTATTTCTCTGTATTTTAACTATTGGTTGCCAAACTTAAGAAATTCATTTTCTTTTGAGAGAAAGTTTGGTTTCTCCAAAATATTGGCCATCACTTACTGAAATGCGCACCGACAAATAAATCATTAATACAACATGCCTTGAAGCAGAGAAACATGCATTTTTTGATCTTGTCTTCTTTCCAGTCCTCATAATGTAAAAGAAAATATAATGTTATTATAAATGAGAATACAGTTTCTGAGATGTGGGAAGGAATACTGACTAGTTTCCAGAAGAAAACAGGACATGGAAGACTGCCAAATTAGAAGTGAAAAAGTCCTATAAAAAGTATGAATATTTCATAACTACAAAAGGAAGAAAGACAATAGGAAAAGGTGTCAGAAGTCTATTTGCATTATTCATTACTTTAATCATATTTAGCTAAAATCAAAGATTTTTTGTTGCTTATTTGTTCAGTCGCTTCCGACTCTTCGTGACTTCATGGAATAGCCCACGCCAGAGCTTCCTGTCAGCCGTCGCCATCCCCAGCTCCCCCACGGTCATGTCCGTCACCTCCAGAATATCATCCATCCATCTTGCCCTTGGTCGGCCCCTCTTCCTTTTGCCTTCCACTTTCCCTAGCATCAGCGTCTTCTCCAGGGTATCTTGTCTTCTCATTATGTGGCCAAAGTACTTCAGTTTTGCCTTTAATATCATTCCCTTAGGTGAGCAGTCTGGCTTTATTTCCTGGAGTATGGACTGGTTTGATATTCTTGCAGTCCAAGGCACTCTCGGAATTCTCCTCCAACACCACAGTTCAAAAGCATCTATCTTCCTTCGCTCAGCCTTCCTTATGGTCCAGCTCTCGCAGCCATAGGTTGTTGTTGTTGTTCAGTCGTTCAGTCGTGTCCGACTCTTCGTGACCTCATGGACCATAGCACGCCAGGCCTTCCTGTCCTCCACTGTCTCTCGGAGTTTACTCAAATTCATGTTCATTACATCGGTGATGCTATCTAACCATCTCATCCTCTGCCGTCCCCTTCTCCTTTTGCCCTCAGTCTTTCCCAGCATCAGGGTCTTTTCCAGTGAGTCCTCTCTTCTCATTAGGTGGCCAAAGTATTTGAGCTTCAGCTTCAGCATCTGTCCTTCCAATGAGCAGTCAGGGTTGATTTCCTTTAGGATTGACTGGTTTGACCTCCTTGCAGTCCAAGGGACTCTCAAGAGTCTTCTCCAGCACCACAGCTCGAAAGCATCAATTCTTCGGCGCTCAGCCTTCCTTATGGTCCAACTCTCACAGCCATACATTGCTACTGGAAAAACCATAGCTTTAACTATACGGACCTTTGTCGGCAAGGTGATGTCTCTGCTTTTTAATATGCTGTCTAGGTTTGCCATAGCTTTCCTTCCAAGGAGCAAGCGTCTTTTAATTTCATGGCTGCAGTCACCGTCTGCGGTGATCTTGGAGCCCAAGAAAATAAAATCTGTCACTGCTTCCATTTCTTCCCCTTCTATTTGCCAGGAAGTGATGGGACCAGATGCCATGATCTGGGTTTTTTTAATGTTGAGTTTCAAGCCAGCTTTTGCACTCTCCTCTTTCACCCTCATCAAGAGGCTCTTTAGTTCCTCTTCACTTTCTGCCATTAGGGTGGTATCGTCTGCATATCTGAGGTTGTTGATATTTCTCCCGGCAATCTTAACTCCGGCTTGTGATTCATCCAGCCCGGCATTTCTCATGATGTACTCTGCATATAAGTTAAATAAGCAGGGTGATAATATACAGCCTTGTCGTACTCCTTTCCCAATTTTGAACCAGTCGGTTGTTCCATGTCCGGTTCTAACTGTTGCTTCTTGACCCACATACAGGTTTCTCAGGAGACAGGTAAGGTGGTCTGGTACTCCCATCTCTTTAAGAATTTGCCACAGTTTGTTGTAATCAAAGGCTTTAGCGTAGTCAATGAAGCAGAAGTAGATGTTTTTCTGGAACTCTCTTGCTTTTTCCATGATCCAGCGAATGTTGGCAATCTGATCTCTAGTTCCTCTGCCTCTTCGAAACCCAGCTTGCACTTCTGGTAGTTCTCGGTTCACATGCTGCTGAAGCCTAGCTTGTAGGATTTTGAGCATAACCTTGCTGGCATGTGAAATGAGCGCAATTGTACGGTAGTTTGAACATTCTTTGGCATTGCCTTTCTTTGGAATTGGAACGTAAACTGACCTTTTCCAATCCTGTGGCCACTGTTGAGTTTTCCAAATTTGTTGGCATATTGAGTGCAGCACTTTAACAGCATCATCTTTTAGGATTTTAAATAGCTCAGCTGGGATACTGTCTTCTCCGCTAGCTTTGTGGTTAGTAATGCTTCCTAAGGCCCACTTGACTTCACTCTCTAGGATGTCCGGCTCAAGGTCAGTGACCACACCATCGTATTTATCAGGGATATTAAGATCTTTCTTGTATAGTTCTTCTGTGTATTCTTGCCACCTCTTCTTAATCTCTTCTGCTTCTGTTAGGTCCCTGCCTTTTTTGTCCTTTATCATGCCCATCTTTGCACAAAACGTTCCCTTGATATCTCTGATTTTCTTGAAGAGATCTCTAGTCTTCCCCATTCTATTGTTTTCCTCGATTTCTTTGCATTGTTCATTTAAGAAGGCCTTCTTATCTCTCCTTGCTATTCTCTGGAATTCTGCATTCAGTTGTTTATATCTTTCCCTTTCTCCCTTGCCTTTTGCTTCCCTTCTTTCCTCAGCTATTTGTAAAGCCTCATCAGTCAGCCACTTTGCTTTCTTGCATTTCTTTTTCTTTGGGATGGTTTTAGTTGCTGCCTCCTGTACAATGTTACGAACCTCCATCCATAGTTCTTCAGGCACTCTGTCTACCAGATCTAATCCTTTAAATCTATTCCTCACTTCCACTGTATATTCATAAGGGATATGATTTAGGTCATACCTGATTGGTCTAGTGGTTTTCTCTACATTCTTCAATTTAAGCCTAAATTTTGCAATAAGAAGCTCATGATCTGAGCCACAGTCAGCTCCAGGTCTTGTTTTTGCTGATTGTATAGAGCTTCTCCATCTTTGGCTGCAAAGTATATAATCAATCTGATTTCGGTATTGACCATCTGGTGATGTCCATGTGTAGAGTCGTCTCTTGTGTTGTTGGAAAAGAGTGTTTGCTATGACCAGCGTGTTCTCTTGACAAAACTCTATTAGCCTTTGCCCTGCTTCATTTTGTACTCCGAGGCCGAACTTGCCTGTTATTCCGGTTATTTTTTGACTTCCTACCTTAGCATTCCAGTCCCCTATGATGAAAAGGACATCTTTTTTTGGTGTTAGTTCTAGAAGGTGTTGTAGGTCTTCATAGAACCGGTCAACTTCAGCTTCTTTGGCATCAGTGGTTGGGGCATAGACTTGGATCACTGTGATGTTGAATGGTTTGCCTTGGATTCGAACTGAAAGCATTCTGTCGTTTTTGAGGTTGTACCCCAGTACTGCCTTTCCCACTCTTTTATTGACTATGAGAGCTACTCCATTTCTTCTAAGGGATTCTTGCCCACAGTAGTATATATAATGGTCTCCTGAATTAAATTCGCCCATTCCTGTCCATTTTAGTTCGCTGATTCCCAAGATGTCGATGTTCAATCTTGTCATCTCATGTTTGACCACATCCAGCTTACCTTGATTCATAGTTCTTACATTCCAGGTTCCTATGCAATATTGTTCTTTACAGCATCGGACTTTCCTTCCACTTCCAGACACATCCACAACTGAGCGTCCTTTCGGCTTTGGCCCAGCCGTTTCACACTTTCTGGAGCTACTCGGAATTGCCCTCCGCTCTTCCCCAGTAGCATTTTGGACACCTTCCGACCTGAGGGGCTCATCTTCCGGCGTCATATCTTTTAGCCTTTTGATACTGTCCATGGGTTTTCTTGGCAAGGATACTGGAGTGGTTTGCCATTTCCTCCTCCAGTGGACCACGTTTTGTCAGAACTCTCCATCATGACCTGTTCTTCTTGACCTGACTTCATTGAGTTACGCAAGCCCCTTCGCCACGACAAGGCAGTGATCCATGAAGGGGAGCCATAGGTTACTATGGGGAATACCATTACTTTAACTATGTGGATCTTTGTTGTCAGTGTGATGTCTCTGCTCTTAACTATTTTATCGAGATTTGTCATTGCTCTCCTCACAAGAAGTAGACGTCTTCTGATTTCCTGGCTGCAGTCAGCGTCTGCAGTAATCTTTGCAGCTAGAAATACAAAGTCTGTCACTGCCTCCACTTTTTCTCCCTCTATTTGCCAGTTATCAATCAAGCTGGTTGCCATAATCTTGTTTTTTTTGAGGCTTAACTGCAACCCAGCTTTTGTACTTTCTTCTTTCACCTTCATCATAAGGCTACTCAGCTCCTCTTCGCTTTCAGCCATCAAAGTGGTATCATCTGCATATCTGAGATTGTTAATGTTTCTTCCAGCAATTTTAACTCCAGGCTTGGATTCATCAAGCCCAGCACGTCACATGATGTGTTCTGCGTACAGGTTGAATAGGTAGGGTGAGAGTATACAACCCTGCCGTACTCCTTTCCCAATCTTAAACCAGTCCGTTGTTCCGTGCTCTGTTCTTACCGTTGCTACTTTGTCATTATACAGATTCCTCAGGAGGCAGACAAGATGACTTGGTATCCCCATACCACCAAGAACTTGCCACAATTTGTTATGATCCATACAGTCAAAGGCTTTAGAATAGTCAATAAAGCAAAAATAGATGTTTTTCTGAAACTCCCTGGCTTTCTCCATTATCCAGCGGATATTGGCAATTTGGTCTCTAGTTCCTCTGCTTTTTCTAAACCCAGTTTGTAATTCTGGCAATTCTCGCTCCATGAATTGCTGGAGTCTACCTTGCAAGAACTTGAGCATTACCTTACTGGCATGTGAAATAAGTGCCACTGTTTGATAGTTTGAACATTCTTAATGTTTCCCTTTTTTGGTATGGGGATATAAGTTGATTTTTTCCAATCTGATGGTCATTCTTGTGTTTTCCAGATTTGCTGGCATATGGCATGCATCACCTTGACAGCATCATCTTGCAAGATTTTAAACAGTTCAGCTGGGATACCGTCGTCTCCTGCTGCCTTGTTATTAGCAATGCTTCTTAAGGCCCATTCAACCTCACTCTTCAGGATGTCTGGCTCTAACTGACTGACCACACTGTCAAAGCTATCCCTGATATTATCCTTCCTGTACAGATCTTCCGTATATTCTTTCCACCTTTTCTTGATCTCATCTGCTTCTGTTCGGTCCTTGCCATCTTTGTTTTTGATCATACCCTTTTTTGCCTGTAATTTACCTCCGATATTTCTAATTTTTTATTTACAATAAAAGTAAACATTATTTTTCTCTCTCTCTTTTTCTGTTTGAGTTGAGTGTAACTCTAAGTGATTTTCTGGATGCATTCTTCTTATAATGATTGCTAAATATTAACCAGTGGGAGCCCTAGAGCTAAATTAGACTTTTAATATAAGGAAACATGTTGTTTTAATAGCTTTATTTCTTGTGGGGTTGTCAACCAGAAATACCATGAGCTGAAACTAACATTTCAAAAGGACACTGATAGCTGAGCTTTCCTCAGGCATAAAAGAAAATAATAAAAAAGATACTTCAGAATGCACTGTTCTCCTTTCTTTGGTTGGAATTGGGCATCATGAGAGAAATAGAGCTTTGTCAGTCTTTGTTATGGCATTGATATAAATTGTTGGAAAAGGAAGGGGGCTTGTGGCAAATGAAAGTGTGCTTCTGCAGTGTGATATTGTTGTTGTGATTTACACATAGTTTGCCAAAGAGTTCTGATCGGACTTGGTACTTTTGACTATCAGATCCTTCCCAAGATCAAGGATAGTTAAAGATACTGTGGTAATATATGAGCTGTTCTAAGTAATGCAACTTTTTGTAATTATGAGTTAAGATTCTGTCCATTTCTAGAATGGCACTAAGTGCACCAACCACTACTGGCACTACTACTTTCTTCTTGCACATTTGCTCAATCTCTATTTGAAGGTCTTTATATTTCCCTATTTTTTCTAGATTTTTCTTGCTGACCCTTCTATCTCCAGCTACTGCTATGTCAATTATTCTTACTTGTTTTTTGTAACTACAATCACATCGGGCTTATTATGGGCTAAATGTTTTAGAGTTTGCATTTGGAAGTCCCAGACAATTTTTTTTATTATGAATTTTATTAAGTTTATAGAGAATGATAAAAGCTATGAAAAAACAAAAAACTACAAAAAAAGAGAAGAAAAACTAAAAAGTGTGAAAACACAAAAGAATTTTTTTTACTATATTACAGAAAGATGTGACTTCCAACTTTTAACAGCAAGGATATACAAAAACTTTCCATAATCAATCTCTTACTCTATATTAAACCAAAATCACATTATTTCTATAAATCATTCCCCTTTAGCACATTATAAAAATCACTAAGTACAGTTACTCCCTCCCCTTATATTAAAATAAAGGGAAAAAATCCATATAAACCTCCTAAACAACTTCCCCCCCAAAAAATAACACTTATTTAATTATTTCCTTCCTACTACTATTCTACACATTTCTGTCTACTATAATAAAAGTCAAACTAAAAAGCACATAAATTGTCTGCCATTATACTAAATAATACAAGTTTTAATCATCTTAATCTTAATAAACCGAAAAAAGAAAAGCAATTTGAAACGATGACCTTAAATCAAATTCTTAAAACTATCCAAATAAACATTTTATACCCTAATAATCTTAATCCATATCCTTAAAAACAAATAATATCAGTCAAACCCTAAAAGCGATCCAGATAACCATTCTTTAACCTTTATCCCACTTCAAAATAAACCAAAGCATTTATGTATCCCCACAGTGTACACAGAGCTTTTCTCTTGAAAAATCAAACAGCCCACCTGTCCCGCTCAAAAATTCCAACTTCTCTTCAGAAAACCTCCCATACATAATGACCCCTTCTTTTTCATGACAATTCACCAAAAAGTCCATTTTACTCATTACTTGCAATTCCATCTCTCCATTGAATTTTTCCAACTCCACTATCCAATCTTCATCCAGCATCTCAACAGAAATCCCAATCTCATTCTTAGAAGAAACATTTTGATCACTGTTGAATTCCTGGCTTCCGGTGGGAATGGTGGACTGAACTTCTGTGCCCGCTGGTTCAGCGGGCAGAGCTGACAATGCGGTAATTTCGGGTTCAGTCAGGTTCTCTAGATCAAGGAGAATACCTGGAATCATCCCATCTGTCTTCCAGATGGCTGCTTGCAGCCAGAAGATCACAAACAGCGTTTTGCTTTTGACTTGTAAGAGCCAGCTGGGAGGCAGGGACTTCATCACTTTCCAAGCCACACTGTAGCCTTAAAGGGAAACTAAGACCGGGCATCCCATTTCTAAATCACCAATTTGTATTTTTTTTAAGTATATGTACCCCAAGAGAGGCTTTCTACAGCGAGGAGAAGCTGGTTCTCTTGGTGCTTAACGTTATTTTTGGGATTACTTTTTTTAAAAAAAAAAATCTTTTATGTTTTGGATTTTGTTTTCCTTCCAAAGGAAATTCCAAAGATTGAGAGTAAACAAGTGTTTTCCTGTTATTATTTTGTATTAAATTTGAAGATATTAGCATTTTCCTACACGTTGAATCAGCTGATTTGAACGTTCAGCTTTCCGTTTTCACTTTCCCTTGAGAACTGTCTGCTATTTCACTCTCACTTTATGTAAACACACTTTGGAACTCTTCCATATCTTTGACTTTCGCTGGTTAAGCTCCAGGGCCACCATAATCTACTGTGTGAGACATGGAGGATTTCAGATTCTTTCTGACTTTCACCAGGATTTTAAACAGATTTCTTCTGATTTCTATCAAACTCTTATGCAAGATATCCAGGACAAATACTTTTCCATTATTGTGAGTCCAACAATTCTTTGTTGCTGTTGTTGTTTATTCGTTCAGTCGTTTCCGACTCTTCGTGACTTCATGGACCAGTCCACGCCAGAGCCCTCTGTCCGCCGTCACCATCCTCAGCTCCCCAATGGTTGAGTCCGTCACCTCCAGAATACCATCCATCCATCTTGCCCTTGGTCGGCCCCTCTTCCCTTTGCCTTCCACTTTTCCTAGCATCAGCTTCTTCTCCAGGGTATCCTGTCTTCTCATTATGTGGCCAAAGTACTTCAGTTTTGCCTTTAATATCATTCCCTCAAGTGAGCAGTCTGGCTTGATTTCCTGGAGTATGGACTGGTTTGATCTTCTTGCAGTCCAAGGCACTCTCAGAATTTTCCTCCAACACCACAGTTCAAAAGCATCTATCTTCCTTCGCTCAGCCTTCCTTATGGTCCAGCTCTCGCAGCCATAGGTTACTACAGGAAATACCATTGCTTTAACTATGCGGACCTTTGTTGTCAGTGTGATGTCTCTGCTCTTAACTATTTTATCAAGATTTGCCAATGCTCTCCTCCCAAGAAGTAGACGTCTTCTGATTTCCTGGCTGCAGTCAGCGTCTGCAGTAATCTTTGCACCTAGAAATACAAAGTCTGTCACTGCCTCCACTTTTTCTCCCTCTATTTGCCAGTCATCAATCAAGCTCGTTGCCATAATCTTGGTCTTTTTGAGGTTTAACTGCAACCCAGCTTTTGCACTTTCTTCTTTCACCTTCGTCATAAGGCTCCTCAACTCCTCCTCGCTTTCAGCCATCAAAGTGGTATCATCTGCATATCTGAGATTGTTAATGTTTCTTCCAGCAATTTTAACTCCAGCCTTGGATTCCTCAAGCCCAGCATGTCGCATGATGTGTTCTGTGTACAGGTTGAATAGGTAGGGTGAGAGTATACAACCCTGCCGTACTCCTTTCCCAATCTTAAACCAGTCTGTTGTTCCGTGCTCTGTTCTTACCGTTGCTACTTGGTCGTTATACAGATTCCTCAGGAGGCAGACAAGATGACTTGGTATCCCCATACCACCAAGAACTTGCCACAATTTGTTATGATCCACACAGTCAAAGGCTTTAGAATAGTCAATAAAACAGAAATAGATGTTTTTCTGAAACTCCCTGGCTTTCTCCATTATCCAGCGGATATTGGCAATTTGGTCTCTAGTTCCTCTGCCTTTTCTAAACCCAGCTTGTACATCTGGCAATTCTCGCTCCATGAATTGCTGGAGTCTACCTTGCAAGATCTTGAGCATTACCTTACTGGCATGTGAAATAAGTGCCACTGTTCGATAGTTTGAACATTCTTTAGTGCTTCCCTTTTTTGGTATGGGGATATAAGTTGATTTTTTCCAATCTGATGGCCATTCTTGTGTTTTCCAAATTTGCTGGCATATGGCGTGCATCACCTTGACAGCATCATCTTGCAAGATTTTAAACAGTTCAGCTGGGATACCGTCGTCTCCTGCTGCCTTGTTATTAGCAATGCTTCTTCAGGCCCATTCAACCTCACTCTTCAGGATGTCTGGCTCTAACTCACTGACCACACCGTCAAAGCTATCTCCAATATTATTATCCTTCCTATACAGATCTTCCGTATATTCTTGCCACCTTTTCTTGATCTCTTCTGCTTCTGTTAGGTCCTTGCCATCTTTGTTTTTGATCATACCCATTTTTGCCTGGAATTTACCTCCAATGTTTCTAATTTTCTGGAAGAGGTCTCTTGTCCTTCCTATTCTATTGTCTTCTTCCACTTCCGCACATTGCTTGTTTAAAAATAATTCCTTATCTCTTCTGGCTAACCTCTGGAATTTTGCATTTAATTGGGCATATCTCCCCCTATCACTGTTGCCTTTTGCTTTCCTTCTTTCTTGGGCTACTTCCAGTGTTTCAGCAGACAGCCATCTTGCCTTCTTGGTTTTCTTTTTCTTTGGGACGTTTTTTGTTGCCGCCTCCTGAACAATGTTGCGAACTTCTGTCCATAGTTCTTCTGGGACCCTATCTACTAAATCTAGTCCCTTAAATCTATTCTTCACCTCCACTGCATATTCCTTAGGAATATTAGTGAGCTCATATCTAACTGATCTGTGGGTCTTCCCTATTCTCTTTAGTCTGATTCTAAATTTTGCAATAAGAAGTTCGTGATCTGAACTACAGTCAGCTCCAGGTCTTGTTTTTACCGACTGTATAGATGTCTGCCACCTTTGGCTGCAAAGGATGTAGTCAATCTGATTTCGGTGTCGACCATCTGGTGAAGTCCATGTATAAAGTTGTCTTTTAGGTTGTTGGAAGAGAGTGTTTGTTATGCACAGTGAGTTGTCTTGGCAAAATTCTATCAGCCTATGTCCTGCTTCATTTTGTTCTCCCAGACCATGCTTGCCTGTAATTCCAGGTGTCGTCTGACTACCCACCTTAGCATTCCAGTCTCCTGTAATGAAAATAACATCTCTTTTTGGTGTATTATCTAGTAGGTGCTGCAGATCCTCATAGAACTGATCTACTTCTGCTTCTTCAGCATCTGTGGTTGGGGCGTATATTTGGATCACTGTGATGTTAAATGGCTTACCCTGAATTCGAATTGAGATCATTCTATCGTTTTTTGGATTGTATCCAAGCACTGCTTTAGCCACTTTATTATTAATTATGAAGGCTACTCCATTTCTTCTGTGGTCCTCTTGTCCACAGTAGTAGATCTGGTGGTCATCTGATGTGAAGTGGCCCATCCCAGTCCATTTCAGTTCACTGACACCTAAAATGTCTATATTTAATCTTGACATCTCACCAATAAGCACATCCAATTTGCCCTGGCTCATAGATCTTACATTCCAGGTTCCTATGGTGTGTTGATCTTTAGAACATCGGATTCGTCGTTCACCACCAGCACCGTCGGCCGCTAGCCGTCCTTTCGGCTTTGAGCTAGCTGCGTCATCACGTCTGGGGCTAGTTGAACGTATCCTCTGTTCCTCCCCAGTAGCATTTTGACCATCTTCCGACCTGGGAGTCCCATCTTCCGATGGTATACCGACATATCTTTGGTTGTACTGATCCATTTAGTTTTCATGGCAAGAATACTGGGGTGGGTTGCCATTACCTTCCCCAGGGATCGTATTTAGTCTGACCTCTCTGCCACGACCTTCCCATCTTGGGTGTCCCTTCACGGTTTAGCTCATGGTTTCATTGAGGTGCTCAAGCTCCAGCACCACGACAAGGTAACGATCTCCTTTGCTGGAGATCTTTGTTGCTGGTAAGTTGTAATTCTTAGTAAGATTCCAATTGATTAACGTGGTTACTTTATTGAGTCTTTCTGAATACTCATTCTGAACAATTTTCTTACATCCACATACCAGGTGTTCAATGGTCTTCTCCTGTTCTTTGCCTAACTGGCATTTACTATCATGCTGAGTTTCCATTTCATTTGCGTGTAGCAACTATTTTCGAGCCACTAAAATGAGCCCTTCCATTTCCTTCTTTAAATGCCTTTTTTACCCATTGCCATGTTTTACCATTATTAATCTTTCCTTGGACACTGTTAAAGTATTGCCCATATGGTAGCTTCTTTTGCCAGTTTTGCCTTTGCATCATTAGATGCTCATTCTTACATACATGGTTGGCTTCACTGCTTTTCAATACACCTCCCTTTATTAGGTCGCTTGGTATATCATCTTGGCTACTCTTAGTGTATTCAGTGAGAGCTCTTTTTATGTCTTCAATGGTTTGCCATACTTGCATCATTCCATGTCTGCCTTCACTATAGGGCAAATGGAGCCTATCAATGTCACTAAGTGGGTTTAGTCCACTATTGATGATCTTGATTTTCCAAGTCTTTTGATATTCCTGCAGAGGATTGAACTGGGATAGCCCAAGTGTTGACAGCTTCAATAGTGTTTCCACTGTTAAACTTGGATTTCAAAACTTTCCATACCTTTCTTGTATATTCCTTGTTTACACTGGCTTTGTCTTCCATGTGTCTAATGTTATTTGTTTGTAGGATGCCCAGATATTTGTAACTATCCTCTGATGCAAGACTTCTCACTTTGTTTCCCTAGGGCATTTTGATTCCATCACTTTGATTCCTTTGTTTGCTATAAATTATGCATGCTTATCTAGCCGAAAATCCATGGCAACGTCATCGTTATGAATTTTGACTGTAGGATGTATTGATTTAATTCCTAATTGTGACTTTCCAGATAGTTTCCAATGCTCCACATACAGGAAGTGAAAAACCTTACTGAGCTCTTCAATGTCTGATAACCATGGCATGTTTTATTCAAAATTATTTACAGTGGAATCAAACACATTACAAATAGTCATGGTGAGAGTGAATCTCCCTGAAATATTCCTCTGCTGATGTTAACTTGGCCAATTTGTTCACCATTCATTATCAGCTGCATTTTCTATTAAGTTCATCATCTTTTTGACACTTTTTAAAAATGTTATCACTCACTCTAGTCATTTCGAAGCACTTCAATATCCAATTGTTTAATAATGAGTCAAGCACCTTCATATAATCTATCCAAGCAACATGCAGATTTATCCCTCTTCTTTTGCAATTTACCAAAACCATTTTATTGCTTAGGAGCTGGTCTTTTATGCCCCTTGTTTTTCATCCCTTTGCCTTCTGTTCAGTTGGTGACAAGTTGTTATTATCTATATGATCTTGCATAGCATCTGTTATTATACCAGATGATATATTATTATTTATAACAGTTTTTGGCTGATAGATAAACAATGTATGCAAATGAAACAAATGCATATTACCAATGTATAGTATATTTCAATTTTTAAAAACAAACAAGCAAGCAATAGAAATGTGGTATGTTGGTTATGCTCCAGCAAAGGAGATCATTATCTTGTTCAGTATTCTTGCCGTGAAAACTAAATGGATCAGTACAACCAGAGATATGTCGGTATACCATTGGAAGATGGGACTCCCAGGTCGGAAGATGGTCAAAATGCTACTGGGGAGGAACAGAGGATAAGTTCAACTAGCCACAGCTGTGATGACGCAGCTAGCTCAAAGCCGAAAGGATGGCTAACACACCATAGGAACCTGGAATGTAAGATCTATGAGCCAGGGCAAATTGGATGTGGTTATTGGTGAGATGTCAAGATTAAATATAAACATTTTAGGTGTCAGTGAACTGAAATGGACTGGAATGGGTCACTTCACATCAGATAACCACCAGATCTACTACTGTGGACAAGAGGACCACAGAAGAAATGGAGTAGCCTTCATAATTAATAATAAAGTGGCTAAAGCAGTGCTTGGATACAATCCAAAAAACGATAGAATGATCTCAATTCGAATTCAGGGTAAGCCATTTAACATCACAGTGATCCAAATATACGCCCCAACCACGGATGCTGAAGAAGCAGAAGTAGATCAGTTATATGAGGATCTGCAGCACCTACTGGATAATACACCAAAAAGAGATATTATTTTCATTACAGGAGACTGGAATGCTAAGGTGGGTAGTCAAACGACACCTGGAATTACAGGCAAGCATGGTCTGGGAGAACAAAATGAAGCAGGACATAGGCTGATAGAATTTTGCCAAGATAACTCACTGTGCATAACAAACACTCTCTTCCAACAACCTAAAAGAAGACTTTATACATGGACTTCACCAGATGGTCGACACCGAAATCAGATTGACTACATCCTTTGCAGCCAAAGGTGGCGGACATCTATACAGTCGGTAAAAACAAGACCTGGAGCTGACTGTAGTTCAGATCACGAACTTCTTATTGCACAATTTAGAATCAGACTAAAGAGAATAGGGAAGACCCACAGATCAGTTAGATATGAGCTCACTAATATTCCTAAGGAATATGCAGTGGAGGTGAAGAATAGATTTAAGGGACTAGATTTAGTAAATAGGGTCCCGGAAGAACTATGGACAGAAGTTCACAACATTGTTCAGGAGGTGGCAACAAAAAACATCCCAAAGAAAAAGAAAACCAAGAAGGCAAGATGGCTGTCTGCTGAGACACTGGAAGTAGCCCAAGAAAGAAGGAAAGCAAAAGGCAACAGTGATAGGGGGAGATATGCCCAATTAAATGCAAAATTCCAGAGGTTAGCCAGAAGAGATAAGGAATTATTTTTAAACAAGCAATGTGCGGAAGTGGAAGAAGACAATAGAATAGGAAGGACAAGAGACCTCTTCCAGAAAATTAGAAACATTGGAGGTAAATTCCAGGCAAAAATGGGTATGATCAAAAACAAAGATGGCAAGGACCTAACAGAAGCAGAAGAGATCAAGAAAAGGTGGCAAGAATATATGGAAGATCTGTATAGGAAGGATAATAATATTGGAGATAGCTTTGATGGTGTGGTCAGTGAGTTAGAGCCAGACATCCTGAAGAGTGAGGTTGAATGGGCCTGAAGAAGCATTGCTAATAACAAGGCAGCAGGAGATGATGGTATCCCAGCTGAACTGTTTAAAATCTTGCAAGATGATGCTGTCAAGGTGATGCATGCCATATGCCAGCATATTTGGAAAACACAAGAATGGCCATCAGATTGGAAAAAATCAACTTACAGTATACCCCCATACCAAAAAAGGGAAACACTAAAGAATGTTCAAACTATCGAACAGTGGCACTTATTTCACATGCCAGTAAGGTAATGCTCAAGATCTTTCAAGGTAGACTCCAGCAATTCATGGAGCAAGAATTGCCAGATGTACAAGCTGGGTTTAGAAAAGGCAGAGGAACTAGAGACCAAAGTGCCAATATCCGCTAGATAATGGAGAAAGCCAGGGAGTTTCAGAAAAAGATCTATTTCTGTTTTATTGACTATTCTAAAGCCTTTGACTGTGTGGATCATAACAAATTGTGGAAAGTTCTTGGTCGTATGGGGATACTAAGTCATCTTGTCTGCCTCCTGAGGAATCTGTATAACGGAATACGGCAGGGTTGTATACTCTCACCCTACCTATTCAACCTGTACGCAGAACCCATCATGCGACGTGCTGGACTTGAGGAATCCAAGGCTGGAGTTAAAATCGCTGGAAGAAACATTAACAATCTCAGATATGCAGATGATACCACTTTGATGGCTGAAAGCGAGAAGGAACTGAGGAGCCTTATGATGAAGGTGAAAGAAGAAAGTGCAAAAGCTGGGTTGCAGTTAAACTCCAAAAAACCAAGATTATGGCAAGCTTGATTGATAACTGGCAAATAGATGGAGAAAAAGTGGAGGCAGTGACAGAGTTTGTATTTCTAGGCGCAAAGATTACTGCAGACGCTGACTGCAGCCAGGAAATCAGAAGACGTCTACTTCTTGGGAGGAGAGCAATGGCAAATCTTGATAAAATAGTTAAGAGCAGAGACATCACACTGACAACAAAGGTCTGCATATTTAAAGCAATGGTATTCCCTGTAGTAACCTATGGCTGTGAGAGCTGGACCATAAGGAAGGCTGAGCGAAGGAAGATAGATGCTTTTGAACTGTGGTGTTGGAGGAAAATTCTGAGAGTGCCTTGGACTGCAAGAAGATCAAACCAGTCCATACTCCAGGAAATAAAGCCAGACTGCTCACTTGAGGGAATGATACTGTATTAAAGGCAAAACTGAAGTACTTTGGCCACATAATGCGAAGACAGGATACCCTGGAGAAGAAGCTGATGCTAGGGAAACTGGAAGGCAAAAGGAAGAGGGGCCGACCAAGGGCAAGATGGGTGGATGATATTCTGGAGGTGACGGACTCGACCGTGGGGGAGCTGGGGGTGGCGATGGCCGACAGGAAGCTCTGGCATGGGCTGGTCTATGAAGTCATGAAGAGTCGGAAGCGACTGAACGAATAAACAACAAATGTTGGTTATGGCATTGGACTAGGAGCATGGAGACACAGATGAAAGTCTACTTTCAGCCACAGAAGCTCAAGTTGGGCTATTCACCTCCTTTTAGCCCAATCTCATAAGACTGTTATTGAGGGAAAAAATAATTAGAGAACTGCTACATATGCCACCTTCAGCTCCTGAAGGAAAGGCAGGTTATTAATCTAACAGATAGGATGTGAATGATGGTATATATGGAATAATTTTTGGCTATATCCTATTTGTTCCAGCAGAGAAGCTTGCACTGGTGATAGCCTCACCAGTTCCAATTTTGAAAGTTAAAGAGGAGAAGTGTTGAATATATTCACACATTCAACATCATATCTAGCTTGATGCTGAATTTAGATTTTGCTTACAGGATAAAAATAAGCAAGTGACTGAAACACTTGATGGAAGACTGATATTTTCTTCTTCCTTTTCAAAAATTTATTTTCAAAGTCTATATCATGTTATTAGACGAAGAGACCCCATTTTAAAGAAATCTAAAAAGATGGTGGAAAATGTACAAGAAACTAAATCAACTTTTCACTTAAAAGTATATAAATTTTAATGTATACAATAACTTGGAATTTGCCCATCAGGAGATATGATGTTATATGTGGTCCCTTAACAAAAACATTTACTGAGCAAACAACTCAAGACAACAAAGCTATTCATTAATCTCAGAGTGGTCACTTCTCACATGGACTTCTACTCAAACAATTCTACTATTTTCCATATATATCCTGCTTCCACAAAGAAAAAAAACTGCTTTGGAAGAGTCCCCAGAGCAATTTTGAGGGTCAAGAGAGGATGAAAGATGATGGGAAACAGTCATTTCTACTGAAAAACAGACATAATGGACACAAACCACTTTTTGCAGCATTTTCCCCTAATATACTGCATTGTTGTTGGGGTTTGATAAACCCAGGAATTTACTTCTAGATATAAATTATACAGAGAGGCTTGATTTCTAGGTAAAAGGTGAAATATTCTGCACAGTCACCCAATTAGCAGCCATTGTTGTAGGAATGATGTGTCATGTGTGACTCATTCAACAGGTGCTTAGAGTTAGGTTGGGTGTGGTGAATAACGAGAGTGACCTATAATGTGATTGGTCAGGTTCACTATATATGCAGAGACATTCTCATTTCCCATTATTCCCATTTTACCTTGTGAAAGCTGTATCGTTGATGGTGTATCATTTGTTACTTGTGGAAGTGATCTGTAAATACGTATGTATATAAAGTAAATAGGATATTTGATATAACTTCTGTTTGGAGTCTATTTACTGCATAGTACGTGGATCACTGGTGCCTAGGAGAGAGGCAGGCCGCTCCATCTCCGCGCGCTCCCTCTGACAGGGTTATGGGCCCAGAGGCGGCAGAGACGCCATAGACGACGGAAGGCTTTGCACTGGCGGTGGATCGTGTGCAGTCTGTGAGCTGGGAGCTTTGGAAGCCTATCCAGGAGTCGTGTGGCTATTTGGAGTGATTTGGAGCTTTAACAGGTTCCGTGCCTGTGTGTGTGTTTTTTTCTCCTACGCTTGTTTTGCAGCTGGAGGACATTCTGATAAGGTCTGTGTCTTTAATCATCGGTGTCTGCCCAGAAGGGTCTGAAGACAGATGAGCACAGCGAAGATGTTGCCGGCAGTCGGGGGAGGTTTTCCTCTGGAAAGACTGAATGACAGTAATTATTCGTCATGGGCATATAAAATGGAAATGTATCTTCGGTGTGAAGGGCTTTGGAGGAGAGTACTTTGCCCTGAACCAGACCTGGAAGATGAAGAAGTTGCTCTAAAGGACGATAGAGCATTGGCAAGCATAATTTTATGTCTGGAAGATAGCCAGTTGTGTTATGTTAGAGACTGTCAGTTAGCCTATAAGTGTTGGGAAGCTTTAAAGAATGTTTATCTAAGAAGCTCACCGTTATGTAAGGTTTTACTGACACGGAAACTTTATCACGCTAGATTAGGGGTATCTGATAATATAAGGGATCACCTGCATTATATGACAGGGTTGTTCCAGGAATTGGCTCAGAGAGATATGCCATTTACAGAAGCTAACAAAGTATATATAATTCTCAGTTCTCTAAATGAAATGTGGGATACTTTGGCAATTAGCTTTGGTTCATTATCTGAGGAAGATTTAACCATAAGATACTTATCTAGCAGGCTTTTAGAAGAAGAGCAAAGACGGCAGCAGTGTTCTAACGTAATTAGGTCTAAGCAAAACAGTGTTTCTGTTCAGGAATATTCTGATAAGTCTGAGAATGTTTTGTATGTACGAAAATGTTTTAACTGTGGGTCGCAAAGGCATTTGTTGAAACATTGTGATAAGAAACGGAAGCCGAAGGCTAAGCTGAAAATTTCCAAGCCGGGAGAAGCTGCACAGCTGTCTTTAATTAGTTCAAGTGTAGAACAAGATTTAAAGGGACCATTTTTAATTGACAGTGGGGCTTGTCAGCATATAGGGAGTAACAGACAGATGTTTAAGAGTTTTAGGCAGGCTGATAGAGATCATGTTATTTTAGCTAATGGAAGCATTGCATCTGTGACTGGTACGGGATTTGTATATGTACCAGGGTTAAATATTGAATTATCAATGTTGTGTGTACCTGAACTGGAGTACAATATAATTAGTGTGTCACAATTGGATAAACAGGGTTATACTGTACAGTTTGGTAATAATGAATGTATTGTTATGAAGGATAACAATGTTTGTGGCAAAGGTATTTTGCAAAACTGTCTTTATGAAATAGTTCAAACCAGGACAAGCAGCAACCATCATGGTGTAGCTACGATTAATAAGCCAACACATGATTCATGTGCGCACCTGTGGCATAGAAGGCTTGGGCATCCGAGTTTCTAAGTGATTGAAAAGATGTCAGAAGCAAGTTCTGGAATGGAATTGAAAAAGTGCCAAGTGTATTTGGATTGCACAGCTTGTAAGGTTGCAAATTCAAAGGTGTTTCCTGTGAGCAAATTCAGTGATAGGAAGTCACATAAATGTTTTGAATTAGTTCACGCTGACTTAATTGGTCCATTACCAGCTACAATAGGGGGTGCTAAATATCTTTTAGTCACTGTAGATGATTACACTAGATTTGGGTTCTGTTACCTATTGAAAGCTAAAAGTCAAACATTTGAAAAGTTTAGAAACCGGGTGCAGTTTGTGGAACGTAGGTATAGCACAAAGGTGTGTAGTTTACAAACTGACCGGGGTACAGAGTTTCTGAGTGGGAGTTTTCAGCAATGGCTCCGTAGAAGGGGCATTGTGCATAGGAGAACTAACCCACATAGTTCAGCTGAGAATGGCGTGGCTGAACGTAGGAATTTGGCATTGCAGACAGTGAAGGATTCACTCATTGCTGACTCAGGGTTATCACGTGGATACTGGGGAGAGGCAATACTAACTGCTAATTATTTAATTAACAGGTTATGGAGTGTGTCTGTAAATCAAACTCCATATTATATGTTATATGACAAGAAGCCACCATTAGCTCATTTGAAGGTGTTTGGGTGCACTGCCTATGTTCACGTGCATAAGGAGGTATGTAGGAAAGGACAGGCAAAAGCACAGAAAATGACGTTTGTGTGGTATGAGCCAGGGACCAAGGGATATAGGTTCACTGATGGCAGGAAAGTTGTTATTTCTAGATCAGCAAGTTTTACTGAGCACAGCAATTGGCAGAGATTACACAGAAGCAGTGAGGTTTATCTTCCTAGTCAGGGACATTTTGAGTTTTCAGAGCGGAGAGAGGCCACTGATGTGATTAAGAAGGAAGAGGAATTAACTCCTAGTGTGCCAATGATGCAGGATGCTACAGTGTTGCGTAGATCTGAGAGAGTTAACAAGGGCATACCACCTCAACGTTATACACCAGGTGATGTAAATGTGCTTCATTGATTATGAACCTCATAATTACAAGGACGTATTGGAGTTGCCACAACACGAGCAGAGTAGATGGAAAGCTGCAATGGATGTGGAAATGAAAGCCATTAATTCTCATAAGGTTTTCAAATCTACTAGGCTGCCTCAGGGGCATAGAGCAGTAGGCTGTAGATGGGTGTATAAGAAGAAAACCTTAGTGAATGGTGATATTCAGTATAAGGCTAGGTTGGTAGCACAAGGATTTTCCCAGATAAAGAATCAGACTTATGATGAAGTTTTTGCACCAACGCTAAGAGGGGAGACATTTAGGTTTTCCTTAGCAATGGTAGCAGCTGGGAATTGTGTAGTACAGCATTATGATATCACAACAGCATATTTGCATGCTGATTTGAATGAAGAGATCTATATGATTGAAGCCCCAGGATATGAATCAAATATTGCAGGAGGGGTATACAAGTTGCAGAAAGCATTACAATTACAAAGAATGGGATTCAAGTGTAGTATAGCTGACCCATGTCTGTATGTAAAGCAATGTGAAAACGATGAACAGATTTTGCTTGTGATTTTTGTAGACGATTTGTGTCTTATAGCGAAAGATCAAAGCAGGGTAATTGAATTTACTGAAAATCTGAAACAGCACTTTGATGTCAAAGATCTGGGAGAAATTAAGAATTACCTAGGTATGGGTATTCAGAAGGTTGATGGGGGTTATGTTCTAGAGCAGCGGAAGAAGATTGAAGCACTGATAAGAGAGAACAATATGGAACAGTGTAAAGAAGTTTCAACCCCGATGACAACAGATTTTGTTAAAACAGAGACTGGAGACGATGAACAAACTTCATGTGATCAAGAATATGTGATCAGTCAATAATTGGAAGTTTATTGTATTGTATTGATTTGCAATATTGTCCATCTGAGTGTAATGTAGCAGATGTGATGACAAAGCCTCTAAGCTTAGAGAGACATAGGATGTGTATATCTCAAATGTGTATGTCTTCTATTCTGTACAATTGAATGTAATATCTATTGTAAATTGAAGGGGTGTTGGGGTTTGATAAACCCAGGAATTTACTTCTAGATATAAATTATACAGAGAGGCTTGATTTCTAGGTAAAAGGTGAAATATTCTGCACAGTCACCCAATTAGCAGCCATTGTTGTAGGAATGATGTGTCATGTGTGACTCATTCAACAGGTGCTTAGAGTTAGGTTGGGTGTGGTGAATAACGAGAGTGACCTATAATGTGATTGGTCAGGTTCACTATATATGCAGAGACATTCTCATTTCCCATTATTCCCATTTTACCTTGTGAAAGCTGTATCGTTGATGGTGTATCATTTGTTACTTGTGGAAGTGATCTGTAAATACGTATGTATATAAAGTAAATAGGATATTTGATATAACTTCTGTTTGGAGTCTATTTACTGCATAGTACGTGGATCACTGGTGCCTAGGAGAGAGGCAGGCTGCTCCATCTCCGCGCGCTCCCTCTGACAATTGTATATGTGTGTTATTTGCAGACATGTATACATTTTCTGTGGCTCAGCGGGTAAGACACCAGGCTTGTCAATTGGAAGATCGCAAGTTCGGAGGTTCGAATCCCTAGCCTTGCGTGATGGAGTGAGCTCCTGCACTAGCTCCAGCTCTTGCCAACCTAGCAATTGGAAAGCATGCAAATGCAAGTAGATGAATATGTACCACTTTGGTGGGTAGGTAACAGCGTTCCCCACGCGTCATGCGGCCACATGACCATGGAAGCATCTTCGGACAACGCTGGCTCTTTGGCTAACAAACGGAGATGAGCACTGTCCCCTAGAGTCAGACCCGACTGCACAAATGTGAGGGGGGAACCTTTACCTTTACTTATACATTTCCCCCCCAACCTATATATTTGTTTGCAAATTGGATCAGGAATGGAAAATCAGGAAAGATTTCATTAAAATAAACTCGATGAACTTATCTCCTATAAATAAATCCTCTGTATACACTCGTATACTTCCCACTATAAAACAAAGGGCAGCAACATATCAAAGTCACAGATATAAATTTTCTCTGCTTCACATAAGAATAATGGTATACTCCAGAGAGCTACAAAACAGCTTATTAGTTACACTCAACTTAACCTTCTTCTTCCAAACCTTGGACTATATCAGATCCTGTGAGGTTGCCACACTGAGGAACTGTGGGCTTAATACACCCACTAATTCTCTGGACTCTGACTGGGCAGAGCAGGCTGAGGTGCCTGAGGCCTGGTCTAGGGGTATAATCTGGGATCAGTTTGAGCTGGTGACTCCTGAGGAAGTGGAGAGGGTTCTCTGTACTGTCAGCTTAGCCACCAGTTTACTGGATCTGGGGCCCTCTTGGATCATAAAAACACTCTGAAGGAGAGGGTGGTATCTCCTACCTTGAAAGAGGCAGTGGTGCACCCCCTCCTCAAGAGGCTTTCCATAGACCCAATGTTTTTCAACAACTTCCAACCAGTCTCCAACCTTCCCTTTTTGGGGAAGGTTGTTGAGAAGATAGTTGGTTTGCAGCTGATGGGAACCTGGAGGAAACAGATTATCTAGACTCATTTCAGACAGGTTTCAGGCCAGGAATTAGTACTGAGACAGCCTTGGTCATGCTTGTCAATGACTGGGATAGTGGTGGTGCATCCATCCTTATGCTCTTAATCTCTTGGTGGTTTTTGATACTGTCAACCATGGTATCCTTCAGAACTGGTTCCATGGGTTGCCTGGAGGCTGTGGAAGTTTGGAAGGGGAGGAACCATCTCCAACTCAATCCTACCAAGACCGAGTGGCTGTGGGTGTTTGGCCACCCAGATCTGGGGATATTCCATCTTTGACCTTGGATAGGGTAGCATTTTCCCCTTCAAAGTTGGTACGCTATCTGGGGTTCTTTATGGACTTGCAGCTCCTGCTTGAAGAGCAGGTGTCAGCTTTGTCCAGGAAGGCCTTCACACAACTCCATCTGGTGCACCAGTTGTGTTCTTTCCTAAATTGGGTGGCTCTTCAGACAGCCACTCATGCCCTTGTCACCTTGTGGCTTGACTACTGCAATGTGCTCTACAAGGGAGAGCCCTTGAAGACCACCCAGAAGCTTCAACTGGTCCAGAATGTGGAGGCACGAGCAGTAATGGGCATGCCTTGGTATGCCCATGTAACACCTCTGCTTCATGAGCTGCACTGGTTTCTGGTTTGTTTCTGGTGTGAATCAAGGTGCTGGTTGTTATCTATAAAGCCCTACAAGGCATAGGGCCTGGTTATTTGAGGGACTACCTGTCTCCCATAACATCTGCCCAGCCATTTCGATCCTGCAGGATCAGTGCACTCTGGGTTCCTTTGATTAAACAATGTCATCTACCAGGACTCCAGAAGTGCCTGCCCTCTGGAATGAGGTTCCCCCCAAAGATTTGAATGGCCCCTTCTCTGCTGTTGTTTAGAAGAGCCATGAAGACCTGACAGGTCTTTAGCAAGGGAGAGTGAGACCCCTCACTTCATCACACTTGACATCTTTTTTATATATATATATTACGTTTTATTGATTTTATTGTAATTTCTTTGATTGTTGCGAGCCACCCAGAGTCATTGAGAGTTGGGCAGCATACAAGTTTAATGTATTATTATTATTATTATTATTATTATTATTATTATTATTATTATGGGGCACAATGGCTCAGCGGGTAAGACACCAGGCTTGTTGATCAGAAGGTTGCAAGTTCGGAGGTTTGAGACCCTAGCCTCGCATGACGGAGTGAGCTCCCGCACTCACCCCCGCTCTTGCCAACCTAGCAATTCAAAAGCATGCAAATGCAAGTAGATAAATAGGTACCACTTCGGTGGGATGGTAACAGCATTCCGCACGTGTCATGCCAGCCACATGACCGTGGAAGCGTCCTCGGACAACGCTGGCTCTTCAGCTAACAAACGGAGATGAGCATCAGCCCCTAGATTCAGACATGACTGTGCATGGGAACCCATCATCATCATCATCATCATCATCATCATCATCATCTCTTGATGTTCACCATCTTTGGCATGCCTCTATTGTCCCAGTTTCTCTAGTCCCCTTGGTTTATAAATGACTTTGTCTGCTACCCACGGCATCCACTTCTGGGGGCATTAAGACCTGTGGTTGTTCACTGATTGAGAATGATGCTATTCCCAGATACAGTCACAGCTTGACCACCAACTTTATCAGCATAAAGCAAAGCAATTCCAAGGCAATATACTCACTGATGGAGGAAAACCCAACAGAACTTCTGATTCATTATCTAAGCACAGAATAACAGTCCTACATGAGTTAGAAAGTTGAGACCTGGATTACTCTTGGAAGACAAATCACTCTTTTAAAGCATTGGTAAAAAGTTATGACTCCTTTCCACTTTGCAATGTGACAGAGAATGATTCGTGATCATATAAGGCCAGTCAAGTGTACGAAAGAAAACAGACTAATGCAGAAAAATGATTTATAAATCACAACCATTATTAAGCTGCAACCTTCCTGAAGGAAATGTTCAAATCTGCTGAGCGAGGATAGGTGATAAATACTAGACAAGAACATAAAATATGGTGTTTAGCAGAGTGGAATAGTTTAATCACTGGAGCAAGACAGCAAACTTCTAGGTCATCAGGTTCCTGTGTAGTTTTTTTTATTAGCGTGGTAATTAGTGAGATAATTAGTGTACCAGGTCTTCTACCATAAACAAGGTAATAAATGAAGAAGCAGACAGGAAATAAATTTTCACCTTGTGTATTTGACCTATGTACTTGATGCAGTCATGACGACTGCAAAGCTAAAAGCAAAATCTAAAAAGTATTTTTATTACCAAAATAGGGAGGGAGGGAGAGAGACTATGAGCAGGGTTTGCTGTTGAGAAGTTTCTTTCTGGATTCTGTCAGGCCCAGCCCAAGAACAATGGAGAGTCAGTCCATTCAAACTCCAGTTCTTTATTTGATCACACCGTATAGACAGAATCTTGCCAGACTTAAGCTACTCTACCTAACCTAAAGGGAAATAACCTGGGAAACTCTAGGGCGGGGCTATCCTGAACCTCTTCGTTTTCCCACCATTGCCTCCCGGACTGTGCCTCCACTTATCTCCTCCACCTCCTTGGAATGGGCTCCCTCCTTCCTGAGAACCAGCGGCACCGCCAAAATCCACCACATCACACACCCCCTTCAGAGACACATCCCATAACAGATTCATACTGTTACCAGAAAGAGAACCCAGTTGAAGATCCCTTTCAGACCTCATGTGTAATGTGTGAAGGCATTTATAAACAGTTCTGAATCTGGGGACACTGGAACAGGGCTTGATTTCCTTTTATGTAGTTGAATTTGTACATACAAATTAAATTGTAAAGAAATAGTTGCACCATCTACTAGATGGAAGAGTTAAGCATTTAATCAGATTTGCAAACACTGCTATTTCCCTTTCAATTTTTTGAGCAGGTGAAGGAATTCAGATGGATTATCTACACCTGGCACTTTTCCACTTTATTTATTTAACAATATTTATGGACTGCTCCAATCATTCAGACCCTGGCAGTGCCCAAGTGGTATAATCATTATCCTTCTTACGTTTTCAGACTGTGGGATGATGCCTGCCTCCCAGTGTGTGGATAAGACTGAAGATAAAACATTGCATATTTTCAGGATGACAATGATGGAATATGCTGTAATAATTTATCCATGGCACAACTTTAATAGTATTCAAATGCAGTCTTCGTTTTCCTACCACCTACCTCATACAGATGAGAAGAGCCTTACTGAACCCCTCTTTAATGAGCTATGAATTTTAAAATCTTTTCTATTATTCACAAGACTGTTTATTAGCACTCAGATTCCTACTGCTAACTTTTAATGCTATTTTATCACTCGCAGAACAATTTTCTAGTTTGGAGGTAGAATCTTGCAGGTTTTTTTACACTTCATTTATAAGATAAGTTACTATAGATATGGTTTGGAGGAAAAATTAGCTTTTATTGTGTTTTTCTTTTACAATTTAGCAAATCGGTGTGTAGAATGAGGGGGAAAAAAACCACCCACAGTGAAAGAAAATAGAAAGACTGCAGGGAAGGGAGATTTGATTCAGATCCTACCATAACCTTGCAGCTATTTCTACTACTCATTTAAACCTAATCCCAATGAAATAATTGATACCCATGAGCACTGACTATGTCTGGTATCAGTGAATGTGAACAAGCTAAGGTTAAATCCAGACCAGAATAGGGAGCTGTTGGTCAGTAGACGACCAGTCTTGGGGACTCTTCAGGATGGGATTCTGCTTACCCTGAAAGAACAGACTGAGCATGCTCTTGATAAACCCTTACGATTGTCTTATTTTTATTTATTTATTTATTTATTTGATTTACTGTACATACCACCTTTATTTTTTACAATTCAAGGCACAGCACATATTGCCCGGCAACAAGATGGAAGTGATTGGCCAGCGCTTTCTTCCAGAATATTTTTGCAATTCTCCAACAGAGATATCAAGTCTAATATTTCCTTGCAGTTTCCCATCCCAGCACTAACAAGGCCCAACCCTACGTAGTTTCTGAGGCCAGACACAGATGCCCAGGTACTGCCATCTTAAATGTTTCCCTATTAAGCGTCCCTTATTTTTGAGATTCATTGTACAACAGTACTTAGAATACTTGGTCCATTATAGGGAAAACAGGATCAGATCTAGCATCCTCCTACCCATCCTACAAACATAACTTCTATATAAGCATGACTTCATACACAAGGCTCAGCAGTCTATCAGTCCAGTAAAATATCTGATTGTACACACAGACTTATTCATTAGTCCCATCAATACAGCTGCTTATCTCTTTTATTTAGAAATTGGAAAGAAATTTTGCTTCTGGATTAGGATCTAGGGGCTATAATATAGGGGATGAAGGGACCTTTCCCCAGTAGCAAAACAAAGACCAGGTAGGGAGAAGGCAGAAGCAAAACAGTAAAAACTGCCTTCTCACCATCATCCTATACCATTCAGCACTTTTTCCTCATAACAACTCTATACCCTCTTTGGCTTCCCTATTGTTTCTAACATGCCTGAATAATTATGAGCTACTGCTTTCAGATGAGTTTCATATTCCTCAAATGTTACAATGCATGAGTACACAATCCATCCTTGCATCTTTTATGTAACACATAAAGTAGCCAAACATACAGTATTTGAAGCAGGGTTGAAGAAGCCCTCTAGATGTTGCTGATCCACAGCTCCCAACATCTCACACCATTGTCTATATTGGCTGGCACTGCTGGGATTGGGATTTCAGCTGGAGGGACTTTTTTTGACATATTTCTTTTTAAAGTTGCATCTCATCCAGGCTATTCAGGCGAACACATTATGCCAGTGATAGACTGAGCTGGAGCTGATTGTAGGTGAAGTTTCAGACAAAGTGTGCAGAGCAAGAACCAAAGATGGATGGGGTTTAAAAGGCAACCCAGACATTCTTCCATTCTCTTTCTCTGTGCCATCCCATCTTTCTAGTGTTCAAGGGGAAGGAAGGGGAGTGAATCATGCAGTGAATTTCCTCAGCTCAATGGATGGAGAAGCATTTTTCTAACTGGGGAGAGAAAGATGACTGAGAAAGACATAAAAAGCAAAGGATTGTTTTTCTGGAAGCAATCACTAATTACTTTGCTTTAGAGGAACCAGAGCTCCCAGAGACAAAAAGAACAAATATAAATGCTTAGCCTAAAGCACATGACAGTTCAGCTTCCAAGGAGCAACCCTTCTTATTTTTCTCTGTTAGGCTGTTTTTATTTTTTTTATTAATGGCCAAACAGAAAAGGAAACCTGACCTAACTGAAGGACCTTAAGCGGCTTAGCTCTTTCCTAATGGAGTTGGTTGAAAGAAGCTTCTCCAAATTCCAGAATAAGAGAAAGGAACAATGCATCCCTTTCCATTTTACACTACCCAGAGTCATTGGGAGATTGGGTGGTGTACATCATCATCATCATCATCATCATCCATTTACAAGTCTGTTGGTGCCCCATTAAGATGGGGAGTATCCAGAAGAACAGTGGTTCCCAAGTCGATGAAGGTTCTCAGTCATCCAGGTGGAACAGTCTGTGGCTTGAATCATGTCAACTGGATTTCTATTTTCTCAGTAGAAACGTTTCACTCCTTATCCAAGGAGCTTCTTCAGTCTGAGTAAGTGGTTCCCAAGGAATGGTTAATTAGCATTAGTGAAATGGACGAAAAGGAGAGCAGAACCCCAAAGAAAACATGACTGTAATATTAATACAGCAGGAACAAGGAGAGGAAGGAAGGAAGTTCATGGGATCAGAGTTCTAAAGGGTCAATCACAACCAAGGACAGAAGATTCTCATTTCTGTTCTTTCCTTCTCCCTAAGTAGGTTGGTTCACTTTTCTCTGCAGCAACAGGAATCCAATCTACATTGTCTTATCTTCCATGAAGGAAAAGCAGGGATATAATTGTAAGAATTAAATCCTACCTTTGGTTCCAAGTAGGGCAGGATAGAGAAAGAATGGACAAGAAAAAACTTGATGAATTAATATGGTAGTTATATTCTTCACATTGCCAATGATACGTAAATGTTCTGATCTGGCAAGGAGTGATGTTATCATATAGCCCTATTTTTCTCCTTAGCTGAAAAAAATTGAGGAATCACACTCAGAAAAGGCCTCATAACAAGCAATTTACTTTGAGATCTTAGATATCATTGCATTGATAATAATAAATTCAATCTTTATTTTGGTCCTAGACTAGCACAAGATAACATGAAAGTAGAAAAATTACAGCCATTCTAATAATAACAATCAAACCTAAAAAAAGATAAAGTGCGAAAATCAACTAAAAGTTATCATTCCTACCACAATGCTATAACACTGTAATAATCAAAATTAAACAGCAATAACTTGAGTAGGTAAAATATGGGAGTTGTCCTTATCTGACCTACCAACTCTTGCTTGCAGTCAATTATTGACATTTTACACATGGATGCACAAAAACAGCAACTTTACATGCTAAGGAGGGATTATAGCCTGAGAGTAATAAAGAGTCATAGGTTTGACCTGTGTGACTTGGCAATGTTGTGACTGTTGGGAAACAAGAACACTTTGGTTGTCTCTATAATGTGAACACCAAGAAATATGCTCAATAGATTCAACTTGCCCTGAATCATTGGAACATAACTACATCTACAGCTTTCCTCCAAATCAGCCAAAGGGAAGACATTATGATGCAGAAATTAAAAGCCTTTTTGGGTTTTGGAACTTGCAGTTGTTTAAGACAACACACACACACAAACACACACACACACATTACTGCTAGAGTCTTTGCTTTAAATAATTTGAGGAGGATGAGAATGAAACCACCCCATTTAGATTGCAAAAAATTTAAAACAGCAAACGTACTCCTTTCAGGATTTTGAACAAAATGGGAGGCATTAGTGTGTTACTCTTTTTGTTTATTCATTCAGTTGCTTCCAACTCTTCGTGACTTCATGGACCAGCCCACACCAGAGCTTCCTGTCGGCCATCGCCACCCCCAGCTCCCCCATGGTCAGTCTGTCACCTCCAGAATATCATCCATCCATCTTGACCTTGGTCAGCCCCTCTTCCTTTTGCCCTCCACTTTCCCTAGCATCAGCATCTTCTCCAGGGTATCTGGTCTTCTCATTATGTGGCCAAAGTACTTCAGTTTTGCCTTTAATACAGTATCATTCCCTCAAGTGAGCAGTCTGGCTTTATTTCCTGGAGTATGGACTGGTTTGATCTTCTCGCAGTCCAAGGCACTCTCAGAATTTTCCTCCAACACCACAGTTCAAAAGCATCTATCTTCCTTTGCTCAGCCTTCCTTATGGTCCAGCTCTCGCAGCCATAGGTTACTACAGGGAATACCGCTGCTTTAACTATGCGGACCTTTGTTGTCAGTGTGATGTCTCTGCTCTTAACTATTTTATCGAGATTTGCCATTACTCTCCTCCCAAGAAGTAGATGTCTTCTGATTTCCTGGCTGCAGTCAGCGTCTGCAGTAATCTTTGCGCCTAGAAATACAAAGTTTGTCACTGCCTCCACTTTTTCTCCCTCTATTTGCCAGTGATCAGTCAAGCTGGTTGCCGTAATCTTGGTCTTTTTGAGGTTTAACTGCAACCCAGCTTTTGCACTTTCTTCTTTCACCTTTGTCATAAGGCTCCTCAGCTCCTCCTCACTTTCCGCCATCAAACTGGCATCATCTGCATATCTGAGATTGTTAATGTTTCTTCCTGCAATTTTAACTCCAGCCTTGGATTCCTCAAGCCCAGCACGTTGCATGATGTGTTCTGCATACAGGTTGAATGGGTAGGGTGAGAGTATACAACCCTTTCTTGGGCTACTTCCAGTGTCTCAGCAGACAGCCATCTTGCCTTCTTGGTTTTCTTTTTCTTTGGGGTGTTTTTTTGTTGCTGCCTACTGAACAATATTGCAAACTTCTGTCCATAGTTCTTCCGAGACCCTATCTACTAAATCTAGTGCCTTAAATCTATTCTTCACCTCCACTGCATATTCCTTAGGAATTAGTGAGCTCATATCTAACTGACCTGTGGGTCTGTATCTCTTTATTCTGTTACTCTAAGGGGTGTAAAAAAACACCCCCACATTTTTAAGCATGTCATCTGCTAGATTGGATGCCCATCTATATGCCTGGCATGACTTTTAGGTCTCCTGGCAAAGATCATGATTTTAGTCTTTTGATAATTTATTTCTAATTTCTCCTCCTTGCAGAACTACTATGGGGCCTTTGAAGATATTTGGAATCCTATCCTGGACAATATAACTGGATCATCTACATATAATAGAATGGAAACAAATTTATCCTACAACCTGTTCATCATACTCATAATAAAAAACTTTCATTTTCACCTTTCTTTCAGTGGAAGGGAAAATTTGCTTTTCCCCTTGGAGATGATTTAAGTCTTCTGGTGTCCAGAGTAATAAGTGTATATGGTTAAATCCCAAACAGAGTTTGCTGCAGTGGCATAACTATGATTCTTTTTACAATTATATTTTTATCAGTCATGAGCTAATTCTTCTGATATCCAACTTTTAATTTCATATTAGGTCTGCATCTGCTTATTTTACTACAAAGCTTAGTGCTCCAAGAAACTAAGTAATACATTAAAGCATGGACATTTTCTCCACCGGTGAAAATTCATGGCACTGAGCATTAATCACTCTGGCATGCTTTCTTCATGCAAGCAAATTCATTAGGACAACTGGGAGCATAAATTTAAATGGCAAGATTATAAGGATTCTGCATTTTTAATGAACTACTTTCAGTAGGGGACTGATAAGATCACATCTGGGGTGATAAGGGAGCTTTATCTGTAAGCTTTGATCTGTGCTTATCATTTCAAACTAGCAAGGGAGCATTTGATGGAGAACCGTTTTGTTGGCCATCTTTGAAATCATTCAGAATCTTCTCTTCAGGGAGCTCTGTGTGGTACAGTTTTTCTGCACCAGGGAGAAAGGGAATGTTCTTAATTTGCCCAAGTTTTTAGGTTTGTGCTGTAGAGGGTATTTGGATCTCTACAGCATCCCCTTGGGGCTGATGCTGCTTCAAAAAATCTATGTTTATTCTTCCTCAGTATCCAGTGTTTGAATAACATGCATATATTGTTTTCATTTATTGTTGCTTTTTTGACTATTTTAGTCTAGAAGCTTTCCTGAAATCAACAGGAAGGGTAAAAATGCTCAAATAAATAAAATAATCTAATTAATATGTATGAATCTGATTTAAGATTCCTATGTGATTGCAGGAAACTTAATTTGAACTCTTAAAAAACAACCTTGCAAGAGCATTAAAAGCTATTATTTTCTTTTTACAGATCCATGTTATAACATTTCATCCTCAATTTGCATAGTTCCCAGCATCCCCGGCCATATTGTGCAGCGTGCTAAAGTTTTCAGGAATCCTTTAACCACTGTTTCCCCACTTCAGTTGATTTGGAAGAATGGAAACAGTTGTAGGAGTTCCTGAAAATCTTTGCAGAAACATCCAAGGTCCCTTGATGTCCCAGCTTGGCTGGAAGTTGTAAGGCCAAAGTAAGGAAGCTACATTACTAGTACTCCGAACAGGTTCTGTATTTCATGTCATTTTGAGCTACTGTGTATCATGTACAGTAATTATCACAGTTGCAACAAGTCAAAGAATATCAGGACTTTGGACAGCTACATTGTTATATGAGAATACCAAAACCATTTCAGGTTTTCAGGATTCTTGAGTCGTTTCAAGTGTTTTCATGAGAGGATATCTGCCCATCCTACTAGGCTAGATAGGGTGGAGATGCTCCAGGTCCCCTCCCTTAAATGTTGCCACCTGATGGGACCTCGGAGGCATGCCTTCTTGGTGGCTGCCCCAGCCCTTTGGAATAGCCTCCCACCTGAGATCTGAGGGATCCCTAACCTTTTAGCCTTCCACAGGACCATGAAGACCTGGCTCTTCCTCCAAACATTGGGGTAGGATGGGGTTGAGCTGGGAAACTGTTTGGTCTGGCACCTGGAGGGAAGGATACTTCTGGTATTTTTTATGGATTGTTGGAGGCTGTCTATCTCATATAATGATTCTAGGCATTTTCATATAAGTCCTGTAAGTAGGTAGGTAGGTAGGTAGGTAGGTAGGTAGGTAGATAGATAGATAGATAGATAGATAGATAGATAGATAGATAGATAGATAGATAAATTTCTATTCTTCAGGATGAGGAACCTGAAGCCTCATGAGATGTGTCTGTCATGCAAGATATCAGATGATCCGTTAAATGTGAGTAGAGGGCACTCGGGCCATCATGAAAGATTTTCTGATGGTTCCTCGATCTAAACATTTTGTTGATCCCTGTTGTAAAATATTCTTTTTAAGGAGCCTTTCTGCAAAGGTGTCAGCCCTCTGAGGTTGTCCAAATCAGAAGACAGACTCCACCAGAAGGCTACAACTATGCAAGTCTGATTATTTTTCCTTTCCTCCCTTTTATATCCCAGGGGGGAGCCAGCCTGAGTCTCTTCCTAATACTTTCTCCTTTCCCAGGGTTCATGTCTGTGCACCTTTTGTATTTGTCAGGGCTTCTGAATATTTTCCTCAAGGTAATCTCCATGGCTCCTTACATCCAGGATGGGGTCACAATTTTACAAACTGTCCCTGCCCCATGCTCCTGTTTGTGTTAGTAGATTTAGAATAGGACTGTAAGATTACTAAACTGAATGACAGATGATTGATAACCCTCTTGTTTTGAAAGCCCTTAGGAGACAGAAAGTAAGAGAGCAGGGGGGAGATTATTGGCCCCTGTAATGAACATTTTAGCATAAAATAAGCAAGGCAAGAATTTTATTATATCTACCAAACAAGAACACAAACACAGTAGGACATTCATGATTGCCACCTAGTGACTAAAGTATATAATGATACTATCCATACACTTCTGATGGCTTATTAGGCAACAAGGACATGTTATTGATACTTGATTTTTAAAGTGCCATGCAATTTATAAATTTATGGACAGTTTCACTGAATTAAGAGCATCTGGGCAGAGGAACAAGGGAGGGAAGCAGAATCAGCAAGAGGCAAACTTGTGTTCTGTAAATTTGGATAAGCATTTACAACATCTGCAATCCCTGAACTAGCTTGAAAATGATGGGATTGCACAGCCAATATTTATTGCATACAACTATTCATGAAGAAATGGGTGAAATCCAGTTTAATATTTTAATATTTTGTGCCTTTCCTTTTTACACACAGGTAATGTGTCAGTGATTGTTGAATTAAACTACTCATGTCCACTACAGGTATTAACATGACATTAAAATGTTAATGTCTTTTATTCTGTCTTATCTCAATTTAACTGAATAAATACTCCGGGGAAATTGTCCTAGCAGATAGGCATATAATGACATTAACAATTCATATCATACTTTTAGGTATTTAAAGTTGTGTTAATCATGATGACAAGAGCTATCTTCATCTCTCCCACACATTTTGAGAGAAGAGTAAGCATGTCCTGGAATTTCTGTTGCCTAGAACTCTGCAAGGAAAATGAACATACCACTGCAGATTCTATGTTTTTATTGGGAATCAGATGTAAGTAGGACTCAGTAAAGATTGTTAGTGGATTATTAGTGGACAGTGGTACTTTTCATCTGACCCGTTAGAGTAATTTCTCACACTGATAAAAAAAAAGTCTACCAGCCGTTATCAATATAATTAATACATGCAAACTGCTCCACCTTCACAAATGAATCAAGTCCTGCGCTATGCACTGAGAAATCATGAGAAACGACCAGAGTTTTACCACCTTAGATTGCCTATATATATTTTTCTCATTTGAAAGTAGGGTACTCGCTGGAATTGTTGCATTGAAACCTTAACCTTCGCTCTAATAAATATTACTAATCAGAGGTCTGAGAGATTTGTGTTTGCATTAACTGTTAGATTGCTAGAAAAGAGATCTGACATGACGAAAGGGGGGTGGCTCCTGACACAGAGTATGATCAGCAGTAGGGCATGGTTTTTTTCTTCTCAAGAACTTTCAAGGATGATGCCTGCTCTAAGTCAATGGGAACCAGCTACTGACTTTTAATCTTCCTCTTCTTCATCCACATACATAATTTCCTCCCAGGAGGCAAAGCTTTTACCCAGGGGTGGCTGGACCTTGGCAGTTACTGATGGGCCCAATCCGAATGGGAGCAGTTGCCTTTTTAGCACTACTGTTCTGGATCTGCCTGAACACCCAATTGTTCCTTTGAGTAGATCTTCCCTTTGCCATTGCTTCCCTTTAGCAGGTGAACTTTTGGTCTACAGCTGGGGTGCTGCCAGTCTGCCCTTTCACGTCATGACAGCAGTTCGGTATTTTAATCCCCAAATTGCAGAGTAGCAGGGCACAGGGGTTTACACTGAGAGACAAAAGCTTCCGTGAGGTCACTGACTCTCGGGTCCCCAGTGTGATGCCAAGAGCAGCCATGTATCCGCAGTTGGTTCCACTAATGCTTGCTAGGCTGTTGCCATGATTTGAGTTCTAACTGTTGAAAGAAACAATGACTTAAATAGCACTATTTTAATGCATGATTTAACATTACTGAGAATAAGTACTTTAGGCTCTGCATGTATTCTTATAAAATAAATTTGATGGATGGCTGCAACCTAGTGTTTTGTTTAGAACTGCCTCCGCACCCAGAAAAAAAGGAGAAAGTTAAGCTGGGATGTCAAGGAACCAACTGGGAGCAGCAACATTTTCACCTATTATTGCTATGTCAATACTACAGCAGAGAACTTCCTTTCTTATCATGCTCAAGAAAATGCTGAGCGAGAGAATGCAACCAGAAAACCACCTTCCTGTAAATTTTTCAGTTTCTGCAGTCAGAACTTTAACCAAGGCAACTCTATCACCATCATTAAAATAACAGACCAACCAATAAAAAGCTATTTCTGGCATATTAGAATCTGTTTTAAAGGGCATTTTCTTCACAGAAGAAAATCAGAGTTTTTGCTCTTTTAAATTAATACAACCATTTCCAATACAGAAAGCCCCAAGCCAATTACTGAAAAACATGACATTTATAAAGTAAATATTCATTGCACCAAACCATTCCATCTTACATAACACAGCCTTCCGCAAGCTGATGTTCCTCGTTATGTCAGGACAACCGCCTCCACAATTCCCAGTCACCAAAATTCATGCTCAATATAAGTTTCTAGTGCATATCTGGAGATGTCGTCGTCATCATCATCATCATCATCATCATCATCATCATCTTCCTGAGTAGATTGAAGAAGTTTATATAATATGACTTAGTGTGTACTATTTACTATGGCTGTGCAAAGCTTTGAAGGGATATTTTACTGCATTAATGCTTTGAGTAAAGCACTCCTTCAAAGTTGCTTTGCAAAGTTACACAACTACCTGTGTCTAAACAGCAAAGCAAAGCAAAGCAAAGCAAAGCAAAGCAAAGCAAAGCAAAGCAAAGCAAAGCAAAGCAAAGCAAAGCAAAGCAAAGCAAAGCAAAGCAAAGCAAAGCAAAGCAACCTTATTGTTTCCCTTTGTATTGCTCCTCCTGCTTCCTCTAGCACAATGAATAATTTAAAGCAGTGTTTCTTAAAGTGTGGTCTTAGGACCCCTGGGGGTCCCCTAAAACCCTCTCAGGGGTCTGCAAAATCAAAATGATTTGCCAGCCTAAGTTGAAAAATAATACAATATTAAAGTCCCATCAAACAATTGTGAGAAGTAGCAGTGGCAGCGAATGCATCAATTTTAATTTTTAATATGGTCAATATTGATAAACATAACCCATACAAACAAAAGCTCTTTTGGGGTCCTCTATAATTTTTAAAAGTGAGAAGAAAACCTGGTTTAAAGAGTGTCCTAAACCTGCACTCACGTGCACAGAAACCTTTTACGGGCTTTGGTTGAGTTTTGGGTATGCTAAAACAGGCTTCTACGCATATAGAGAAGTTTCTTCCATCTACTGGTTGTGCAATGTGAAGCAACTGGCATATATGATAGAATGGAGAAGGTAAACAGAGTCTGCCATCCTGTTACCTGATCATGCCAAACATACAAACTGTACTCGTGGGGGTGGTAGCCACAGAACAGACAACCCATTGTTTCATCCTTGCAGCCAAATTGCTCTCTTGAGTAGAATCAAGAGACAGAATTTCTTGGGACTTCTGGGGAAGAAATGGTGAACTGAAGATGGCTCCACAAAAAGTGGAGCCAACGACTGTGCCGGAATGAAGAGTCAGTGAGTAGACTTGCTCTTTGTAATTCCTCTCCAGGCAAGGAGGACTTGAGGTCACCCCCCAAGTTCTCCAGATAGCAGCTACTTGTGAGGAGACTGCAAGACTGCAGTCTTCAGTGGGTTTAGAGCTCTGGGAGACAAGGGAATAGCCATCTTGTTGAAACCACGGTTGGTGTCTTTGAAAGGGCACTAAGTTTGCATACTTCCTTTCTAATCACTTTTGGAAATTGTTTGTTAACTGCTTTTCAGCTATTAAGAACCTTTGGATCGACAAGTTTTACAGCACCAGGTGACTTTCCTTCAATCCTTAGCGAAAGAAGTTTTAAGTACAAGTTTAAGGACTTAATTTTTTTTTCTGGAATAAACAGCAAAAGGGTGGTTAAAACTTTGATTTTAGAAAGTCACAAATGGACTAAGGGTCCAGATAAATTTGAAGTAAGATTTTGGAATTAATGATTAAGAAACTTTCCCATGGGAAAATGTTTTTGTTTTGAATTCTTCTCGTAAGTACTATCCTTACATGGCCAGTTTGGTCTAGTGGTTAAGGCACCAGGCTAGAAACCAGGAGACTGAGAGTTCTAGTCCCGCCTTAGGCATGAAAGCCGGCTGGGTGACTTTCTCACTCTCTCTCAACCCAACTCACCTCACAGGGTTGTTGTTGTGGGGAAAGTAGGAGGAGGAAGGAGTATTAGGTATGTTTGTTGCCTTGAGTTATTTATAAAAATAATAAAGGTGGGATAGAAAATAAATAAATAAATAAATAAATAAAGCCATCACAGAGCCGCACAAACTAGTTTATCGCTGTGCTACAGTCAGAACGTAGGAAATAATTTACAATCAGACACCTTGAAGCAGCCAAGTTACAGACTTCAACTCAAGTTCAATATTCTGAGAACTTTACGTAATCAAGAACTTGAACAAGGTAAAATGCACATGTTCTAGAGGTGGAAAATATAGCATGAAAAGGTGAAAGAGACACTATTGCTTTCCTGAAGACAGGAGATGTCTTCAGCCCACACTCTCTTAGCTTTTGGAGACTCCGTAAAGACCAATCACTTTCTCTATACTTTTATCTCCTTGATACTTTCAGTAGGAAATCAAGCAATTTTAATTAATGGTTCTCATTTTGGGGAAACAATTTTCAGTAGCAAGTTTAATTTGTTTCTGATTTTTAATATTCATATTTTGTTTTGTTTTTATTCATCTTACTCATCTTGAGGACTAGCCAGAGGAAAAAGCCAGGCTGTTTTTCAAAGAACAGACAATCCTGCAGCATTTTTCTTATTCTCTCTCAGCTGTATCCATACACAATTCTTACAACCTCACATCATATATGCCTTGAGTCCCTCTCACTAAATACCAGATTTGGAGCACTCTCTTGGGGGCTTCGAGGAGGCATCTGGCTAATCCTTGAATGCTGATTAGATGGAGGTAACAAAAATGCTTAACATCACACATCTTGGACAAGTCACAAAGCAAATTTACAAACATTTTAAGGAGAGACTGTGCTTTCAGAATGTACCTTTTCAATTAAAGAATTAAAGTTCAAAAGCCACATAACCATGACTGAAGCAAGGCTGGTTTGAAAGAATAGAATGGTATGGAGAGAGATAAGTTTAGGATTGATGTAAAGGAGACTTCGTGGGGCGTGGTGGCTCAGCGGGTAAGACGCCAGGCTTGTTGATCGGAAGATTGCAAGTTCGGAGGTTCGAATCCCTAGCCCTGCGTGCAGAGTGAGCTCCTGCACTAGCTCCAGCTCTTGCCAACCTAGCAATTCGAAAGCATGCAAATGCAAGTAGATTAATAGGTACCACTTCGGTGGGTAGGTAACAGCGTTCCGCGCGTGTCATGCGGCCACATGACCGTGGAAGCGTCTTCGGACAACGCTGGCTCTTTGGCTAACAAACGGAGATGAGCACCGGCCCCTAGAGTCGGACACGACTGCACAAATGTGCGGGGGGTACCTTTACCTTTTTAAAGGAGACTTAGATAGATTTCCTTTTTTTTCTTATCTCCTGCCTTTCATTACTTTTACCCATGACTTCTCATACTGTTTCTCCACTTTAAACTGTAGTCACTTACCTCCAAAGGAAATAATGTGTTGGGTATGTATATATATACGTATTATGTAATTTCAGTATTTGAACAATTTATCTGAATGACAAATCTCAACATATAGCTGTAAATTTTTTAAGTGATTATGAATGTCTGTGAGGGAGAACTGAAGGCTGTTACAAAGTGAATGCAAGTCTGCAACAATAGGTAGTAGCTGGAATAATGCTTTGACAAGAAAAGCAATTAAGTGTTGTGTTTTCTACTGCATGCTTTCCCACGGAAGGATAAAATATATTCAAGTATAATGAACTACCATCCATTTCACTAAACAAAGTCCTCCTCCCCCCAAACCTACTTGATTGTTATTTTAAGTGACAAATGTGGGAAATTCAGATTATTGATGTATAAAGCAAGCTGAGCAAAAGTAATTGAGACGAGATGGCTGTTCACATAGCCTGTTTCAGAGTGGTGTCTGGATCCATCGATACATTTACTTCTGCTTAACTGGGCAAATCCTTTTACTGCAACTGCGTGTGTGTTTGTTCTTTGTGTATGTGTGTGTGTATCTACTGTTTTTAACTTGGGATTTGGTTGCACTTTTTTGTGCTTTATCTTTTTCAGTTTTAGTTCTCTACTGCTCATCCTTAAATATGTACGAGTGTTTCCTTTTGAGCGGGAGTCTTGCTTTCCTTTCTTGTCTTGGGAAATAGCTTGGCTTTGGTTAATTTAGAGCTTGTGACCACAATGTCACTGTTTCCATGCAGTGAAGAGAATCATGGGGCCCAACAGAGCAGTGATATAACCTGCTGGGGATTTCCAATGTGAAAATTCACATTGCTTGAATTTCATATCATTCTATTGAACAGAACTGTATTTTCTGTATTCATTCATGTTCCAGCTTGTTTATGAACTCTGATACTTGCAGACAAATGGAACTAAGATGGTCAGGGGAGAGGGAGGAAGGAAAGGGGCAAGCAATGTCATCAGAAACAGAGGAAAGTGAGTGCAGGAATCTATGGAATGGGATCAGTGCCCAGAGTATTGGTTCACCCCCAGCCATAATGGCAGCAGTCACCCATATTGAAACAGGAATGGGACAGCCCTGGACCCCTTAGCAGGAACACATGGAGTGGCTAAGGAGTCCTTCACCTGGACATGGATGGTTGTGGTGGGGAGGAAAGGAGAGTAGCAAGCAACCGTGCGCAGAACAGAGAAATCTGTGTCTAGTCAATGCTGGAACAAGGCCAGAAGACTAGTGTGTCAGGCTTCCCTCTCTCCTGGCCTTGGTGTATCTCATCTGATCCTTGAGGTGGGTTCAAGGGAAGGGATCCTCCAGAGCATACTGATCCCCAGACTAGGGGGAAGGGATGCACACCCAGGCTGAGAGAAATGTATGGGCTTGGTTAGCAAGGGCAGGAAGCGCAAGGACCAGGTTGTGGTTTGCACTGCCCTATGGATCGCAATACACATGGATCCACACTGCTCCCTTACCCTACAGCAGGCAAGGCGAGTAAAAGCAGTAACCAATGTGGTCTAAACCAATCTTGGTTCCACTTAAATATTTTAAAAATATTGGCTAGTTAACAGTTAATTTCTTATGGAACAAATACCCAGGACCTCTTTTCTTCGATTATGGTGATTTTAATTTTCCTGATTTTAGACAATATCACTGAGCTTATTGGTTAACCTCAATCATACATTGGAATGGAAACAACATTTAATCTGTAGAACTGCAGGCCCAGCTGGAGAGTTATTATTTAGCATCCTTGGAATCTTCGCAGTCTTGGTTGCATTATGTTAGGAATTAAATTACTTTTCCAGCATTGAAAGCAGTTAGACATATCTGGCCTTTAGAGGACAGAAAATAAAAAAATGATTTTTCTTCTCAAAGAGAAATGGATACTTTGGAGTAATTCTTATTTAAAAATTGTAATACTGTTAAAAAAACATGGGTTCATAGTAGAATTATTATTCTTTGCCAACAATTAAGTAAAAAAAGGTAAAGGTTCCCCCCGCACATTTGTGCAGTTGTGTCCAACTCTAGGGGCCAGTGCTCATCTCCGTTTCTTAGCCAAAGAACCAGCATTGTCCGAAGAAGCTTCCACGGTCATGTGGCCGGCATGACACGCGCAGAATGCTGTTACCTTCCCACCGAAGTGGTACCTATTAATCTACTTGCATTTGCATGCTTTTGAATTCCTAGGTTGGCAAGAGCTGTGGCGAGTGCGGGAGCTCACTCCGTCACACGGGGCTAGGGATTCGAACCTCTGAACTTGCGATCTTCCGATCAACACGTCTGGCGTCTTACCCGCTGAGCCACCATGCCCCTTATAACAATTAAACAATTTTTGAGAATTTACAAAAGGAATACAATTTACCTAAAAAGTCTGAATGAAAATACATACAGTATTTTCTATATTGTTTGATCCTGATACCCTTGTAGCCTCTGAAACTCCAGAAGGCACTGAGCATGTTGGAGAAGACCTTCAAGAGACTAAACTGAAAGTTCATGCTTGTATGTATCTGAAAAACATTTGACAAATATCAAAGAAATTTGGGATATAGGTGTATCTTATATTGCCCAATTAATGTATTCCAGTTTTATGGAAACTTAGAATGTTTTAAAAAGCTTGGTTCTAATTCTCTCTATCTTGGAGACATAATACATTTGAAGAAATGTTTGTATATATCTATGGGCATGCCCACTTGTAATTCCTTATTTAGACAGCATTACTATAGTGATCTAGGGTCTTTGATGGCAGCTGGTTCAAAGAGAGAGCCAGTTTGGTGTAGTGGTTAAAGTGTCAAGCTAGAACCTGGGAGACTGTGAGTTCTAGTCCCACCTTGGGCATGAAGCCAACAGGGTGACTTTGGGCCAGTCACTCTCTCTCAGCCCTAGGAAGAAGACAATGGCAAACCACTTCTGAAATCTTGCCAAGAAAACTGCAGAGACTTGCCCAGCCAGTTGCCAGGAATCAACCCTGACTTGGAGGCACCAAAAACCAAAAATCAAAACCAAATCCAAAACCAAATTAAAGATATTAATGTTTTTTCATGTAGTCATGGAAGAATGCAAGAGCAGACAATGTCATTTGTCTGCTCTTATTGTTTAACATTGTTTAAAAACTGAATCACAGCATTCAAAACATTGAAGAAATCTATACAGATTATAAAATCAGGTGGGTGGGTTGGTAGGTAGAGCCCGAATCAATACACTTCAGGATGAAGGCCTCTTCATTGAAGATTACAGATCATGTTCTTACATGCTGGTCAAGTAGTTGATAGGTAGATTGTTTTGTCTTCAAAGTCTAAGAGAGAGACTGACTGGCCCAAAGTCCCCAGCTGGCTTCATGCCTCAATGAGCACTAGAATCTGCAGTGTCCCAGCTTCTAGCCCAGCACTTTTAATATCATGCTGGCTCTTTATATATTCTTTAAATTAGCATTTTTATTTACAGTATATGAATTAGACACAATTTATGTATTTTGGTTTGAGTTTGGTTTAGTTGCTTATAGGGTTGTTGTTGGTTTTCCTGCTTCCCAGATTTTTTTTCTCACTTCCCCCCACCCACTGTATAGTTTAGTAAGGTTTTAATTTTTTTTTCCTCTTCACTATATATCTTTTTCTATGTAATAGGTTAGGTTTCATTGTAAGGCTGATAGCTCGGCAGTTCGAATCCCAAGAGCATGAGCCGCATGCCGGAGTGAGCGCCCGGCAATTTGTCCCAGCTCCTGCCAACCTAGCAGTTCAAAAGCATGCAAATGCAAGTAGATAAATAGGTACCACATTCTTCTGTGGGAAAAATCACAGGGACATGAAAGGAGCCTCCTCAGGCGTCCCCCGGGCAACGGTGATGTCACCGGCAAATCCTTTCACTACAAAAGCGCCTTGGTGCTTCTGACACGAAAAAAAAATTGTTAAACGAATACAGTAATACAGCCTTAAAGCTATTTCATATATATACAATATCGCAACCTGGAACGACTGAACAACAACAAATAGCTTTTCTTGTATGTTAATAATATATATTTTTTATGTTTAATTAAAAAAAACACTCAAACTACTGATTCTTTAAAAATGGACTCATAAAACAGCCAAAATAAATATACTACTGCTTGAGAGCCAAGTTCTTTAAATATGCAGGGAACATGATTATGGGGAATGGTCTGTATGAATTTTCCATGTAAATTAAAATTATATGGGCACTAATAAATTAATGTCTTGGGTTGGTTGTTTTTTTTTTCAGTCATTCATCCTATTTCTGCATTTACTCTGGAAATACTTCAGTTGCCCTTAAGTAAATAGATAATTGTTGGGACATTTCTATTAATATGTTGATTATTTTCAGTGATAACATGCTTTTTGGTGTGCATTTCCCCCCAGTATTTGACATTTATTTATTTATTTATTCATCCATCCATCCATCCATCCATCCATCCATCCATCCAACTTCTATCACCGCCCATCTCCTCCCACAAAGGGGACTCTGGGTGGTTTACAACAAAGTTAGTAATTAAAAACATATAAAATACAATATAACACTCTAAAAATAAATTAGATATAAATATATAAAATCCAAGCTATGATGTTATATTTAAAAGAACTCTACGGCGCAAGCCACCCCCAAGAGGAGCTATTTTAATAGAGTTTGTGTTGTTTCTCTTTGTGGCATACATTTTACACATTTCTGAGTTTTGGTTTCTATACACCTTGTTATACACTGTAACTTAGATAAGTTCACATTAAAATGGAAAGCTAATTAATTTCTTCTCCATGCCTAGTAAGCTTAGTTCTGCATGTTAACCTATTGTAGTGAAGGAGCTCTTCTCATATATGCAGAAGATTTACTATAATTTTGTCTGTATGCATGAACAATTACAAACTGACCACTGGGCCTATTAGTTTTGACAGAGCCCAATAACATACTAGCAAGGATATTTATATGCAAATCTTATTCTTCATTCTGGAATAATTTTGCTTGCCTCATATTAATGGGAAAGGGACCTATTTCTAATTCATAACATTATCATAATCATCCACTGATACAGATCTGCTCAATCTTTTAAAGTGAGGATGCCAGTAAGTCAGTGACTTTTCTCATTAAGTTTGTATTATTTCGTATCATGGTATACCTTTGCAGAAAAACAACTTTACAAAAATGAGGGTCAAATATACATAAAGAAAGGTTTTTGTTTTGTATCACATTCTGATGGAAATATATTCCAATTTGAACTTTCTGAATCTGTTCCTGAACTGGAAGTTAGCTACATACCAAAACATACTTGTGTATGTTTGCTATGCAATTTGCAACTGGGAAAACACAAATATTAGAAGAAACAATGCATGAAAATTACATTTGATTATTATTTTTGAGGGGTATCAAAGTATTAAGAAAAATGTACAAAGAAGGGTAGATCCTAACAAAACTTGTACGTAGAATATGTGCATTAATTTCAGGAGGAACTTAAAAAAAATAACCTGCCGCAGAATCAGGCTTAACACACTTCGTGTTAAAAAACTGTAAACCAAAATTGACAGGTTTATGGTGTTTTTATTTGGAGCTGGTGCAAAATTAAATTTAAAAATCCCTTGGATAAATGAAGGTCATGTTGCAGTGAAAAACTAGGAAAATATTTCACCTGGCTTATTGCCTAGAAAACCTGTGCTTGGTCTTTACCTTAAAAATATGTTCACCTACTGATTTAATGAACTTTAATTTTAGCCCCCTCCGTTTAAGAATGTGTCTAAATATGTTGTTTAATGCCTGAAAGTCATCAGATTGTTGCCAGTTGTTAGAAGAATTACAGAGGGAATGAGCCAAGTCTGATGCCGCCAATGATTTGTTTAAGTACTTCAGAATCTGGGAATTTTCTTTTATGAGGATTTTTGTGCCCCACACCAATCTAATTGAAATCTCATTTATTTCACTGGGGTCTCACACACTGGAGCAATATGCTTCTAAATTTTCACTTCTGCAACAGGTTCATCCTTTACAAGCAGAATGGTTCCTGATGGTTATTGGAATTAGCCGCAACAGATGTCACATTAACATTTGGCTGTCTTGCTGACAGAGGAGTACCTGGTTTATGGAATATTTAGGAAGCTTATATTAGGCCTTCTAACATGTTCTGCCATCATGTCATCAAGATTTCATGATGGAATAAAGGAAATGGATGAATAGAGATGGAAGGAAGAGGAAGAAATTTTTGCCACAGCACTCCAGCGCAACATTCCACCTTTTTTTCCATTGGATTTCCTAGAAACAACATACATCAATAGCCACGGTTAAAATTCTCAATATAAAATACAAGGAACAAAAGCAGTCAAAGATAAGGTAGGTAAAGGTTCCCCCTGCACATTTGTGCAGTTGTGTCCGACTCTAGGGGCCGGTGCTCATCTCCGTTTGTTAGCCGAAGAGCCAGCGTTGTCCGAAGACACTTCCACAGTCATGTGGCCGCATGACACGCATGGAACGCTGTTACCTACCCACCGAAGGGTGGGTAGGTAACATCTACTTGCATTTGCATGCTTTCGAATTGCTAGGTTGGCAAGATCTGGAGCTAGTCAAAGATACAAGAAGTTTAATCACAATTTCTAAAGCTTGGAGCAAATCATATATGGAAAAAATAAATATTTACCACATTTCTATAATTGTGTATATATAATTCTCATCGCAAGCCAGAATCAAGGAAAAAGAAAGTAAAACCACTGAAAGCAAATCAACTTTTGTTTTTAAAAAAGGAATCTAATATCAAAATTGCTTATTTTTTAATGTGATTTTAAAAGAGGTTTATTGGGGGGTTGGGTTTTTTTAAAGAAAACAGACTGACAAAAGAGCAAAAGAATGAAGATGTTTGGGAATGTGAAAAAGTATCCTGTGAGAAAAGGTTGAAGGAATTTGGTATGTTTATCCTGGAGAAGGAAACGAAGACAGGGAATGTGCTAGAAATCTTCAACTATTGGAAGGAGAGTCAAGCAGAAGAAGGCAAACATGTTGTAGTCCTGTTCTTTAAGTTGATAGTGAGAGACGTGTGATAGCAGAACCAATTAGTGAAAGGGAAAAAAACCTCTCAGTTTTGGTGGACATCTTCTAGTAAAGACTGGGGATGCTCTCACTCTGAATTTCGTATCACCTATAGAGGTACACTAGATACTCTATGACAGTGTTTCCCAAACTTGGCAATTTTCAGATGTGTAAATTTCAAATTCCAGAATTCCACCACCAGCATAGCCATTAATGAGAATTCTGGAAGTTGAAGTCCACACACCTGGAAGTGGCCAAGGTTGGGAAAAACTGCTCTATGAAATCCTCTCCAATTCTATGACAGTCACAAAGCAGTTCAACAATTTTGGCACTTGCTGCATGTTGAAATTCAGCAAATCAAGCATGCCTCATTAGCATATGGGTGATTGCTCTAGGAGGCAAACTCTGTGCTTCTAGAGGAAGCTACTTGTAGCCCCTCCCACCTCCTCTTCTCTCTCTCCGATTCTTCCACCAATGGGGTAGGACACACATGCCTTAGCTCCTTTCATGGAGAGGCCATGTGCTAGGCCTCAAGCCCCTTTTTCCACATAGTCTCTGGCAGCAAACAGGGCCAGAGGTATGCAGTTTAGGGAACAGAAAGAAGAACTGAAACCAATTTTCTACTGAAATGGCTGTACCTGGACAAAATAAATGTAAGAACTCTTTTGTACTTACTTTTTGTACCTGCAATGTCTAAGTGTTTGTTTCTTTATGCTTGGGTGGGCTAAAAGTGTAAGAATAATAACCTGAATCTCTCTAACGTGCTCACAGGCTGTGTTTTAAAACAATATTCCTTTTTCTATGCACAACTTTACACAATGTTAAGCTCTGCTCCATTCACTGGTTCTAACAGGCCATTGAATGATCTTCACTGCACATATATTTACATTTGTCCAACCCTTTTCTATTCAGTGCCCTCTCACTCCTTCTTCACTGCTTTTATGGTGTCATTTGCTCCAATTTTGTCAAGGTTACCAAGATGTTTTATCTGAAGCATCACAGATGCTTGTAAATAAAAAAGTCATGTAGATTTTTAAGGCGATGTGGAAGAAAAGAGAGAGGCAATTATATGACAGCTTGCTGACCAAAACAGTATAATTTTTCAGCAAAGGGGAGCCTTGTTTTACTTTTGCTAGTCTGAGTGGTTGAATCAAATCAACAATTTTCAATGCAGTGCAATTTGCCCCCTCCATCCTTAGTAGAAAAGATGGAAGTATTATCAGTTTGACCCACAATTCCTTGAAGCAGAGCCACACATATTTTAGCACTGCTATTTATTTAAATCTGTTTTAGAATTGCCACTAGATTGTGCTAATATGACATTTGAGACAAAAGATTACGATCTTCCTTGTGTGAAACCTAAGAGGAATTCAGGGGAATGACAAACAAAGGCTTGATAATGCTCACGGCATTTATCAAGGGGCAATTCATGTGTCTTTACAGAAACAGCACAAGAATAGGAGGCACAACTCAGTAATTTCTTATTATACAGTACAAAATACTTTAGGGTTAATGTCAATTAATCTAATTCTGCTCTGTTGCAAAGCCTCTGGGACTGTTTTTTTGTTAAAAAAAAACAGCACTTCTTCTGAAGCCATACATTCCTGTGAATCTGGTGTTCAATGAAGAAAAAGTCCAAACTCAAGAACATTAGTAAAAGACTCTTCCGTGAATCCATGTGGTCTACTCATCCTAGCTTTTAACATGTATAGGTGGAATTCTGAATGCATATTATGTGCTCATTTTGATGGATATATATTATTTGTCTCAACAGGTAGCGACATCTGATCAACCATGTCTGAGCTTGGAATTAAACCTGGTTTGGGTGGGACATCACCAGGGAATCGCACAGCTGTCAGGTGGACCTGGGGGAAAAAGTTCCAGAAGGCGGCAAAGGCTATTACTATACTGTTACCAAAAAAAAAAAAAAAAAACACCCTATGCATAGATGTGTCCAGACAGTCATTAAGAGTCAAGTTTAGCTCAGGAGCATCTTTACTTAGAATTCAGAATGTAAGGTTTGGAGGGTTTTGGAGATCATCTAACCCTCTGCCAGTGCAGGAATCCACTACCACAGCATCCTGCACAGATAGCCATCCAGCCTCTGTTTAAATATCTCCAGCGAAAGTAAGTCCACAATTTCACAAGGAAGTCTATTCTACTGCTGAACAGCTCTCAGCACTAGGAAATCTTTCTTGACATCCAACAAAGATCTACTTCCTTGTAATTTAAACTCATTGTTTCTTGTCCTGATTTCTCAAACAACTTTGAACAATTCTGCCCTGTTCCCTACGTGATACTTCAGATACTAGAAAAAAACTAACGTATCACCACACAGTCTACTTTTCCCCAGGTTAAACACATTCGGTGCCTCTAACCATTTCACATACATTTTTTTCTGGACCCCTTATCATCTTGGTTGCTTTCCTTTGGATACATTCCAGTTTCTCAATATAATTCCTAAAATCTGGTACCCAAAACTCAGCACAGTATTCTACATTCAGTCTGATCAACACAGAATAGATAGGAACAATGATTTCTCTTTATTGTGACTTTATACTTCTTTTTATGCAGCCAATAATTGTCTTTGCTTATCCTAAGCTCAATTGCACAACCGGCTCATGTTCAGCTTGTGATCCACTGAGGCAGCCAAATCCATTTAGCATGTACTGCTGCCTGGTATAGGCCCCTCATGCCTTTGGTTTTTCCTATCAAAATGTAGGACTTTGCTTTTGTTCCTGTTAAAACATAGCTTGTTGATATCTGCCCATTGTTCCAACTTGTCAGGATCCTCCTAAATCTTGTTATTGTTATCTAAGATGTCTACCCCACCCAAACATTTGTGTCTTCTGCAACTTTAATAATCCATCCAAGTCACTTATGAATTTATGAACAGCACAGGGCCTAGAATGGAGCTCTGCAGTAAGCCACAAACCCAGCCTTTCTCAGCCTGTATTCCATGGAACCCTAGGGAGGTCCTCTCATTCCCATGGGAGATTGTGCAAAAGATTTTTTTTTCTTTTAAATTTCATACACCACACAATGCTAGCACTGACAGTGTTGGAAACTTTACAGACCACAACTCCGTTGCTAGCCTGCCTCTTTGCTAGGAGTTCTGTGAGATATCACACACACACACAAAACATATTTTTGAACTTTGCAGGCCACACAGTGCTAGTACTCAGTGTGTTGGAATTTTTACATGCCATGACTCAGCTGCTGGCCTGACACATTGCTAGAGGTTCTGCATGAGATCCTTAAAACAAAAAAATAAAAATCGTTTTTTGAATTTGGCATGCCACACAATGCTACCTGTAGATATAATAATTCTTATGCAGAAGTTCCCTGAGACCTGAAAATTATTTCAACAGTTCCTCCAGGGTAAAAAGGTTGAGAAAGGTTGCACTAGAAACTTGCCTCCATCTTGACCTGGAACCATTCTTCAACCAATTCCCAAAACCCAAAAGGGACGCGGTGGCTCAGCGGGTTAAACCGCTGAGCTGTAGACTGCTGATCGCAAGGTCGGCAGTTCGAACCCCCGCGCAACGAGGTGAGCTCTCGTTGCTCGTCCCAGCACCTGTCGACCCAACAGTTCGAAAGCTTAGCAAGTAGATAAATTGGGTACCACCTTAAGTGGGAGAATTTGCTGGCGTCCTGTCGGGGATCGGCCACCGAACGGAAGACCTCTTGAATGGCGGTGGCGACGACGGATCCCAAAGCAGCAACATCTACAGGACGTCAGCAGCTGGCTCCGACGCAAGGCATCATGGGACATGTAGTCCAGTAGCCACGGAAGAGTCGGTTCCCTTACCCCTTCCCTTAGCGTGCGATTTAAATTGTAAGAATGTATAAAAATGTATACGATGTATGTAAAGCCGCCTAGAGTCCTCCGTTAGGGAGGGGATAGGCGGGGTATAAATATAAGTATAAATAAATAAAATAAATAAATTCTGTTTCCATCTAATGGCTCAGTTTTGTAATGAATGCAGAAAAGTTCAAATCTCTTTTGAAGGTCTCTACATTCTTATTAAATCACAGGTATGGATTTGCCTCATTTAAGAAAAGTTTCCCTTAAGACAGCTCAACTCCTGGTGACTATGTGGACATGTCAAGAGTACAGAAAAGATGTGCCACTGTCTCCTGCTATGTTTTTTTTTTTTTTGCTTAGTTTTTCAAGATCAGCTGAAGTTGGTTAGGTGCTGTCACCTGCTATGGACACAGAAACATGGTCACCCATTCATTTAAAAGCATATTGAAATTTTAACATCCCACTTTTTTTGGTGGGGTGTCTTTGTTTGCTTAATTTAATTTTTAAAGAAAGACAAAAATAGGACAATAGAAAAAAGCGGGGGGGGGGGAGAGCAAAAACCTTTAAGACTCATTTAAAAATGAAAGATTCAGTAGTAGGGCATTCCAGAAATAATGGGGCCATTACAGAAAAAGCTGTTTGACTTTCTAAAGGCCCAGGCCAATCTTCATAGATTGTCAAATAACACTGCCCTAGGAGTGGTGGAGAAATTGTTTGCTGCAACTTTTCAAATGCAAATTTACTAATTTGCTCTTCCTGAACCTGTATGCAAACTGGAATCGAGTTGTATTATCTTAGGGAAAAGGGTGTATGCTAAGAAAAACGAGTATTATAATATTAGAGGAAATCCTCCTTAAGATGCAGACAAACTCACTCAAATAGCCTTAGAACTAGAGGAAAGCTGCTGTGTCTGCTCCAAACTGTTGCTCCTGTCTGTAAACATTGGATGTTTTATTTTTCATGCTGGTAACCGTTTCAATCTGGGCCCTGAAATCAACATGGTAACAAAATCTACCTTGAAATTTGTCAGAACGTTGCTTCCCTTGTAAAAATAGATTCGGTTTTTTTTTTCCTTTTTTCTCAGGATGTTAGGGTATTTCTTTCAAATTTCTCTTGGACAGATTTTGATGCTGCTTATACTGATAAAAGCTGAGGCAAGTGCTACTTGTTGGTGTGTGTGTTATCTTGCATATGCAGAGTATCAGAAAGCTTTAGCAGTAGAGACCAATATAGATGCCAGTCATTGTGTATTAGCTTCTCATACAAACAGATCATATTTACAGTTCTTCTTCCAGATCCCTGGAAGTGTTACAAATCTTTCTCTACATACCAGAAGTAAGAAGTAAGCAAGTAGTAGAAGCAAGCAGGAGTAGAATCAAACAAGCAGGCAGGTTCTTTTATACTCTTCAACCTGGATCACCTGCTGCCTGACCTTTTAAAGTTAGCAGGTACTTAATTAACAAGATTTATTGCTGTGACTTACTCCTCAAAGAATAATACACCAACACTACTGGTGTTGGATTTTTGTTTTTCCTGCTATACAATTAAGTCCTTTTGGAAGGACTTAATTTCTTTCCTTTTGCGGAAAGCCAAGGAGGCTCCAGATCACTGGAGAGATGATTGTAAAATAAAAGACAAGAAGTTCACACACCTCTCGTGCCCACTTTATCATTCAATACAATATATGCAAGAACACCACATTTCACCTCTGAGGATATCAACATTCCCTTTTTCTTTGTAAAAATATTGAAAGCAATTCCTTTTAATGTTGAATGATAGAATCAAGGAATCATGGAGGTCATCTTGTCTAACCCCCTGCCCGGGGCAGGAACCCTCATACCATCCTGGACAAATGGCTGTCCAAACTTTTAGTGAAAATCTCCAGTGATGGAGCACTCATGACTTCAATAAGTAGACTGTTCCACTGCTCAGTAGCTCCCACAGTCAGGAAATTCCTCCTTATTTCAAGTTTGGATCTCCCTCTTCCACCCACTGGTTCTTGTCTTACCCTCAAGTGCTCTGGAGAATAAATCCACCCCCTCTGCCCTGTGACGTTCCTTCATGTATTGGAAGACTGTGATCATGTTTTCCCTTAGTCTTCTCTCTAGAGCAGTGTTTCTCAATCTCAGCCACATTAAGAGGGGTGGACTTCAACCCCCAGAATTCCCCCAGCCATCTCCGAGTTGAAGTCCACCCATCTTAACGTGGCTGAGATTTAGAAACACTGCTCTAGACTAAACACACCAAGTTCCTTTAATCACTCTTATAGGATTTAGCCTCCAAGCACTCTATTGAATGAGGACTTACAGTGAAAGAATGCAGTACAGATTTCCTGCAGGCCACTACCCAAAACAGCTTTAACATTTAAAAAATGAAGAAAGAAAAAAAATTTTTCCCCCATTTCTCAAAAGGATGAAGCAGGAAAATCTCCCTCATAGATGCAATATATCCCCATCCACTTTGTTCCACCTCCCCACTCACTGCAATCCTTGACTTACTAAAAGGTTAACTAGTAACAGTAGATTAACCACTCCTACTGTTAAAACATACTGTATTATATCCAAATATGCTTTTTAAAAATCATTTTAAATCATATAAATCAAATAAATAAAAATTACAGTCACAAAGTATTAAGGCTGCCCCTAGTTTTATTACTGTTGTTCCAATATCATTTGAATAATTTGCAACAGGAAATGTTATATGAGTATGACGAAGTCCATACTTTGAGGTTGGCAGCTAATGGGGGGGGGGGGGGACAGGCAACCTAGTGAGTCCTTCTGCCCTTGTCAGCCTTACTAACATCCCACTTTGGATTCATGTCTATCAAGAGGTGGAGACCCCTAACGTTGGAAATCAACAAAGTTGGAAGCAAAGATTCAACAATCTGGAAGGGAAATTCCCATTTCTCCAATTAAAAGACATGAGAATAATTAGCCAAATGCATTACAGCAATTAAAAACCAATTACCTAGTGTCATCACTACTCACTTACTGAATATATCCAAAATTCTATTGGGAACATTATCTTGTGTTTTATTGGAATATTGTAACTTTTAATTATTTTGAGAACAATCTTTCCTAAAGATACAATTCTTTTATTGATTCAAATGTCTCACATTCATTGTGTGGCAAACTTTAAAAAAATGAAGATCGTGTTACAAATCCTTAATAAAAGAGTGTTTATTACTCTATAGTTTCCTATATGTTCAATTTCCAATATAGTAAGTCTTTGTTTAACATAACCAGTTTGTTCTCTGTTGCTCAGTTTTCATTTTGTTGCAATCTGGAGGTGTATGGTCTAATATTAAGTTGTATTCCAATGGTTTATCACCTCAGCTGTACCAAAAATAAGCTTCAATGTGATTTATAAGTGGAAAGTCATGCTATGGTTCTCCTAGTATTCTAAGAATTTTCACAAGAAAAATGTAAAAGTAATTTAAGCTGCAACTCTGCAACTCTATAACTAGCAGGTGGCAGCCGTGGCCAGGAGAGCCTTTGCCCAACTTCGTGTTGTGCGCCAGTTATGCCCCTTCCTGGATCGGGAAGCCCTCCAGTCAGTCATTCATGTCCTAGTCATCTCCTGTATAGACTATTGCAATGCGCTCTACATGGGGCTACCCTTGAAGAGTATCCAGAAGCTACAGCTGGTTCAGAATGCAGCCGTGCGAGCAGTTTTAGGAGCCCCAAGGATGGCACATATAACACCTTTGCTGCGCGAGCTGCATTGGGTGCCAGTTTGCTTCCAGGTCCAATTCAAGGTGTTGGTTATTACCTTTAAAACCCTGTCCATGAGATATTGTTGATTGGCAGGGTCCAGGAAGAGGGCCTTCTCTGCTGTGGCCCCTGCCCTGTGGAACATGTTACCCCCAGAGGTGAGGCAGGCCCCCACTCTCCCAGCCTTCCAAAAGGGAGTGAAAACCTGGCTTTGCCACCAAACCTGGGGTGGGAGGGGGGATAGTCAATCATGGAGGTTGGCATCATGATGTGGCCCTGAGGAATTTATATTTTATATAAATTTTAAATATTATTTTATATCTATATTTATATTTTTATGATGTACTTGTTTTTATTATTTTAATCTCTTGTTATTTTAATTGAATTGTAAACCACCCAGAGTCGCTTGCGAGATTGGCGGTGCAGAAATGTGAGAAATAAATAAATAAATAAAACTTATCTGGGAATAATTGCCACTGAGGGTAACGCATCTCACTTCTGAACAGACATAGGACACAGCCATTTAAGGACTATCCAATGGCCTTTGAACCAGCAGAAAAGGATGTTGGCATAACATTTGCTGTCCCCTTTGTGAAAGACTATTCTGCCATGGTAGTGTGGCTGGCAACTAGTGCTGTCCTTACAGTTTTAAGGCGGGACAGATTAAGGGAAGTAATTGGTGGATTGCCTTTCTCACTAAGTGACATCAAAATTATCAATCACTTTCCCTAATGTGGGGCAGGACAAGTGGGGGTGGGTGTTTGGAATGACATGTTAAGCCAACCTGTCAAGTCCAACTAACATGGATGTAGTCTGGTTGACAGGTCACAAGTGTAGAAAACAAGGCTGGGGTGAAGGAACAAGGTTTGTTCAATAATGAGTAAGCTCCACCCTGAACTAATAATGGGTGCAAACCCATTTCGGTCCTCAGGGCCATCACAACCAGAAATACCTACTGTAGTGGTCAGTCATGGAGTGAGAATGGAATGGGTAAAATTATGTCCTCCCCCAAATAATAAGAAAATAAAAAGTATGGCCATGCTTTTTCTGCTGTTTTTAGGAAGATGTGATGAAGAGCATATATAGAGATTTTCACAGTAACTCCCATCAACTGGGTCTTCAAAAGGGAATAATTTGGAAGGTTTATACATGAATATTTTTAGCCATTGGATTAGGGGTGGACAAAACTGCAAGATGAGACATTACTGAAGTGGAAGTACACTTTATATTGGCTGTTAAAAAATAAAAGACCATGTATAATTCTCAAGCAGTAAAAGGTTTCCAATCCTGTTTTATGTCAATCAGGGACCTCATATGGACAACCTTGATTTTCATGATTGTGGTGGCCTGTGATTACCCTTTTCATATATAACCTCCAGTATCTCAGAGAGGAAAATAAAAACATTTTTGTAATGCTCTTGATCTCACAAGGGGGCGGTGCGGTGGTGTAACGGTTAAGACTACTGACTGTTGAACGAAAGGATGGCAGGTCAGCAGGTCGAGACCTGGAAGCACCGTGTAACGGGGTGAGCTCCCGTTCTCGCCCAGCTCCTGCCAACCTAGGAGTTTGAAAGCACGTAAAAAATGCAAGTAGATAAATAGGTACCACTCCGGTGGGAAGGTTACAGTGTTCCGTGCACCTTGGCGTTTAGTCATGCTGGCCACATGACCATGGAAAGCATCTATGGACAACACTGGCTCCCTCGGCCGAGAATTGGAGATGAGTGCCACCCCCTAGAGCCAGATACGACTGGAAGGGGAAACCTTACCTTACTTACCTTGATCTCACAACAGAAGTCACTGACCAAGCTTCCCCACTCCAAACTTATAATGTTGAAGATTAAGAGTCTAGTATGGAAGTAGGAAAGGTACAATTTACCAATGTATGAAGAACTAAGGACCTTGGAATTTTTAATTTTACAACCTTCATCTGTTCTATAGTGCTTTGTAGCATCCATGAATACTTCGTGGAAAGTAAATGACTATTTACAGTTCCACCATCACATCAGTAAATGACTGCAACTCTACTAATCTTTGGGAAAACCTGATTATCTCTTTTAGTAGAGTTTCATGAGCCATGCCTGCCTAATGAAAAATTCATACGTGCATTGTAGTGATCTCAGAGTTAATTATGTATTTAACAGCACATATGCATATTATCCAGAAGTCTCACTCTTTCTAGATTTTTGTGAATATTAAAAATCCCTACAAAACCAATGTCATACTTATTTTTAATTTTAAATGTTTTCATCTAGCAATGCAAATGTCACTGTTACCTCCACATGTATGCTTAAATTTACAGAATTTGAACTTTAATCATCTGCAACTTTTGGTAACAAGCAAATCACCAGAGACTAGCACCTCTCTCCCCAGAAATCAGTGCCTTCAACCAGAGAATCACCAGCTCAAAGGGACTGCATATAAAACCAATTTAAAGCAGTTAAATTACAATATTGATTTCTTGATGGGAAATTGTGTTTTCCAGTGACACATCATTTAACTCACTTGAGCTGTTTATGATTACGATACTGGCCATTTTCTGCCTTCCTAGGCTTATAGGCTTACAATATATATCATTCCTCCCAGAATGGAGCAACTGTCTTCTTTGCTACTTCCTACTAAATCACTGCTAGGAAGTAAAATCAACATACCAAAGCATCCTACACCAATATAAGATGTTCATCCTACAAGGGGAACTTTTGGACAGTTCATTCATATGAATTCAGGTTTTGAATTCCCACCAGGATTTAATAAGTGAAAGTGATGCAAATGTCTGAGCTAGGTATGTTTAGGAGCGTTATTTATGTGAATCCCAATGAACCTTACATCCAAGGGAATCTACAGGATCTGTCTGCTTTCAAATCATTGTGCTGCAAGCTCTGCCCCTTTCAGCTGTGTGTGTATATAATGCAGATATAAAAGGGGCAGGGCTTGCTTTTGTCATTCTGTTCCCCCAACACTGCTTCTTACCTCTTGGATTCATGTGCAAATTTGAATGAATTTGACTCTGCCCTTGTTTTGTACCTTTCTAAATGTTGTGACACTATTTTCAGCAGTGTAAGCTTACTATGTTTCAGAAAATACGTTTCGCCATGAATGTTTTGAAAGAAAATGTCTTGACATACATTTTAAAACATATTTAAATAATACTGCATGCAGACTTTTTAAAAAGCTCACAGATGGAGAAAACCAATGACCATCTGCAAAAATAAGTGAACATCAGCACATATCACTAATTAGAAATGGACTCATTTCCCCAGAATTAAGATGGATTATACTTTCAATGGAGTCTCCGAACTTTAATGGCAAGTTCAACATAAAAAAAAAAAATCAAAAACAAGATTACTTCCGCAAAGCCATTTTTTGCCCACTTTTCTGTCCTACTTAGGAATAAGGTTCATTGGATTTTCTTTGATGGAAAACAAAAAGTAGAGGAAAACTATCAGAAACTTTCAAATTCAGCCTAGGATGTATTATTTTAATTTTATATCCATGTATATCATGTTTGGTTCAAAGTTCTATAGCTTAAGGTTCCAGTGCTAGAACCAACAATGCCCAGGCATAATGCAGATGACATAGCTCTTGTCATAGATGATACAATTAATACCATCCCTGAGACAGTCAAAGAACTTCCAATTTTGAACAAATGGCTGGCTTTAGGATTAATCAGGATAAATCAGAAAATATAGACCTTATTGTTAGTCTTAATATTCAAAATCATATCTACTCACTTTAAAAGCTCCAGGTTTGAGATATTCAGGAATAATTCTGCCAAATAATCCCATTAAAATGATGCAAAATGATTGTATCTGTTTACTTAAGAAAATTAATTCAAAGTTAGTAAATTGGTGTGACAAATATGTAACAGTTTTAGGCAGAATAGGTATAACTGAAATGAAATTTATTTATTATTTAAATTTATATGACCGCCCATCTCCCCCAACCGGAAATCTCTTCCCAAGTTTTTAATCTTATTTTAAACAGTACCATGGCAAAAACCATTATGAGATTGGCAGAGAATTTTAAATTCTTCCATCTTTCAGAATAAGAAATCTAGGGTCTCTTTTAAATTATTACATGGACAATCAAGGGATGGATGATGTGGTTTTCCATATATATATATATATATATATATATATATATATATATATACACACATATACATATACATATACATATACATATACATATACATATACATATACATACATACACACACACACACACACACATACACACACACACACACACACACACACACACACACTGTGTATGTATGTATGTATATATGCATGCATGCATGCATATACTGTATATATATATATATATATACAGTATATATATATATATATATATCCATGCATTTGAACAATTGAGTAGTTTGCTGTATCTACAGGATAAGAGATGGGTAGAAATTGAACTGACACAAGCTGAAACATTTTTGACAAATTTCCATCTTTTTATGAAATTACCTAGAATCAACAAAATAAGGCACCTCCTTAATACCCTTTTACATTCTGCCCTATCTTGAGATGGTTATTGTGGAAAAAGCAACTTTTACTACTTATTTCTCCTGTGCTTCCCATTACAAGCCCACAATCTTCTACAAGTATTCACACAAACTCGGACAAAAGTACAGAGAGCAGATTATAGTAAAGTTAATTTTTACAAGCCAGAAAAGCCAGTTAATATGAAACAACTTGCTCTTCCTCTCCCTACATTTAGTAATAATTGACTTGGTTTATTACATCTACAGCCATTTTGGTCACACCTGACAGTTCAGATCCGTACATGCAGAACTCATGCATTTCTAGATCTATCTCACCTACTTGCTAGTGCAGCTGTGAGAAAAGGAGTATGTATTTATACCTTTGTGGATATGCTCAGCTATAACACAGGTTTGGAATACTTTGTGTAAAGAAATGACCAAAGTTGTATGTACTTTCTGTAAAAGTATCACCTAATCTTGCTTTATGTTTATTGAGTATCTTTACAGAAACCGATATCAGGCAAAAAGTTGAAAACTTTCTAGTTTTATGCTTACAGCAGCTCAGGTTCTTACAGGTAGACCTCACTTAACTTAACTGCCCTGTTTAGTAAATGTTTGAAGTTACGACAACACTGAAAAAGTAATGTTACAACCAGTCCTCACATTTATGACCAATGCAGCAACCCACGGTCACGTAATCACCATTTGCATGCTTCAAAACTGGCTTCCGACAAGAGAGTCAATGGAGAAGCTGGCAGTGAAATCACAAGTTGGAGTCATGTGATGTCTCACATAACAACCAAATAGGAAGTGATGGCGTAAGTCTGTCATGGTCACGTGATGTTTCACTTAGTGACTATGTTGCTTAGCAATGGAGTTGCTGGTCCCAATTGTGGTCGCTAAGTGAAGACTACCTGTATTGGAAAAAAATTGACACATTATCTCTTAAATTATGGGACACTGCAATATCTGAAAAAATAATTTCTAACATTCATGTTTCAGAAGAATAGGTTTTTGCCTGTATGCAACAAACTAGTTGTTCACATTTCAAATATTGATATAGATACTCTACCCTCATATTCAGTGTTACAAATGTGGAGTTTGTAAGCTATTTAAATAGAATACCCTTTCATGTTTATATTCATATAAGAAATATAAAATATTTAATGATCCTGAAGACCTTGTGATTAGTATAATTGTTATGTATGAATTATTGCTTTCATTAAGTAAAGGTAAAGGTTCCCGCTGCACATTTGTGCAGTCGTGTCTGACTCTAGGGTGCTCATCTCCGTTTGTTAGCCGAAGAGCCAGCATTGTCCAAAGACGCTTCCACGGTCATGTGGCCGCATGACGCGCATAGAACGCTGAAACGAAGATTAGCAGTGCCCCCTAGAGTCAGACACGACTGTGCAAGGGAAACCTTTTACCTTTACCTTTTTACTGTGCTCATAGACTGGAGGAAAAAACATAAAATGGCCTCTCTGGAGATACCCTCTGATTTGCCTACCTGTACCTAGTATTCCTGTATTCATCTACTTGCATTTGCATGCTTTTGAATTGCTAGGTTGGCAAGAGCTGGAGCTAGTGCGGGAGCTCACTCCGCACACAGGGCTAGGGATTCGAACCTCCGAACTTGCGATCTTCCAATCGACAAGCCTGGCGTCTTACCCGCTGAGCCACCACGCCCCTGGTGTGCTTTCATTAATTGCTTTCATTAATAAATGTTTAATTCTAGTTTATTTTTCTATGTATAAGTCCTTTTTTAAAATGGTATAAAATCATCTAAGAGAATTTTTTTAAAAAATTGGTCTAAGCTCAAGTAGCAGTCAGGGTATGTGAACACTTCTGCACATGTGCAGAAACCCCATCTGTCAGAGAGAACTAGCATAGTTGTTTCACTCCTTCATTTGGAAGTAGGGGCCACTTCACTTTATCAAAGTGTTTTGAAGGGACATTTTAAACAAAGCTTTGCTGAAGCTAAGAACCTCTTTGAAGCTCTTCATTTCCCTATCATAATGTCACTGGTTAGAATACAAATTTCTCCAACTCAGAATGCTCCAATGCATTGCAAATCAAACATCATTTACCCCAGAAGGAATCCTTCAGCATGGAATCAAAAATGCAATTCTGCATATTCATGGCTAGGAAGCTATGTTGGGAGATTCACACAAATGCTTTAATTTCAACCCTTTATTGTCAGTGAAACATTGTCTCACTACTGTGAAGTATGTGATCATTGATTATGCAATGTATTCTATATACACTTTTTTCACTCAGGTCATGGAAAACTTACAACTCAGCTCTAGAAAAAAATCTGAAAAACCCTTGCTAATTGCCAGGAAACTATGCAACTAAAGCCTAGGATATTGGTCACTGGAGAGCCTGTGTTTTGGGACTAAAGGAGTAGATTCACATCTCATCTTTTGTACAGGAGCTCAAGGCAGCCCACATAGTGCTTCTTCCTCCTATTTTCTCCCACAACCACCACCATGTGAGGTGTGTTGGGTTGAGGGAGAGGGAGAGGGACTGAACAAATCACTTACAGTACAGGTAGTCCTCACTTAACGACCACAATTGAGACCGAAATTTCAGTTGCTAAGCGAAGCGGTCATTAAGTGAATCCAACCTGATTTTACAGCCTTTTTTGCAGTGGCCATTAAGCGAATCACCTTGGGGTTAAGCAAACCACGTGGTTGTTAAGCGAATCATGTGGTTCCCCATTGATTTTGCTTGCCAGAAGCCAGCCGGGAAGGTCGAAAATGGCAATCATCTGACCATGGGACACTGCGACGGTCATGAATGCAAACTGATTGCCAAGCATCCAAATCATGATCATGTGACCGTGGGGACATTGCAATGGTCGATGTTCCCTCTGGCCTTACAGACTGAGGTGAAGACCTATCGGAGCTTTCACAGGTTGTTATTTATTTATTTATTTATTTATTTTATTTATGTTTCAATTTATATACCGCTCCATCTCCCCACAAGGGAACTCTGGGCGGTTTACAAAACACAAAAATTAAAATCCGACAATTAAAACAACCCAATAAAACACTCTAATATATTAAAATTAAGTATAAAAATCCAAGATGCGGTGGTATGATGTTTGGATGTTTAAAAGGGCCCTATGGCACCAGCCATCCCCAAGAGGAACTGTTCCCCCCCTCCCCCCACGCAAGGCGGCAGAACCAGGTCTTTAAGTTCTTTCTGAAGGCCGGGAGCGATGAGGCCTGCCTCACCTCCAGGGGTAGCATATTCCAAAGGGTGGGCGACGTTACTGAGAAGGCACGCCTCCTAGACCCCGTCAGGTGACATTCCTTTACGGACGGGATCTGTAGCATGCCCTCTCTGAATGACCGAGTGGGACGGTTCGACGTTATGGGGATGAGACGGTCCCTCAGGTAACCTGGCCCCATGCCATGTAGGGCTTTAAAGGTGATAACCAACACCTTGAATTGGACCCGGAAGCACACAGGCACCCAGTGCAGCTGTCGTAACAGAGGTGTCACATGCGCTGATCTAGGCGCACCAATAACTGCGCGAGCAGCCGCATTCTGGACCAATTGAAGCTTCCGGATACTCCTCAAGGGTAGCCCCATGTAGAGCGCGTTGCAATAGTCTATATGGGAGATGACCAGGGCATGAGTGACTGTACGGAGGGCTTCCCGTTATTGTATACAGTATGTAGAACTTGGACGAAAAAACAAACTGACATTTTGAAAAGCAGCTGGAATGTCATCAATACAGAAAAGCAGAACTAAGTACAAAAGGCTAGCTCAGTGATGTGGAAACCCCATCAGCAGGATTCCTTTCTGCATCAGCAGATAATATGAAAATAAAGAAATGAAATACATTTTAGATTATGAATAAATAAAAGTCAATCACGTGAAAATATATAGGCCACATGGGAGGATCATGTATATTCTCTCCATGCATTTTACCATTATTGCTTCATTTGGACCATCAACTTCTGCATCAAAACTGAGGGAGTATGATGCAAACCCTGTCCTTCCATAGTTCAATCTCACAGGAGAATGTAAGTGGCAGGTTTTGCTTGCTGACACAGGTTTTCCCCTACATTCCCACCAATATCTATGATTGGGGCAATTTGTACAGTAGAGCAAGAGAGAAGATCAAGCAATAGAAACTGCTCCTGTGGAAGGAAAAATAAATTACGATGCATCAGGGATCAAGCACAGATTGCAACAAATATTTCTTAGCTTTCATGGGAATCATTCTGTCCTATCCATTAAGTCCCATAAAGGGCCTCCATGCATATGACAGAAACCTAGATGCAAACGTTGTTCTCCAAAACTAGTTGAGTGATGAGAACAATGTGGTGGGAGGAGACTCAGGAATCCACTTCATTTTATTTGTGTTTATTCATTTATTAAATTTAGAGGCCGTCCAAATCCAGAACAACTCTGAGCAGCTTACCTTTAAAAGACAGAAAACAATGGGGAAAAATCATATACAACAAAACAAACTTAACTCCGTAACTGAGCCAACAGGGGTCCACAACCACCCCAGGGCCTGGGACAACAGCCATGTTCTTCTCCCATATTTCCAAATTTGGGGAAGGGGGAAATGAAAGTCTGAACGGGGGAAATGAAAGTCTTGCTTGAATGCATTTCAAATTGATATGTTTTGTCATTTAATTGATGCCCCAAATTGGAGCATATTAATCAAATTAAAGTAGAAGGCAAGAGGGGTCAACTTGTGAACTTCAGCTTTCATCACTCCTAGCCAATATAAGAGATGGCTAGCTACTGAATTCTCAGGACCATTCATTTAATTTGGAAATGGTGAGCAGAACTTTTTAGTCCGATTATAGATTACATGTGTGCAACAACAACATCAGGCTAATGGCACAATAAGATACTTGCACCAACACACAAGTTGTGTGTTGTAATTTTGATGTCATTGCATTTTGCTGCTGAGTCAGATCTAGTAAAGCATTTCTTATGGGCTTATATGGCAGCAATATATGAAACATTCCAAAAATAATTTTTCCGAGGGCTTCCAAAGTGAAATGTCAGGTTGATATGAGAAAGACTGTTGGTCAAACATTTTTACTGTAGGAATTCAAGAAAGTGGATGTTTGCATTAAAAAAAAGAAAGCTTCATTATATTAAAACTTTTAGACAATAAATATTTTCAAAAAGCTGAAAAAGGAATCCTTAACAGCAGAAATCACTGATACAAAATGAGGTATCTAAAATGTGGAGGCAATATACAGTAATTGACATTGCTTTATGGATAACAGATAGTGTCTAGCGGATAAGTTTTCTGAATCCATAACTGATTTCAATTTGGTGGTGTTTTTGCAAAGCCATCTAAGGCAAGAAATACTGCCAAACCTTTTATTCTGAAACAAAAGAAGATTCTCAGACCTGTCACTTGAAAAACAGAATGGAGACAATAATACACTGAATTTGTCCAGGTGAAGGAAAATGTGTGGGTTGTTTTTTTTTTTTTTAAGAAATGGGGAGAGAAAAGAAAGATACCAACTAAAAGAATCTTGAATCACAAAGGTAAATGTGTTTCAATTGTTCTTACTGACAGATCATGCACTTATTTCTTTTCATATAAGTTAGCAATGAAGGGGTAATTCAGGTTGTACGCATTCATCATAGGTAGGCAAGCTGAAGATCTATTGCTTGGCAGAACAATGGGGACATAAGAGGAATTAAAGAAAAGTGATTTAGTCACAGAAACACTAACTTCCTTTGTATTTGAGTGCAGTTTAGCAGGGAGTTTAAATGGTTTCTCCTGATCCTATTATTCCTTCCTTCCTTCCTTCTATTTAACCCCTCCTTTTCATTTATTAAATGCCTATAGAGGCCCACCAATAATGTTCTAAAATAATAGAAACAGCAGTGACTTAGAATGACAGCTTTTACTGAAACCCCACACAAATATAGCATTTACTGACACACTCCCCCCTTTATAAGTAGGTAAACCAATCACGCTGGATAAAGGGACAATGACTGAGGACATAGTTAGAAGCATCTCTAAATCCAAATCTTCCACAACAAAACTGTCTTTGCTGGTTAAGGTGCTGGCCTAGAAACCAGGAGACAGTGAGTTCTAGTCCCGCCTTAGGCATGAAAGCCGGCTGGGTGACCTTGGGCCAATCCCTGTCTCTCAGCCCTAGGAAGGAGCCAATGGCAAACCAGGAGACTGAGAGTTTTAGTCCCGCCTTAGGCATGAAAGCTGGCTGGGTGACCTTGGGCCAGTCACTCTCCCTCAGCCCAGCTCACCTCACAGGGTTGTTGTTATTGTGGGGAAAATAGGAGAAGGGAGGAGTATTGGGTATGTTCGACGCCTTGAGTTGTATATGAAAAAAAAAAGTGGGATAAAAATCTAAAAAAAAAAACCCCTTCAAAATTGTAGAAGCCTTTTCCCCTCCCCAGGTGGTTATTTGGGGGGGGGGAGGACTGGCTCTTATTCCTTTTTTACCCACCAAATTTTTTTGCCAACAGGTGAGTTTCACACACCAATTAATTACAACTGCTTATTTTGTCTGTCTTGCACTTTGTGTTTTTTCCTGCCATATAGGTTTGGATTGGGGTTAGGATTAAGATCAGGGTAAGCGTGGAAGCGTCTTCGGACAACGCTGGCTCTTCGGCTAACAAAGGGAGAGGAGCACCGGCCCCTAGAGTCGGACACGGCTGCACAAATGTGCGGGGGGAACCTTTAAGCGATCAATGGTTGAGAGTTGCCTCTGTAAATTTTTTTACCTGCCATAATCACAACAAATAAGCTGCTCAAAAAAATAAAGGGAACACTGAAATAAGACATCCTAGATCTGAATGAATGAAATATTCGTATTAATTACTTTGTTCATTACATAGTTGAATGTGCTGACAACAAAATCACACAAAAAGCAATGGAAATCAAATGTAAGCAACCCCTGGAGGTCTGGATGTGGAGTTACACTCAAAAATTAAAGTGGAAAAGAACACTACAGGCTGATCCAACGTTGATGTAATGTCCTTAAAACAAGTCAAAATGAGGCTCAGTAGTGTGTGTGGCCTCCACGTGCCTGTATGACCTCCCTACAACGCCTGGGCATGCTCCTGATGAGGTGGCGGATGGTCTCCTGAGGGATCTCCTCCCACACCTGGACTAAAGCATCCCCCAACTCCTGGACAGTCTGTTGTGCAACGTGGTGTTGGTGGATGGAGCAAGACATGATGTCCCAGATGTGCTCAATTGGATTCAGGTCTGGGGAACGGGTGGGCCAGTCCATAGCATCAATGCCTTCATCTTGCAGGAACTGCTGGCACACTCCAGCCACATGAGGTCTAGCATTGTCTTGCATTAGGAGGAACCCAGGGCCAACCGCACCAGCATATGGTCTCACAAGGGGTCTGAGGATCTCATCTCGGTACCTAATGGCAGTCAAGCAACCTCTGGCGAGCACATGGAGGGCTGTGCGGCCCCCTAAAGAAATGCCACCCCACACCATTACTGACCCACTGCCAAACCGGTCATGCTGGAGGATGTTGCAGGCAGCAGAACGTTCTCCACGGCGTCTCCAGACCCTGTCATGTCTGTCACATGTGCTCAGTGGGAACCTGCTTTCATCGCGGTGGCTCAGCGGGTTAAACCGCTGAGCCGTTAGACTGCCGACCATAAGGTTGGCAGTTCGAAACCACGTGACGAGGTGAGCTCTCGTCACTTGCCCTAGCTCTCTGCCAACCCAGCGATTCGAAAGCTAATATAGCAAGTAGATTAATGGGTACCACTCACGTGGGGCAATTTGCGGGCGTCCAGCGGAGAGTCGTCCTTGATTCCAAAAAGACCTGGAAGTGCAGCGATGTCGGCGGAGGACGATGGAGGACGACGGATCCGGAGACACCAGCTTCCTGGACGTCAGCAGCTGGCGCGGAGCGAGGCATTCTGGGACTTGCAGTCCAATGCCTTCAGCAGAAGAGCCGGTTCCCTTCCTCTCTCCCTGTCGCGCGGGTATAAACTATATGATATATGATGTATAACTTGATGATGTATAAATTAATGTATACTGATGTTGTAAGCCGCCTAGAGCCCTCCAGTAGGGAGGGGATAGGCGGGGTATAAATAAGATAAAATAAATAATAAAAATCTGTGAAGAGCACAGGGCGCCAGTGGCGAAGTTGCCAATCTTGGTGTTCTCTGGCAAATGCCAAACGTCCTGCACGGTGTTGGGCTGTAAGCACAACCCCCACCTGTGGACGTCGGGCCCTCATACCACCCTCATGGAGTCTGTTTCTGACCATTTGAGCAGCCACACGCACATTTGTGGCCCACTGGAGGTCATTTTGCAGGGCTCTGGCAGTGCTCCTCCTGTCCCTCCTTGCACAAAGGCGGAGGTAGCGGTCCTGCTGCTGGGTTGTTGCCCTCCTACGGCCTCCTCCACATCTCCTGATGTACTGACCTGTCTCCTGGTAGCGCCTCCATGCTCTGGACACTACGCTGACAGACACAGCAAACCTTCTTGCCACAGCTCGCATTGATGTGCCATCCTGGATGAGCTGCACTACCTGAGCCACTTGTGTGGGTTGTAGACTCCGTCTCATGCTACCACTAGAGTGGAAGCACCGCCAGCATTCAAAAGTGACCAAACCATCAGCCAGAAAGCATAGGAACTGAGAAATGGTCTGTGGTCACCACCTGCAGATCCACTCCTTTATTGGGGATGTCTTGTGAACTGCCTATGCTTTCTGCCTGTTGTCTATTCCATGTGCACAACAGCATGTGAAATTGATTGTCAATCAGTGTTGCTACCTAAGTGGACAGTTTGATTTCACAGAAGTGTGATTGACTTGGACTTACATTGTGTTGTTTCAGTGTTCCCTTTATTTTTTTGAGCAGTGTATATCACACCAATCAATTATATCTGCAGCAGGCAAAAACTTTTTGTGCATGAAATTTTATCACTTAGTGGTGGGCAAAAAGGAACAAGGGACCACTTTGCTATTCCCCCATATCCCACACTTTCTACAAACTCAGGGGCTCAGACAAACAGATGCCTGTCAAAAAAAAAAAAGAAGAAGATCTACCCAGGAGACTGAGTTCCTGCACCTTTCAGTATCTGTGCAGAAAAAGATATTTCAGCAGTGTCCCTTATGATGCAAAGTTCACCTGGTGAAGGGGCCTCACTCTGCACCCAGATGCCCCACGCCTGGACTCGATTGCAGTAATAGCAACATAAAGCCTCAAAGTCATGTGGCATAAATTCTAGAGCCTTCACCAAGAGATCAATTCAAATCTCTGGCATCTCCCTGGCAACCTTGCTGCATAAAGAGGGAAAGAAAGAGAAATATTGTTCTAACCACCACCTTCACCCTTATGCCTCTCCCTTCCTGGGAAGCTGCATTAGAGAGCTTTCTAGCTTCTGAGACGTATGTCTTGGCATTTGCAACCATCTGTCCCTTTTCTGCTTTTCAACTGCAGCAAATCAGTCTCTTTTTAAACAGGAGTTCTAGTGGAGGAACAAAAAGGCAATTTTACCCCTCTCCCCTTCCTATTTCCAGCAAACGTCCATTCAGTTGTCAAAACCTCCTTCTGAACTGTGGCCAGAAAACAAATCCTCAAGTGAACCCAAATGTAAGCTATATACAGTTCTGAAGACATGAAATGTGGTGAGTACAAGATCCCACTGGTTGTGATAAGACAGTCTATTCTAACCCAGTTTAATTCATGTAATTTATTTGTGTATTGAATTGATGAACCACTTTTAATCATGTACTGATTATTGAGCACATAGAAATAGCCATGATGTTTTGTACCTATTGGAAGTGGTTGACCTGTTTGTTAGGCAGAGACGACAGCAATAGATGAAAACCAGACCATCTGCCTTTTCCTAAGGAATGCCTGCTCCTTAAGGGGATGGATGGGACCCTGGTACCAAATTACTCAGGAATGTGTAGGAATGTTATACTTTAGTGTACCATTTTACCTTTAGTTAAACTATGTTACCATAACTACTGAGAACATATGTATGACATTGCTTTCTATGATTGGTTTGCAGTAATGTATGCTTTTTGATTGGTTTATAGTTTTGTACTGTTGGGATAAATTAGGATCTCTCCCTGCCCTGCATGTTGTCTTCCCCCAGAACACTGTCTGCCTCCATGTTGTCCTCCCCCAGAAGAGGTAAAGGAAGCCCAATTGTTAAAAGGTTACAAAATAGAATGAGTTTGATTATGCCAGAGATTAAGATGGAAAAGGAAGCCCAACTACTCAGACAAAGGGTTCCCTTCCGATTCAATTGGAAAGCTTGGAACACAAAAGGTCAGCTCATTCACAGAACTTAGCCAGCCCATTCAGGTAGATCTTCTTCCCCAGCCAAACAGATCTCCATAATCAAATAACAATAGATTCCTTCCAAGGTGCACATTCCAAGTAAGCCTGTAGCTTGAATCATGTCAACTGGATTTCTATTTTCTTAGTAGAAACGTTTCGCTCCTTATCCAAGGAGCTTCTTCAGTCTGAGCAAAGTTGGTAAGGGAATCCTAAATATTATAAATATATAATAAATATAAATATATATATAAATATAACTTTGCTCAGACTGAAGAAGCTCCTTGGATAAGGAGCGAAACGTTTCTACTAAGAAAATAGAAATCCAGTTGACATGATTCAAGCTACAGACAATTCCACCTGGATGACTGAGAACCTTCATAGACATATTCCAAGTAAGCCACAGCCCACAGGGAACACAGACAGGAAACACAAACAGCAGGGGGCCCAACCACAGAGCGCCTCCTCTCTGAAATCTGGCAAATTACACTTCTCTCAAGTTCCTAGGGGCGGGAACACCTTTGCATAGCAACGACCAAGCTCTCCTATATAAATGGCCTGTGGGGGAAATACAGGTGTGGCCACCTTCCAACCAGCATACTCTGTACTTTGTACTCTGCATATGCTCTTGGGAATAAACCTGCAAACCTCTGTTCCAGCAACTGCCTGCGTGTCTATTCATTCCCGGCTTGGGACGAACCTTGGTAAGATTACCTTCTAACAGTACGCTGTTCAAAATCATATAAATGGGGGTTCACTCCAAGCAGGGGTGTGTCCACTTTGGAATTTACTCCTGGGTAACCTTTTATTTGCAAACAAATTCTCAATCCTTTCCACCATCTGCTGTGTTCATTGGGCTCACACACCAGGTAAAAGGACCCGAGCTTTCTGGGATAACGGAGCAAAATGCAAAACCAGCATTAAAATAGTTAAATCTCTTTTTATTAAAACAAATCCCTGAGCATTAAAAGAGAACAAATCCCCCACCCTAGGCAGCTGAGAAGAAGGATGATTAAAATAGAAGCAAACCTAACAGTGGTTACAGATACTGGACAGAGTGTAAAAATAAGTATCTCCTAGCACAGAGAAATGATTTGCTCTCTGCTCATTTATTTCCCTCCTGCTTAAAATGTAATCCTGCATGAGCCCTTATTTTTCCAATGGGAAGAGCGGAGCTGATTTTCCCTCTTTCTCAGTGGCCTTTTATTTTCAAAACATGCACTTCTTTCTCGATGGCTGTCATTGCCAAACCTTTCTCTTGCAATAGCTCGCAGGACTACAATCCCATAGCAGGGGCCAACAGAGGTGAAGGCAAGCACACTTCCCCGAATCACAAACAATTCAAGCAAATAATTCTCATGCCAGGAAGTGCTGAGCTATTCGAGTTGTATAATGTATGTTTGTGCCTCCCTAATGTTACTTATTTATCAGATCAGATCAAGGCAGTGTATATAATGCTGTTTCCTCCTATTTTCCCCACAACAACCCTGTGAGGTGGCTTGGACTGATAAAAAATGATTGGCCCAAAGTCACCCAGCTGGCTTCCATTATTTGGTCTATTGGTTAAGGCAATGGGCTAGAAACCAGGAGACTGTGAGTTCTAGTCCTGCCTTAGGCATGAAAGCCGGCTGGGTGACCTTGGGCCAGTCCCCCTCTCTCAGCCCTAGGAAGGAGCCAATAGGAAACCAGGAGACTGAGAGTTCTAGTCCCGCCTTAGGCATGAAAGCCGGCTGGGTGACCTTGGGCCAGTCCCCCTCTCTCAGCCCAACTCACCCAACAGGGTTGCTTTTGTGGGGAAAATAGGAGGAGGAAGGAGCATTAGGTATGTTCGCTGCCTTGAGTTATTTATAAAAATAATAAAGGCGGGATAGAAAATAAATAAAAATAAAATAAATAGCATACTGGCTGGGGAATTCTGGGAGTTCAGGTCCACACATTGCCAAGGTTGAGAAACACTGGATTAAGTGGACACTGTCTCTATTCAATACCCTAAATCCCACATTAGGGATTTCTTTTTGAAATCTTTGAAAATGTGTTCCAAGGATGTTAATTCTTTAGGACATTCAGGTGTTTAATATAACAGTGTTGCTGTTTTAATGCCCAGATATAATTCCTGCTGCTCTTTAAGAATTTTTTCAAAGACCAGTGATGACAAAACACATATCGACACCTACCATTTAAGCTGCTCTTGTCTTGTGCTCATCCTGGCTTGACTCTAAGAGAGTCGAAGAAAATGCTGTCCAGACTGAGCCACTGTGGCAACAGATTGCAACATATTCAGTCCAGACTGCAAGCTACCATGGCCTCCCATTGGACAGTTCCCCTGCTGCTATGCCCTCCCACCTGCCTGTTCCAGAAAGCAATGGCCAATCACTTTCCTTCCTATGAGTGGGTCTTCCTAGACATGTAGTCTTGTATAGTTCTCCCTCTCTCTGTATGTGTACATACACACACAACATTAACAACTCAAAATGCACATACATGCAGGTACAACAAACAGGTTTTTTAAAATCCCTTTCTTATTGATCTGTTTTTTCCCCCTAATGTCTATTTTACCTATCCTTACTATGAGTGTTATACAGCAAATTGGTATGACTTTTGCTTTGTAAATGAATGGTTACTGGTTCCAAATGTGCCAGAATATTTTTTTTATTTATTTTTGTTCCCTGAGCTTCCTATATTTTGTATTGCCAAGTATTCAAGCAATGATCAGGTGCCCAGGTAATTGGTTCTTTTTAGATCCAGAGATAATGAACACACCAGTGCAGGGGTCGGCAAACTTTTTATGCCGGGAGCCATTTTGGCATGCTCGTGCACATTTTGAAATGCTCGAGAGCCAGGGGGCGGGGTTTGCGGGCAGGGGCCAATCGTGTGGAAGGGGGCGGGGTTTGCGGGCAGGGGCCAATCGCGTGGAAGGGGACGGGGTTTGTGGGCAGGAGCCAATCGCGCGGAAGGGAGTGCGGTTGGCGCTGGCGCTGGGCTGTGAAGCTGGACGAGCCGCCGGACCTGGAGCGCTTCCGCGCGCAGCTGAGCGAGGCCCCGTGCCGGTCTTTTTGGAGCGCTTCCGCGTGCAGCTGAGCGCTGGGCTGTGGAAATGCGCTCCAAAAAGACCGGCGCGGGGCCTCGCTCAGCTGCGCTGGGCTGTTGCCCCGCTCCAGTTCTCGGCCCTGACAACCCGCCTGGGGCTGCTGGGAGATGTGGTTCAGCCGCTTCCGGAGAGCTGCGGCTTCGCCAACCGCGCCCTCCGGCGTGCCCGGCAGGTGGCTGCCCACCATTTGCTAAATCGCCTCCAGCGAAGACGACCTCCCCCCGCGTGCCTGCAGCAATGCGGGCAAAAGGGGAGCGGGCGTGTGTGCGTGTGCTTAAGGGTTGAGAAGGGCTCCCCTCTCCCCGCCACGCTTGCAAGGTCTCGCCTACCGCTTCTCCCCGGGGCGTCTGCAAAGGGGCGCGCCACTTGCCCCGCGCCCGTCGCTGCAAAGGGCATCTCCCCCGCCGTTTACCCAGACGTTCAGGCGCCACAGCAAGAGCGGTGGGGGGGCTCTGCATCCGGAGGCCCGGCTGCACGCTCCCCACCGGAGAGGAAACACGGCCCCTTTTTGGAGCGCTTCCGTGTGCAGCTGATCGCTGGGCTGTGGAAATGCGCTGGCGCTGGTAAGCGGAGGAGCAATATCAACTTCTGCTGTTGCTCCATCGGCCGCAAGCCTGGTTCATTCTGCGGCTTGGGGCCAAGAGATGCCTGGGGGCGACCACCTCCCCGGTGAGAGATTTCTGCCTGCCGCTCTTTCTTCCCGGCGGAGGCACTGAGGCTTAAGCAGACCGAGATCCGCTTCTCAGAAGGGAGGAGCGAAACCATTGGAAGAGGGCGCGCGCCTGTCACTGGGGAGGGGCCGCGTTTCCTCTCCCTCTCCGGTGGGGAGCGTGCAGCCGGGCCTCCGGATGCCTGCAGCAATGCGGGCAAAAGGGGAGCGGGCGTGTGTGCGTGTGCAAAAGGGTTGAGGAGGTGTAGAGGTGTGCGTGCGCGTGCAAAAGGGCTGAGAAGGGCTCCCCTCTCCCCACCACGCTTGCAAGGTCTCGCCTACCGCTTCACCCCGGGGCGTCTGCAAAGGGGCGCGCCACTCGCCCCACGCCCGTCGCTGCAAAGGGCATCTCCCCCGCCATTTACCCGGATGTTCAGGCGCCACAGCAAGAGCGGTGGGGGGGCTCTGCATCCGGAGGCCCGGCTGCAGAAAGAGCGGCAGGCAGAAATCTCGCACCGGGGAGGTGGTCGCCCCCAGGCATCTCTTGGCCCCAAGCCGCAGAATGAACCAGGCTTGCGGCCGATGGAGCAACAGCAGAAGTTGATATTGCTCCTCTGCTTACCAGCGCCAGCGCATTTCCACAGCCCAGCGCTCAGCTCCGTGCGGAAGCGCTCCAAAAAGGGGCCGCGTTTCCTCTCCCTCTCCAGTGGGGAGCGTGCAGCTGGGCCTCCGGATGCGGAGCCCCCGCACCGCTTTTGCTGTGGCGCCTGAACGTCCAGGTAAATGGCAGGGGAGATGCCCTTTGCAGCGACGGGCGCGGGGCGAGTGGCGCGCCCCTTTGCAGACGCCCCGGGGAGAAGCGGTAGGCGAGACCTTGCAAGCGTGGTGGGGAGAGCGGAGCCCTTCTCAGCCCTTTTGCACGCACACGCACACCTCTACACCTCCTCAACCCTTTTGCACACGCACACACGCCCGCTCCCCTTTTGCCCGCGTTGCTGCAGGCGCGCGGGGGGAGGTCGTCTTCGCTGGAGGCGATTTAGCAAATGGTGGGCAGCCACCTGCTGGGTGCGAGGGTGCAGTTGGCGAAGCCGCAGCTCTCCGGAAGCGGCTGAACCACATCTCCCAGCAGCCCCAGGCGGGTGGTCAGGGCCGAGAACTGGAGCGGGGCAACAGCCCAGCGCAGCTGAGCGAGGCCCCACGCCGGTCTTTTTTTCCACGCCTCTGGTAAGCAGGGCCAATCGGGCTTCGCCTTGCTCAGCCCGCCTCTCTGCTCCCCTTTGGCGCACGCTGATTGGTGGAGGCGTCCTTCCTTCTGAGCCTCCACCAATCAGCGTCTGTTTCTTCCCCAGGGTTCGCGCTGCTTCCAGAGACCGGCTTTCCGGAAGTCGGGCGGCAGACAGAGAGAGAGAGCCACAGCCGAGGGGCCAAAGAGCCAGATCTGGCTCGCGAGCCGCGATTTCCGACCCTTGCACCAGTGGATAAAGAAACTTAAAGCTTTATTATAAACTTAAGCAAACAAAGTTAAACAGAAAAACTGTTTAAACAGATTACACAAAGCATAACAAGCATAGCATACAGAAAGAAATACATACATACCAAAGCAAGGTGATAGCTTTATTCCCTTGTTGCTACCAGGAACTTGGCTAAGATAGCAGAGAATAACCCCAAAAGGAATGGCTGTTGAGTCCCACAGCACCCAGCGTCCTGAGCCTGTATCAAAGTTCCCAAATTCAAAAGACAATCTCAAGGTTTTTATCAAAGCCTGGCTCCCAAACCCCATGACCAGGCGCAGCCTGACCTTGACTGGGATTCCTCCTGGGGCCTGGCACCTGTCCATGACATCATTCCCAGAGCCTGGGAAGCCATCAGATAAGCCAGTGCCCAAGCATAAACAATTTCTTATTATCCCCCCCCCCCATTCCAAGCTGCTAGAGGGGTGGCTGGAGGAGTAAATGTATGCTTAAACTTAACAAACTGGGGGTTTTCTCTCCCCCCACTTCCAACAAAGATATGTTCTGGAGGGCTGTTGGAGGAGTAGGCATATGCTTCCCCCTCCCATGCCAAGCAGAAATAAAAACAAGCCAGTGAAACATCAGTATAACTCAAAATAAACTCTGATCTCCTAGGTGTGGGGAAGGAAAATCAAAACATGCCACCTAACTCCTCGAGATACAAAGGTCTTCCGCAGGTTGCCACTACACTTTTCCCTGTGCTTTTTCCCCCTTTTTAAAAAAGACAAATTTTTCCAGTCGCTTGAGGGGCTGGAAAGCTTTCAAACAGCCCATCGTTTGGAAGTGGGACAGGGCGGGATAAAAATTAAATAAATAATAAATAAATAAATAAAATGCACCCTGAGGACATTTTGACAGTGAGTGGGGGATTAACCGAGAACCATGTCTGTCTCTTCTGGTGACAGGGCAAATATATATAATTTGTCAGCATAACTATTTGTACATGGTTTCTCCAATAGTGTCTGAGGAATGTGGCTTTCATTACAATGGAAACAATAAAATTATCCTGTTCCCCATGGTTTATTTTGTAGGGTACAGATACTATTGCTGTAATTTGCATCAGCAGAAACAGCACATTCCAAGAAAAGACATGATCTGAGTGAGCAAAGGTAGCCTAAGTATTTAGGATTTCCTTCTGTATCAGCAACGATCAACAAATCTGACCCGTATCCAAATACCCATTACAGTGTGATAAAAATACCAAAATAATCATTAATTTTTTCAGCATTTCACTGAGTTTTTCCATCTACATATTGGCATAATAATCACAAGTAAATACTTTTTTTTATGATTATTGATGGATCAGGTTGATTACAATTAAAACAAAGGTACATCAAACAATATAACTGCATTGCTCTTCCTTTCTGCATAAATATGTACCTGAAAGGAAGATTTTTTTTCTCCCGCTTCAAATAATTTATGCTTAAAATGGTAGGAGATGAGGGGTGGGTGAGTTTGCCTAATATTGTGTTTTTGGGAAAATCATCTTAAGTTCAAGGTCATCTTCCTTTCAAATAAATACAGTATCTAGTATCTATCTATCTATCTATCTATCTATCTATCTATCTATCTATCTATCATGTTCCTGTCACCAACATTATCTTTTAATTAATATCAATAGTTACCAACATTCTTTTTGCAATGCATTACTCTAAAAAAACTATTATATGCAGTTAAGACATTAAAATGCTATACATAAAATAAAAGAGAAACTCTTGAGAATCAGGATAGGTAAGCTGAAGATTAATCTCTGCATGTGATAAAATATTTACATTCACATCTGTGAATCTGACTCCTTTTCAGAAGCTGAGCTCCATCATCTTTCAGTATCATGACCTTCTTTATCCTGATCACTTAATTATAGTTAATTCTTGATCTTTCTCCTGCCATTTAAAAATGCTATAAAACAGCACTGTAATTTGCTGCTTAACAAAACTGACATGCCTGAAGAAGTTCTGATATTGAAAAAAAACTGGGTGAAAAATCTTCCATGTCTGTACCTATGTGGACAGAGAAAGAAACCAGCAGAAGAAACGATAGATTAGGAAGCCATGCATGCTTGGATCCAGGAGATCCATGTTCAACCCTGGAGAGCCACAGTTTTTCAACATGAACAAGGAGTGGACAGACATTTAGGCTTTGGGGGATGTCTTAATTTTGAGAGCTTGTCACCAGCACTTTCACAAAATAGCTGGCTTGGTAAGGCTTGCCTAATCAGAAAATAATAACTGCTGTGATAGTTACAAACACCAATTTATCAGAAGGCAAAATAGGGAGTTGGTATAGAGAGTAAAGAGGATGACTCTGAGAGGGAAGATCCATTACCAAAGCAACAAAGAAGGAAACATTGCTTAAGTCCAAACAATGGGAGAGGATTACGAAAACGTCTCAGACAGACACCCAACTAATTGTGCTTACCTTCCTCCCTCTTTTATATTTACATGAAATATAAAAGAGGGAGGAAGGGAAGCACAATCAGACTTGCAAGATTGTATTACTTTGTGTGTCTATCTGTCTTTGAGTCAGCATTGACTCCATGACAACTGTCTGGACAAGTCCCTGCAGTTTTTGGAAGTGGTTTGCCATTGCCTTCTTCCTAGGGGCTGGCTCAAGGTCACACAGCTGGCTTTGTGCCTAAGGAAGGACTTGAAGTCATGGTCTCCCAGTTTCTAGCCTGGTGTCTTAACCATTACACCATACTGGCTCTCATATTATATTACTATAGCCAACCTAAATAAGTTTTTAGTCTTGTGGAGTCTATTTCTTGATCTGGTCTGCCTCATAGGACTGACAGCTGGTCTCTGCTGTCTCCCGAACTAACCTTTGGCTTTTCTCTGAGCATGGCTCCAAATAGAGCACTGAGTTCAGTTCATTTTTATTTTTCATGAACATTTTTAATGCCTTCATAGGTACACACTAGAATAGACCAATTTCTCCTTCTCATGGTTGGGATGTTTCTAGGAACTCCAGAACGTTCCATTTTTCTTCCAAACCATGATGACCTGACCAATCCAGCTGTTTTCCTGATTATTTACTCACAAGGGTTGTTTCATTGGCATGCACAATTGGCATGCATAATTACTACATCACGATTCTTGTTTTGGTAATGCAAAGTTTATCAGTGAGCAAAACTGATGGGACTTCACATGCTACTGTATCAGGAATCTATGTGGGGGTTGCTTTGCTGATGTGCTTCAGATTCAGATATCCATTTTTAGCAAAGTATCTCAGTGTGACTGCATGGATGCTCACATGAACATAATATGTACTGGCACCCATAGGTAGTGGTAGGGAGAAAGGCAAATTAACAATGGAATCAGGACCTATGGCAAACTCTTTATGCTTCAGTTCTGGACTTGATTTTAGAAATTCCCTTGCTGAAAGTGAAATGTAGTCGAGCCAGAATTCAGGACAAACAAACTAGATGAATAGCAAAGAAATGGAATGGGTGATATTCTGTCTCCCCTCATTAACATTCATGCTAGTGGAGGTTTCTATGTAGCCAAATAGTATTTTATATGTTGTTGTTGTTCAGTCGTTCAGTCGTGTCCGACTCTTCGTGACCTCATGGACCATAGCACGCCAGGCCTTCCTGTCCTCCACTGTCTCTCGGAGTTTACTCAAATTCATGTTCATTACATCGGTGATGCTATCTAACCATCTCATCCTCTGCCGTCCCCTTCTCCTTTTGCCCTCAGTCTTTCCCAGCATCAGGGTCTTTTCCAGTGAGTCCTCTCTTCTCATTAGGTGGCCAAAGTATTTGAGCTTCAGCTTCAGCATCTGTCCTTCCAATGAGCAGTCAGGGTTGATTTCCTTTAGGATTGACTGGTTTGACCTCCTTGCAGTCCAAGGGACTCTCAAGAGTCTTCTCCAGCACCACAGCTCGAAAGCATCAATTCTTCGGCGCTCAGCCTTCCTTATGGTCCAACTCTCACAGCCATACATTGCTACTGGAAAAACCATAGCTTTAACTATACGGACCTTTGTCGGCAAGGTGATGTCTCTGCTTTTTAATATGCTGTCTAGGTTTGCCATAGCTTTCCTTCCAAGGAGCAAGCGTCTTTTAATTTCATGGCTGCAGTCACCGTCTGCGGTGATCTTGGAGCCCAAGAAAATAAAATCTGTCACTGCTTCCATTTCTTCCCCTTCTATTTGCCAGGAAGTGATGGGACCAGATGCCATGATCTGGGTTTTTTTTAATGTTGAGTTTCAAGCCAGCTTTTGCACTCTCCTCTTTCACCCTCATCAAGAGGCTCTTTAGTTCCTCTTCACTTTCTGCCATTAGGGTGGTATCGTCTGCATATCTGAGGTTGTTGATATTTTTCCCGGCAATCTTAACTCCGGCTTGTGATTCATCCAGCCCGGCATTTCTCATGATGTACTCTGCATATAAGTTAAATAAGCAGGGTGATAATATACAGCCTTGTCGTACTCCTTTCCCAATTTTGAACCAGTCGGTTGTTCCATGTCCGGTTCTAACTGTTGCTTCTTGACCCACATACAGGTTTCTCAGGAGACAGGTAAGGTGGTCTGGTACTCCCATCTCTTTAAGACTTTGCCACAGTTTGTTGTGATCCACACAATCAAAGGCTTTAGCGTAGTCAATGAAGCAGAAGTAGATGTTTTTCTGGAACTCTCTTGCTTTTTCCATGATCCAGCGAATGTTGGCAATCTGATCTCTAGTTCCTCTGCCTCTTCGAAACCCAGCTTGCACTTCTGGTAGTTCTCGGTTCACATGCTGCTGAAGCCTAGCTTGTAGGATTTTGAGCATAACCTTGCTGGCATGTGAAATGAGCGCAATTGTACGGTAGTTTGAACATTCTTTGGCATTGCCTTTCTTTGGAATTGGAACATAAACTGACCTTTTCCAATCCTGTGGCCACTGTTGAGTTTTCCAAATTTGTTGGCATATTGAGTGCAGCACTTTAACAGCATCATCTTTTAGGATTTTAAATAGCTCAGCTGGGATACTGTCTTCTCCGCTAGCTTTGTTGTTAGTAATGCTTCCTAAGGCCCACTTGACTTCACTCTCTAGGATGTCCGGATCAAGGTCAGTGACCACACCATCGTATTGATCAGGGATATTAAGATCTTTCTTGTATAGTTCTTCTGTGTATTCTTGCCACCTCTTCTTAATCTCTTCTGCTTCTGTTAGGTCCCTGCCTTTTTTGTCCTTTATCATGCCCATCTTTGCACAAAACGTTCCCTTGATATCTCCGATTTTCTTGAAGAGATCTCTAGTCTTCCCCATTCTATTGTTTTCCTCGATTTCTTTGCATTGTTCATTTAAGAAGGCCTTCTTATCTCTCCTTGCTATTCTCTGGAATTCTGCATTCAGTTGTTTATATCTTTCCCTTTCTCCCTTGCCTTTTGCTTCCCTTCTTTCCTCAGCTATTTGTAAAGCCTCATCAGTCAGCCACTTTGCTTTCTTGCATTTCTTTTTCTTTGGGATGGTTTTAGTTGCTGCCTCCTGTACAATGTTACGAACCTCCATCCATAGTTCTTCAGGCACTCTGTCTACCAGATCTAATCCTTTAAATCTATTCCTCACTTCCACTGTATATTCATAAGGGATATGATTTAGGTCATACCTGATTGGTCTAGTGGTTTTCTCTACATTCTTCAATTTAAGCCTAAATTTTGCAATAAGAAGCTCATGATCTGAGCCACAGTCAGCTCCAGGTCTTGTTTTTGCTGATTGTATAGAGCTTCTCCATCTTTGGCTGCAAAGTATATAATCAATCTGATTTCGGTATTGACCATCTGGTGATGTCCATGTGTAGAGTCGTCTCTTGTGTTGTTGGAAAAGAGTGTTTGCTATGACCAGCGTGTTCTCTTGACAAAACTCTATTAGCCTTTGCCCTGCTTCATTTTGTACTCCGAGGCCGAACTTGCCTGTTATTCCGGTTATTTTTTGACTTCCTACCTTAGCATTCCAGTCCCCTATGATGAAAAGGACATCTTTTTTTGGTGTTAGTTCTAGAAGGTGTTGTAGGTCTTCATAGAACCGGTCAACTTCAGCTTCTTTGGCATCAGTGGTTGGGGCATAGACTTGGATCACTGTGATGTTGAATGGTTTGCCTTGGATTCGAACTGAAAGCATTCTGTCGTTTTTGAGGTTGTACCCCAGTACTGCCTTTCCCACTCTTTTATTGACTATGAGAGCTACTCCATTTCTTCTAAGGGATTCTTGCCCACAGTAGTATATATAATGGTCTCCTGAATTAAATTCGCCCATTCCTGTCCATTTTAGTTCGCTGATTCCCAATATGTCGATGTTCAATCTTGTCATCTCATGTTTGACCACATCCAGCTTACCTTGATTCATAGTTCTTACATTCCAGGTTCCTATGCAATATTGTTCTTTACAGCATCGGACTTTCCTTCCACTTCCAGACACATCCACAACTGAGCGTCCTTTCGGCTTTGGCCCAGCCGTTTCACACTTTCTGGAGCTACTCGGAATTGCCCTCCGCTCTTCCCCAGTAGCATTTTGGACACCTTCCGACCTGAGGGGCTCATCTTCCGGCGTCATATCTTTTAGCCTTTTGATACTGTCCATGGGTTTTCTTGGCAAGGATACTGGAGTGGTTTGCCATTTCCTCCTCCAGTGGACCACGTTTTGTCAGAACTCTCCATCATGACCTGTTCTTCTTGACCTGACTTCATTGAGTTACGCAAGCCCCTTCGCCACGACAAGGCAGTGATCCATGAAGGGGATTTTATATGTAGAAAAGGTTTAATCAGGTTTAGAGGAACTTGAAGACTTTCCATACTAACTACTATCTATCTATCTATCTATCTATCTATCTATCTATCTATCTATCATGTGTGTATACATACATACATACATACACATACAGTACATACACACACACACCCACACACACAGACACCAAAAGGAGCAAGAAAAAATCAGGTCATTGTGACCAAATATGTTCATGACCACTCATGACTGTCTGTTGTGGAGAGCAGGGATGAAGAGTCGGATGAATGAAGTGTTGAACAAGAGCTTCCTACAAAGCATTCCCTTAATATACCAATTTTCTGTTTCTGTTTCCAAATATCTTGTATATAAGAGTTTCAGTAGCATGGAGGATTTCCTAACGGGCTGAGCCAGCTGCACAGAAAGGTTCTGTTTACATGACCTGATGTCTTTGTGTGGGAGAGATTTATCTACAGATGGCAGGCTTGCTGTAACATGACAAAGAGCTAGGCTGCCATTATGGCCATGGAACGTGCAACTATATATGCAGATCCTTTTCTTGGAGCTGAGAGTCTGGCAGGAGGTCAGAAACCTCTAAAAACTTAAGTCAGGTCAACAAGTATCATCTGTCTGTCAGTCTGTCTATCATCAGTATTATAATGTGTAAATATACGAACCTCCACACACAAACATATATAGCTTTGTCTGCAAAGTAATAAACACTGCATTTCATAAGTAGTAGGCTTCAAAGAACCCACCAGACACATCCAAAGCAATCAGGTGCAAGGCACCCAACAGGAACAAACATGGATTAGACTCAATCCACTAGGCATCTATGTTTCTTTGTGAACCTGTTGCTTGAATCTTTGTCCCTGTCTAGAGGCATATATGCACTTACTGTTTAAGCTGCTCCTGTCCTGTGGTCAGAGGAACTTTTTTAACCCAGTTTCAGAAAAACATGCCCAGACTGAAATAGATTGGCAACACCTTGAAAAACATGAGGTTGGAGTACAGGCTACCATGGAAGCTGATTAAGCAACTTATTTGCTGCAATTCCTGCCTATCCCTCTTAATCCACCTTCTTGCTACCCCTGTGGGCAGAAATCTGTACTTCTCTCTTATTTACTTATTTGTTTGTTTTACTTTATTTACACACAGACACAAACACACCATGCTGCCTTTAAATCGGCAATTTAAATTTCATGGGGGCTACCTCCATAATGCCTGCCTTCCTTCCCTCCTTCCCTCCTTCCTTCCTTCTATGGGACAATCTCTTCTTTAACATTATAACTAGCACTTCACTGGCAAACATCCAGTCACTCTCATCCCTGCAATTCATTGCCAGTTTCTGTGCAATTGAAAGCAGTGGAATCAAAATTCCATTTCTCCTCTTGGCCACTAGGGGCCCTCTCAATGACTATGGCCATCTCTGTTTTAATTTGATTTAGTACCTCCTGTCATTCACCAGTGTGGAAAAATGGTTTCCCAGACAGAAGTCTACTGGCATCAAGATGAGTTCCAATGCATGTTGAAATCCAGGAAAGCTAGAAGGGTGATATTAGCATCCTCTTGTCATTAACCTCATGGTAGTATGTAGGGGGAGCCTTGACAGCTTGCAGTCTGGGGAAAAACAGGTGGTTAAAGACAGCCCTTTTCCATCTCTCAAAGACCATAATGATCAGCCACTGGTTGCCCTGTAGCACCATTGGTTTCCACAGATGTGGCAACTGTGGGTCACTGCAGGGTGACCAAACTGGCTGGACCTGTAAGTACAATGTTGTCATATAAGGAGAAAGTCTCACTGATTGTGGTTTGTGGGTGAAAATGGGCTTGAGATTCTGTTGATCTACATATTACAACAAACATGGACTCAAGATTCTGTTGTTCTGGTAATTGCAGAGGAGGTGGCACTTGGGGACCACAGATATTACCCTGCCTTTTCATATATTGTGTTAACTGTGTTGCATTCACTTTCCACAACATGTTGCAAATCATTAACTGTACTCTGTGGTATGATATCATTCCCTCTCTCAGAAAGGTGGGGCAGCTATTTCACTTCCTCGCAGTGTTCACTTCCTCGCCTGTTTTCCTGAATGTTGGCCTCTATTTGGTGCTGCCCAAACAACATTTGAATGGAGGTCTGCCACTGTGATGCAAAGAAAGAAGCTGGAAAACAAGAAAGTTCTGCTACCCTTTTTAAGTACCCTCTGATGTTTCTTGGCAAGGATAATGCATCCACACTCTTCCATCCTCACACAGGCTGAAGAAAAGCCATCCATAGCCTTGACCTATGGTCCAGTGTGTAACCCTCAGTTCAATTCAAAGTTCATTTTGGTCAAAGACCAGTATAGAGCAAAACAATTAACAAACTGTTTAAAAGTAAAAAAGAAAGGCCAGATATAAAACATAAGCTAAAAAGATTTGTTTGATTGATTGATTGATTGATTGATTGATTGATTATGTGGCATTAAGTCATTTTTGGCTCCTAGCAACTGCATGGATAGTACAGAATGTTATTACCACTATTATTACCAGTATAAACTGTCTTTATAAGAAACAGATTGTTATTTATCTAAAAGTAATACATAAAACTAAAATTCCAAGAAGTAGGTAAAAAATAACAGCTATCTAAAAAAGGTAAAGGTTCCCCCCACACATTTGTGCAGTCGTGTCCGACTCTAGGGGCCGGTGCTCATCTCCATTTGTTAGCCAAAGAGCCAGCGTTGTCCGAAGAGGCTTCCATGGTCATGTGGCCAGCATGACACATGCAGAATGCTGTTACCTACCCACCAAAGTGGTACCTATTAATCTAGTTGCATTTGAATGTTTTTGAATTGCTAGGTTGGCAAGAGCTGGGGCTAGTGCGGGAGCTCACTCCGTCACGCGGGACTAGGGATTCGAACCTCTGAACTTGCGATCTTCCGATCAACAAGCCTGGCGTCTTACCCGCTGAGCCACCACACCCCTTACATCTATCTACCTATACATTTATTCAGTGTTGTTCAAAAGTTAGCCACAGTTGTACTACGTTAGGGAATGTGGGAATTAGTCAGCTTGGATCTTATCTTGCTGGCAGCATAAGAGAAGTTGGCAACATCCAAGGAGACAGAGTCCCTTTGATCTGAAAGAAGAGTTTGCATGTGGAAGATATCATCATGACTTGGGTATTTTACCAGATAAGGGGAAATAAACTGGATTCTAATATCTGTATAAAAACAACATTAAAATATGGGTAATAGATTCAATGGCACCTATATCACATGGAATTTTTTTGTATGTGTTTTCCAAAATAGCTGAAGGGAGAGCATTATACTGAGTTAGGTTAAGGATGTTCTCAGCTTAGATAATGTGATTTTTTTCTTCCTAGCATTTTTCCTGCAGGTGCAGAGTCTGCTTTTTCAGATCAACCAAATGTTGATGCGTTGGTTGCGACAGGAATTGACCGACCGGCTTGTCACCCAAGCCGGACATTGTGCGCTGAGAGAGAGTGACTGGCGCAAAGTCACCCAGCTGGCTGTGATATAGTTTAAGAATTTCATTGGTCTGAAAATATAAGATTGACTGCTCAGGAAAACATTCCTGGGCAGTAGAGACTGCTCTTGTCTGTCCACATCCAGAATGCGTTGTGTCAGAATTCTCTTGCCCTATTCATATCCCAAAGGGAGGCAAGCCTCTTGCAAAAAGCCATAGAAGTGCTATTTGTCTAGGAGATATCAAGCACTAAAATTGTCTGCTAGTGTGTGTGTGTGTGGGGGGGTCAATCCGATGAAAAAATAATAACTTTAGCCAATACATGAAGAAGGTTAGCCAGATTTTTTATTCAATTTTAATTGATCCCATTTTGCATTAGAGACACAGAGTGGTACTTGGAGGATATTTCTTAAGAATTTGGATTGCACAATTTCTAATTTTGAATAATTGTCATGAGGACCAAGCTGTGCACCATACAGAAACTGGGCACATGCTTTGGCTGTAAATAGCTTTAGAGCATCTGGAATAAATAAGGCACCTCTTGTTCTCTAAAAAATTTCCATTCCTGAGGCTGATCTTTGGGCATTCTGAGCTACATAATCCAGATATACATTTCTCCCACATGAAACCTGGAAGACAATTCCAAGGTGTCTGAAAACTTAAACTTAACTTAACTTAACTTAACTTAAGTTTAACTGCCACATGTGGGTTCCAGGGCACTTAGCAAATACCAATATTTTTGTCTTTTCATCATTTATTGTTAATTCATTGTCTGTTCAATGAGTGGCAAATGAGCTTAGTACATGTTTTAAGCCAATTTGATTCTGGGACAGGAGGACTGCATTGTCCACAATAAAGTAGCATTGAGATATGTCTGTGTCTAACTTTGGTGGAAAAAAAGTCAGAAGTGTTCTGGTAGGCCACCAGGGAATTTGTATAAAGATTGAATAATGATGGAGCTAGAATACAGGCCTGTCTGACTCCTCTCGCTCTCTCTTTAATATGATTGTTATTGAAACTTTTGAAAAAGAAGATAAAAATTAATACAAACTAATATAAAGTAAGAGAGAAAAAGGGGAAAAAAGAAAGCAAAGAGAAAGCAAAAAGTGCAAGAAAAGAAAAAAAGTTGAAGAAAAATAGAAAAGAAAGAAAAAAGATACAAAGAAGTGGCTTCCGATATTCTTCACAGCAGTTATAAGTACAATTATATTTTAACCTGTCTCTCTAAAATTACATCATAATACTCTTCTTTCTATAATGTATCCTGTCTAATCATCAAAGCCCTAAATCACAGGTTCATTTTTTTCATTTTTATGCAGTCCATAAAAGTTTTCCAGTCACCAATAAATGTAGATAGTTCTTTTCTCTAATTAAAGCAGTTAATTTATCCTTCCCAGCAAGATCTGTCAATTTCATTCCTCCTTAGCGGGTAGTGTTGAATCTTTCCATCTCTGTGCATTTTATTTATTTATTTATTTATTTATTTATTTTTCCAATTTCTATCACCGCCCATCTCCCCTCAAAAGGGGGACTCTTCTCGCACAGCCCTATCTGACTCCTCTCACTGAGGGGATTGCTTTTGTGAGATGGCCTTGTAAAGTAAATAATTTTTTTACACACGAGTTTTCATGCAACTCAGTAGTAATAATGGTCTATCTATTGTGGATGTACTGTGTTTATCCCACAGTTTAACTCTAGATATTGAATCAAATGCAGATTTAAAGTTGATAAAAGCTGCATAGAGCACTGAGCTGGGTTTAGCTCTATGCTTCTCTACTAAGTGTTGTAATACAAATTTGTGATGAAGAGGGGAATGATTAACCCTAAAACCAGCTTCTTCTTCTGCCAAAATTCATTCATATTCCATCCTGTCCAATAATTTTGTGTTTAAAAGTTTAGGATATAATTTGTTCATAATACTTGATAGACTGATGGGGCAATAATTAGTAGATATAATTTGGTGTATATAATAATTAGTAGATATAAAGGGGTGTGGTGGCTCAGCGGGTAAGACGCCAGGCTTGTCGATCGGAAGATTGCAAGTTTGGAGGTTCGAATCCCTAGCCCTGCATGCGGAGTGAGTTCCCGCACTAGCTCCAGCGCTTGCCAACCTATGCTTTGGAGGAAGAAAAAGTTTAATCAAGAGCAAGATGCTTTTATTGACAGCGAGACTAGAGGCTTCGAGGAAATGCCAGAAGATGAATATACTTTGGTGTTGAAGGAGTTAAGACAGTTCGATTTGCAAGATATTGCTGGTTTTGTTTTCCTGAAGGATTGTTTTGGGAAGGAAGCAGTTCTTTTGTGTGGGAGGCTTTCAGCTGAGGGATCCTTTGTAAGGGGGGCAGTTGGGCTGTTTGACTTTTATATGAAAAATGCCTTGTGTGTGAAATGGAGACAAGTAAATGTTCTGCTTTATTTTGAGGTGTGATAAGAAATGAAGAATATGTATGTGGATTGATATTAAGGCTTGTATGATTCTATTTTTCTTCAATGATTTGGATTAAGACGTATTCTATTGTTTTTAAAGTTTGTTTGATCTTTTAAGATTTATAAGACAGAATAATAAGTGTTTGGTTATAGTTTTAATAGGGTTAAGATTGTTATAGTATTATTAAGTTTAAAAGAAAATGTAAATATAATTTGATTTTTATTACAGTGGTTAGAAATATATAGAATAGTGGTAGGAAGGAAATATTAAATAAATGGGTTCCTTTTTTGGGGGAAGTGGGTTTGGAAGTTTATATATTTGTGTGTGTGTGTGTGTGTGTGTGTGTGTGTGTATATGTATATGTATATGTATATGTATATGTATATGTATATGTATATGTATATGTATATGTATATGTATATAAAGAGCAATTGTTTTTAGTTTTATAAAGTGTTAATAGAATGACTCATAGAAATAATGTGATTTTGGTTAGGCATAGAGTAAGGGATTTATTATGGAAATTGTTGTATATTCTTGTTGAAAGTCAGAAGTCATCTTGTTATGTAATCTCTAAAAAAATATTTTCTTTTTCTGTTTTCTCACTCCTTTTTTTCTTTTCTTTTTTTGTAGTTTTTTGCTTTTTTGTAGTTTTTATCGTTACTTAAACTGAATAAAATTCTTATTTTAAAAAAAAACGGTCATTCCCTGGTGCTTTTCTTGGCTTGAGTTGGTTGATCAAGAGATTGATTTCTGTGCATGTTACTGGGGGCCGGTAAGGATGCGTTTCAGCTTCTAATTCAAATTGGTTGAACAAGGCTGCCTTTGTCCATATAAAGAATGAATGGATGCCCCCCAAACACCATCTGGAATTATAGATGTTGAAATAGTAAAGTGGTGTTCCAAGCTTGAGCTGAAACTACCAAGTGTTGCCAGAAGGTCCCGACTGCTTCCCTTTTCTTCTTGTGGAGTAATTGTTTTCATTGCCTTTTCTGCTGTAATAAGTCATTACTTGAATACAGGAAATAAATAAATAAATAAAATTAAAAATAAATTAGTAGAATACAGCAAAGGGGTAGTGGGTAACCTTCACTTTCCATCCACAGCTCCTCTGACTAGCCCATCAACTGTAGGAGCCATCATAGACTCATCATTGATCAACAGTCCTTTGCTCTACAGCTCTCAGCAACATTTATTTATTTATTCAAATTTATTAGTCTCCGAACTCCAATGAACTCTGTCAGTCCCAGCAGGTAGACCAGACCAGGAATCAATGCCACAGGAAGGCTAAGGCTACTTATATTGAGAGTGGTTATAATAACAGAATCTTGCAAGTTTGATTGTGCTGTTCCTTCTCCCCTTCTTATACCCATGTGAATTAGGGAGGTCTGTCTGAGCTGCTTCTGCATACTTGCTGCTTGTTTTGGACTTGTTTTCCTCTTGACACTTTGGTAACAGATCTTGCCTATCTCCCTCAAGGTCATCTCCCTTACTCTTCACCCTGATTTGCTGAAAGATGAGAACTCTAAATGCTCCGCCCGTTCCTTTTCTGCTGAAACGGGCAGCATCAAAGGCATTGCTAGTCAAGTGATACTACCTGCGCTGTTCTATTGTGTGCTTCCCTCTCTGTCACTGTGGCAATAATGCATTTCCCCCCTTCTGTCCTTTTCTTTCCAGCAGCCCAAATTAATCATGCCACACAGTGTGCTGCTCTTCCTACAGCCCCATCCTCTGCCAGGAAGTGAAAGCACTGGGGCTCCTTAGCATCCTTTCCATTATAGTTTTCCAGCATCCTACCTGCAACCCTATTCATTGACTCCCCGGCAGAAGAGGCTACAGCTGAACTTGTTCTAACCTGGTAGGACCTCAACTATCCATGATTCCTTTCTATGAATCCTTTCTGAATTTGAAATAATCCCTCTTCCCACTTTAGAGAACAGTTCTGCACATTCTCACTTACCTCAATGACATCTCTTCCACTGCTGACATAGAAGGTTGACGCTCTTTTCTTTTGGAGGAGGGCATGGTTATCACCATGGCCAGAATCTTCCTACCTTAAATCCCACAAAGTTATTCATCACACAATGATGAAACCCAATAATTTGCTTCTCAAGTTCTCTGTATTATTGGGAAAATTCACATGTTTTAGACTTTTAGCAATTGTATTTGGGTAATTATACATTCTTGAATAGAGCAAGGTACCCAACCCAGTCTGTAGAGAGAGATAAACTCTAGTTAAACTCAAGGGTGTAAGACCAACCCCCTAATCCACAATACCAGTTGGAACTAGTTGAGTAGGGAGAGTATACATGTAGCATGCTCTGATAAGAAATGCCCAAGTTACCCAATGCATGCATGTCTTTAAATGTAAACTTCTAAATCATATACATAAAACTGCATCTTCAGTAGCTAATGGATATGCATATGGAAATCTTTTATAAACTTAGCTTTCTTTGACTAGGCACCTAGTCTGTTAGGGCAATTCCCCAATGATAACGGAATCCTAATATATAGTTCTACCCTCTGTGGTGTTTTTTGTAAGGAGAAGCTGTTTTTCCCTAACAGCACATAAACTTGCAAGGCAAACAGTGCTCTGGGGCTCAACAATACCAGCTGTACTGGACAAATGGAAAATGCAGTGAGAGAGAGATTTTGCCTACAGTCCTCCCAATGTTTGTGAAACCTTTTCAACAGTCTTCTTACCGTTATCGCACAGACACAGTAGCTGGAAAATCAGCCAAATTTCCATTAGTGGAGATTAAGTGGAGTCATTTTTCACGTAGATTGTACCTATGCTACCAGCTCATACCTTACCCTTTATAATCTGCTATTGTGACACGTATGAGTTAAGGTGATGATGATGCATTATAAGCATTACTCCCACTGTAACGTCTCGACAAATTACTTCTACACACAGACCCCAAAGCTAAAGCAGACCACATTTTTTTATACCAGGCATGGAGCCTTTTAAAAGTGTCTTCTGTTTCCTAAGCCACATATTTCGGGTGGAGAAGAGTTATGTGACAGGATTTCCTCCATTAATCGTTGCTTTTCATATACAAAGGTTCGGTGCAGTTTTTATTGCTGCAGCCATTTGCCATTATCCCTGGGGTCAGAAAAGTGTCCTATTAATTTCGATTGTACTTAGCTTCTCATGTGTCAGGTTTTTCTCTGAGACTAGCATCATCTCATCATATTGCTGCACTGGTTTCTGATTTTTTTTAAACAGGTATAAATGATAACTCATAACTATTCTGTAATAATTGGCACTAATAAGTAAATTTTTGTGACCAATTTTCTCTCAGTTAAGCTTTAAAAGTCATTTCTCTAATACAGGTCTCTCTATATTATCATCATTTATTTTCTTTTTTGTTTTCTTCCTTTTTTTGAGTAGCAAAATGCATTGCAAAATTTGGAAGGATGCAAATATTCTTAGAATTGCAGCTGGAGTCTTGGCCTCTCAAACATCTATAACTGAATTCTCACAGCACCTTTATTAGCAAGGAATCATGAAAAAATGAACAAACTGCTTTGACCCTCTAACCCTTACAGTCCTTTTACTTACTTACTTACTACTTACTTACTTACTTACTTACATGATTAAGCCAGATCAACTGGTCTAACACAGTTGAAAAATGCTAGAAAAAATATTTGTTCTTTTATATTTAACCTTTTCCTCCAAAATAGTGCTCAAGATTATCAGTAATTTCTTAACTTGTCCTTTGACTGATCAGGAACTCTTCTGTCTCATCCATATTTATATCTTTTATTCCTTTCCATCTAGTACATAAAAGTTATCAAACACTATTTTAGGACTTGAAAAGTTTCCCTGGATTTTGACTCTTGAGGAAGATAACTACAAGTGCTTTTTAATTTTTTTAAATTTAAAACAGAGATGTATTTTCAAAAAAGATAATATCTATAAATGGACAGTTCTGCCTTCTATATTTGTTATTAAGAACAGTAACTTTATTACCTTGTCATGATATACATATATAATTGGCTCCTTCATTTTGTTACTCTCTTCAGCCTATTTAAAAAAAATGCCATGGAGAGTATAACTTTTTTTAAAAATGGCAAAATAATGACATGGTAATTGCATTGCCATCTTTAACAAAACATTTGTGAGAACTGATCCCTCTGAGCTTGTGAATGTTCATCAAAGTGATTTGTTAGATGACTTATTGACTTCACAGGCAGGAAAATTCTCACTGGGATTACAATAACCAGAAACCCTTTCAAGAGCTGAGCTGGAAGTTGACTTAATTTATATAAAGAAGAGAGTTTTAAGATAAACAAGATCTTAAGGTTTTTGTTGGGTAGTATTCTTGAGAGCATAAAAAAGTAAAACAACAGTTGCCATATTTCACATGATAGTCCAGTGAAATACTCACTTTTCTTACAGATCACAAATGTCACATATACTGTAGGAAGGCTATAATGGGTTTTTGGTGTTATGTGAAAAAAATTCTCAATTATCATCACTGCTGGCTTGATACATTGTATTTGTCTGTCTGTATATGTGTGCGGGTGTGTGTTAAGTCATTGTTCTTCATCAAACCATAGTTTGATGACGATTCCATGGCTTAGTAGCTCACACACAGCCATTTTGGAAAATCTTGAGGAAGTATAGATTTGCATTAAAATATATTAATGAAATCCACCATATTTTGATAAATAATCATAATATTAATAACTTGTATACCCAGAATACTATCACTCAGTCTTTCTCATTCTTTTAAATGTTATATTGTGATTGTGCTCAAATACTATTTCAGAATATTACTATAAATAGATGGATCCAGATGGATCTTTGGCAGAGGGAATTGAAATCTAATAGACTTTCTAGGGGCATCAGTGAAGGTTGTTAAAAAAAGTCAAGATGGCAAATCTGACCATGTGATTGAAGCCCTACCTCATTTATACAGGTCATGACGTGTAAAAGGGGGTGGGGCTTTCATCATGCAGTCATGGCTGCCATTTTTACTTTTTTTGATCCCCTCACAGATGCCCCAGGGAGCATTCTCACTAGAGAAAAGAGGAGAGATTTTCACAGATTCCTCTTTACTCCTACATTCCCCAACATACAATGCATTCACACAATTTTGGAGGAACACGAAGAACACAGTATAATACAAACTTTTTTACTAGCTCTGGTAGGCAGATTTCCATGCTGACAGATTTATGTCCAAATTTTAAAAATAAAATATTTGGGTATAAATGGACTGGTCTGTATACAGAGAGAGGAGGTTATATTTTTCAAAATGAGGTAACCAGGTCTCTTATTTCCTTGTTTCTTTTTATAACAAAATTGCCCTACATGTTCCATTCGGGAAATGCTACAAATGAGAATTTGTAGCAGGAAATGCTACAAATCAGACTCAGAAGAATTGCACAGAGCATGTAGACCATTTTTATTGTGAAGGAAAAAAGGAAAAGAACCCAGCATCTTACCTATCTTCAAAAGGGACTTGTGTTCCCAACTACCCCCAAGAAAAATAAATACTAGATGGACTTTCTTACTCCTAGTGTTTATGGTGGATCCATTTGGATTTTTAAAAAAATCTTAAACCATTCCTGGTTTGTGTGGAATTTGGAACTGTGTGCCAGAATATGTAAATCTAGGAGAACTCCCAGATTGTGAATCATCTCTGAGTGGGGGAATGTAATCCCATTCAGAATCAGAGATGAAATTTCTCTAAAATTTTTAGGTTCACAAACCTAAAGCCACTCCACTGGAACGATTCAGTCAGAGTTAGTTCCTCCCCATCTAGGCACTGGGTCAGTACTTCTACCATATACCTGTTGGCCTATGAACAAGATGTACAACTGGATATCATCAGTATATTGATGATGCTGAAGCCTATTCTAACAGATGACTGTTTCATGTTAAAAAGGAGTGAAGAGAGGAGAGACACTTGAGAGTAGAAGTCTCCAGATTTTGAAAACAAAAACATAAGATTTCTTTCAGCCTGAGATATAGTTTGGTAACTTGGTTGTGCACATACATATCTCAGGTTGACATCTGAGAACCTTCTGTGACATATAATCAGGATAGTAGGGGATTCACCTCCTCATTTTTAATATTCATGGATGTTTTACACTATTTTATGCATTCCATAATTATATCTGCAGTCTATCATGTTCTTGTGTTTCTTTTCTAATCAATGCAGTGCAGCTGAAATGATGTATATTACCAAGGACGTAAAGAATGCTTGAGAGTGCAATTTATTAAGGCTGATGCGCAGTCAACAGTGATAAATCTGATATAGGTAGGGGTCCTTTAAGATGTAATAATTCACATTAATTCCTGGTCCCATACAAATTAACTATCTATCATCAATCTATCATCTATATCTATCTATCATCTATCATCTATCATCTATCATCTATCATCTATCTATCTATCTATCTATCTATCTATCTATCTATCTATCTATCTATCTATTTATCTATCTATCTATCTGCAATTGAGACTGAATTGTCAGTAGATTGAAATGAAGTTTAGCAGAGCATCCATACATACATATCAATGATTAGACTGTAGTTAGAGAATTATTAATTTCCCTAAACAATTCTTTATAAAGCCAAAGGTACAGAAAAGAGATGATTCATTGAAAAGTTTCTGAAAAATGCCATGATAAAAATCTGCTGAAATTGAAATTTTAATACAGAATATGAAAAGTTCTGGTTTGATGGAATCTAAGGTGGGTAGCTTATTACATGTTTATGGCTGCATTGAAAATATGGTTTAGAGGGTTGCTACATTAGCCTTACTACCTTATGTAAGAGTCAGATTATTTAAGTTTTTTCTCATAAGGTTCTCCTTGGGAACTAGGTTAGTTAACCAGCTGCCAGAAAAGAGGATGTGATCCAGACTGGTATTTTAGCATGTGGGAGGAAAGTGAAGGCGTTTGATGTGATCCAGGCTAGTATTCTAGTATGCAGGAGGAAAGTGAAGGAGTTTTAACCCTTTAATTTCTAATCATGGTCCCAACAACACTGCCAATTTTCTTTTCCAGAAAGAAGGAGGCTGTTGAAATGAATGCAACTTCCCCTCTTCTTATTCCTTCTTCTCCTCAAGGCTTAAGCGAGGAATACTCTAAATAACCATCAACAACTATTTCTGTTTTTTTTTTAAAAAAAACTCTCTTATTTATTGTTTTGTTATCCTCCTCAACTTATTGTTGTTATAAGGAACACTGACATTATCTGACCTCTATTTATTACTTTGAGCAATAGAACTGACAGTTTTGATGTTGTTTTGTAAATAATCATATAAGCAACAAACAAGTATGTATAATACTGAGAAGATATTTACAAAGTTCTTCATAAGACTCAGATTTCTTGAATATATGCATTTTGTATGTGCATACATGTGCGCGCGCATGTATGCATGCATACATACAGTATGTGGGTGCATCACACACACACATACGTACAAACATACAAGCATGTGTTTAGGCACAAAAGCATCTGAAATCCAGTTAAGAGAAAGGCTCCCCAAATTTCTAATAGGTGAGGAACCTTTTTAAAAGAAAGGATGACTGGAAAAGAGATAGAAGGACATGGAAATATATTAGTTTGAGAAAAGCAAGGTTTGTTCAAAGTGCCTGGAGGCCAGCAGGGGTAGGAGAGAAGATCAAGATATATATATGGTGAATCTTACAAATTCTCAAAGAAGCTGTGTGTCAGGGTTAGGTCATGGAGAACGAACTGAAGTTATCCAGGAACTATGGAGCTCTATAAGAAGACAGGAATGAGGGAATATAGGAGCTGAAGGAATATAGGAGGCAGGAACAACCCAAAATCAAGGAGCATAAAAATGCAGTGATACAGAGTAAATCGGAGCTCAGAAGGAGCCTAACAGCCAAGCAAGGATTAAGTGGAAGTTTTTTTTCACTTCATCCTGCTCAGGAGAGTCCTATAGCCATCCCGGATTATAAAGTCAAACCAGGGCATTAAGATGTGTCACTGAGGTTGCCATCTGCAGGTGTACGTAGCAACATCTGACTTTTGTCTCCCCTCCACCTGTCATTCTGGAGTGCCTGGTCCACATGACATCAGTTCATTTTGAGGGCTGGGTTGGTGTTTTTCTGTTTCTGGCCAGTTTATCTGAAAGCAGAGTAATGGGAGTGGTGCTCCTCACTGCCCACCCCTTGACCCCTGCCTTGCAATGCTGGGTCTTGTGAATGGTCTCTCCTCCTATTGGCTTTTCCTATTCCCTCACCACACCCAACTCCTGAGCACAAGCAAGCCCTAGTTCAGCATCACTGCAATCTAAGTGGCAGGGAAGGAATACAGACAAATTTGCCAATGACCAGTCTTAAGTTAATTGATTTCAGTCTGTCTCCCTATTTCCCAAATGTTTTCTTCCCATGAAGAGCCATTAAAGATCACACAATAGATGTGCTAATCCCACATACGACAGCACCACACCCCCTAATCACCACAAAGAATCCTCTCCTAATCTCTTGTAAATGACCCACAGAAGACACACACCCTCTCAGCAGCTATAAACACCAGCAGGAACACACACCCTCCACTTGGGCACAGAGAGAATCTTCTAGCTGTGCTCCTGTCCTCTGAAGATGCTAGCCACAGCGACTGGCAAAACGTTAGGAACCAAATCTGCCAGAACACGGCCACACAGCCCGGAAAACCCACAACAACCATTAAAGATCTCTTTCAAATTTGGACATTATCTGAGGTATATAATAGACATCAAAAAGTATATTTCACTGAATTAATCACATCTAAAAATCATGGAATTTAATGTGCTTTAAGGCTCTGGCCCATTGATTTGTTAAAGTAGAAAATTCCAACTAAATGTTCCTAATCTCTTGCAGATTCCCTGTATCTACTTAGTACATCTTTACAATTGTTGATTAAAAATACCACTATGGATTTCGGAACTTCCAAAACGTTGTCTAATAATATTAATAATTTAGGAGCAACAGACTCATCTAATCATTAGCCCAAACACTGAAATCAGAAGATATTTTAACTGAATATATTGCCATTCAGCAGTCTTAGGCCATTCAAACTGATTTTGCATCACATTTAATGTAATCTTTGTAGACAAAAGCAACAAAACCCTATCCTGCTTGATTTTCCAATTTTGAACAATGTTTGTGAACAAACTTATTTTTAATCAATTTTACCATCCATGCGACAAAACTCTAACTCTTGCTTCATGCCATCCCACCTCCCAGTAATTGTGTGATTATTCTTTCCCACCCTATACACATATTTATGGAGGTCTACACTAGAAAACCCAACCATGGTTAAAGCTACTGTGAAATGTGTTAGGTTACCAAAGTGTTGCCATAATATCCTTCCAGCATCACAAGGAGCAGATACTTTTTTTCAGAGAAACAGAAGGAATGGTGTCTTTGCATTAGGGTAGCTTCCCCTGTAATAACTGTGCAGACTTTTCTGGGGAGGAGCCAGACAAATGCACTACAAATGTACTGAAACCCTGGAGGGCACTGTGGAGGAGAGGGGGGCAAATGATTTGTGCTGTGCCAGAAGCTCTGCCCCTTCAATGGACAGGACAATAACAATGATCTTACTCTCTGGTTGTTGAGAATGAGAGTTTTCAATGAGGTTCCATGAGAGCTATCAATGCAGACTCTTCACAGTGAGTTGCTCTGAGGACCACCTCATAGTGATGTTTACAGGTAACAATGCAAAGAGTCAACCTGTTTGAGAGACTTGCACACCTTAGGAACAATTATCTCTCTGAATTAGAAGATGCCCCAGCCACTGAAATTCACAATAAAAACTGGAAGTAGTGTTTCACTTTTGCCTTTAAAACATTTTAATGCATTGTAAGGAACACAATGTAAAACGATTTCGCTTTACTACATTGGAAAGCTGTTGTAATGGCTTTTTTAATGTACTGACTTGTGCTCTATATGTATGTGGGTGCGTCATACCTATCCTTTGCAGATTGATCATTCCGATCCAGTTCTTATATTAAGTGAGAAACTTGGAAGTGTAAATGTCAATGAGTTAGATGTAAATTGGCTTTAAAAGACTGTCATTTATTTCAGCGTAATTTACAGAAATGGCATGAAATTACACATAAAAATACAGCAGAACATCAGAACTTTTCCAGTACTGAGGCAGAGATAACCCTTCAATGAATCTCAATTAACTAATGCCATTCAAAGCATACCAATTCCAGGCAAGATGAAAAGAAGAGAAAATGAAGGTAAGATTTTGTAAAATCAGGAGTCATTATCAGTTATTTCTGAATATTCCTACCAACTCAAAAAAGTAAATGCAAAGGCAAAACCCATTTCTTGGAGCCAGTGCAAATGCTGACATGGTTTCGTAAGCATGCTTGGGGTAGTTCATTCCTTCTTTCTTCCTTCTTACAAAAAAATGCTTCACTCTTCCATTTGAAGTTCACTGCAGTACAAAATCACGTCTTGAGCTAAATGACCAACTTCTATAGCTTTACTTAATACTTGAAGAGAACCACGATTAACATTGAAATTGATATAGATTGATATAGATTGAAATGGTGTTCCTCAGCTGCAACCATTCTTGTATCATTCATACATCAGGTTAGTTATCCAACTTTGGTTACAACCCATCTTCACTATGGTAATCGACTTAATTGGAGCTATCCTTGACAAGTGTCCAGAAATTGCAGTTGGTGCAAAGTGGGGCACTCAGGCTGATCAATGCAAGGTTCAGGAATCATGTGATGCCTGTTCTAAAGATCTGCATTGCCTACCAATTGCCTACTAGGCACAATTTGAAGAGTTGGTGTGGACTTTTAAAACCCTAAATGGCTCAGAGCCTAATCATTTGTTTCTCCTATGAACCTCAGATCAGAGACAGTGGCTGTTTTGAAGATGCCCCTATTATTGAATATATGAGAGAGTGCATTTCTCAGTATTTAGGAAGATGGTAAAAACAATCTCTGCCAAACTTTTACTTATTAATTATTTTAATGACTGATTTTTGTTTTGATTTTTAAAAATTTATTTATTATTTTTATACTTATTTTGTAAGCTATCTTGCTGTTGGAATAAGCAGGAATCAGGAATAAAAGACATTATGAGGGATTGATGTACGATCCTGAAGCACCTCCCAGATTCTAACAATGATAATCAGTTTGAGAATGGTCACAAATATCCATATTTGCCATTCATAAATTTTCCTTTACTGGTCCTAGGGGAGAACAGCTGCTAAGGCAAGCATATTTAATACATGTTACAATAAGAGATGGGCAAGACAGTACAGAATAGCAAATGCAGATCCACTGATATAAATTGACCGTAACATCCAATGGTTGATAGGTGTGTGAATCTTTCTCTCTCTCTCTCTCTCCCTCTCCCTTTTTCTATGTGCGTGTGTGTGTGTGTGTCTGTGTGTGTGCATGAATGCATGCATGTATACACACATATATTATTGTAAACCGCCCAGAGTCTACTGTTGTAGAGATGGGCGGTGATAAAATCGAATAATAATAAATAAATATATATATAATATCCATGCTTAAAGCTTTAGTTTATAAAGTACTGACATATTCCTGTTCAATCACATCTGCATGGTTTGTTTTGAAATGGTTAAACAAACCATTATTTCTTTGGCTTGACAGTTGGGCCTCTGGCTTATTCCTGTTTAACTAGCAAAGTTGGAAGTCATAGACAAATCATGTTTTCAATTCTGAATATTTAGAACCAGAATGAAATTCAAAATCTGAACAGGTATTTTAGACAATAATCACACAGAGAGATCAAATGATTTAGGGCCTTCCTCTTTCTCTTCGGGGGCGCGATGGCTCAGTGGTTAAAATGCCAGGCTTAACGATCAGAAGGTTGCAACTTCAGTGGTTCGAGACCAGAGCGCCACGTGATGGAGTGAGCTCCTGCACTCGCCCCAGCTCTTGCCAACGTAGCAATTCGAAAGCATGTAAATGCAAGTAGATAAATAGGTACCACTTTGGTGGGATGGTAACAGCGTTCCGCGCGCGTCATGCCAACCACATGACCGCAGAAGCATCTTCAGACAGCGCTGGCTGTTTGGCTAAGAAACGGAGATGAGCACCGCCCCCTAGAGTCAGACACAACTGTGCAGGGGAAAACCTTTACCTTTACCTTCTTTCTCTTCTCAGGGGCAGACCTGCCTTTGTGATGCTGTTTATTTTACTGTAAACCAGACATTTCTGCCCTGTTGACTGATACTAGGTACCATGTAAAACAGTAAGTGGGCAAATTCTTTACTTGTCAGTACAGTATCTATGTGTAATAAAGCCAATAATTGTCATAGCCTTCATGTCATGTAAAAGCCTCCTGATGAAAGTAGGAAAGGAAAGCAGAGGAGACCACATTCATGGACCCAAGAACAACAATATATTTTGAGACATTTGAGTCTTCATCACCTTGAAAATCTGCTAAGATTCAAAATAGAAATTAACATGTTCTGGCTGGTGTTGTAAGGAGTTTCCAGCATTTCTAGAGTCTGGACTTGAATGGACAGAATATCTAAAATTAGTTCTAAAACTGAGTAATTGGAATGACAGCACGTTTGGGAAATAGGAATGATTTTCTATAACATAATTCAGGATAGAAAGCATCTGACCTATGATCATAGTAAAGAAAATATAAGATCCCACAATACTTTCAATATTTTCACATATTATGTCTGTAAATATATTGAATAGCAACAGCATCAACTGCCTTGTGCTTAAAATATATCCTCCATTGGGGGAGTTGGGCGGTCATATAAATTTAATTAATAATTAATAAATAAAATAAAGACATTAAAACTATTTTGTCAGTTAAATCAAAAACAAAACCTTCCCTGGTTACAATTTTAAATAAAATATCAATGCAGCAGAGCAATCTATCAGTTTAACACAACTTATTCTTAGCATTTAATTTTTCATAAATTTGATTATATTGATAGATCTACCAGGTAGAAATGTTGATGATATAGCTTTCATAAAACTGATTTCATTCCTATCTGGTGGACTGCCAGACAGGAAAGGAAAATGTCCTTTTTATGCTTGATCACCTAAACCTTTTGCACAGTTCCATAGAAAATGCTCATTGTCAGCTAAATCAAAAGTGGTTAACTCATAGCAAAATGTTGATGAGCTACTCCTAAAAAAAGAACACCTGCTAAAATAGCAAGTGACCATGTTTACATGATGGAGGTAAAGCAAGCAAAACAGAAAAAAGAAAAAGAAATCCATCAAGCTATCCATTTATGAACCACTTGGTTACTTTGTCTGAATCCATCCAATAAAGAGTATAAAGTATAGATTACTGTAATGCGCTCTACATGGGGCTACCCCTGAAGAGTATCCGGAAGCTTCAGCTGGTTCAGAATGCTGCGGCGCGAGCAGTTATGGGTGCCATGAGATCGGCACATGTAACACCTCTGCTACGCGAGCTGCATTGGCTACCAGTTTGCTTCCGGGTCCAATTCAAGGTGTTGGTGATGACCTTTAAAGCCCTATATGGCATAGGGCCAGGGTACCTGAGGGACCGTCTCGTCCCGATAACGTCGGCCCGCCCCACCCGTGCATGCAGGGAGGGCATGCTTCGGACCCCCTCAACAAGAGAATTCCATCTGGCGGGGTCCAGGAGACGTGCCTTCTCTGCGATAGCGCCCGCCTTATGGAACATCTTGCCCCCGGAGGTGAGACTCGCCCCCTCGCTCCTGGCCTTCCGGAAGGCCCTCAAGACCTGGCTCTGCCATCGAGCCTGGGATGACAGAGGTGGCAGTGCCTCCTGGGGTTGGCTGGCCCCGTAGGAATACGATCTACACCATGGTCTCCAATCCATCTTGGATTTAGATAATTTATTATTGTATATTATTATTTTATTATTATTGTATTTTTAGATGATATTTTTATAGTTTTTAACTTTCAATTGTTGTAACCCGCCCAGAGTCCCTTGCAAGGGAGATGGGCGGGGAATAAATTGAAATAATAAATAAATAAATAAATAAATAAATAAATAAATAAATAAATAAAACATTCAATGTTTTTGCTTAATGCATCTACAAGGCATTTGGCAATTGTCTGGAGAGGAAAACAATGACCAGCGGTTGCTGTTCAATGTCTACAACTGCCAGATTTAAATGTCAGCTAAGTAAAGTACTTGTCATCTCTTTTAACTTGCTGACATTGTGTTGTGCCACCAAATGTCCATAAACCAAAGTGGATCATTTTAACAGAGGGTGAAAAGCAATCAATAGTAGTCTACCCCTTTTCCTTTACTTACTGTAGGCAATCAGTATCTAATGCTGTGAGAGCTTTTTTTAGCTAATAGTGCATAGGTGAACTTGCATTCCTTATTCTCTCCTGGAGAGTTAGCAATGAACCACTTTAAGCAACCACAGGGATGGTCCAAAAAGTAAAGCTGGCAGCTGCCACTGCATGATTAAAGCTCATCCCTTTTTTTAACCTGTCATTTGCATGAAGAAGATCTGGAAACACTTGCTAGATATGCAGTTCCCAGGAAAACACTGCTGTTGGCCACTCCCCTGATGTAACTGGCCAAGGTTCTGATTGGCTGGAACTTTAGGTATAGAGTGTTTGAATATTCAGACACATGGCTCAGTGATTAGGAAAATGGGTCTAGGAAGGCATTTATATGTGTTCATGAACCATGTGAGAGAGTTTCAGTAAAACTGACAGCCATAATTACTATTTCAATGCTTCTGTAAAAAGAAAAGAGAGAGAGAGAGAAATGATCAAGTATATCCAGTTGAGAAGCACTGCAGGAGAAGAGGGATTCTGAATCTTTTTCATTATGATTAGGAGAGTAATTAAACTACCACCAGCCTTATTTTGAATGTAAAATGGGAAATATTTTTGCATTTGTCTCTTGCACAATAACTCTGAACGCATCCATAGCCTTTCCCTCATCAGATGCAGTTTGGTAATAATAAAATAATATAAAAATGGAAGGGATCTATTACAGGTCTCTTACATTATATAATCATCTCCAAGATTGAACTTCTTTGTGTTTTAAGCCAGAAATGAGATTTACCTTAAATATATTGCTTATTTGCTAGATAATTTAATAAATTAGTCCCCTACCTCCTATGCATTGGAGTCATACATAAATCCAAAGCAACAACAATAAAACAGAAATAGAACACATGCATCATAAACCCTGGGAAAATGAACGTTAAATTAACTTAAAATTGGAAAGCAACATTAAATACCACCATTAAAAGTTGTGTGGAACAGAACAGACTTTGCTGTCAGATCAGGAATGAGATGTTTGAGAATTAGCCAACCTGATCCATATTTTCTTTACCAATATGTGGAACAGAACAGTAGCTACCCAATGGATTTTATGCTTCTACAGATAGCAACAGATTTCCTGCCTCAAAAACAATACAAAGAAGAGAAGAGCATATATTTAAACATGCATGTGTTATTTAAAGAAAAAAAAAGCCCTGCAGTTTAATGAGGAAATATAATGGAAAGGACTACTGGATATCAGTAAAAGTGAATTAGATGACTACCAATGCTCTAATGATGAGATAGGTAACCTGTGGTCCACATACAGCAAGCTTCCAATGTATGACCCTTCTCTAACTATGTATGACTGAATTTGGCAGCACAAATGGAAAATATGTGGAGGATTACTCATTGTTCTGATGAAAGAAGCACATAGAATCTAGCCAAAGTGATGTTGATAATTCACATCATTTACGCAATGACATCATGACATGCATGATGTCACTACTCCCCCCCCCCTCCAGTGTACATCTACAGGAGGACTTTAAATAAGGTTACTGGGCCTGGCATCAGTGCATCTCCTTAAAGAAATGTCTCTCAAAATATCTAAATTCAACAGTATCTTCCACCCCTTTACAGAAGCTTAACAAATCTTTTCCAAAGTCATGAAACTCCTTCATTAGCCAGACAATGCCTTTAATACCTCCATGCAAATATATGTTGCTTGAAAAAGGATAAACAAAGCTCATTTGTTTAATACCCTGGCACATGACATATCATTGGTGTTTCTTTAAATAGTATTATAAAGGAATTCATTTTCCCCATGAGGGCTTTCAATTCCTCATTGCTCCATTTTAATTCTGGTTATTGCTCAAGACCACATAATTACTAGCAAACTATTTATATTGCGTGTCCCATCCTTTGTGTTTCTAACTCATAAACACTCCATTTGAACATTGCTAACAAACATAGCTGTATCCACTTATATTTATTAAATAGGGAATCAGTATTACAACTGCATTGTTTCTTTGTTCTCACAGACAGATATTGTGCACAGTTCAAAGAATTCAGTTCAAATGAGTTTGTAATGGAAATAACACTTTTGGAACCATCCTCCCTTAATGCAGCTGAATGAATCATAATAGATGCTTATGTTTTTTTCCTAAGCCTTATTAACTTCGACATGGCACTGCAATCTGTTTAATAAATAATTTTCAAGGGGATATGAAAATAGTTTTGCATAGGTGCTAGAGCAAAGAAAGGCATAACGCCTGTCTCAAAAAACTACTTTGAATCAGAATAATAATAGAGAATATGGTTTGTCAGAGGCATGTATGTTATATATGAATTTCTGATCCCCCCATCACATTTTCTCAATTACCATCTGGAGTGACGATATGGAAAGTATACAGATCCCTGCCAGGAGAATAATGAGATGTTTTGTATTTGGCATCACTGGGTAGAAAAGAGCTTTGGAAAAACCTGATGGCCAGTGATGCTCTCAGAACAACCAGCCAGCCAACAGCTTGCACAGCTATAAGGAGAGACTTGTTGTACAAAATAAAAGGGACAGCTACTGTGATGTCCCTCCATAAGGTGAGGAACATCTGAGGACAAGCTCCAGTTGCTTATGGCAGTAAAGGAACAAAGAGCAGGGGTTCTGGTTGAGGCCTGGCACCCTCTGGTGGATCAAGAACAAATCTGAAGTGGGATCACAAATTGTTTGCACCTTGCACACACGAAATAGAATTATTCCTGCTCTGCCTAGACAAGCTGATTGTTGGCTTCTCCAAGAAGGAAGCCTGGAGTGTGATCTGACAGGGTTCTGGATTTGCACAGGCTTCATGACCTGTCCCTTCTTTCATGCAGTGTCCAGAATAAATGAACTGTATTCTGGGTCTACAAAGCTAGCCCTACTTTGTATGCTCCTGAGTGAGAATCACCAAGCAGGGGCACATGGTCCCTTTGAGCTGCTTTGCCTTTTGTGGGGAGGGGGCAGTAATGCAGGAACCTGGGAGTGCAGAGAATATGTGTGTGTGTGTGTGTGTGTGTACAGTATGTATATGTGTGTGTATATATATATATATAAAAGGTAAAAATGTAAAGGTTCCCCCGCACAGTCGTGTCCGACTCTAGGGGCCGGTGCTCATCTCCGTTTGTTAGCCGAAGAGCCAGCGTTGTCCGAAGATGCTTCCACGGTCATGTGGCTGGCATGACGTGCACGGAACGCTGTTACCTTCCCACCAAAGTGGTACCTATTAATCTACTTGCATTTGCATGCTTTCAAATTGCTAGTTTGGCAAGAGCTGGGGCGAGTGTGGGAGCTCACTCCGTCATGCGGGGCTAGGGATTCGAACCTCCAAACTTGCGACCTTCCAATTGACAAGCCTGGCATCTTAACCACTGAGCCATCGCACCCCCTATATATATGAATATATATACAGTATATATATATTCACAGAGAACTCTGCTTGTATTGGTCTATGACCGTAAGAATTGAATTGAATTGAATTGAATTGAATTGAATTGAATTGAATTGAATTGAATTGAATTGAATTGAGAAAAGCTGAGAATCCCAGCAATGACTATACTCACAATAGAATTTAATATACAGTAGGCTGACCAATTACTGATCCATTTAGTTTTCATGGCAAGAATACTGGGGTGGGTTGCCATTACCTTCCCCAGGGATCATATTTAGTCTGACCTCTCTGCCACGACCTTCCCGTCTTGGGTGTCCCTTCACGGTTTAGCTCATGGTTTCATTGAGGTGCTCAAGCTCCAGCACCACGACAAGGTAACGATCTCCTTTGCTGGAGTTGAAAACTAAATGGATCAGTACAACCAAAGATATGTCGGTATACCATCGGAAGATGGGACTCCCAGGTCGGAAGATGGTCAAAATGCTACTGGGGAGGAACAGAGGATACGTTCAACTAGCCCCAGATGTGATGACGCAGCTAGCTCAAAGCCGAAAGGACGGCTAGCGGCCGACGGTGCTGGTGGTGAATGACGAATCCGATGTTCTAAAGATCAACACACCATAGGAACCTGGAATGTAAGATCTATGAGCCAGGGCAAATTGGATGTGGTTATTGGTGAGATGTCAAGATTAAATATAGACATTTTAGGTGTCAGTGAACTGAAATGGACTGGGATGGGCCACTTCACATCAGATGACCACCAGATCTACTACTGTGGACAAGAGGACCACAGAAGAAATGGAGTAGCCTTCATAATTAATAATAAAGTGGCTAAAGCAGTGCTTGGATACAATCCAAAAAACGATAGAATGACCTCAATTCGAATTCAGGGTAAGCCATTTAACATCACAGTGATCCAAATATACGCCCCAACCACAGATGCTGAAGAAGCAGAAGTAGATCAGTTCTATGAGGATCTGCAGCACCTACTAGATAATACACCAAAAAGAGATGTTATTTTCATTACAGGAGACTGGAATGCTAAGGTGGGTAGTCAGACGACACCTGGAATTACAGGCAAGCATGGTCTGGGAGAACAAAATGAAGCAGGACATAGGCTGATAGAATTTTGCCAAGACAACTCACTGTGCATAACAAACACTCTCTTCCAACAACCTAAAAGACGACTTTATACATGGACTTCACCAGATGGTCGACACCGAAATCAGATTGACTACATCCTTTGCAGCCAAAGGTGGCGGACATCTATACAGTCGGTAAAAACAAGACCTGGAGCTGACTGTAGTTCAGATCACGAACTTCTTATTGCAAAATTTAGAATCAGACTAAAGAGAATAGGGAAGACCCACAGATCAGTTAGATATGAGCTCACTAATATTCCTAAGGAATATGCAGTGGAGGTGAAGAATAGATTTAAGGGACTAGATTTAGTAGATAGGGTCCCGGAAGAACTATGGACAGAAGTTCGTAACATTGTTCAGGAGGCGGCAACAAAAAACGTCCCAAAGAAAAAGAAAACCAAGAAGGCAAGATGGCTGTCTGCTGAAACACTGGAAGTAGCCCAAGAAAGAAGGAAAGCAAAAGGCAACAGTGATAGGGGGAGATATGCCCAATTAAATGCAAAATTCCAGAGGTTAGCCAGAAGAGATAAGGAATTATTTTTAAACAAGCAAAGCGCGGAAGTGGAAGAAGACAATCTCAGATATGCAGATGATAGCACTTTGATGGCTGAAAGCGAGGAGGAGTTGAGGAGCCTTATGACGAAGGTGAAAGAAGAAAGTGCAAAAGCTGGGTTGCAGTTAAACCTCAAAAAAACCAAGATTATGGCAACGAGCTTGATTGATGACTGGCAAATAGAGGGAGAAAAAGTGGAGGCAGTGACAGACTTTGTATTTCTAGGCGCAAAGATTACTGCAGACGCTGACTGCAGCCAGGAAATCAGAAGACGTCTACTTCTTGGGAGGAGAGCAATGGCAAATCTTGATAAAATAGTTAAGAGCAGAGACATCACACTGACAACAAAGGTCCGCATAGTTAAAGCAATGGTATTCCCTGTAGTAACCTATGGCTGCGAGAGCTGGACCATAAGGAAGGCTGAGCGAAGGAAGATAGATGCTTTTGAACTGTGGTGTTGGAGGAAAGTTCTGAGAGTGCCTTGGACTGCAAGAAGATCAAACCAGTCCATACTCCAGGAAATAAAGCCAGACTGCTCACTTGAGGGAATGGTATTAAAGGCAAAACTGAAGTACTTTGGCCACATAATGAGAAGACAGGATACCCTGGAGAAGAAGCTGATGCTAGGAAAAGTGGAAGGCAAAAGGAAGAGGGGCCGACCAAGGGCAAGATGGATGGATGGTATTCTGGAGGTGACGGACTCAACCATTGGGGAGCTGGGGATGGTGACGGCCGACAGAAAGCTCTGGCGTGGACTGGTCCATGAAGTCATGAAGAGTCGGAAACGACTGAACGAATAAACAACAAGGCTGACCAAAGCAGAGGCTCCTGCAGCAAATAGGCTGGAGCACAGAAAGGAAGCCGCCATGATTTTGGCCAGGGGCTCTTCAGCTAGAGGAGAGGAGAAGAGGAAAGGATTTCTCCCTCAGAGGCTGAATTCTCTCAGAGGGGGAAAAATGATCTATCATAAGGCTACAGTACTGCAATCTTAAATTTAGGTTTACTTTTTACCCCTTTTCTTTTTTAACTTTTCCCCATGTACATTCATAAACTCTTGGAAGGAACCAATTGCCTACCTTTCAAACAATGAAAGTGCTTGACATCAGTTTTAACTGAAAGATTTCAGATTGTTTGGTGCCAAAAACTGCACAGAGGAGGTAAAATTCCTGGTTTCTTGTCTGGCACCATAAAACTCAACTGATGGATACATCTTAAAGTTTATTTGTTCATTCATTCATTCATTCATTCATTCATTCATTCATTCATTCATTCATTCATTTATTCATTCATTCAATTTATATGGCTGCCCATCTCAAATTCGTGATTCTAGGTAGCTACCAACAGTTAAAAGCACCATAAAGCACATAACAATAAAAACAATACACACATAATTGGCAGCTGAGGTAAAAAAACAAAACAACCAACAACAAATCTACAAATCCACAAATCACCATAACTATTGCATGGGCTCTGCCACACATCTGGATCCCCAAGCTCAATGACACAACCATATCTTTAAGGCTTTATGAAAGGCTATCAGAGTTAGGGCCAATCTAACCTCCAGGGGGATGAAGTTCCATAGGGTGGGTGCCATGACAGAAAAGACTCTCTTCCTGGGCCCTGCCAGACGGTACTCCCTAATAGACAGGACCCAGAGCATACTAGTCCAATTATACTGTGGACTAACATGGACCGTATGATTCAGCAAATTACTGAAGCTGGTAATTGGATACATACTTTAAACAAAATAGCAAAGATCTGATGTATACACATTTACTCCACTGGATCACTTTTTATCCTATATTCCAACCAGTAACTAACATTTCACTTTTTTCCCTCCTAAATGTGAGCATTATTCTTATCTTAGGTGCATTTGTCACCATAACATTAAAGGAAGAAAAGTAGGAGATGCAGAATAGCTGCTCACTATGAAGAGAAAATCCTTTAAATGTAACCCTTGTATCCATAAATACCTGTGGGGAAGGGAAGGGAAGGGAAGGGAAGGGAAGGGAAGGGAAGGGAAGGGAAGGAAAGGAAAGGAAAGGAAAGGAAAGGAAAGGAAAGGAAAGGAAAGGAAAGGAAAGGAAAGGAAAGGAAAGGAGGATATTTTCTATTTTCACTGTTATAGAAGTGGTTTTCAGTTCTTGGGACCACTTTTTTACCTTCTTTTCATCAATTATTGTTGTTCTAGCTTGAATTTACAAACAGATTACAAAGTCTACTTTGTAATATTGAAATAAAAAGATAAATTTAGAAATCCATACTGAGTACTTCAGAAACACCCATTGCTATTTTCAACTCAGAAGCTGTTAACTACATGTTACACTCTAAGACTTCTCTCTCTCTCTCTCTCTCTCTCTCTCTCTCTCTCTCTCTCTCTCTCTCTCTCTCTCTCTCTCCTCTTTTACTTCTATGTTACAGATTCTTTTTTTTTCAAATGAAGCATCCAGCTGACCATTTTGCCAACAAGTTCAGTCCATTTATTTCCAAAAATGTAGCCCTTGAGGGCCCCAAAGCAGAAGCAGACAGCTAACACTTAAGCTCAGAACTGGCTAAATTACTCTTCACAATCTTGGCTAGTGGGATATTATCATCATAATTTTTTTTAAAAAAACAGTTCTATTGTCTGGTATCATCACTTCAGAGACTGCTATGGATCTTCCCATCTGCTCTTTCAAGCTGCTGATAACTAGTTCATCTTGAGTATCACCAGCTAGATGAAAATAATGCATTTGTCCTATGCAAAATTGGTACAAATCATACAAATCAGTTCTCTAAATGTATATTTTAAATACCATCCCTCAAAGTGTGAGATACAATAGATAGATAGATAGATAGATAGATAGATAGATAGATAGATAGATGATAGATAGATAGAGTGTGATATGTCGTATATAATATCAATGAATGATCAAAAAAAGGCTTGACTAGAAAGAACAATCTCCCAATCGTTCTTAATGGAGAAATACCTCTTCCAGACATTTGATATGTATTACTCTCTGCTAAGAATAAATTACCAATTTGGTAATTCATTCTCTGCTAAGAATGAATTGCCAATTTCTTCTGGTAAAAGGTAATGGTGTATAGAAGGGCCCACTATGCCACTAACCAGAAAACTGTCAATTAATGTTAAAACCTTTCATGGAGGTGTAATGGTTGAAAAAAATTCCACAAACAATTTCTAGCTAATGACCAGTAGCAATGATCCCAAACCAATCCTGCAGCGATGTAATAGAGGAACAAATAGAGCAGAGACACAAACAGACAAAAAGAAAAAAGAAACTCTCATTCAGTAAGAAATCAAACACAGTCAGACATCAAGTAATCAATAGTTTCAACTACACCATAAACAGGGCATAAATTATCATCTACCTTTCCAGTAAGAAAAAAAAACTTGTCCTGAGTAGAACAATCTCCAAACAGCACCTTCAAGAGGGAAGCTTCATGGGCTCTGCCAGAAATATCAAATAGTCCCTAATCTATTGACAAAAGGAATACACACTCCAGCCATTAATATCACAACCCCATTCCTTCTGATACTCCTCATCTCATGTTTAACCCAATTTCTAACCACATTGGTTCTAAAAAGGACCTTACAATCCACCTCCGAGTGATCCAATCCATATTTAGCAACTGTGTCTGCTAATTCATTTCCAAAAATTCCTATGTGGGAAGGAATCCACCAGTCTAATATGAAAGTTCTGGGAAGAAAAAACATTATTTAGACTCCAAATTGCAGCCAGCACTGATGTCTGGTTACCAAACCCACCTGCTTGTATAGCCTGTAAACCAGAAAAGTATCTGACAATATCAAAGACGTCCCAGGACACAAATCCAATCCACTTTCCAAAGGCCAATAAATTGCTGTCAATTCCACTGTCTTTACATTAATCCCATACATCAGCTGAAAACCCTTTCCCACATTCAGGCTAGGAACAACAAATATGGGCAGCATTTGTCCCATCAGTGTATATTTTAAGGAGGACAATAGTTTTACTGAGACACAAATGGTGGAGGCTTTCTGGTTTCTTTTACTATGTACTCTACAGGTATATTTAAAGAATGGAGTAAAAAGAAATAGTTACAGCAGTTTCCACTCTTCCCAAATTCCTACTCCTAAGCCAAACTTCACAATCGTGTGCAGACATAGTGCACTTCACCCCTAGAGGTAAAACCTGAGATAAACCATTCACCATTACATTAAACAAAGTAGGGCTCAAGTCACTAACCTGAGGATTATCATTATACAGATGCCATAGGTCAGAAAAAGAATTCCAAACCATAACTCTGATCTATTGTCCACCAAGAAAAGTCATCCACCCTACTTTAGATAAGCAGCCATATACACTGATTAAACTAATAAATGAATAACTCTCACAAATTCCCCATTGATTTAATTTACACTACAAACCCTCATGCCACACCATCTCATATGTTTTTTTTCCAAATCAACAAAAACTGCAACCACAAAATCCTTACTACAAAGGCTCTCCAAATATCAGTTGCCAATCTGACTACATGATCCAAAACACCACGGCCTCTCTGAAATCCACACCGAAAGTCAGTAAATAAACAATGTTTATCGAGAAACGCCATCAACCATTCATTCAACATACATTCCATAACTTCACAAAAACAAGAAGTAGAGTGCAATCAGTCACTAAGATACCAGATCTGACCAATTCTTAACTGGCTTACCCATTGGAATAAAAATAACTCCCTTCCAAAAGTTGGACAAAACACCTCTCTTGCAAACCATTTTATAAAATCTTACCAAAACTGTGGAGTCCTTGGTGCTGCTTGAGCTTGATTGTTTGCTTGCAGACATTTCATTACCTGACTGGGTAACATCATCAGTGCTAGTGAGTGTGGATGCTCACTCACACTGATGATGTTACCTAGTTGGGTAATTAAATGTCAGCAAGCAAACAACCAAGCTCAGAGAGCACCAAGGACTCCACAGTTAAACCCTGCACTAGAGATATTCTCTTCTATGGGATCTTTCCAAAACCGTCAAAGGCAAATGCTTTAAGATCTCGTAACTAAGTTGATCTTCACCTGGAGAGTACTTTTTACCAAATCCCAAAGCTCTCTGGACCTCCCAAGGAGGACTTCTCCTTAACCTGGGATCATCTGTCAGAAAGACCTCTTTGTGCAGTATCAAAAACTTCTGATATTCCACAAAACAAGCCAACCAATTCACCACACCACTAATCTGTTGGAAGGCAGTTGCCAATATCTTGGCTTTTTTCTCATCCAAGGTTGTTACCACACCATCACTTGTTACCAAAGTAGGAATCTCTCTATGCCTTGTACGAATCTGATTCATCATCTACACTTGAGCAAAAACCAAAGAAATTGGCGTATCCAAAGACAATGTTCTACAATATCTCCTCCAACTCTCTCTCTTAGCTTTTCTAGTCATCCTTTTAACTACAACTTGAAGATACTTCTGTGCTATCAAATCCACCCAATTTGGGGTTCTCATTATTGAGAAAGTTACATGCCCAGGGAGAATTGAGGAGTAGGTGAGCATTTGTATCTGATTATTTCAGATTCAATTAGAATCTGGGATTCAAGTGAATTCAATTCAATTAGAATTTTGAAACTCTAATTTGGTCAATTCATTTAGTTCTTGAGTTGCACCTCTATCCTATGTACTTCTTTCCTTGTGACTTATATAATGAATTTATCATTTATATGCTGCTGTTTTAGGTTAATTTTGTAGACGAGGGTTTAAAAATATTTCTCAATTTCCTAAACCCTTGTCTAAAAAGGGGTGTTCCTTTTTAAGTTGTCCCTGTTGTTGTTCAAGCATCATACACAAAAAGGATTTTAAAAACAAAAGAGGTTACAGATCTGGTTTCTGAAATAGTTGCCTACCCGTACTGGGATTGCTTTCAGTCCCAGAATGACATCCATTTGGTAATTTCCCAAACTGCTTTTTCTGCTTTTTATGGGATATTTCTTCTTTCCATTTCAGCAGTTCCTGCCTGGCTCTTGCACCTGTTGTTGTTAAGCATCATACACAAAATGGATGCTCTTGTATGAATGTGCGTCATGCAGGCAGACAAATGTTTCAACATCAATATAAGATTCACTGTGGGAGAAAAGAATGGTTTTTCTGCAGCTGTTGCTGGCCATCTTGAGAGCATACACCGCATGATCACTTTATTGTGCATACCCATGAAGACAGGAACATGTTGCAAAATGTTTATGATAAGATACCAAAGATATAATTTGGACGCACTCACCAGGAGATTAGGGAGGTAGCAAAAGGCTTTTGGTTTAAATGCCTGAATTCACAAATCTATGGTGTGCATTGAAATCTTTTGCTCTCATTGTACAATGAGATCTGGAAGTGAAAGTTAGTCAAAACACCTGGGTGGGAGCAGTAATTTAAGAAGAGAAATATGAAGAATGGAAAGAAATTTCCTCTAGTGCTTATTGATGACTCTTCTAACCCTTCAGGAGTATTATGTCCCCTATTTAAGAGAAGACTCTAGTTATACTGCTTAATTTATATCTTTAAACAAGATGCTATAAATGGATTACACTACTCCTTTGTTGACAAATACTCTGAAATTCTGCAGGGTGTACTGTATTATGCAGAGTAACTTCTTATTCATACAGCCGAGTATGTGTATCAAGGATGTTTACAAACTTAAAATATATGGCCTACTTATTGTACAAGGGCATTTTACAAGCTATCTATGCCTATGCTATGCCAAACATTTCTTCTGCACTTTTGTACGATTACTATTCAATTTAATTGTGGGAGGTATATAATTTTTTTTAACTAGGGTACAAGGTTCAGGCTTTTATTTTGCTTAAAAGGTGGTCTGAGGGACAGAAGTGAGAGGGCAAAGGGGAGAAATGACAAAAAATGATGGCATAATAGTGCAAGCTGCACCATTTTTTAAAACTTTGTTGCAATGTAGTACATACCGTATGTACAAAAGGGGCATAGATTGCTTCACAATACTGCTTTTGTCATTTTGAGGAAAGTCTTCAGTCCTTTGTGCAAAGAGAATATGTGAGTATCTTGTTTTTTCTTATGAAATCATCTGCCTGATACACATGTTTGATCACATAGGCACATCTGGAAGGATCCCTAGAACCCCAGCAGGGTGGCACATATCTCTTCTTGTGCAGGACTTAAGAGAGCCAGATTTGCAGATAGGGTGAGGGTTCTTTCTAAGTCAGAGGTGCTGTCAAGAAATCACGATGTCTGAAGATGCCAAAGAATGGAACTGAAGTGGAGAAAGATGATGGAATTGGTAGAAAACTTTGATGGAGCAAGTGGTATGAGGTGACAGCCAGCAGCTTCCTTGCCCCAACAGCAAAGAGCGAAGGAGCATCAACAAAAGAAAGGATTCTTCTAGCATCTGAAAGAAGTGAGGACAGACGAAGCTGAATGATGGAGAAGCCAAGTTGCCCAGAGGAAAGGACTGTTTTGGGAAAAAACAAAACAAAAACAATGCTGGTTCTGGAGCAGAAGCAGTGGTAAAGAGGCTGGTGAACCAGATTTAGAGTGAACATGATTCCAGGAGAATAAGCTTTCCAGTGGATTGTTTTTCTTTTCCTCTTCCACCTTCCTCTCCATCTTTGAAATAACAAGTTAGTCCTGAGGGAAAATAACAAGTACTTGTTGGAAGGGAAAAGGGAAAGTTAAAGTGTTCTAAGAAAAGATGGTTGGTGTAACAAAGTAGAATAATTAATTAATTAATAGGATTAAGGATAGAACTAGCCTAAAGGGATAAATTAGAGGAGCTTACAGTAGGTGTTAGGATGGTTAGGCATTAGTATAGAAGGAAAAACTTTAAGAACAGGAACAGAATTACGAGAAAGATCTATAAGACTATAGTAGAAATAACATGCATATTCTCAGAAAAAACATCTACACAGCGAAGGAGAATAAAATCATCGCTTCTCAGCCTTTTGGCTAAGATCAAGTGTAGTGTAGAATAAAATCACAGCATTTTATTCTGAAGACCCAGAGACAAATGATTCACTTTAATAATCTAATTTGTAACAATAAACATTATTTTAGCTGGTAACTGTTAAAAGAAAACTAGAAAGAAATTAGGACAACAGGTGAGTGAAGCTACTGCAGTTTATTGACATATTTTATTTTATTTATTTACAGGAGATATATGGTCGCCTATCTCATACTGTATAATGATTCTAGGCAGCTCACAACAATCCATAAAACAAAGATAAAAACAAAAACACCTTTCCCCCAGATGCCGGACCAAACTGTCTCCCAGCTCAACCCCAACGCTTGGGGGAAGAGCCAGGTCTTCACAGCCCTCCAAAAGGCTAAAAGGGAAGGGATCCCTCAGATCTCAGATGGAAGGCTATTCGGAAGGGCAGGGTGGCCACTGAGAGGTCCCATCAGGTGACAACATTTAAAGGAGAGGACCTGGAGCACGCCCACCTATCTAACATAGTAGGATGGGCAGATGCCCTCAGGGAGAGGTGGTTCCACAAATAACCTCTTTTCCTTTGCCATGTAGGGCTTTGGAAGTGATAACCAGCACCAGCTTCTGGTGAGTAATGGAGAAGTAATGCCCTGCATTTTTATGCTCTGTGGATTATGGGGGCATTACAGCCGAAAAGGCAGATGGATGTGGGATCCAGACTGCTGAAATTTTTCTGGATCAAAGAGGGATCTTGAGATTACCCATATGTATTCCAGACAGCTGGTTTTTTTGTGAGTCGACAGCAGAAATGGATGTTCTTGCAGCCGCTTGCGATCAGCTGGGAGTCGCAGGTCGCATCATGCTCTGAGCCATTAATGCAGCCTTTTAAGGACGCAAGGTTCAACCAAACCTCATCTTTTTAATCACTTTGGAGTTTTATTATTTTTTTTATTGTTTCTTTAAGATTGAAAAACCTTTGGAACCGCAAGTTTAGTGTTTGCTGGGTGAGTCTCTCTTCAATCCATTTAAAAAGAAAGAAAACTATGTGTTTCCAGCTTTGTAAGATCCTTATTTTTTGCAATATACAGCAAAAGGATGATTATAGTGTTGTTTTTGGAAAGTCTTTAAACGCTAAGGGCTCAGATGAAAAGTGATTTAAAGAAAGATCTTTAGTTAATTAGAAGGATCCTCTCCTGTGGGAACATTGCTTTTGCTTACTTTCCAAGCTGATAATAAGATTTTGAAGGTTGATAACTAGAGGGCACCAGATGGCTACTTTAAAGGAAACAGTTTTATAAATTGGCTCAATAAATGCTTGAGCTATTTAACTCTATGCTGGAACCAAAAGTTGTTATTGAAGAGAAACAAGTCCCTTTGAAGATAACCAAAATGGATTTTAAGGTAGACTTAAAAATTATAACCTATAAGAAAGATGGAAATATTGGATTTACAATGGAATTGGATGAACATTTAAAAATTAAAAAAAGATATACAAATAATGTATCAAAAGAGTGATGTGGATTGTCCTCTTAAAAATAAGAGATCTACTAGAGTTACTACATGGAAATTACGATAAAGATGACAAGAACTTTGAGAGAAAAGACAAGGATAGTAGAAGAAAGCAGAAGTTAGAACTTTATTTATGGGACTTATGCATTGCTGGGAAGAAGAAGAAATTAAAAAATGGTTTGTTTGATTATGGTTAAATAATGAGTTGCTATCTCTGGTGATGCTTAATGGTTATCTTGACTGGATAGTTGATTTTGGAAATAAACTGGGTCTAATGGATTATTATGCAATATCAACATTATTATTTTTGATATGTAAATAAGGGGTTACTATCTCTGGTAATGTTTAATAGTATTTAATTTTTTGTAATGTTTAATTGTTAATTGGGATTAGATTTTGATTACTTGAGAGAGGGATTAGGGGGATTTTGATTAAATGGAAGAAGGGACTCTATACTTACGTTGTTAGGTATTTTTATTAATTTTTACTGGACTTTTGCTGATTAATAAGGAGGGCTGAAGACTTAGAGATGAGTTTATAGAAAATGGGCTGAGAAATGGAATGAAGATGTACTTGGTTGTATTCTAAGAGACAGTGATAAGTTGTTAATGTTGAATCTACTTGCTGGGGATGAAGGTGGAAACCTCTTCTTATTTGGGGAGAGGGTTTCCTGCACCTTTCTAATATTTTTTCTTTTTTAAAAGTATCTTTGTATTAGGTTCTTGTACTAGTTTTACCTGTTTAATATAATTCTTAATAAAATTATTGGGAAGAAAGAAAGAAAGAAAGAAAGAAAGAAAGAAAGAAAGAAAGAAAGAAAGAAAGAAAGAAAGAAAGACCTTGCACCCGGCACCTTGAATTGTACCTGGAAAGCAACTGAGAGCCAGTGCAGCTCATGCAGCAGTGGTGTAACTTGGGTGAACCACAGGGCACCACAAACTGCAGATGCTGCTGCATTCTGGACCAGTTGCAGCTTTCCGATGGTCTTCAAGGGCAGCCCCATGTAGAGCATGTAGCAGTATTCCAAATGGGATGTGAATAAGGTATGAGTGACTGTGAGCAAGGTGTTGAGGTATCATGCTTAAGGTAAAGGTAAAGTAAAGGTTCCCCCCGCACATTTGTGCAGTCGTGTCCGACTCTAGGGGCCGGTGCTCATCTCCATTTGTTAGCTGAACAGCCAGCATTGTCCGAAGATGCTTCCATGGTCATGTGGCCACATGACACACGCGGAACACTGTTACCTACCTACCGAAGTGGTACCTATTCATCTACTTGCATTTGCATGCTTTCAAATTGCTAGGTTGGCAAGAGCTGGGGCTAGTGTGGGAGCTCACTCCACACGCAGGGCTAGGGATTCGAACCTCCGAACTTGCGATCTTCCGATCAACAAGCCTGGCGTCTTACCTGCTGACCCACCACATCCTTATCATGCTTAAGAGGACATGATAAATATCAGCTTATATTTATACTATTTAGTAAACATCAATTCTTGTTCTAAACTGATCATCCTTGAAGGCTATATTTCCTTGAACTATGGAAAACTATGTCTATGAAGGTTCTCAGTCATCCAGGTGGAATTGTCTGTAGCTTGAATCATGTCAACTGGATTTCTATTTTCTCAGTGGAAACGTTTCGCTCCTTATCCAAGGAGCTTCTTCAGTCTGAGCAAAGTTAGTAAGGGAATCCTTAAATATGTTTCTAGGTGGCTGTGTGACCTTGCACCTGGGGCTAGGTCATGGTTATTTTGAGATGTTATTTCTAAGTCCCTTTATCATCTAAAGGAGGATCGTTAAGATTACCATGCTGCTGTTGAGCTTGCAAAATGGTCTTAATCTTCCTAGGCACAGAAGACAAAGCAGGGAGGAAAATAGGGGAAAGATTGTGCCTGAGGCCCCCACCTCTATTCAAGGAAGGATTTTCCAAGTTGGCATAAAAGGATTCCTTGACCTCTCTCTCAAACCACCTATCTTCTCTGTCTAAAATGTGAACATTAATGTCCTCAAATGAGTGTCCTTTTTTCTTGAGATGAAGATAAACCGCTGACTCTGGTCCTGTGGTGTTACTTCTCCTGTGTTGGGCCATCCTCCTGTACATAGGTTGTTTGGTTTCTCCAATGTAGAGTTCAAGCACTCCTCACTGCACTGGATTGCATAAACTACATTGCTTTTCTTGTCAGATTTCTCATATGAGATTATCAAATTGGGTTTCTCTACAAAGCAAAAGTGTTTTGGCAAATTGCATCCTTTACAAAGCAAAGGCTTCTCATGGTGATGTGAAGTGCAGGTGCAAGATAACAACTGTCACATGTGTATTGTTATGGCTAGCGCTTATACAAGCAATGGGACCTTCCCATGAGAACAAACCCTCAGCCTGATTCCGTCTGTGGACAGCCTTGCTCAGTTTAGAGCAAGGGAGGGAGGAAATCACGTGCTCGCTTAGATGCAGCACTGCTACCCAATAGCAGGTCATGCTATGTGCTTTAGGCCTAATGCTTTGGGCCTAGTGTGTGTCACAGCTAACATCCAGCCAATCAGAAAGCTAGAAGAACTGAATATACAACCATGCAAAATGATGTTCTATGCTTCTTGATTTCTAGTGTCTTTTAGCCATGTAGTTCTTCATGTGTATTCTACTTTTGAGGACTGAGCAGTGCATAGCTATGGGAGGCTATGCATGGCATGAGCTCTGGCCCTGGGATCAATACACGGAACTCTGCTTATAAGTTTGTTTTTGTTTTTCCTTTTACAATGCTGTACCATGTATATTCAACTAACATTTTTGCGATAATGTGATTGTATATACTATACATTATTGCCTTATGCTACAAGTAAACACTTTTAGCCCTAAAAGCTGCACTCTGTCTTGTCTGTTTATTCTCAAGCCTTGAGTTTTTTTCCCTTTAAGCCAGCGTACATCCCATCAGGTTATGGGCCCAGAGAGAAATTTGCATTTTCTTTGCTGCGTTGGACCTGGCTGTAAAAGGGAGTTTGTTTTTAGAGGCTGGTTTCGGAGTAAACATGTTGTCTTTGAGTGGTCAGCAATGGCTGAACAGAGTCCGGTCAGTCTGCCATTTGGGGCTTTAGATGGCACAAACTATCTGACCTGGTGTATGGAGATGAAATCATTCTTTTTGCAAGAAGAAGATTTGTGGCAGTATGTGGCAAATCCACCTCCAGAGGATTCCTTAGTGCAAGCGTGTTTGGACCATGCTTATGGCATTTTGCTTTTGGGAATCAACTCCTCTGAATGGAATCATCTCAGCTACTGCATATCAGTCACTCAAGGACTGCGTAATGGGTGCTGAGCGGCTGTTGGAGCCGTTTAATACAAAGCAGAACTCTGTTGCCCTTGGTGGACTATTAAGACAGCTTTATAGTTTGAAGCTGCACCCCAGGTGAGAATGTGATAGCCCACCTTGGTAGGTTCAAGACTTTGTTTGCTGCATTTGAACAAGAAGGCATGTTTTTCTGGGACTGTGAAAAAGCATGTGTGATTTTGCCAAGTTTGGACAGTAGTTTTGGACTACTGGTCGAGAAAGCACAGACGCTATCTCCCTGCGACCTTCCTGTGGATTATTTTACAAGCCACCTCCAGGAGCCATCTGTTGCTGTTGTTCCTGAGAATTCCTAACAGAGCATTCCAGCTGAAGTAAAACCTGGTATGGAATCTACATTTTGCTGTGATTCTGGAAGGCTGATCCCTGCCATATTGTCCAGCGGATGCTGTCAGTGCAAGAAGCCTGATTTACGAATGGAGGGGAAGCCAGAAGCCAGAAGCCAGAAGTCAGCTAAACAACGAATCCAAGTTGTCTACTCTGCCGGAATACTGTGTGTAAGCATATCTCCAGAGAACTTTGTTTGTTGAATTCGGCTTGAAGCCTTGAGTTCAGCAAGTCATGTTAGCTGGCATTTCTGTGATAAGTGTGTGAAATATGTTTATGTGTATGTGTACACTTGTTTTTCTCTCCTCAGTGTTCCAGCCCTGGTCAAGTCTGAGTGTGCTTGTTGCTGGATGTTTCATTGAAAGAGATGAGGCTGAGTGTGTTAGAGAAAACTGTAAAATCAAGCGTGTGAGATGCTTCCTAAGAAGGAGATTGTGTGGACAGGACATTGTGTGTTTAATGTTTCCCCACATCATAAATGCATCCATAAAGTTTTCACAAAGTACTGGGGTATCCTGGGATGGGAGAGTGTGTCTCAGATAGCCAAATGCATTCTGAGTTAGAACCCAGGAAATGTGCAAAAGTTCCTTGATTGTGTTGTGTGTAAACTGTGTGTAAACAATCTAATATCAGGACTGTATCTGTTGCTAGGCAAAGTGACAGAGTGTTAACTAGACCATTTCAGTTGGTTCATAGAGATTTAGTTAGCCCCCATGTCCCAAGTAATGGTGGGGTGAGTCTCATGTTCCTTCTGGTTGATGATCATACCTGCTTGTGTTGTTGCTACTTGTTGAAGTCTAAAGCGAAGGTCTGTGCTCGCTTTGAAGTGTATGTAGCAAAAGTAGGAAGAAAATATGGTTATCTAGTAGGTCAGTTCCAGTCTGATTGTAGTGGAGAGTTCCTGAGCCATGTGTGCTAGAATTGGCTTTGTAGGAAAGTATTCTCCCAAAGACTTGCCAATGTTGGAATTCTAGCTGAGTGTTGGTGTTGTGAATACCATTAACAATAGCCTGATGTTAGTTGCTCAGGTGCCATCCCATGTCTGGGGAGAGGCTACCTTGATTGCAGTATGTGTTTCTAACTAACAGGTTGTAGAATTCAACTGTAAAAAGAAGTTCAATATTTTTCTTTGGTATGGCAAGCGCCCTTCACTGAAGTACCTGCATGTCTGTGGAACATTTGCATGTGTTCACAACCCCAGGTCACAGAGAAGGAAGAACCAAGGAAGCACAGTGCTTCAGGTTGTTGGTTGTTGGTTGTTAATTAAAATCCAAGGCTTATCGGTGTTTCATTAAGCCATGGTCAAATCCAAATCTCCAGAAGTGCTTTATGTTTAAGCAGCCTACTGGTTGGGAAAGGCTACATGCTAAGGTTGCAGAAGTGTTGCTGCATTGCTAGTGTAAAAACCTAGTGTCCATAGTTCAGTAGATGGGCAAACACCAGTTCAGGTTTCTTCTGTTCCCAAGTCTCCTAGTGTGTTAAAAAGGGCCCCTCAGGTGAAGGAAGAGAAATTTCACCTGAGCAGTTGCAGGGCCTGGAGAGGGAGTCAGGTAGTGGAAGGAAAGAAGACGGTGATGGGGAAAGCACAGTGGTCATTCTTCATGGGTCCTCTTATTCCACAAGGGTGTGAAGCCTGACAGATTTGTGATTTAGCAGGTGACAGTGTGTCAAGTTACCTGAAAAAAACTTGTCTTTTCAAGACGTGTTGCTCCTGCCTTTTGAGAGGCAAGAACATTGGAACACAGCTGTAAGCAGACATATGGAAAACTATGTTTAACTTTATTCTTCCAGCCTCCACTATAACAAGGTGGTTTGACCATTTTTTATCTCTGTCCTTGGAGACTGTAGAAATTTATACAACAAATTACATAGTTACACATTATATGCTTTAGACATAGTGCATTCCATTCAACACTGATGTTAAAACAAGATGGCTTTTCATTACAAAATGAACCTTAACCCTAACCTTCCTGAAATACAGCATTCCCACATAACTAAAATAACATTTTAGTTATTTCAGTTATCGTTACAGTGTCTTGTCTGGATCTGTCGTTCTCCCTGATGAAAGCTTTTTTTCTTCCTCTTTCTCTTCTTTCTCCCCTCTCACTCTCTTAGAGGTCCCTCTAGAGCAGTGTTTCTTAACTTTGGGAACTTTAAGATGTGTGGACTTGAACTTCCAGAATTCTGCAGCCAGCCATGCTGGCTGGAGAATTCTGGGAGTTGAGGTCCACACATCTTAAAGTTCCCAAGGTTGAGAAACACTGCTCTAGAAGAAAATAAGGCACAAGGCACCAGGAGAAGAACCAAAGGAAGAGGCCAAAGGAAGAACTGGATGAAGTGAAGGAACCCAGGAGATGTCCATGGAATGTGTCTGCAGATCCCAGAGGGGCCTTTATCCAAGAGTCTTGAAAGTCTTGAAAGTCTGGCAGCACCAACGTAATCCACCAACAGAAAATCTAAGGCTAGGTGAATGTTTTTGCTATACTGGTTGGGGTTTGGGGAGAGAAGTTTCGGGTTCCTCGGCTTTTTTTTTTAAGCTTGTGGTCGAGTAGGGGACGGTTGGACCCTCCAGAAAGAACGGCGGAGCGAGCAGAGCGGAGCCAAACAGCTGAGTGGAGCCGAACAGCTGAGCAGCGGAGCTGAGTAGCAGAGCTGAGTAGTGGAGCGCAGCAGTGGCTGCTGAGCCTGGCGTGTTCTCCTGCGGACTCAGACAGACAGACCCTCTGCACTTGATGGTGAACCCCCGAACGGACCCCTCCTATTATCTCCTATTATCTATTATACTATCTATTGCCACCGGGAACTGGCTGGCCCCTCTGGAGGAACGGGAGAATTGGGCAACAGCAGTAACTCTGTGTAGCAGACCGAGCAGACCGAGCAACAGACCGGGGCAACAGACAGCAGGAGGGTGTTAGCCCGGAGGCAGCAACTCCGTGTAGTCTGCCGTCTGCAACTCCGTGTAGCAGACGACAGCAGCAGGTTGCAGTAAACTTTATGCTCTTTGGGGGCTTTTGCTGTGGACCCAGGTGGACCCCTGCAAATTGTGGTTTGTTCCCCGGTGAATCTACTGTCACTTCGGAGTTGGCGGACCCCCGGAAGAGTGGTGACGTAACATCGTGGTATCAAGTTTTGGAGACGAGGGTGGAGTGCGGAGGGCCTGATTAACAGCAGTGGATTCCGCTTTTTTTTTTTCTTTCGACTATGCTGTGGACCTTGTAAGATCAACTATGCTGTGGACCTTGTAAGATCTTGGCAGACTCCAGCGGAACCCCTGTAGTTCTTGGAGGGTGTTGAGGGAACCCCCAAGACTCTTATCATTTTTAAAATCCTTGATTTAACATACCTAATAGGATAATGAAGAAGGAGCTTAGGATTGGAGAATGTCTTCCATTCTCCCCCATTTGTTAGAGGTGGCAGAGACCTGGGGTCCCCCTGGTATGAGAGTGGTATCCCTCTCGGGTGTGAGAGACCCTGGGGGAGGCCAGAGTTGTATGATTGTATATTAGAGTGCCCACCCCTGAGTGAGAGACAGGTTGTGGGCAGGAGTGGATGGTGCCCCTTCGACCAGTGAGAGAAGCTGAAGGGGCACGTAATGAGTGTGGAGTGAGTGGTTAGGGGGCGGTTCGGTTCTACTGGCGCCGAAAGCATATGCTGGTACGCTGGTGACCGTACTGCCCCCTGAGGTTGACTGAGTTAGGAAGATGTGTGCATGGGAGAGGGGCCCCCTGTTTCAATCTAGGGTTTTCGGAGGTCCGGTGGTGGAGGCAACTGGGCCTCGGAACTCTAGGGGCTCTGGGGCGGATGGTCCTATTGAAGTGGTGACGGGTCGGGGATGCTATGGCGGGAACCGGAGGGCAGGCCATCGTTGGGGAAGACGCCCCCGGTGTTTACTACCGGTGGTGTGTTCCGGCCCTCCGGGTTCAAACCTAGGCCCTGGTCAGCGGATCCTCGAGTGCCCTGATTTCCGGCTGTTGATGCTTAATGCCAGGTCGGTTAATAACAAGGGCCCCCTCATATGTGATTTGATCGCGGAGGAGGGGGCCGACCTGGCATGTATTACTGAGACCTGGCTGGGCCCTGGAGGAGGGGTTGCCCTCTCGGAGATCTGCCCGGCCGGGTTTCACGTATGGCACCAGCCGAGACATCGGGGTAGGGGAGGCGGGGTGGCAGTTGTCATCCGAGAGTCTATAGTGGCCTTCAGGGGCACGGCTCCACAGGTGGCCGGATGTGAGACTCTGTTTTTCAAGTTGGGTTCCCGAGAGCAGTTGGGAGTGTTGCTGCTGTACCAGCCTCCCTGCTGCGTAGCAACCTCCCTGCCTGAGCTGCTCGAGGCTGTCTCGGGGTTGGCGGTGGAGTTCCCCAGACTTATGGTTCTGGGGGATTTCAACCTGCCGTCCCTGGGACGTGCCTCGGAGACGGCTCGGGAGTTCATGGCTACCATGGCAGCCATGGGCCTGGTCCAGATTATCCGGGACCCAACTCGAGACAGTGGTCTCACTCCGGACTTGGTTTTCCTGTCAGAGCAGTGGCAGGATGATCTGGGGGGAAAGTTGCATCTTTCCCCGTTGTCATGGTCGGATCATGCCCTGGTGACCCTGAGATTCTCATATGCTGCCCCTCTCCGCAGGGAGGCTGGACCCATTCGATCGGTCCGCCCCCGGCGACTAATGGACCCGATAGGGTTCCAGAGGGAGCTGGGGGTTATACCCGAGGATCTTCTGCACGGTCCAGTGGAGGTCCTGGCCACAGCTTGGAATAAGAAAGCGGCCGGGGCCTTGGACAGGATCGCGCCTATGCGGCCTCTCTTGTCCCATCCGACCCGATACTCCCCGTGGTTTACGGAGGAGTTGAGGGTGCTGAAAAGGGTTAAGAGACGTCTAGAGCGCCGCTGGAGGAAGACAAAGACCGAACCCGACCGAACACAAGCTAGAGCCATGGTTAAGGCCTACCTTGTGGCGGTAAGAGTGGCGAAACGTCAATATTTCTCCGCTCTTATTGCATCCGCAGAATGCCGCCCGACGGCCCTGTTTAGGATTACTCGATCTCTCCTAGGTAAGGTGGGGCCGGTGACCCACCTTCAGGGCTGTGCGGAGGAATTTTCAGAGCATCTGACGGATAAAATCGCTCGGATCCGTTCTAAGTTGGACTCCAAGCGTGATACATGGTCTGGGGAGATGCCAAGGGAACGTCTTTGCCCGATTATCTGGGAACGGTTTGATCCTGTTGGACCTGAGGAAGTGGACAGGATCCTCCGGACTGTAAGTGCCACTACTTGTCATCTTGACCCATGCCCCTCCTGGCTGGTGAAAGCAGCCAGGGAGGTGACATGTGGTTGGGTCCATGCGATGGTTACTGCATCCTTGGGAGAGGGAGTGTTCCCGGCTGCTTTTAAGGAAGTGCTGGTGCACCCCCTCCTCAAGAAGCCATCACTGGACCCTATAGTGTTGGACAATTTTCGTCCCGTCTCCCACCTCCCCTTTCTGGGGAAGGTGGTTGAGAAAGTGGTGGCATTACAGCTCCAGAGGATTCTGGATGATACGGATTATCTAGACCCCTTTCAGTCAGGGTTCAGGCCGGGATATGGGGTAGAAACTGCATTGGTCGCGCTTACTGATGATCTCTGGCGAGCGCGGGATGGAGGCAGTGCATCCATCCTGGCTCTTCTTGACCTCTCAGCCGCTTTCGATACCATCGACCATGGTATCCTTTTGGGACGGCTTAGGGGGTTGGGGGTGGGCGGCGTGGTTTTGCGCTGGTTCACCTCCTTCCTCCGGGGCTGATCCCAATCGGTGGTAATAGGAGATGAGAGATCCGACCCTCGGCCCCTACTTTGTGGGGTGCCACAGGGTTCAGTTCTCTCCCCTCTCCTATTTAATATCTACATGAAACCGCTGGGTGAGATCATCCGCCAACACGGGATGAGGTATCATCAATATGCTGATGATACTCAACTATATATCTCCATCCCGGGCGAGTTAAGTGATGCAGTGACTGCCCTTTCTCAGTGTCTGAAGGCTGTGCGGGCCTGGATGGGGAACAACAGGCTTCAGCTGAACCCTGGTAAGACGGAGTGGCTGTGGATTGATGGTGCCTCGAGATCCAGAGAGTTGTCATCTTTAGATCTGGGCGGGGTGGCACTACCCCGTTCAGTCACAGTGCGGAACCTGGGTGTCCTTCTGGACTCACGACTCCTGCTTGAAGAGCAGGTGGCAGTCATGGCCAGAAGGGCATTTGTACAACTTCGAGTTGTACGCCAGCTACGCCCTTTCCTGGACCGAGACGCCCTCCGGACAGTCACTCATGCCCTGGTCATCTCCCATATAGACTATTGTAATGCACTCTACATGGGGCTACCCTTGAAGAGTATCCGGAAGCTTCAACTGGTCCAGAATGTGGCTGCGCGTGTAGTTATGAGTGCCCCAAGATCGGCACATGTGACACCTCTGCTCCGCGAGCTGCATTGGTTACCAGTTTGCTTCCGGGTCCAATTCAAGGTGTTGGTTGTCACCTTTAAAGCCCTACATGGCATGGGACCAGGTTACCTAAGGGACCGCCTCGTCCCCAGAACATCGACCCACCCCACTCGGTCATGCAGAGAGGGCTTGCTACGGACCCCGTCGACAAGAGAATTCCATCTGACGGGGTCCAGGAAGTGGGCATTCTCTGCAGTGGCACCCGCCCTCTGGAATATTCTGCCCCTGGAGGTGAGGCTAGCCCCCACACTGATGACCTTCCGAAAACAATTGAAGACCTGGCTCTGCCACCTCGCTTGGGATGGGAGGAGTAATAGCTCCTCTTGGGGATGGCTTGCTCCGTAGAGTTCTTTTAAACTTAACATCAGGGCCTCTTGGGTTTTATATATTTAATTAATTTATATTGATATATATTTATTTACGATATTTTATATGTTTTTATATGTTTTAATTGTCAACTTTGTGTAAACCGCCCAGAGTCCCCTCTGTAGGGGGAGATGGGTGGTGATATAAGTATGATAAATAAATAAATAAATAAATAAATAAATAAATAAATAAATAAATAAATAAATAAATAAAAAAAATATAAAGACTGTTGATGATTTTGAAGGGTATGGAGCAAGCATAGCAAATTGGAAGCCAGCTTTGCTTTCTGGTGATATGCTGAAACCTTGCTAATTTTATGGATAGGGCCACTGGTGTGCTGGAGCTGGCTTGCCCCGGCTTGCAAGAGCCAATTGTTAAATATTCTGGAATTGTTGACAATTCCAAACTGGTTGACAGCAGAGGTGAGCCTCAAGGTCTGGTGTGCATGGTGCAATGGCAGCAATGGAGCCAGCAGAAGCAGTTCTTCAACATATAGCAGCATACCACTGGGTGAGGCATTCCAGTGTAAGGCAGTGCCATGCAAATTAGGTCTGAAAGAAGGACAACACTGAAAACTTTAGCCTGAAACAATTAAAGAAGAGATGGAGTTTCCATTAAACATGCGTAGACAAAGAATGGAACTGAGAACTGTATGCCAGGTTGGTTATGGTGCTAGAATTCTATTGAGGAGATTTAGGTCCAAATCCTCATTCAATATAAACCACCCATGGATGACTTTGGACTATCTTTCAGTCCAACCTACCTCACAAGTTTGTTACAGAGGGAACGGTTGGATGTGAAAAGGTCATGTATGCTGCCTTGTGCTCTGGGAGAAAAGGCATGTTAAAAACATCACACAAAATAAAGGAAGAAAAGAAATCAATTTCCAGAAAGGGTCTCACATGGAAACAGGGCATCTGAAGGAACAGGATTCTTCCTCTCACAATTTTCCTGACCCAGTGACCATGCCTCTTTGGAGCAAGCGACATGATCTGCTTTAGTTTGAAGGAGTTAAAGGTTGGGTACCTCCAGATGGGTGGAGATTTTCTTTTGGCTGAGAAGGAGCCTGCAACTTATAAATCTCTCTGCACTATTTCCCTCTTTAGACTACTATAAACTGTATATTCACTGTAGAACTTGACCAAAGGTTGCATCAGTCTCAGTTAAATCCCATTCCTCTCTACCCAGCTACTGAATGAATGGAGGAGGAGGTTGAATAACCTTGATGATATAATTGAAGTCTTTGGATCTACTTACTATTCTCTTCATGGATGTCATATTATAGAACTACATGCAGATAACATAAGTGATATTGTTTTCAAACATGCAAGAGATCTGCAGCAGTTGCATATCAACCACTGCAACCCAGCTAAATAAGAGCATTTTTAATCATTTTCTATGCCCACCAGAGCCCTTCTGAACAATAAAAAACACATTATTCATATTATCATGCAAATTATGCAACTTACCACGATTCATATAACTCTACCTCACATTTCATTCTTTTCCAATTAGGTATATGCTTTAGCTGATAGAGATTTGAATTGTTTCTTTATAGAACTGTTCAAAGGAAATTAAATTAACATTTCCATTTATTGCTCTGCTTCTTTATTGATGGAAGGATTCTAAAGTCTTTATTAAAAAAGAGAAGAAAAGAACCTAGTTAATAGCTGACATTTTACATTTCAGTTTCTTAACAAAATAAATTAGAAATGAATGGCTAAGGCCTTGAAATAAAGCATAGGTGTATCTGGAAAGTCATCTTGTCAGATAATTTAAAAAGAGAGACTGTGATCATGGAAATGTTTGAAAGAATTACTCTGGAAAATAATAAACTTAAATGTCTGTGCTTTTCTTCACAACTGAGATAACCAAGGTTTTTTTAAAAAAATAGAGATTAACAGTTTTTTCTTACTGCTCGTATTCAGACCTAGACTTGATCAATAACTTAGGCAGCATTTGAAACTGCTTCTATCCACAGATGCATAAGGACTCATACTGAATGATCAGTTCACAATACTGTAAGTAAAAGTCCAGATATGTTTCACATTCTTGGTTGGTTAAAGTGGGGAAGGGGGAAAACAAATGTTATTATGTACTTATCTGATTACAATAATTTATATGCCACCTACTCGCCAGCTATGTTTCCTATAGTAATGCCCTCTAGCCATCAAGTTGGGGCTTAGAACAACTTTTCAACATGGCCCCGCTCTAGATGCAACCATATGGGGTGTCAATATACATACTACAGGTGTGAATATGTGTGTTCATGTATATATTTACATAGATAAGTACATGCATGCATACTGATCACTCAATTCCTCCATTAAACAAAACACAGAACAGGAGTAAGAAAATTATAGCTAAATCTGGTTTATATCAACACTTCCCCCCCTTGAAGGCCTGGGTGAAGAACCAGGTCTTCAGGGTTCTTCTAAACAACAGCAGAGTAGGGGCCACCTGGATCTTGGGGGGAACCTCATTCTAGAGGGCAGGCATTGCAACAGAGAAGGTGCGCTTCCAGGGTCCCAAGAGATGGCATTGTTTAATCGAAGGAACCCGGGATGTGCCAAACCTGTAGGATTGAATTGGACAAGCAGATGTTATGGGAAACAGGCGGTTCCTCAAGTAACCAGGCCTTATGCCATGTAGGGCTTTATAGGTAATGACCAGCACCTAGAATTGTACCCAGAAGCAACTGGCAACCAGTACAGCTTGTGAAGCAGAGGAATTACATGGGCATGCCAAGGCATACTGCTTGGGCTGCCGCATTCAATGTGCTTCTTCCATTCTAGTCACTCACATTTGCATTCCAAAGCCCATTCCTTTAGTACCCATTTATTCTTGACCCTCTCTCTTCTTGTTTTGATGTAATGGAATGTGAGAATGACCTCAGAAGATTGAGAGGGGGGAAGAGATGCTGCCTAGGGAACAAGCAGATAAAAGGGAGAGGAGCCCACAACTGAGTAACGGGCAGAGAAAGAAACTTAGAAAGGACCCACCCTAACTGATCAAGCAGTAAATAGGAATGGCAGGAGATTTGTTCTTTCAGACTTGCAAAATTCTGTTTATGTAGCCTAACAATAAAGTAGAATTGCTCATCTGGTCATGTTTCCTGTCTGGTTTACCTGGGAGGACTGACGCACACTCTTAAGTACATACTTCCCACTACATGACATTGCCAATTCTCACCTCCATATAACAAAGTGAGCAGAAGCACACTCTAATCCAGCCATTCTCACTGCTTTCAACAAACGTTCCTTTTTCATAAGAGACTGCATACTATCCACTCTGCCCACTCTGAATATTTTTAGAAAGTAAATACAAGCCTGCCAACCTCTGCCAACTGGTTTCTTTTTCCTTGAGAGAAGGTGAGCTCTAGGATATGTAAAGACAATTCAATCAAATCTCCAGACTGAATCAGTAAATTGATTCAATCCAAGGTCTCCATAATTTGATAATTCAGTATACGCAAAAACACGCAAAAATTGAGTTGGATTAAAATGAACCAAGTCAATTTCCCAAACCAATTCAATTGCAAATCCAAATTGAATTTAAAATTCTGTAAGGATTTTGCCTGATTTGCACAGCTTTAACACCAGCAAGACTAGTGGCTAAGGTTTTCCCCACCATGTATTCTTCTGCAGAGCCTACTCTCAGAGGAATTAGAATTGGCTTACATTCCCAGCTTTGTGTCATATTCTCTCTGCTAACTGAAAGAACCATTTCACAGCTGCAGTTGTCTACCAATATTATCCAAGAGTTCTCCAAATCTGGGACAACTTTATTTCACAGCCTTGTGGAGTGCTTAAAATTCTGAAGAAACCTGGGCATCATTCGGCAAGGATCAGAATGGCAGATATTTCATTTTACCCATTAATGAATTCTTAAGGTAAAATGTATATACATTATTCATGAAGTTGCTTTGAGTGAAAGAATTTTTTTAAAAACTGAATATAGATAGAGGAATAGTTGAACAAAAGAGGCTTGGAGGACAGGTTTAATTAAAGGAATGGATTCCCACACCCAATAATATGCTGTGATTCTAATCAAGCAAGTAATATTGATTGGCTTTGATGATTATGCTTATGCTTCTACCACACTCTACTTCCAAACAGTGCATTCTTAGAAATGGGTATAACTTATTATTTATGGCACCAACGGTCATCTAAATTTAGCAGAGAAAAGTTTCCATTCTAATTACCTCCCTTATCTTCATGCCCAGGATAGCTTCCTCTGATGATCAGGCTGCAGTTTAAGGCACAAAAGCAGAAGCAGTGAATAAAAGGAGGTAAGAACTGACCACATTCCATGAGGAAGGCCATATTTCTGACATTACAGATGACCTTCTGTCTTCTTATGGAAATGTTTTCAGAAGGCAGGGCTACAGCAATACATTGTTCACCATGTTTCATTCAATTTGCTTGAAAAGTATAGATTAAAAAAAACAGTGAAATTCTCAGAAAGGGGATATGGGAACTCCTTCCATGGGTAGGATCTAAAACGCAGGCATGGACTATTAGGAAATCTGTAGAGCAGGGCTTTCCAAAGTGCCGCCGCTGGCGACACACCTGGCGGCGGTGGCGACACGCACGTGCACAGCGGCGGTGTGGGTGTGTGCGCGGCGGCGCGCGCGCACGGCGGCGGCGCGGGGGGGCGTGCGGCGGTGCGAGCGTGCACGGCGGCGGTGCGGGAGGGGCATGCGGTGGCGTGGGGGGGGTGTGGCGGCGGCGCGTGCGCCGCCGCTTCCGGGTGGTGTGCCGACACACTTTTGTGTCGCGACACACAGTTTGGAAAGCTCTGCTGTAGAGAGTGTGATAAGGATAACCAGAAACAACAAGAACACCCTCTACCACCACAGAACTTTCAAATGTCACCAGAAGACATTGGAAATAAATCCTAAAATATCCAAAGAATGGAGAAACGGAAGCTGTTCTTGCAAAAGAAGAGAGCTTTAGGGAAATTGGAAGACAGATCTCACTGCAGTATTTGCTGCAATACTGTCCTTATCTGTTCAGAGCAGAGGGGGTGGGAGGGGCCTTTGAATCAGCCTCATCTTTTCTCTATGTTTTCATGATAGTGTTAGATATTTTAGATGTTGGTTACAAAAAAGTACCGTATGAAATATTCTGTGAACTGGAAAACTGTGGCTCACAAATCTGATCAGATATAAAGGCATCCATTTAGTTTACCTGCATAATGACATGTTTGCATTCACATGTGGTGGTGGTGGTGGTGATCCAAATCATTCACCTGTCCATTCTAGGGCTTCTAACAATAAAGAGCCCTTAGCCAGCTCCAAGCTATAGAGGTATTTTCTGATTTTGATGACCTAGACCTATCCATTGTCCCTAGGCAGTGTTTAGGGTCCCTGGACCTTCTACAATTACATGGACAAATTTCAACCACAAACAGCTAGTTGTTAATTACATTAGGCATTATGCAATCCTATAGCTATTTCTCAGAGTCCCTCGATTCTCTCTCATTTCAGGGGATAAGGATGAAAAGACTGTGTTTTCTCCTATCATGTATTTTAAAAGAAGTATTGCAAGAAGAATCTGAAAGCAGCTAAGAGATCAGAAGAAGTTGCCCAAACTTAACTGCATGAGAGAAAAGGTGCTTCACATTTTCTACCTCTGTTGGGGAAAGGAGTGTTAAGGTTTCAGGCAAGATTTCACAGTTAAACAGAAGACAAATTAAGGGAAACACAGGAGAGTCTGAAAGCAGATACATATTATAGCAGGAATATGGAAAGTTTTAAATATGGGAGCTCTCACAAAATAACTACCACACTGGGCAAAGCCAGTCACAAAATATCTGTTTACCAGAAGTTAAGCTGAGAAGGTTGAACTTGCCCACCCACCTGGTCCACCAGAGCAAACTTTTGTTTGTTTGTTTTAGCAGTTGGCCACAGTGATGTACAGCCAGACATAACTTCCTTTTCTAAGAATATTTGTGGGGACCAAGTGAAGCCAGAGGCATTCTTGGAAGTAAGAGTGATGCAAGAGGCTGGTGCTTCGTTTCCAGGGGTGTCCACCACAATACAATCAAAGCCCCACCCCCTTTTACATGCATTGTGCTTGCAATGCATGTAAAAAGGGGCTGAGGTATCAATCACATGGTCACAGGTGCCATCTTGATTTTTTGACACACACACACACACAGCCAGACCCTGCTGCTTATTTTGCGCCAGCAGCTCTTGATACATTTTAATTAAATGCATCTAAAATAATATTGCCTGGCAGGTTTCAAAGTAGTGTTTATGGACATATTCATGGCCTTGTGTCTGCCCTTCAAGGTAGGCCAGGAAAGGAAACAGACACCACAAGAAATCCTAGAACTCTACTTTATTAATTTAGGCTATAATAACAAAATCTTGAAGGCCTAACAAAGTTTTCCCTCCCTCCCTGTTATACCAAACAGAATCAAGGTGGGGCAAGCTCATGTTTGTTGCTACTTATCTTCTTCAAGGTGATCTCTGTACTCCTCTACTCCATGCAACCATGTTGTCTCCCACTGCATTGAGGCATATATCCCTCTTCTCTTACCTGTGTGGAGTACACAATCCTATCCTAACACCTATGTTGAAACTGAATTTTTATTTGTTTGTTTGCAAGCTCTTTCTTCCAGGAACTCAAAACAGCTTACATAAGGACTTTCGGTCATTTTATCTCCACAAGAATAGCCTGAGTTCCCTATTGGGCTGAGTGAGAACAATTGGCCCCAAATCATCTACAGGTAGTCCTTGCTTACTGACTGCCTTGTACAGTGACCATTCACAGTTACGACAGTGAAGGAAATGTAACTTTGCGACCAATCCTCACATTTACGACCTTTGCAGGTCAGTAAAGCAAAGGAAAGCTGAAGTAAGATCATAAGCACATTGCAGTTTCACTTAGCGACCAATTCACTTAACGATGGAGTTGCCGGGCCCAATTGTGGTTGCTAAACGAGGACTACCTGTAATCAGTTTCTGTGGTTGAAGATGGATCTGAACCTGGCTCTCCCCAATACTAGTCCAATAATTTAACAATTACAGTGTATTGTTACAGAAGTGTAGGCAATGACGTCTCTAGCACGTGTTCTGGGCAAAGTGCTCTTTGCTTGTGCAAAACCTTTTGTCCCCACTTTCCTTCACCAGAGTTCATTTTACGTGTTTCTTTACTGTGGTTCTAGTCTTTCCAGTAACCCCATTGCTTTGGGCAAATTATTGAGTTCCTAAAAGGAATAAAAGTCCACCCCTTCTGGCTTGTGAGCTTAAAGTTATGATATGAAGCTGGAAAGTTGTAGTCCCACGCTTCAGGCTGTATCATGTGAGTGTAAGGGAGTTGTTTGGGTTTTATATACTGGCAATGGCATGCTGTGATTGACTGTTGTGTTATACCATAGTCTCTAATGTTATAGAGGTTTGGATATGAAAGTGGAGGCAATTCCTCATTTTTACTGTTTCCTTTCCTATTGGATCAATGCCCGGGAAATTTTTTGCATGAGGTCTGGGGCTTATATGAAGTTATGTTACTGATAGGGCCACTGCTGGGAATGTTCTGAATCTATTATAAAACAATATTATGAAGTATCTATCATATGGAGATATTACGGAAAGCAGTGTATTACACATGTGCTTACAGTGCTCTGGTCTTCCCCAATTTGATGCCTTCAGATATATTGTGACTACAAATCCTAGACCCTGGAGAAGAAGCTGATGCTAGGGAAAGTGGAAGGCAAAAGGAAGAGGGGCCAACCAAGGGCAAGATGGATGGATGATATTCTGGAGGTGACAGACTCGACCGTGGGGGAGCTGGGGATGGCGACGGCCGACAGGAAGCTCTGGCGTGGGCTGGTCCATGAAGTCATGAAGAGTTGGAAGCGACTGAACGAATAAACAACAAAAACAAATCCTAGAATTCTTCAGCCAGAAGTTGGAGTCCCAACTTATCTAGATGGCAAGAGGTTGCAGAAAGTTGATTTACAGAAAAACAATACACTGGCAGTTTACAGCCTGGCTATCTGAGAGACTATATTTCACCTCATGAACTTTTCCTACCATTAAGATCCAAGATGCTCTTGCTGTCAGAGGTCAGTTTTTCTGGGGGGGGGGGGCAGGGGGGAAGAAAGCCATCTCCTGCATTGCTCCAGGCTATCAAACCCTCAGGAGTTCCCCTTGGCTCCCACATTCATGGCATTCAGGACATATTTAAAGATGCATCTCATTTACCAGGCTTTCAATTGTTAAATGCTTTTAACATTCATTTAAAAACATTCATTTAAAAGTACTAATTTCAAATCACGTTTATTCTTTTCTTTTCTTTTCTATTCTTTTTTTTTTCTTTCAATTTAGCTGGTGGCCTGAAGTGCTTGCTAGACTAAGAAGGCAGAAAAAATGAAACCGAATGATCAGATCAACCTTCAAGGGATGAGACTGATTTTTAGGAAATACTAATAGCTTCTGGAATTCCTTTATTCACCTATCAGCTTTTGTACAAGCTGCATTAGAATCAACAAAGCATATTTCTTGGTTCCCATTGCATGAAGTCACTGCAAGAAAACTGGAATCAACACTGGAAACATGAATACTTCAACACAAATTAGTGGTTGTTTAATCTTTCAAGGTATACTTTAACCATCACTATTACCATGGGCATACACAATGACTTTCTGCTTTCATCAGGATGTCAAAAGCAGCATTATACCACAGGTCTACCCTTTGGGGGCATGTGTGTGACATCACAACACATGTACCACAGGTGGGGGGTGGGCTTGCATCATGATAACACAGTGTTACTTTCATCACATGGCCCCATGTGAAGATAACACTGATTATCTCCAATGTGCCACAGCTGATTCTTTGAGAATCTTCTGAGAAGGTATGTAGTACATTAGTTGTAGCACCATGTTTTAGTTGTACTTTATGCCACTTCCAACATGTCTGTGTGGTCGTGGTGGGGAGAATCAAAATCAGCAAGATGGCAAATGGAATGTCATGATGTAAGCCCTGCCCCTTTTGGGTATGAGTCAATTCATATGCAAAAGGGGCAGGACCTGCATTGTGATGTTCCATCCATTATCTTGCCTATTTTGACAGAGAGAAAGAGAGAGAGAGAGAGAGAGACATACACACATAGAAACAATATTAAAGGAACAAAGCTTCCACAAAACAAATTATTTACCCATGTATTTTAAAGGTCCAGGGGGTACGGTGGCTCAGCGGTTAAGACGCCAGGCTTGTCGATTGGAAGGTTGCAGGTTCGGAGGTTAGAGACCCTAGACCCGCGTGACGGAGTGAGCTCCCGCACTCGCCCCAGCTCTTGCCAACCTAGCAATTCGAAAGCATGCAAATGCAAGTAGATGAATAGGTACCACTTCGGTGGGAAGGTAACAGCGTTCCACGCATGTCATGCCGGCCACATGACCGTGGAAGTGTCTTCGGACAACGCTGGCTCTTCGGCTAACAAACAGAGATGAGCACCGGCCCCTAGAGTCGGACACAACTGTGTGGGGGAAACCTATTTTAAAGGTATTCTTTTTATCTCTATTCTTTTCAATTTTTTATGTAAATAGAAAATGAAATGCTATCATTTCAACTCTGCCAATAGCTGTGTCATTAGAATTTTCCTCTGCAAATAGGCATTGTATGTTGTCATTCATCTCTTGCTGTAAAACTTTAATTAAAATCACAGTACAGCATGGAGGCAATCTCATTTCATCATCAGCAACCTCGAACTCAAATTGTGTGCTATAAACAGGAGTCCATCTAAATTTCCAGCCTGTCTCACGCTGATAGATCTAATGACTTCAAATTTGGAAAGGCCAAAGCTGTCAGCTCTCTAAGTGAGCTTAGCGTATTGAGCGCACAATTAACAACATTGTTTTTGTGATGGAGGATGCCCTAGAAAATAAATCCAGCTATGGAATAAAGTCGTTTAATCTAACTCAATTTCAAGCAGTGGATGACCAAGCATATAGAAGCTGCTCTACTTTATATGTCCAAGGGTAAAGATAGAACAGTTGCTACATAAAGCAGGATGGGGTATTGTGTAAACGCTAAGGACAGGAGAGAATTTTGCTCTTTGAAATCAGGCCAAAATTGCAATTCTGAAATAGTTCTGCTGCTTTCTGACATATTTTGGCCAGGAGGGCCTTTGCACAACTGTGAGTTGTGCACCTGTTACACCCTTTCCTGGATCGGGAGGCCCTCCGAACAGTCACTCACACCCTTGTCATCTCCCGTATAGACTACTGTAATGCGCTCTACATGGGGCTACCCTTGAAGAGTATCCGGAAGCTTCAGCTGGTACAGAATGCGGCGGCACGAGCAGTTATGGGTGCCAGGAGATCGGCACATGTAACACCTCTGCTTCGCGAGCTGCATTGGTTGCCAGTTTGCTTCCGGGTCCAATTCAAGGTGTTGGTGATTACCTTTAAAGCCCTATATGGCATAGGGCCAGGATATCTGAGGGACCGTCTCGTCCCGATAACGTCGGCCCTCCCCACCCATGCATGCAGGGAGGTCATGCTCCGGACCCCCTCAACAAGAGAATTCCATCTAGTGGGGTCCAGGAGGCGTGCCTTCTCTGCGATAGCACCCGCCTTATGGAACATCTTGCCCCCGGAGGTGAGACTGTCCCCTTCACTTCTGGCCTTTCGGAAGGCCCTTAACACCTGGCTCTGCCACCAGGCCTGGGACAACAGAGGCGGAAGTGCCTCCTGGGGTTGGCTGGCCTCGTAGCAATATGATCTATGCTACGATTCCCTACCCATCTTGGATTTTATTTATTATATTGGCTGTATTTTTAGATACTTTTAATTGTATAGTTTTTAAATTTTAATTATTGTAACCCGCCCAGAGTCCCTTGCGTGGGAGATGGGCAGGGAATAAATTGAAATAATAAATAAATAAATAAATATTTTGACTTCTCTAGATATTAAGGATGTCTTTACTTTCCTCTTTCTTTAACAGTAACCTCTAAAACCCATATCGTGATCTACATTCCTCTGCTTTCAGTTTACGTAGGGGAACCTATAACATTAATTCTGAAAATGGAACATTTCTTTACAACTTGGCTCCCTTTTGTTACCACTGCACCCATCTGCAGTGATTAAAGCATTGCAAAGAACTCCAGTAACCTTCATCTGATTTTCATATGAATATATCTAATTTTTAAAGCAAGGATGCTTCACTAAAATGCCCATTTGCTCTCATACTCTGGCACAGTTCCACACGGCCATGCCCACTGTTACATCAAGAATGCTGTTTGCAACATACAGGTACACTTCTTAAATGGAAAACATTATGCACACAAAAACACAGTGTAATCACAGGTTGGATCACTGCTATTTCAGCATTGTAGATCAGTGCAGACAAGTTTGTATCTGCATGATCATAAAGTACTGCACTAAAGATTCTTGATGCAACTCGAGGTATGTTCCCATCACTTTTAAAATGTTCTTTGTAATATTATAGGTATATCAATCATGTGGGGAAGCAACACAAAATTAAATAATGGAAAGGTACAACAAATCGGATATGTGTAGTACTCAGTTTGGGGAATTCCTAATGTGGTACCTCTTCTTCCCAAACCAGATTGTTTGAAGTTCCAAAATCTGGGTAGACAAACTGCAAAAGGAGAATACCAGAAGCATCACTCATGGGGGAGTTTCAGGGGCAAAAATGGGAAGGAATGCTTGCCTCTGCTATTTTGTCTGGGAGGCCTGGCCATAGTAGCGTTGCTGGGGGACACAAACGCAGAAAGACTGGGAGAAAAATGCAGTTACTTTGATTACTCCCTTGTATTTGCTATTTTCTCTTTCTGTAACATTCAAATTAGAATTTGAGGGCAATTTTCAGAAGGGATTGAGGGCCCCACCATGAGGCCATACCTTGAAAATGAGCTGAGCGTGTACACAGAGAGGACAAAAAACAGAAAATAAATAATAAATAAATAAATAAATAAATAAATAAATAAATAAATAGGCACCGACTCGTTGTCACATGTGACTGTGAGTGCTTTGACAGCTGGATGTGCTTTTACCATTAAGGGGGACAATGGCTTCTGAAAGACAGAGACAATGGAAGCATATATGTTTCTTTTACCATATACAACTCCTTACAGCAATTAGGAGCTGTAAAGAGTGTGTCCTAACTTTCCCAGTGTCACTTTCTCCCAGCCTCTTTCTCAGAGAGAAAGCCCTCCTAATAGCCCTCCTGCTCCGTTGCTAAGCTACCAGCTACCCCCACCTTTCTCGTCCTCCCTCCTTCATCAGTTTCTCACTAAGAGACAGAGATAGGAAGGGAATTGGCGGAGTTACTTCAGAGGGTATCTAGAGCCTTTCATCTTGCCTTCTTGGATCTCTTTAGCCAACCCTCTGAGTAGACATTGCATGATGCACCTCCCTCTTCTTCCTCTGGGTCTGCTGCCCAGCCCTTCCTGGACTGGGGCTTCTCCAAAGACTCCATGTGTCTGTCTATAGCCAGCTTCCCCGTCTGCCTTGGGTTTGGGGTGTAGTTCATCCTTTTCTCTGGGGTTTTGCTTCTCTTCTGCCAGGGGAAGCCTCCTGTTGATTTCCTCACCCTATTCCATGGCCAGAAGTTTGCAACCCCACACACAAACTGTCCCCCCCACTTACAGCAATGTTTTTCTGCAGCCAAAACTCCTAACACAGTCTCTCCAACTGCAAGTTCTGCAATACTTCCCAAAATATGGCATGACAACATATCTCTCCTCCCTCTCTCTCCCTCTCCTTCCCTGGTCACCCCAGCAACTGAGGTGGTGGGTTTCCCCCTAGGGTTTTAGCCCCCAATACCTATGAACTAGGGTTGACCAATGGGTATTCTGCCTCCATCTGCCCTCCAAGAGTCCTGGCTAGCAGCTCATCTGTCCTTGTGACAGCGTAGCTGCCCTCCAAGGCCATACCTGAGCTTCTTCTCCCCTTTTCTCGCTCTTCTTCTGCTGACCCATGCCAGCAAAAGATGAGCCAAACCAAGCCATTAAATCCATATGCCAAAGTCATTAAGACATGCCATCAGAAGATAAGTCTATTGCACATTTAGTTGAATTTAGGTGCTCTGTTTTAGAAGTAGTGTTTCCCTTTTTCTTCTAGCACATGTCTTGCCATACGAATGAGGGGCACCAGCTCCACAATGATGCTGGTGATGATGTGGTCAGGGGCTGGGACCAGCCCAGGTCCTATTGGCCACATTAGGCTGCTTCAGGCATGGCTTCTCCCCTCCACTTGTTCTGCTCTCCAGGGTCATTTTGACTTGGGTACAGGAAAGACTGGATGGGGAGGCAGCTGCTCATATAATACCTGACTGGTGCTTTCCAGAGTCTTTGTTGGTTGTTACACAAACTCCTTATAAGCATGGATTTACCAGTCATTTGAAAGAATAGAAGAACTGTGTTTTTTTTTAAGGACTCATCCTTGGATATGTGCACATGATGTGCCCCTCTCATTTGGAGCAATGAAGGTGCTGTCAGTAACTTTCTGCCCCATTACCCTCTTGATAGATTGCTCCAAGAAGATTTTTGCTGTGGTATAGCCCCAATGGTATAGTATAGCTATATACTATATATGTGTATATATACTATATACTATAGTACTATATGCTATATATGTGGTATAGTTCCAGCAAAGGAGATCGTTACCTTGTTGTGGTGCTGGAGCTTGAGCACCTCAGTGAAACCATGAGCTAAACCGTGAAGGGACACCCAAGACGGGAAGGTCGTGGCAGAGAGGTCAGACTAAATACGATCCCTGGGGAAGGTAATGGCAACCCAACACAGTATTCTTGCCGTGAAAACTAAATGGATCAGTACAACCAGAGATATGTCGGTATACCATTGGAAGGTGGGACTCCCAGGTCGGAAGATGGTCAAAATGCTACTGGGGAGGAACAGAGGATACGTTCAACTAGCGCCAGATGTGATGACGCAGCTAGCTCAAAGCTGAAAGGACGGCTAGCGGCCGACGGTGCTGGTGGTGAACGACGAATCCGATGTTCTAAAGATCAACACACCATAGGAACCTGGAATGTAAGATCTATGAGCCAGGGCAAATTGGATGTGGTTATTGGTGAGAGGTCAAGATTAAATATAGACATTTTAGGTGTCAGTGAACTGAAATGGACTGGAATGGGCCACTTCACATCAGATGACCACCAGATCTACTACTGTGGACAAGAGGACCACAGAAGGAATGGAGTAGCCTTCATAATTAATAATAAAGTGGCTAAAGCAGTGCTTGGATACAATCCAAAAAATGATAGAATGATCTCAATTCGAATTCAGGGTAAGCCATTTAACATCACAGTGATCCAAATATACGCCCCAACCACAGATGCTGAAGAAGCAGAAGTAGATCGGTTCTATGAGGATCTGCAGCACCTACTGGATAATACACCAAAAAGAGATGTTATTTTGATTACAGGAGACTGGAATGCTAAGGTGGGTAGTCAGACGACACCTGGAATTACAGGCAAGCATGGTCTGGGAGAACAAAATGAAGCAGGACATAGGCTGATAGAATTTTGCCAAGACAACTCACTGTGCATAACAAACACTCTCTTCCAACAACCTAAAAGACGACTTTATACATGGACTTCACCAGATGGTCGACACCGAAATCAGATTGACTACATCCTTTGCAGCCAAAGGTGGCAGACATCTATACAGTTTCTAAAAACAAGACCTGGAGCTGACTGTAGTTCAGATCACGAACTTCTTATTGCAAAATTTAGAATCAGACTAAAGAGAATAGGGAAGAACCACAGATCAGTTAGATATGAGCTCACTAATATTCCTAAGGAATATGCAGTGGAGGTGAAGAATAGATTTAAGGGACTAGATTTAGTAGATAGGGTCCCGGAAGAACTATGGACAGAAGTTCGCAACATTGTTCAGGAGGCGGCAACAAAAAACGTCCCAAAGAAAAAGAAAACCAAGAAGGCAAGATGGCTGTCTGCGGAGACACTGGAAGTAGCCCAAGAAAGAAGGAAAGCAAAAGGCAACAGTGACAGGGGGAGATATGCCCAATTAAATGCAAAATTCCAGAGGTTAGCCAGAAGAGATAAGGAATTATTTTTAAACAAGCAATGCGCAGAAGTGGAAGAAGACAATAGAATAGGAAGGACAAGAGACCTCTCCAGAAAATTAGAAACATCGGAGGTAAATTCCAGGCAAAAATGGGTATGATCAAAAACAAAGATGGCAAGGACCTAACAGAAGCAGAAGAGATCAAGAAAAGGTGGCAAGAATATACGGAAGATCTGTATAAGAAGGATAATAATATTGGAGATAGCTTTGACGGTGTGGTCAGTGAGTTAGAGCCAGACATCCTGAAGAGTGAGGTTGAATGGGCCTTAAGAAGCATTGCTAATAACAAGGCAGCAGGAGACGACGGTATCCCAGCTGAACTGTTTAAAATCTTGCAAGATGATGCTGTCAGGGTGATGCATGCCATATGCCAACAAATTTGGAAAACACAAGAATGGCCATCAGATTGGAAAAAATCAACTTATATCCCCATACCAAAGAAGGGAAGCACTAAAGAATGTTCAAACTATCAAACAGTGGCACTTATTTCACATGCCAGTAAGGTAATGCTCAAGATCTTGCAAGGTAGACTCCAGCAATTCATGGAGCGAGAATTGCCAGATGTACAAGCTGGGTTTAGAAAAGTCAGAGGAACTAGAGACCAAATTGCCAATATCCGCTGGATAATGGAGAAAGCCAGGGAGTTTCAGAAAAACATCTATTTCTGTTTTATTGACTATTCTAAAGCCTTTGACTGTGTGGATCATAACAAATTGTGGCAAGTTCTTGGTGGTATGGGGATACCAAGTCATCTTGTCTGCCTCCTGAGGAATCTGTATAACGACCAAGTAGCAATGGTAAGAACAGAGCACAGAACAATGGACTGGTTTAAGATTGGGAAAGGAGTACGGCAGGGCTGTATACTCTCACCCTACCTATTCAACCTGTACGCAGAACACATCATGCGACGTGCTGGGCTTGAGGAATCCAAGACTGGAGTTAAAATCACTGGAAAAACATTAACAATCTTAGATATGCAGATGATACCACTTTGATGGCTGAAAGCGAGGAGGAGTTGAGGAGCCTTATGATGAAGGTGAAAGAAGAAAGTGCAAAAGCTGGGTTGCAGTTAAACCTGAAAAAAACCAAGATTATGGCAACCAGCTTGATTGATAACTGGCAAATAGAGGGAGAAAAAGTGGAGGCAGTGACAGACTTTGTATTTCTAGGCGCAAAGATTACTGCAGATGCTGACTGCAGCCAGGAAATCAGAAGACGTCTACTTCTTGGGAGGAGAGCAATGGCAAATCTTGATAAAATAGTTAAGAGCAGAGACATCACACTGACAACAAAGGTCTGTATAGTTAAAGCAATGGTATTCCCTGTAGTAACCTATGGCTGCGAGAGCTGGACCATAAGGAAGGCTGAGCGAAGGAAGATAGATGCTTTTGAATTGTGGTGTTGGAGGAAAATTCTGAGAGTGCCTTGGACTGCAAGAAGATCAAACCAGTCCATACTCCAGGAAATAAAGCCTGACTGCTCACTTGAGGGAATGATATTAAAGGCAAAACTGAAGTACTTCGGCCACATAATGAGAAGACAGGATACCCTGGAGAAGATTCTGATGCTAGGGAAAGTGGAAGGCAAAAGGAAGAGGGGCCGACCAAGGGCAAGATGGATGGATGATATTCTGGAGGTGACAGACTCAACCATGGGGGAGCTGGGGATGGTGACGGCCGACAGGAAGCTCTGGCGTGGGCTGGTCCATGAAGTCACGAAGAGTCGGAAGCGACTGAACGAATAAACAACAACATAGCCCCAATGACAGGTCACAGGAAGGAGGAATGGAGGACTTATTCTCGAACTCTCCTTGTCAGCAACCTAACAGCTGGGCCACTTTCAGACACTAGCTTAACATCCTAGTTTCCAAAAGAGCACTAGACTTGGGTCAGAAACAGCCCAGATGATGGATTAAAGTCAGACAGGTTTTCCATGCCTGCAACCTGTGACTGAGGCAATTTGAAAGAGGGTAGGTAGGACAGTTTATAAAATAATTTTATGGGTTCAGCCAGGCATGGATATTCAATGTTATAGTGACAGTCACTGAACAGGGCACTGTACCTTCTCACTTTCTCACCGTTTGGAGAGTCAAACATGAAATGCCATTAAACTGGTCCATTAGACAGATTTGGGTTCTTCTCTCTCTCTCTTTTTTTTAAAAATAGAGTTATTTTTGTTTTGTTGTTATTGGTTGGGGAAGAACTGGTTCCCTCTTTTTCATATTCTTTCCTCTTTTCCCTGGGCTTTTCTTGAGGAGCTTTTAAATGCCCTGTACAGGGAAGGGGCGTGGTGGCTCAGCGGGTAAGACGCCAGGCTTGTCAATCGGAAGATTGCAAGTTCAGAGGTTCGAATCCCTAGCCCCGTGTGACGGAGTGACCTCCCACACTCGCCCCAGCTCTTGCCAACCTAGCAATTCGAAAGCATGCAAATGAAAGTAGATTAATAGGTACCACTTCGGTGGGAAGGTAACAGTGTTCTGCGTGCGTCATGCCGGCCACATGACCGTGGAAGCGTCTTCGGACAATGCTGGCTCTTCGGCTAACAAATGGAGATGAGCACCGGCCCCTAGAGTCGGACACGACTGCACAAATGTGCGGGGGAACCTTTACCTTTACTTTACAGGGAAGGAACATGGTGTGCTTAGCCAGTGGCAGAAACAGCTTTGAATAAGCACAGGGCAGAGATGTGGAGCTTAGCTGTTTTGGAAGGGCCAAAACTCAGCGTGCATGTAAGGAAGTGAAAAACAGAGAGATGACTAGTTGTTGGAAGAAAAGTACCTGTTACGATGTCTTGGTGATAACTAATCTTTATATCTTTGCATCTTGAAGATTAGCAAGCTGACTGAGGCTTTTTTTTTTACTTTACTGTTAGATAGTTCCTGAAGTTAGGCTGACTGAGATTACTATGAACCACACTCTACTTTTTTTTTTTATAAAAAAGGGTACTCTATTTTGGAGATGCAGATCCACATCCCACCACTTTCTAATGGTTGAATTCACTGAGGCCTTGGATGAACCTGCCTGCTGGTGGTGAGGGTATATGGCTGGCACCACCTTTTGCACTGGATGCTGCTACCAAGTTTGGGGTAAAAAGGGAACCTAGGTAGCCCTATGTTGCTGCAGGCATGATAATCCTTGTGGTGGGAGAAAAGAGGTAACCTTCATACTGGAGTCACCTAGAGCTTTAAGATCTTGCACGGAGATGTCATTTTTCTGCACGATTCCTTCAAGCTGCCTTCTCTGGTTTGTTACCATTCATTTGCAGATTTAATTATTTTAATTAATTGTTTTAATTAGAAGCATTTTTTTTCCTCCTGGTGTAAGATGTCCCTGCCAGCCTGATGGATCAGCTGTCCCAGTACCATGTTTTGAGAAGTGGCTAAACCGTTGGGTCTATCTATCTGTCAAAACATATCTCCTCCCTTAGCCCCATACCATGTCAGCAAGAGGGATTAGCAGTTCTTTTTTCCACCAGTAACTGCTGGGAAGGGAAATGAAGCCAAGGGAATCCACCCATTTCTTTCCTTAACTTGTCCGGCATTAAATCTGTAAGAACAGTACCAGTTGCCAGGTTTATCACAGAGGCAGAATACGGCTCAGTAATGGGAGCAGAGCAATTTATGCTGGCATATTAACACAGCTGTGAGGAAGGATAACAGTTACAAAGTAAGACTCCAAACAATTATAGTCACCTACAAGACCTTTGTTCATTGAAGGCCTCCAAACAGGATGTACTAGTTCTATTTTGTAATTGAACCAGGCAATTTCTTAATCAATACTATTAAGAACAGTATCCAGCAACAGTTATTAGTCAACTCAGGCAGAGGTTTCTTGCAGTCCCAAAGATCACATTACCAAACACTTACCTTTCTGGTCTGGATGTCAAGATGGGGCTGTAGGACATTCTTCTCCTGAAATCCCACAGGACATTTTTGAATTATTTGATTGTTGTTGTTGCTTTCCTCCCTCTAGTCAGTGCCTCCTCTATAACAGAAGATGTTGGCTTGAAATATGTTTCATTCAATTATAATTTCAGATGAACCATGCACAGGAGAGAGGATGTCTAATGTATTTTGCAAAAAATGCCACTCAAATGGGCAACAACCTTAACCTTGCGGTGTCCTTGCAATGAAGCATATAATGCCACCCAGCCAAAGGATACCATTCGCCCTAACAAGCCAAATTGAAATGAAGCAATTGAATTTGGAGAGAATACATTTTTTAAAACATTACTTCCATTATCATCATCCACTATCTGAACAACATAGCTTATAAAGATGTGTGACTGAATGACATAATAAGCTTCACTAATCAGTACACAGTTCCGTGTAGCTTTGTTTTCAATTACACCAACCTCTTTCCTCTGATGTTTATTTTTGCAGAAACCTTACTACAGATGTCATAATGACACACTCTGAGATGGCTGTGCACAAGTCATAATTTGTTTCTAGCATAAATGCCAAGTCAACGAAAGACAGACTTCTATGCAAGCTGCCATGAGCTTCTAGAGAAAAGATAGGACGTGGCAAACTTTATATAAGCCCCTGGCCCCCTCGGGCTCTCCTATACACACACATAGAAATGGATGAGGAATTTGATCCATTAGAATTTTCAGACAAATATACGAACTGGGGAGTCCTTGGTGCTCTCTGAGCCTTGTTGTTTTCTTGCAGACGTTTCATTACCAGGCTAGGCAACATCTTCAGTGCGAAAAGGGAGTGGGACTTGCTCTCTGTTTATATACCCTGGCTTGTCCTGCCTGTGTTGGTGGGGGTGTAAATATACAAACTTTGAAACAGCAAATATATAGAAACCAAGCATAATGAAGAGAGCCAGTTTGGTGTAGTGGTTAAAGGCACAGGGATAGAAACTGGGAGACCATGAGTTCTGGTCACCAGCTAGATGACCTTGGCCAGACGCTCTCTCTCATCCCTAGGAAGAAGGCAATGACAAACTACTCTCCAAAAAGGTTGCTAAAAAAATGCAGGGATTTCTCCAGGTAGTCGCTCGGAGTCCAGACTGATTCAAAGGCACACGCACACAATTCATACTGAAATCTGAAGCTTTCAGGACTTTGTGATGTGGTTCACAAACTTACAAACCATGTTTTTTTTTTCCAAAATATATGCAAAATTATTTTCACAAAATGTTTGCCAAAATAATACTTCACAAAATACCTACACAAATGGAAACCTTTGAAATCTGCAGAAATCTGCAGAAAAGAGTCGCTTGCGAGATGGGCGGTGTAGAAATATGAGGAATAAATAAATAAATAAATAAATGAAATGTATGAATGTTTTCTGCATCTTGTTCAGCAAGTTCATAAACAGAGGTGTCAGACCGAACTTGGCTGAGTGTCCTTAGAAAGCAAGCAAAAACAAAAGTGGCAGACTTTCCATCCCTACATACCATTCATGCACACATAAACAGACATCTCTCTCTCCTACTCTGTACCAAGGAGGAATCTAATATGATAAGAATTTGTTCAGAGGTCCATAGCCAATTAGAATGGAATTGAAAGTATTACTTAGAGCTGTCCCCTTTTCACTTAGTATCTAACTGCACTGCCTGAAAAACTCTCTGGTTTAAAAATCAATAATATTTCCAGATGATCAACACACTCCAGTTTTTGGCAGGCCATTGTATCATACAAATTAAAGCTGTGACACTAATAATATAAATACAGCTGTGCATAAGACAATCTCCAAAAGCTAATCATATCAGCAGCAAGAATGAAAATACTAGTCTTTCTCTGCTCACAGCTTCTCCACTGCAAGTTCCACCTCCAGCAGATGTTTGTCCTTTTGCGCGCTAGCATTTTGGTTTTAAAAAGGCAAGATATGTTTCAAAATTCAATGTGGGGAGAGAAAGGCATCTCAGGTTAAGAGAGAAAGCAGTAAATAAAGATTTCCAGGGCAGAATAAAAGCGTCTGGAGGCAATTTGGAATATAAGGTGAAGAGAGAGTAAAAAAATGATTTGGTTGAAATTTAATAAGTTCTTGGCTTAATTTGCACCATCAGTCCAGGATCCTCCTACGGACTGACTTACATTTGCAAGATAGAATTAAAAAAAAGATTAAATACACCAATGATTTATAGACTCCAGGGTCTATAAATCTGACAGCAACACTGTACTGATTTTGCTGGATATGGCCTCCTCTTTAAAATAACAAACTGCAAGATGATAGGATGATGGATTTAAATGATATTCCAGCACAAGAATTTCTAAGATCATCTCCAGAGATTGTAACCAATTTAGCAATGTGGCCCTCACTTATAACTTTACCTCCAATTTGTTCAAAAATTACTGTGGGTAATTTACAGGTTAGTTTGCATCCAGCACAGTCCCAGTCAATCCCTAAGCCAGATCAGAATAAGCACACACGCTACCTAGCTGTATATCTAAGGGCACAGAACTTTCCAAAGTCACTGGAAACAACACCATGGGTAATTAGCATGGACAGTCCCAAAGGGACTAAGGCCAAATATCAAATAGCTTAAATTGTGCCCAGAAAGCAATTTGCAGATCTTTCAGTACAGGCACCTTATGACCTCTGAACCTTGCATCATTTAGCAGCCTAGCTGATGCATTTATCATCTAATATGCATAAATCCAATCGAAGAGAATATTTGTAGCTCAGGGTTGAACTGTGGAGTCCTTGGTGCTCTCTGAGCCTTGTTGTATTCTTGCAGACGTTTCATTGCCAGGCTAGGCAACATCTTCAGTGCAAAAAGGGAGTGGGACTTGCTCTCTGTTTATATACCCTGGCTTGTCCTGCCTGTGTTGGTGGGGGTGTAAATATACAAACTTTGAAACAGCAAATATATAGAAACCAAGCATAATGAAGAGAGCCAGTTTGGTGTAGTGGTTAAAGGCACAGGGATAGAAACTGGGAGACCATGAGTTCTGGTCACCAGCTAGATGACCTTGGCCAGACGCTCTCTCTCATCCCTAGGAAGAAGGCAATGACAAACTACTCTCCAAAAAGGTTGCTAAAAAAATGCAGGGATTTCTCCAGGTAGTCGCTCGGAGTCCAGACTGATTCAAAGGCACACGCACACAATTCATACTGAAATCTGAAGCTTTCAGGACTTTGTGATGTGGTTCACAAACTTACAAACCATGTTTTTTTTTTCCAAAATATATGCAAAATTATTTTCACAAAATGTTTGCCAAAATAATACTTCACAAAATACCTACACAAATGGAAACCTTTGAAATCTGCAGAAATCTGCAGAAAAGAGTCGCTTGCGAGATGGGCGGTGTAGAAATATGAGGAATAAATAAATAAATAAATAAATGAAATGTATGAATGTTTTCTGCATCTTGTTCAGCAAGTTCATAAACAGAGGTGTCAGACCGAACTTGGCTGAGTGTCCTTAGAAAGCAAGCAAAAACAAAAGTGGCAGACTTTCCATCCCTACATACCATTCATGCACACATAAACAGACATCTCTCTCTCCTACTCTGTACCAAGGAGGAATCTAATATGATAAGAATTTGTTCAGAGGTCCATAGCCAATTAGAATGGAATTGAAAGTATTACTTAGAGCTGTCCCCTTTTCACTTAGTATCTAACTGCACTGCCTGAAAAACTCTCTGGTTTAAAAATCAATAATATTTCCAGATGATCAACACACTCCAGTTTTTGGCAGGCCATTGTATCATACAAATTAAAGCTGTGACACTAATAATATAAATACAGCTGTGCATAAGACAATCTCCAAAAGCTAATCATATCAGCAGCAAGAATGAAAATACTAGTCTTTCTCTGCTCACAGCTTCTCCACTGCAAGTTCCACCTCCAGCAGATGTTTGTCCTTTTGCGCGCTAGCATTTTGGTTTTAAAAAGGCAAGATATGTTTCAAAATTCAATGTGGGGAGAGAAAGGCATCTCAGGTTAAGAGAGAAAGCAGTAAATAAAGATTTCCAGGGCAGAATAAAAGCGTCTGGAGGCAATTTGGAATATAAGGTGAAGAGAGAGTAAAAAAATGATTTGGTTGAAATTTAATAAGTTCTTGGCTTAATTTGCACCATCAGTCCAGGATCCTCCTACGGACTGACTTACATTTGCAAGATAGAATTAAAAAAAAGATTAAATACACCAATGATTTATAGACTCCAGGGTCTATAAATCTGACAGCAACACTGTACTGATTTTGCTGGATATGGCCTCCTCTTTAAAATAACAAACTGCAAGATGATAGGATGATGGATTTAAATGATATTCCAGCACAAGAATTTCTAAGATCATCTCCAGAGATTGTAACCAATTTAGCAATGTGGCCCTCACTTATAACTTTACCTCCAATTTGTTCAAAAATTACTGTGGGTAATTTACAGGTTAGTTTGCATCCAGCACAGTCCCAGTCAATCCCTAAGCCAGATCAGAATAAGCACACACGCTACCTAGCTGTATATCTAAGGGCACAGAACTTTCCAAAGTCACTGGAAACAACACCATGGGTAATTAGCATGGACAGTCCCAAAGGGACTAAGGCCAAATATCAAATAGCTTAAATTGTGCCCAGAAAGCAATTTGCAGATCTTTCAGTACAGGCACCTTATGACCTCTGAACCTTGCATCATTTAGCAGCCTAGCTGATGCATTTATCATCTAATATGCATAAATCCAATCGAAGAGAATATTTGTAGCTCAGGGTTGAACTGTGGAGTCCTTGGTGCTCTCTGAGCCTTGTTGTATTCTTGCAGACGTTTCATTGCCAGGCTAGGCAACATCTTCAGTGCAAAAAGGGAGTGGGACTTGCTCTCTGTTTATATACCCAGGCTTGTCCTGCCTGTGTTGGTGGGGGTGTTGTACTCTCCTTGGTAGTTCCTTGATTGGGCTGTTGTTTGCTGCTTGGTTGATTGACTGAGTTAATAGTTCCTTGATTAGGGTATATTGTGCTGTTTGATTGTTCCTCTGGTGCTATTAACACCAAGATTAGCACCAGAGGATGCTGTCCCACCTAAGTTATAGTTTGGATTGGTTCAGTTCAATTCCCAAAAGCTTTGGGTGCTTTATAATATTTTAAATCCACTCTTCTTCTAAAAGTTCAGGGTAATTCCTCTCCCATGTAGTCTATCGTCACAGATTGTCTTGATGGTAAGATATGTTAGTCTGAGAGAAAGGCCCAATACCATCTAATAAGCTTCAGGATGAGATGAAATTTGGGCCCAAGACTCTTTACTTTTTGTCTGATACACACCTGATAATATACCTTCCCTTCCCTATTTTTTAAAATATTTTTTCTAGTAGTTGGATTAAACAGAATTAAAGAAGTGTGTGATTCATTGAGGGAAATTAATGAGATGCAATAAACATATCTGTGGTTGATGTCCTGTGTTTGTTCATCCTTATTTCAAAATACTATCTCATGGTCACAAAACAGTTACGAGTTTCTGTTTCCTTCATCCGTATTTCAAAATATTTTAATTTTGTTGTCAGAACAAATTTAATTTGAACAGCTAGATCAGAGCTTTCCAAACTTTTCATGTTGGTGACACACTTTTTAGACATGCATCATTTCGCAACACACTCTTATAGCAGGGCATCATTTCGTGACACACTCTTACAGCAGGGCACAAGGCAGGCACTAGGACCTGCACGGAATCCTGGCAGGGCAGGTTTGGAGGCAGCAAGGCACAAGGCAGGCACTAGGACCTGCGCGGAATCCTGGCAGGGCAGGTTTGGAGGCAGCAGGGCACAAGGCAGGCACTAGGACCTGTGCGGAATCCTGGCAGGGCAGGTTTGGAGGCAGCAGGGCACAAGGCAGGCACTAGGACCTGCGCGGAATCCTGGCAGGGCAGATTTGGAGGCAGCAGGGCACAAGGCAGGCACTAGGACCTGCGCAGAATCACAGCAGGTTTGGAGGCAGCAAGGCACAAGGCAGGCACTAGAACCTGCGCGGAATCCTGGCAGGGCAGGTTTGGAGGCAGCAAGGCACAAGGCAGGCACTAGGACCTGCACGGAATCCTGGCAGGGCTCGGAGGCAGCAGCAGCCGGGACACACCCAGACACTGCAGCCGACACACTAACGTGTCCCGACACACAGTTTGGAAAGCTCTGAGCTAGTTGAAAGTCCTTGTAGTAGGCAATGGAAGGGGAAAAATGGTGTTCAGTAGTCTTAAAACACAGGGCAAGGTTCTTTTTCCAATAACAGAATCACACTCCTAAAGAACCTTATCTTCCTCCAAGATAAAAAGCTCAACAGAGCTTTACTAAAACAAGGTAATTTGCTTTGAGCTTAGACTGCTCCATTCCTCAAAATCTTATACTTTCATTAATAACCCTCATAGGACATTATAATTTAATACATTTATTTATTTTCCACCTGGATAATTATTGGAGTTGGAAGAATTGAGAAATACTTGCAGGTTTTGTATCTGAGAGCATGTACGTGCATGTGTATTTAAGATAAATAAGGTGGAAAATCCATTATGTTTCTTACATTCCAGTGGGTGATAATGGCTTGTTCTGTAGACAGACTCATTCAAACTAAACAGAAACCCTGACAGAGAAGCAATTGCAGAGATATAATCAGCAGTAACATTCTTCACAGTCAGTGTAGAACAAGAGGAAGTTTTGAGCAAAATCATGTAATTACAAACCAGCCTGTCTCCTCTTCACACTCCCAAGCCAACCCTCTTGGATATTGGTGGATGGATACATTACAGAACAACTAGGGAAAATAATTCCAACCTGCACCACTTTTCTGCATGCCACTTGCCCCTAGGATCTTTAACATACTCATATAACTATAACAGGATTTCCGTTAGGGCTGAAGTAGGTGAATCCACAATTTGATATTTAGTCATTTTCCCAGCCTTGGGTTCCTTTTGGACCACTTCTACATCAGTTTGTGAATTCTGCCCTCCAAAGCAAAACTTGGATGCATTCTTAGGCCCCTTTCTTCTTATATAAGCAAGTTTGGGTGCATTTTTCCTAGCTAGGGACACTCTCACCAAGCAACTTTTCGTTAGAATAATGCTAGGGGAGGACACTGTCTCCCAGTATATGCATTTTTGATGTATAGTCTCTTTTAAAATGTTCAATTTGGAGCAAATTTTTTGTTACATGTTTTTTTCCTCCTTATTTGCAATGATACAAGAAAAAGATGCTCTTCCCCATTTGTCTCATTGTTCCTTCCTTCCTTCCTTCCTTCCTTCCTTCCTTCCTTCCTTCCTTCCTTCCTTCCTTCCTCAAAATGACTATACCACATTCTTACAAAAAACTCTAGGTGACCTCTGTATTAGATAAGCACACTTATTAATCACAGTGTTTATTATATCAGACCATGTTGAAAGCCATTCATAGAAGCTGAGCATTTAATTTGAAGAGATCTTTCTTCCTGTTGATTGTGTACTTGATGAAAAATGGCTTTTTTTTCCTGTGTAATGTGTGAAATCATATCCTGCTATCAGAATAAAATAGCAAAATAAAATAACTATCAAAATATGACACAGTAGGATTACTTACATACTAATTCCATCTATTATACCAAAAATTATTATTCCAAAATCTATCTTCCTCCAAGGTTTTGTTCTCTACAGAAGGATGCTTTAAAATTTTTCTTAAAGTAGGGTTCCAGTGCCTACTTTGTTATGAAAGACCACAGTGTGCTGAAGTTGTGGTTTTGCTCTTATTCATCCCTTTGAAGTTGCTCTGGTTGGCTACACATCCAGATTTCTGAAAGTATGGAAGAAACATGGGAAGAGACCTCTCATAATGTTTTCCCATGGAGTTGAAGTGAGGCATAAGGAGTCCAAGAAGTGGGACTTCTGGTGGGAATATGGCCGACTGAACAGTTCTACTTGCGAGTGCTGCGGGCAGACCTGACAGCGTGGGTTTTTTGGGGGGTGCAGGCAGGATTTTCCTGGTGCCCCAGAGCATTTTCATGGACAAAAAACGCTCGGAATCATCCCATTTGTACTTCGGAACGTCACCTCATAGCCTGAGAACCACAAACAGCGTTAGCGTTAATCTGGTAAGAGGACAACATGAGTCGGGGAAGCCATCATTTTCCAGACCACACGGCAGCCCTAAGGGACAATAGGTCGAGCCTTTCCCATTTCTAAATCACCCAATGTATATATTCTTTAATTTTTTCTACCCTAAGAGAGGCTTTGTGCAACAAGAAGAAACAAACTCTCTTGGTGCTTATCGTTATTTCTGGATTGATCTTAAAATTTTCTTTTAACTGTTGGCTTACTTCCCATTTAAAGTTTAAGGAGGACTGAGAATAAATAATTATCTCCCTGTTACTACTTTTGTAATTAATTTGAAGGACTTAACATTTTCCTACACGTTGACTTTGCTGTTTTGAGACTTTAGTCTTTCTATCCACTTCCTTTGGGCACCACAATTGCTGCTTAGAATATTTTTTCTTTTGTCAGTATAACTCAATTTTATTCAATAATTCTTGGAAGCCTTCTATTAACCCACCAGTTCCTATCTGTGCTAGCCAAGTATCCAGGGGCACCATAATTTACTGCCTGAAACATGGACGACCTTAAAGAAATACTCTCAGAGTTTCGTTCTGAGGTTCGTTGTGACTTTAAACAACTTCTCCATGATGCCTGCCAAACTATTCTGCAAGATATTCTGGATATTGCACAAAATATCAGTTTCAAAATGTGTCAACTGGTTGAGGACGCTTTGGAGGAAGAAAAAGTTTAATCAAGAGAAAGATGCTTTTATTGACAGTGAGACTAGAGGCTTTGAGGAAATGCCAGGAGACGAATATACTTTGGTGTTCAAGGAGTCAAGACAGTTCGACTTGCAAGATATTGCTGGTCTTGTTTTTCTGAAGGATTGTTTTGGGAACGAGGCAGTTCTTTTGTGTGGGAGGCTTTCAGCTGAGGGATCCTTTGTAAGGGGGGCAGTTGGGCTGTTTGACTTTTATATGAAAAATGCCTTATGTGTGAAATGGAGACAAGTAAATGTTCTGTTTTATTTTGAGGTGGGATAAGAAATGAAGAATATGTATGTGGATTGATATTAAGGCTTGTATGATTCTATTTTTCTTCAATGATTTGGATTAAGACATATTCTATTGTTTTTAAAGTTGGTTTGATCTTTTAAGATTTATAAGACACAATAATTAGGGTTAAGATTGTTATAGTTTTGTTGTTGTTTATTCATTCAGTCGCTTCCGACTCTTCGTGACTTCATGGACCAGCCCACGCCAGAGCTTCCTGTCGGCCGTCACCATCCCCAGCTTCCCTATGGTTGAGTCTGTCACCTCCAGAATATCATACATCCATCTTGCCCTTGGTCGGCCCCTCTTCCTTTTGCCTTCCACTTTCCCTAGCATCAGCTTCTTCTCCAGGGTATCCTGTCTTCTCATTATGTGGCCAAAGTACTTCAGTTTTGCCTTTAATATCATTCCCTCGAGTGAGCAGACTGGCTTTATTTCTGGGAGTATGGACTGGTTTGATCTTCTTGCAGTCCAACAGGTACTTTTCTTCCAACAACTAGTCATCTCTCTGTTTTTCACATCCTTACATGCACGCTGAGTTTTGGCCCTTACAAAACAGCTCAGCTCCACATCTCTGCCCTGTGCTTATTCAAAGCTGTTTCTGCCACTGGCTAAGCCCACCATGTTCCTTCCCTTTAAAGTAAAGGTAAAGGTTCCCCCCGCACATTTGTGCAGTCATGCCCAACTCTAGGGGCCGGTGCTCATCTCCATTTGTTAGCCGAAGAGCCAGCATTGTCCGAAGACGCTTCCACGGTCATGTGGCCGGCATGACGCACGCAGAACACTGTTACCTTCCCACCGAAGTGGTACCTATTAATCTACTTTCATTTGCATGCTTTCGAATTGCTAGGTTGGCAAGAGCTGGGGCGAGTGTGGGAGGTCACTCCGTCACACGGGGCTAGGGATTCGAACCTCTGAACTTGCGATCTTCCGATTGACAAGCCTGGCGTCTTACCCGCTGAGCCACCACGCCCCTTCCCTGTACAGGGCATTTAAAAGCTCCTCAAGAAAAGTCCAGAGAAAAGAGGAAATAATATGAAAAAGAGGGAACCAGTTCTTCCCCAACCAATAACAACAAAACAAAAATAACTCTATTTAAAAAAAAGAGAGAGAGAGAGAAGAACCCAAATCTGTCTAATGGAGCAGTTTAATGGCATTTCATGTTTGACTCTCCAAGCAGTGAGAAAGTGAGAATGCACAGTGCCCTGTTCAGTGACTGTCACTATAACATTGAATATCCATGCCTGGCTGAACCCATAAAATTATTTTATAAACTGTCCTACCTACCCTCTTTCCAATTGCCTCAGTCACAGGTTGCAGGCATGGAAAACCTGTGTGACTTTAATCCATCATCTGGGCTGTTTCTGACCCAAGTCTAGTGCTCTTTTGGAAACTAGCATGTTAAGCTAGTGTCTGAAAGTGGCCCAGCTGTTAGGTTGCTGACAAGGAGAGTTCGAGAATAAGTCCTCCATTCCTCCTTCCTGTGACCTGTCATTGGGGCTATGCTGTTCTTTATTTGTTCAGTCGCTTCCAACTCTTCGTGACTTCATGGACCAGCCCACGCCAGAGCTTCCTGTTGGCCGTCACCATCCCCAGCTCCCCCATGGTTGAGTCTGCCACCTCCAGAATATCATCCATCCATCTTCCCCTTGGCCGGCCCCTCTTCCTTTTGCCTTCCACTTTCCCTAGCATCAGCTTCTTCTCCAGGGTATCCTGTCTTCTCATTATGTGGCCAAAGTACTTCAGTTTTGCCTTTAATATCATTCCCTCAAGTGAGCAGTCTGGCTTTATTTCCTGGAGTATGGACTGGTTTGATCTTCTTGCAGTCCAAGGCACTCTCAGAATTTTCCTCCAACACCACAGTTCAAAAGCATCTATCTTCCTTCGCTCAGCCTTCCTTATGGTCCAGCTCTCGCAGCCATAGGTTACTACGGGGAATACCATTGCTTTAACTATGCGGACCTTTGTTGTCAGTGTGATGTCTCTGCTCTTAACTATTTTATCAAGATTTGCCATTGCTCTCCTCCCAAGAAGTAGACGTCTTCTGATTTCCTGGCTGCAGTCAGCATCTGCAGTAATCTTTGCGCCTAGAAATACAAAGTCTGTCACTGCCTCCACTTTTTCTCCCTCTATTTGCCAGTCATCAATCAAGCTGGTTGCCATAATCTTGGTTTTTTTGAGGTTTAACTGCAACCCAGCTTTTGCACTTTCTTCTTTCACCTTCGTCATAAGGCTCCTCAACTCCTCCTTGCTTTCAGCCATCAAAGTGGTATCATCTGCATATCTAAGATTGTTAATGTTTCTTCCAGTGATTTTAAATCCAGCCTTGGATTCCTCAAGCCCAGCACGTCGCATGATGTGTTCTGCATACAGGTTGAATAGGTAGGGTGAGAGTATACAGCCCTGCCGTACTCCTTTCTCAATCTTAAACCAGTCCGTTGTTCCGTGCTCTGTTCTAACCGTTGCTACTTGGCGTGTGAAATAAGTGCCACTGTTCGATAGTTTGAACATTCTTTAGTGCTTCCCTTTTTTGGTATGGGGATATAAATTGATTTTTTCCAATCTGATGGCCATTCTTGTGTTTTCCAAATTTGCTGGCATATGGCATGCATCACCTTGACAGCATCATCTTGCAAGATTTTAAACAGTTCAGCTGGGATACCGTCGTCTCCTGCTGCCTTGTTATTAGCAATGCTTCTTAAGGCCCATTCAACCTCACTCTTCAGGATGTCTGGCTCTAACTCACTGACCACACCATCAAAGCTATCTCCAATATTATTATCCTTCCTATACAGATCTTCTTTATATTCTTGCCACCTTTTCTTGATCTCTTCTGCTTCTGTTAGGTCCTTACCATCTTTGTTTTTGATCATACCCATTTTTGCCTGGAATTTACCTCCGATGTTTCTAATTTTCTGGAAGAGGTCTCTTGTCCTTCCTATTCTATTGTCTTCTTCCACTTCCACACATTGCTTGTTTAAAAATAATTCCTTATCTCTTCTGGCTAACCTCTGGAATTTTGCATTTAATTGGGCATATCTCCCCCTATCACTGTTGCCTTTTGCTTTCCTTCTTTCTTGGGCTACTTCCAGTGTCTCAGCAGACAGCCATCTTGCCTTCTTGGTTTTCTTTTTCTTTGGGACGTTTTTTGTTGCCACCTCCTGAACAATGTTGCGATCTTCTGTCCATAATTCTTCCAGGACCCTATCTACTAAATCTAGTCCCTTAAACCTATTCTTCACCTCCACTGCATATTCCTTAGGAATATTAGTGAGCTCATATCTAACTGATCTGTGGGTCTTCCCTATTCTCTTTAGTCTGGTTCTAAATTTTGCAATAAGAAGTTCGTGACCTGAACTACAGTCAGCTCCAGGTCTTGTTTTTGCCGACTGTATAGATGTCCGCCACCTTTGGCTGCAAAGGATGTAGTCAATCTGATTTCGGTGTCGACCATCTGGTGAAGTCCATGTATAAAGTCTTCTTTTAGGTTGTTGGAAGAGAGTGTTTGTTATGCACAGTGAGTTGTCTTGGCAAATTTCTATCAGCCTATGTCCTGCTTCATTTTGTTCTCCCAGATCATGCTTGCCTGTAATTCCAGGTGTCATCTGACTACCCACCTTAGCATTCCAGTCTCCTGTAATGAAAATAACATCTCTTTTTGGTGTATTATCCAGTAGGTGCTGCAGATCCTCATAGAACTGATCTACTTCTGCTTCTTCAGCATCTGTGGTTGGGGCATATATTTGGATCACTGTGATGTTAAATGGTTTACCCTGAATTCGAATTGAGATCATTCTATCGTTTTTTGGATTATATCCAAGCACTGCTTTAGCCACTTTATTATTAATTATGAAGGCTACTCCATTTCTTCTGTGGTCCTCTTGTCCACAGTAGTAGATCTGGTGGTCATCTGATGTGAAGTGGCCCATTCCAGTCCAGTTCAGTTCACTGACACCTAAAATGTCTATATTTAATCTTGACCTCTCACCAATAACCACATCCAATTTGCCCTGGCTCATAGATCTTACATTCCAGGTTCCTATGGTGTGTTGATCTTTAGAACATCGGAGTCGTCGTTCACCACCAGCACCGTGGCCGCTAGCCGTCCTTTTGGCTTTGAGCTAGCTGCGTCATCACATCTGGGGCTAGTTGAACGTATCCTCTGTTCCTCCCCAGTAGCATTTTGACCATCTTCCGACCTGGGAGTCCCATCTTCCAATGGTATACCGACATATCTCTGGTTGTACTGATCCATTTAGTTTTCACGGCAAGAATACTGGGGTGGGTTGCCATTACCTTCCCCAGGGATCGTATTTAGTCTGACCTCTCTGCCACGACCTTCCCGTCTTGGGTGTCCCTCCACGGTTTAGCTCATGGTTTCATTTAGGTGCTCAAGCTCCAGCACCACGACAAGGTAACGATCTCCTTTGCTGGAGTTTTATAGTATTATTAAGTAGAAAAGTAGAAAATTTATATATTGGTTAGAAATATATAGAATAGTGGTAGGAAGGAAATATTAAATAAATGGGTTCCTTTTTTGGGGGGGAAATGGGTTTGGAGGTTTATATATTTGTTTATTTCTTTATATATATATAAGGGAAAAGAGCAATTGTTTTTAGTTTTATAATGTGCTAATGGAATGACTTATAGAAATACTGTGATTTTGGTTAGACATAGAGTAAGGGATTAATTATGGAAATTGTTGTATATTCTTGTTGTTGAAAGTCGGAAGTCATCTTGTTATGTAATCTCTAAACAAATATTTTCTTTTTCTGTTTTCTCACTTTTTTTCTTTTTCTTTTTGTAGTTTTTTCTTTTTTGTAGTTTTTATTTTTGCTTAAACTCAATAAAATTCTTATTAAAAAAAAAGGAGTCCAAGAAGTGGAGATTGCTGAGGAGAAAACTGTACATTGGAAGATAACTCACTTCTTAATTGGCTAAATGCCAGTTCTAAGACACAGGAAACTTTCACTTGAATTTTCATTTTCTTTGGGAAAATAAACCACTAGGGACAATTTCTTTAGGATCATATTAAATGAGAATGATTTCAAAAATGCAGAAGAAATGTTTGGCATGACTGTAGCTGGTTAAGTTGTTGTTGTTGTTCAGTCGTTTAGTCGTGTCCGACTCTTCGTGACCTCATGGACCATAGCACAACAGGCCTTCCTGTCCTCCACTGTCTCCCGGAGTTTACTCAGATTCATGTTCATTACAGACACTGTGCTAAAAAACAAATCTGCAGTAAAATAATGCTGTTCCAAGTTAGGGTGTACTGCTGCAGACTCTTCCTATTCCCAAGGAATATTGAGACTAAGAAGTTGCAGTTAGGTTAATACCATTTTTCAGAAGTTTCAAACTTAATGCCCTCACAGGAGGCTGGGACTATAACTGTTGGAAGCTTCTGAAGGGGGAGAATGGATATCAGTGCAGGTGCTGCAAAGGGCAAAGAGCAGAGTGGGATAGGGATCCTTATCTCCTTTGGGTTTTCTCCTCTCTAGCAAACCTCCATGCATGATGGAAAGAGAAAATTATAGGAAGTCAGGGAGGTGGCAACAGAGTAGTGGTAGGAAGAGCAACTTTGTGAAACACCTTTCACAAGGTCGCTATTCCTACCTCAGCCTAACAAAATTAAAAAGAAAACTTGGTTTGCCAGAGAGGTTTTGTTCTTTCCAGCTGCCAAATCTAGGCAGGTCACTAAGCTCCCTCATTTCCTCCTCCATGCATGTCAGAATGTTCACCTAGAGCAGAGCTTTCCAAACTTTTCATGTTGGTGACACACTTTTTAAACATGCGTCATTTCGCGACACACTCTTACAGCAGGGCACAAGGCAGGCACTAGGATCTGCGCGGAATCCTGGCAGGGCAGGTTTGGAGGCAGCCAGGCACAAGGCAGGCACTAGGACCTGTGCAGAATCCTGGCAGGGCTTGGAGGCAGCAGCAGCCGCGACACACCCAGACACTGCAGCCGACACACTAATGTGTCCCGACACACAGTTTGGAAAGCTATGACCTAGAGAAACATTCCACTGGAAACCACCTGTTTCCTGCTGGATCACCTCAATATGGCTTCATCCTGCCACCGCAAAGGCCCTGAGATGATTGTTTCATTATGAGGACAAGTCCTCAATAAATGGTTAACATTTTTGTTTTGTTTTGTTAAAGTGTTTTTATTGTTTCCAGAAAGGTTCTTAGAAATCAGGTCTAGGTTTGTTCGAGTAATGATGACTATGATAGACCCCACAGCTCTACACCGTAGGTCCTTTCAGTAATACTTTTAGTATTGCCTAGTATATGTTTTAGTATAAAGATTAGGGTACCTGGGTAGTTATAAATAACTAGTTTCAAAAGGGTTTTAGAACTGGCTGAGGCTCTCATCACACTTTTTTTGAGATGGTTCATCCATGACCCTGGATTGGTGAAAACTACCCCTAGATATGAGAAAGAATTGACTTGTTATATAGGCTCTGCATGCAAGTAACAGCTGCGTTTGGTATGCCTCTTTCCAATTGTCATTATTTTGATCTTGGCCTTATTGATTTTCAAGGAGTTAATGGTGCAGTAAGAATCCAGCTTCCAGACTGGTCTGCTTAGGCCAACTTGAGATTGCACCATGAGGTATCATCTTTCAAGGGAATACGATTAACAAATCAATATCTGATGGTTCAGAAAAAAATAATAATCCCAGAAGAGGTTCGTTTGATTTTTGTAAAAAAATGTCTATAGTACTATTAACATCTCCTAACTGTGTTTCAAATTATGGTGGGTGGATTCTACTTTCACCTGGAACAAATATTATTTGATTACTGTATTAAAATATTTACATACAAGCACACAAAACAGTTCCTTTTAGATAAATGCTGCATACTGAGATCTTACTTTTCTTTTCTTTTTTATTAAATTTTATTAAGTTTTACAATACATAATAAAATTTAAAGTAGAAAAAAGAAATAGAAACAGAAATACAAAATAAGAAAAAGATAAAGAAAAACAGTTCCTTTTAGATAAATGCTGCATACTGAGATCTTACTTTTCTTAATATTCTGCCTGTCCTTTTCACCTCCATTTTATAGGTTTTCACAGAACTTATTTTCACTCTGAAAACAATGTTCTAATAAAACATTTATGACCTGAAATATTATGGTAGTGCTAGGGTTTTCAATATCATTATTAGTGAGAAGCTGTGATATTTTCTTTGTACATTGTTAGAGAAAGAGAAAGGTGATGATCAAAGACTTGTAAATATTATGAGTTTTTTTTATTTCTATCTACAAGATGGCAAATCTTTTTGAAAACAAAGAGAACAAGTTCTCCAAGCACGGCACTTCTGCTTTAGGTAAAAGACAATTTATATAGTTGACCAATGACCAGTGCAGAGAAAGTGAAAAATAAGTGGTCAGTCTTGAAGAAGAGGAGAATTTATTGGCACAGCTTCCTTCCTTTAATTCATTCACTGGAGGGATACACACAGGATCATAGAATTGTTGAGTTGGAAAGGGCTACAAGGATCACCTTTTTTCCAACCCTCTGCAATGTGCAGGAAAGCTAATTAAAATATCCTCAAATAATATGTCGATGAAGGTTCTCAGTCATCCAGGTGGAATTGTCTGTAGCTTGAATCATGTCAACTGGATTTCTATTCTCTCAGTGGAAACATTTCGCTCCTTATCCAAGGAGCTTCTTCAGTCTGAGCAAAGTTAGTAAGGGAATCCTTAAATATGTTTCTAGGTGGCTGTGTGACCTTACACCTGGGGCTAGGTCATGGTTATTTTGAGATGTTATTTCTAAGTCCCTTTATCATCTAAAGGAGGATCGTTAAGATCACCATGCTGCTGTTGAGCTTGTGAAATGGTCTTAATCTTCCTAGGCACAGAAGACAAAGCAGGGAGGAAAATAGGGGAAAGATTGTGCCTGAGGCCCCCACCTCTATTCAAGGAAGGATTTTCCAAGTTGGCATAAAAGGATTCCTTGACCCCTTTCTCAAACCACCTATATTCTCTGTCTAAAATGTGAACATAAATTGCATAAACTACATTGCTTTTCTTGTGTTTTGGAGTTTGATCTTTGGGGTGTACAAGCCTCTGTCTCAGTGTGTTGGTGGGTTTGAAATATACAGGTATGTGGTGTTTGCCAAATATCCAAATGTTTTATCTTTTCATATTTGGATATTTGGCCTTCACTAAATCTAAATCTACCAGACCTAAAACAGCGACAGATAGGGCTGAGACTCAGAGTAAACGGAAGAACCTGGTCATTCCTTACATGGCTGGCGTGTCTGAAAAGATAATGCAATCCAGTGCAGTGAGGAGTGCTCTGAACTCTACATTGGAGAAACCAAACAACCTTTGTACAGGAGGATGGCCCAACACAGGAGAAGTAACGCCACAGGAACTGTCTTTCTGAACATTCATCTGGAACCTACAGCTTACTAAAACAAAGGACAGGTTGGAAGATAGGTGGCTTGAGAGAGGGGTCAAGGAATCCTTTTAATCCTTCTTTGCCTAGGAAGATTAAGACCATTTCGCAAGCTCAACAGCAGCATGGTGATCTTAACGATCCTCCTTTAGATGATAAAGGGACTTAGAAATAACATCTCAAAATAACCATGACCTAGCCCCAGGTGTATGGTCACACAGCCACTTAGAAACATATTTAAGGATTCCCTTACTAACTTTGCTCAGACTGAAGAAGCTCCTTGGATAAGGAGCGAAACGTTTCCACTGAGAAAATAGAAATCCAGTTGACATGATTCAAGCTACTCAAATAATATTGAAAAGGTAGCTGTCCACCTTCTTAAAACCTCCAGAGATGGGGAACCCACATTCTCTATAGCTAGACTGTTCCAGTGTCATACAAATCTCACCATCAGAAGTTCCTCTTTATATTTTGGTTTAATATAAAGTAAGAGATTGATTATGGGAATTTTTGTATATCCTTGCTGTTTAAAGTCAGAAGTCACATCTTTTTGTAAAGTTGAAAAAAAATTATCTTGTGTTTTCGCACTGTTTTAGTTCTTTTTTCCTTCTTTGTAGTTTTTTGGGGTTTTTTTGTAGTTTTTACTTTTCTCTTGAAACTTAATAAAATTTATTTTAAAAAAAAGAAGTTTCTCTTTATATGCAAATGAAATCTGATACCTGCAACTTGTAACCATTATTTCTAGGCCTACTTTCCACAGCAGTGGAAAATAGCTTTTGACCATCTTCCTTATAATATCCTTGAACACTGATATTTTGTTTCCCTTCAGTCTTCTTTTCTCCAGACTAAGTATCCCAAGTTCCTTCAACCTGTCCTCATAAGGCATGTCCTCAAGTTCCTGTATTATCTTTATTGCCTTCCTCTGAACTGTTCTAACCTGTCAATATCCTTCAGGAAAAAGTGGTGCCCAGCATCCTACACAATACATTCCTCCCTTGTGATCTTACAAAAGAACTTACATTGTGGATAATATGCCAAAAAATTGCCTTGAGATTTCTCTGTCTCTCTCTCTCTCTTTTTTTCCTTTATGGAATATGATTCTGCTTTTCTACTTTACTCACAAGGTGCTTAAAATTTTCTTTCACTTTTCTCTTGCATTTTTGCATTTATCTTATTGTTGGCTGAATGAGGTAGGAACCAGAGGAACTCATTTTATTCACCCAGATATTAAATGGGTATTGAAAATCCTTGAGAAAGGAGGCAAGAAAAATGATGAGCCACAATAGGACTGGTTCCACTCTTCCATTGTGAAATTCACTCTTCAAGGAGGCTCATTTGACACTTAACCCTATACATTTTAGATGCCAGCAGAGATTTTTTTTTTGCTCCAGTACTTTTGAGATCTATGATTTTATGCCAAACATACACTCAACTTACTCAACTTTCTACTGGCCAATTATTCTCCTATTTTAATTTTGTTAAAAGTCTGCACACATGATGCTCTTAATCTTTCTTTTCTTGTTAGAATGAACATTTGACCATGCAACATTCTATAGTCTGTGATCATTCTAAAAGGAAAGGTGGAGGGAGGAGATCACTTACATCTCTATGAGCAGGAATGTACGTGATGGGGAAAAAGGTCTATCAGCACTCCCAGACTAAAGTAAGATAACCAATGTTCCATACAATTTTTTTCCAAAATTCATGTACTCCATTATAAAGATGGGGAGAGGGGCCTCTGGGAGGGGGAATTATTAAAATAAAGTCAAGATGACAGCCATGTAATTGAAGCCCTGCCACTTATTTACAAGTGTTGGATGTGCAATGCACATAAAAGTGTTAGGGCTTTGAATCACCCAGAGTCGTAGGGAGTCAGGCGGCATATAAATTTAATAATAGTAATAGTAATTGTAATAGTAACAGTAATAATAATTTAAACAAGCATCTGCCGGACAACACTCCAGACTGAACAGTTGTTGATAAGAAAGACAAAAATGTCTGGATAGTGGACAATGCAATACATGGAGACAGCAGAATAGAAGAGAAAGAACTGGAGAAAATCACAAAATCACGAAGACCTGCAAATAGAAGTAGAACCACTGTGGCAAAAGAAAGCAAAGGTAGTACCAATAGTAATAGGTACCTTGGGTGCAATTCCAAAACATCTGGGGCACCACTTGAACACCATTGGCATTGACATAATCACCATCAGTCAAATGCAAAAGGCAGCTTTACTTGGAACAGCTTACACCCTGCAACAGTACCTTTAACACCATGAAACAACAACATCTGCCTATCCTAGGTCTTTGGAAAGGACTCGCTAGGTGGATAAAAATGCCAAATCCAGTCTAAACATCTGGCTGACTGTGCGACCAACCATCATAATAATAATAATAATAATAATAATAATAATAATAATAATACAGTTTCAGCCATCATATTGACTTCTATGACTGGTCCTGTAGAACCCCTGGTTCCTCCAAATTATTGGACCCCAATTCAAGCAAGTGTTAATTGCTAGTCTTGTCTTTATTGCTCTCTGTTCAAAAATACTGATCAGAATGTATATCATTTTGCCAAGATATGGACATGAACAATCATCTGGAAGGAGACGTATCCCTGAAACATGCACATTTTTGCCTGACACAGAAAATAATGGGATCGGTCGACTAAAGGAAGGTGAACTTACCATATTCTCTGACAGTGCTAGAGCCTGCAATGGGCACATTATGTTAGGCTAGAAGGAAGTGAAATGTAGTGTAAGCTTTTTAATGAATCTCTGAAACTAATTAAATTGCTTTCTATATCCAAAGTTGCCTACTTCTTGGGAAGCTACACCTTTGAGAATGTAAGATTTAGTTCCCTCATCCATGATACCATTTGAATCAAAACTCAAAGCAAGATATTTAAGTTGACCACCTCAATGACAAAAGGAAAAGAAATAACTAATTATAATCACATAGCAAATGTTAATTAAAAGTAGCTCTTCAGAGCATGATGATTGCTTAAAGCCTATTTTAACACTGATCAATTTTTCAGGCTGAAATACATGTTTGCTATGAGCCAAGCATGTGCATGTACAAAAGGGCAGGGCTTGGATCATGATGCTGCATCTGCCGTCTTGACTCTTTTCACACACACACACACACACACACACACACACATACACACTACAGATGTTGCCTTTCCTGCCTGGGAGTATTTCCCCCACCCCAGCCTCTCTTTGGCTGCCATTTCAAGATCTAATCCTAATGTTCAAACTTACATTTAAAAACTCTTTTTTTAATTGGCCTTTAATGACATCTTGTTGTATCTGTGTTAATGTGAATGTTTAATATTTTAAATATAGCTTGCTAATTCTTTTATTGTGGAGTTTGTTATTTTTATAGTCTTGATTTTTTTTATACCACCCGGTACCTCTAGGAGTAGGTGATCTAGAAATAATTAAATCCAATAACAAATAGATAAATTAGAGAATGGACCTGCTACTCCCTCTTGCTGTCTCTACTTACAGGAATTGTTTGTTGAATGTTTTGTAACTGCTGATATTATTATTATTTTCTGATTTAGCAACTTGCGGTTTCAATCTAGGACCCGGTAACCCCTGGTGAGTAATAGAACTCTTACTGGATTTTAATGATTCAGATTGTAGATGGAAACAGAAAGAAGGGGTTATGTATGGAAAGTTTACTTTCAAAAGAAAAGTTCTTGAACAAAAAAATTCAGCATATCAGAGAGACAGCAAGGCAGGAATGATTTTTTCCAGACATGGCAGTGATTCTCCAATGCCACAAATATAATCCCTTCCTTTAGCTACAGCAGGTTGAGGCAGGAAGTATCACCCTTGCTCTAAATCAGCCACATGTTGTTGTCACACAACCAGATCTTAATGGTTATTTGGCATCTCATGAAGTCTAATGGCAGTGTGGAAGAAGGCTAAAGCAGAGGGAGTGATATTGATCAGGGTCATTACCTTTGTTTATATCTCTCTTGCAGTGAGGAGCAGGAAGATAATCTCTTAATAATCCATGTTTGAGGTGTTTGGAGTCAGAGTGGCTGACAGCTTTATTCCCCCCTTTAAAAGGTAAAGGTTCCCCCCGCACATTTGTGCAGTCGTGTCCGACTCTAGGGGCCGGTGCTCATCTCTGTTTGTTAGCCGAAGAGCCAGCGTTGTCCGTGTTAGAGATCGGGTTTCAACCAAGCATGTCTCACACAAGCTTGAAGGAGGAGGCAGCCTCTGCTGTAACCTAATCTTACTTGCTTTGTGTGGGAGGGGCTGAATCCCGGTTTCCTGTTTCCTGTTTCCTGTTCCCGTCCCTTCCCTTCTCTCTTTCTGCTTGAATCTCCTACCAAGGAGGTTGGGCCAGCTATGGCTGCTGCCACATTGGTCATACTTCCATCCAGGTGGGCCACATTATAGAAGCATGTGGGTCATGTCAGAACCAATTACTCACACACACGGACCGTTTCTACTAAGGAACTGTGAGTTACAATAAAATTGTAAACTTTTTTTAATGTAATTTTACATTAACATGTGAAGTGTGTTTATTTTGTGTTTTTGAACTGATTAAGACTTGTGCAAGTTTATGGGAACGCTTCTACTCTGCTATATACTAATAATAAGCTGCGTGGAGTTCGGGTACTACCATCCCAGAATTCCTACAGTCCAAATATGCTTCCACGGCCATGTGGCCGGCATGACGCATGCGGAATGCTGTTACCTACCCACCGAAGTGGTACCTATTAATCTACTTGCATTTTGCATGCTTCCAAATTGCTAGGTTGGCAAGAGCTGGAGCTAGTGCGGGAGCTCACTCCGTCACGTGGGACTAGGGATTCGAACCTCCAAACTTGCGATCAACAAGCCTGGTGTCTTACCCGCTGAGCCACCATGCCCCTTATTCCCCCCTTCCCCCTCCTTTTATACAAAGCTAAAAACTTCAATGCCTTTTTGTCTTTGTATTCCTAGTCTGGGTGTACCGGGCATATATGAACACCTCACTACATTGAAAGAGAGATGAATTGTTGTTATGCTCTATTGAGTCACAGCCAGCTCCTGGTGACTCTATGGTTAAAGCTGTCCTGTCTCTAGCCCATAGTATGCCATTCTTGCTGGTGTGTTGTTGGGGCTTTCAGCACTCCATCCATCCACCTCATGAGCTGTTGGCTTCTTTATCTTTTCCATGGATGTATCAGTCCTCGTGATGTGTCCCAAGTATTATCGTTTTGTTTTATGATCCTTGCTTCCAATGAGCATTCTGACTTAGTTTCCTCTAGCATTGAACAGTTGGTTCTCTTGCCTACCCAAACAATACAAAGCAGTCTTCTCCAGCATCATAGCTCAAATGAGTCAATCTTTCTCTCACTCTTGCACAGAGTCCATTCCTCGCATCCGTACATCATCACAGGGAATATAGAGCCGACCATTCTAACTTCTGTCTTGATTTTGGCCTCCTTGGATGTTTTTTTTTTCTGCTATGCTCCACAGGCCTTGGAAACTCATCTTCTATTTTTAGACTGGGAGAATACTGTCTAAACTTCAGCACACCTAGTTAAAGGTGGAATTGCTTATTTTATGACCACTGAGAAGCTGATTAATAAGCAAAAGGCGTTGATTGGGCTCTAGACCACTCCTCCACCCACAGACGCACAGACACAAAAAATAACAAAAAGGAGGCAAAAAATGCCAGACTCAGCTCCCATCCAACTCCACACCCTCAATTTTTATTTATTTATTTATTTATTTATTTTTCAAATTTATTCCCCGCCCATCTCCCAAACAAGGGACTCTGGGCGGGTTACAATAAATAAAACTTTAAAAACTATACAAAATATCTAAAAACACAAACAAAACATAATAAAATAAAATCCAGGATGGGCTTGGACCCGCAGAATAGATAGTGGAGCTATGGGGCCAGCCAACCCCAGGAGGCACAATTTTTGTCATAACCTGATTTTAATTCTGGATCCTACATCTCCTGGCACCTGGAAAGAGGAACCTGGTGAGTTCTTCAGCTAATAGAGCAATCCCCATCTTGGAATTCATAATGAAATGTAAGTATGTGAACTGTTGCTCCATGAGAACCCCTGACTGTGTATACTCCAGACTGTGCCTCTGTTATGCCTGAGCACTTTAGCTAATGTGTGCCTCTTAGTTCACCTTAAGTCATGACACCAATGAATTTTCTCATTTACTGCTTCACTGAATTACCCTCCCAAATGGCAGCATAAAAGAAGAGCAGCTCTTTTCATCTGTCCAAAAAAACTGGAGGACAATGTATGGAGAAGGAACAAAAATACAGTAACAAAAATGCACAACTAGCACAGAAGTGGCATTGTTGGAAAACTTACAAACATATTTGCTTCACTCCAAAAGATTTAGAGCAGCAGTCCCCAACCTTTCTGGCACCAGGGACCGGTCGTGGAAGAAAATTTTTCCATGGACTGGGGGGTGGGGTTTGCAGGCAGGAGCCAATCACACGCACCGGGGGTGGGGTTTGCAGGAGGGAGCCAATTGCGTGCACCGGGGGCAGGGTAATCATGCACACCGGGGGGCAGGGTTTACAGGAGGGAGCCCCACGGCCCACTTTCTAACAGGCCGTGGCCCACTAGTGGGCCGTGGCCCACAGGTTGGGGACCCCTGATTTAGAGTACCGCTCTTAACCAGGAATGCTTTTCCATTATGTTCCATTGAAAAATGCTCATAGTAAACATGGGCAGAACTGAAATTGAAGAAAGTTATGCAAAACAATATGTTTTCCACATTCCATTGGAAGCCCTGAAACATGGACAATTTTTTAATCAAACAACTTGATTTCATTACTGATTTCCTGGATCAAAACAGCAGGAACTAAAGTAGACCCATAACTCTTGAATTTGTCTTCTACTGGACTGATGCCATCTTTTACCAGAGCCATGGGACTACAATGACAAGCTCACGTATATAAAGAATGGAAGCTGAAGCACTTCGAGAGTTATATTTCTTGAGGGCAACAGGCGAGAGTAAATATTATTCCTCAAGTGAGTGTGCTCTAGCCAGGCATTTTCTCCAGTTGCAATATAATTGCTTCTTCCTCAGTAACAAAATAGGGCCAAAATATGCTGTTCCCATTAGCCTCTGAAAGTATGTGACAATTGTACTTTGATCATATAATTATATAAAATCATATAATAATAAAATATTTTATTTATTTATTTATTTATTTATTTATTTATTTATTTATTTATTTATCTATCGTATTTATATCCTGCCCATCTCCCTCTCAAGGAGGGACCCTGGGCGGTTCACAATAAAATAGTTTAAAATCAATAAAAACCATAAATAATACGAATAATCATTAAAATACTTTTATTTTATTACTTTTATTTTATTATGATTTAATAAATCATATTAAAAACCTCATTTACATACTGGGTAATTTCAATACAAAAGTTGGCAGCTAAGCAGAAACAGGCATCGCTGGCAGCTTTGGACTTGGGGAGAGGAATGATGTAGGTGATTGTTTGGCTCAATTTTGCCATGAAATTGTTTTCGAATCATGAGTACTGTAACTGGTTGAAACAGCACAAGTGTTGCTTATACACTTGGACCTCAGCAAATAAACTGCACCGTAATCAGATCAGCTATGTCCTCATTGGCGATCACTCGTAGCCAAGTAAGATTGTCTTCCAAAGGTAAAATTTTAACAGTGGGTCCGTAAGTGGCTATAAAGGCCAATTCTGGATCCGCACAACCTCCCACAATGAGGGCATAGGTTTCTGGGTGGGAGACGGTCATGATGAGGATAGCTATGTCCTATGCAGCCATCAATGGACCAGTTCAGTCCTCTCTGTCAAGACATATCTAGGTGCCGATTACAGTTCAGATCATGAATTGTTGGTGGCTAAGATCAGAGTCAAATTATGCAACATCAAAAAGACAGCACCACCAAATAATTTTAACATCACAAAATCCCTTCCACTTATGCAACTGAGGTGAAAAATAGGTTTAAACTGTTGGACACTGCTGAGAAGATGCCCAACAAACTGTGGCAAGAAATTCAATCAACCATCATTGAAACAGCAATTGAACACATACCATACAAGAAGCCAGAGAAAAAACACAAGTGGTTCTCAGATGAAACCATCAGAACAGCCGAGCAAAGAAAAGCAGCCAAAGCAGCAGGCAGATGGAGGGAAGCAAGGAGACTGAATGCAGATTTCCAAAGAGCAGCAAGGAAAGACAACGAAGTTTACTGGGACCAGCATTGCAAGCAGCTAGAAGAGAACTGCATGAAGGGCCACACCAGGAATGCATTTGCACAGGTCAAAAGGATTCGAACACCATTTACTGCTCATAAAAGCATCATCAAAAACAAGCAAGGCAAAGAACTGTCTGACCAAGGTGTCAAGAACAGATGGCGAGAATATACAGAAAAGCTGTATGCCAGCAACAAAGAGGCCCAGCCTTCTCAGGATGATGAGGAAAGGGTAGCAGAAATAGAACCAGCCAAGTCATGTGGGCAATGAGCCAACTGCCAAACAACAAGGTCCCAGGTGTTGATACCATCCCCGCAGATTTGCTGAGGCTTGTACCACCCACAACCATCACAGCCTTGTGCCAGAAAATTTGGAAATGAACACATGGCCACAGGACTGGAAAGGATCAGTGTTCATTCCATTGCCAAAAAAGGGTGACTCCAAGGAGTGCTCCAATTACCTCACTCACAAGATTGCCCTCATCCCTTACGCTAGCAACATTTTCCTTAAGATCATACAACAACATCTGGCACTGACCATTGAAAGGAAATTACCAGATGTTCAAGGTAGCCTCAGAATGGCATTCTGTGACCATATTGTAAATCTACGCTGGATCATGGAAAAATCTCAAGAATATCAAAAGAACATCTACATCTGCTTTATTGACTTAAAGAAAGCCTTTGATTGTGTTGATCATAACAAGCTATGGAGAGCCCTAGAAGACCTAGGGGTGCCAACACATCTGGTCAAGTTGGTGCAGTCGCTGTACACAAATCAGGAAGCCACTCTGTGAACACCATATGGAGACACTGATTGGTTCAAGATAGAGAAAGGAGTATGGCAAGATTGCTTTCTTTCATCTTTCTTATTCAACCTGTATGCTGAAATGATCATGAGGAAGCTGGAACTTGAAGAATCAAAAATCAGAGTAAAGATTGGAGGAAGGAACATCAACAATCTTCGATATGCTGACGACACAACTCTCTTCTCAGAAACCAAAGAAGGCCTGAAACATCTGATCAAAGGGATTAAAGAAGAAAGCGAGGAATTTGGCCTCTTCCTGAACATCAAAAAGACCAAGCTTATGACCACTGTGAGGAATGGAAATGTCAGAATAACAATTGATGGTGAAGAGATCAAATGTGTGCAAGAATTCACTTTCCTAGGATCGCAGATTGATCAAAGCAGTGAATACAGTCCAGAAATAAAGCATTGAATCACGCTGGGTCATACAGCAATGATGAGCATGAGTCAAGTATGGAAAAGCAAGGATATTAACCTGGCAACTAAATGTAGCTTAGTTTGAACTAGCGTATTTCCCATGGCTACCTATGGTCACAAAAGTTGGACCATAAAAAAACTAGACAGGAAAATTGACTTGTTCGAGCTGGGGTGTTGGAGAAGGCTCCTGCACATTCCTTGGTCAGCAAAGGGGACAAACAAGCAAGTACTGGAGCATATAAAACCAGACATATTGCTGGTGGGCAAAATCACAAAATTCCACCTTACTTACTTACTTACTTACTTACTTACTTACTTACTTACTTACTTATTGGATTTATATTACTGCCCATCTTCTCCACAAGGAGAACTCTGGGCAGTTCACAACCACATCATATGATCAAACTCACTGGAAAAGGCAGTTATGCTCAGAATGGTCAGTGGTAAAAGGAAACGGGGCCGCCAAAAAGCACCATCAAAGCCAACACCAGCCAGAGCATAAAACAACTAAAAGAAGCTGTACAAGATCAGAAAATGTAGAGAGAGCTGGACAATAGAATTGCCAAGAATTGGACACGATTGAACAGATAGCATCATCATCATCTTATAATTATATAACTCCATGGATATTTCTTTTCTTTTTCTTTTTTCTTTTTTTAAAAAAGCCCTATTCATTTCATAGGATTTTCTGCTAAAATGAAATGTTTGCAAGGGAGGTGGCATGAACAGAAGTACTTTTTATTATTCAAAACTTTGATAAAACAAACAAACAAACAAACAATCCTCTAGAAATCTGAAAGCCCTCCCATGTGAGAATCAAACCAGGGGTAAACAGATGTAGGGGGGGAATAGTTGCTATTGGCATCTGTAGAATCCTTTGGGCACCACATGGTAGGGCCAGTTTGGCAGTCAACTTGTGACAGTAGTTGGGGCCAGAAGTGTAATGGGTTGTGAGAATAACCTTGGAAGACAGGAGGAGGAGCCAAAGCCTAGACAATGGTCAGACAAAAGATATCTCAGCCCACAGAAGGAATGGGGGCGGAGAAAGCACCTCAGAAGAGACCCTCCCTAGTTCTCTGAAAGTTCTCAATGTGCATGCCATCCGGTCAAGAAAGACCAATTCCACTCCCTTTTTGCACTGAAGATGTTACCTAGCCTGGCAATGAAACGTCTGCAAGAAAACAACAAGGCTCAGAGAGCACCATGGACTCCACAGTTCAACCCTGAGCTACAAATATTTGCTTCGAAAGACCAATTAGTTAAAGGAAGAAAATGCCATTGCATTAACAGTAGGAAGGTGGGTGCTACTAACTGTTTGGATATGAGTGAGGAAGAGAACGTAGAGATCTTGTGGCAGTTTATTGGACCAGGACATATTCATTCCCAACTATGTGTATGCATACACACACAGCCCACAGGAATCACTTGAATGGATGTTAAAGCCCTTTAGGTCCATTTAGGAAAATGTCTATTTCAGTGTTGCTGATAGGGAGGCAACTTGGTAGAACCAACAGGTCTAGACTCAGGGCATGGAAGGCCCCCAAATCCATTAAATTCAGCACATCTTTTATACAATCAGCAGAGTTCTATTTTCCCTCTCCTAGTATAGTTCAGGGCAGCGGGGGAGATGTTGGATGTGATTGCTAGTTAATCTGGTGTGGCTGAAACTCAAAAGCAAGCAACACCAATATGTCAGTGTCACTTCTTCTCTGTAACCCATACAAAAAAAGCACAAAATAATTTCTTTGCATTTCCCTGCCCAAGGCAATAGCCTGTTGTTCTAAAAACAAAAACTAAAGAATGTTGGGAGTAGATGATGCTGGATTAGAAGCAGGAAGATCCGGATTCTAGTTCTTCTTAGGCACAGAAGGTAGCTGGGCAGCTTTGGGCCAGCCACTCCCTCTCAGACCAAAACCAACGTCAGGTTCTGTGACAAGTCATTTGGAGAACACCACTCCTTGTTGCATCATGTATTAATGGCTTTGCTGAGCAAACTAGGCAAACACCTCAGTGTGGTGTAGTAGTTAAGGTGCTTGACTAGGAGTAGCAAGACCCCAGTTCTAATCCTCCCTTAGGCACAAAAACCAACTGGGTGACCTTGGGCTAGTCATTCTTTCTTTTAGTCAAAAAACAACTATCTACCAATCTGTGCTGGATCATTGTAGTAGATTGTGGTCTACTACAATGAAAAAAAAACCCAGGCCACTTAGAAAAACCTGGTCCACTTAGTTCTGACAAAAGACATCTATGGCGGATAGAATACTATTTTTCAAGTACTAGAATGGGTATTCTTCAGAAGAAAATCAAGGGTATTCTCCATTGTCCCAGAGCTCAGGGCACAGAATAATGATCTTACAGATCAAGAATATAGATTCAAGTTAAAGGTTAGAAAAACCGTATTAAGAGAAAGGGCAGTTTGACAGCGGAACCAATTAACAGAGGTAGTGGGTTCCTTTCACTGAAGCAGAATGAAAAATCATCTGCCAGGGATACTTTACTATGAATTCTGGTACTCAGCCAATGGTTGACTGGCTCAAATGGCCCCTCCCAAGTCTATAATTCCAAGAAAGCTCGGGCTGCAATAGATGTGTAGGTTTTCAAGGTGCCACAGGATTTCATTGGTTTTGCTGTGAATTTATCTCTGCACTTAATGGGCAGGGTTGTTAAAATGCAAATTGCATCAGATGCTGGCATGATCATTACTAAGAGCATTACAAGCACAGAGAACAATTTTAACTTTGTTTCCTCCCTTGCAGTGGCCCTGTGGAATATCCATCCTCTGAAACTAGTATTTCCTTTGCAGTATAGAATCCTCCGCTAGGAAGAATAAGATAGTTCCACCTAATGCAGGTAGCATCTGCAAAGGAAAGATTTTCCTCAGGCCACATCAGGGGAGGAAAAATACATTTCTCCATCACATGCCTGCTCTGATCACAATAATTACGCATCCTTCCCCAGACGATACAATTTGCATATTTTAAAACCTTCCACGTTAAATGACTTATTTGCAAACATAGTTATTTTAGAGCAGAAGGTCCAATCCTTCCTCCACCACCCACATCTGGGGGAAAAAATACATGCCCTAAATCAATGTCAATGCAGGGTCACAAATCACCCTCTCTAGGGCCTGCTGAAAAAGTAATATTTTTAATCTTTCCCTAAAAGACAGCAGGATTGGAGCTATACACACTTTGGAGGGGAATGTTGTTCCAAAGGACAGGGGTGACCACAGAGAAGACACTTCTCTGTTATATTTAAAAGGAGGATTAAAATAACAGTAGTAGTAATCCAGGTATAAGATGTATCCTTGTTGTAGTGGAGAGGGGGAGGCTTATGGTTCTCAATGAAACTATGGACTATGCTAGTGGTGTTGTATGTACTGAAAGGCCTGCCAATTCAGACAGGCCTTAGCTGAGAGAACTGAATCAAGAACATTCCAACCACCTATTTTGAGTGATGAAAACTAGAAAACAATTCTCCATGCTGGATCAGCCATTGCCCGGGTCAAGAAGGGTGCATCTGATGCTTTGGCTCATGGGCGAGAGGTGACATGTGTGCTACAGGGCTCAATTCCCTTTTCTAGGCAACCACAGCATGGACTGCAAAATGACAATGGAAATTACCACCACCCCCAAATAGGATAATCAATGAAAAACAAGAAATTCTATCATAAATCAAATCCATTGACCCATGGTTTCCAGAAATGAATGTATGAAAACAAAATTTCATGGAACAATGGCTTGTGGATCACAGATGCTTCATACTCAGAAACAAGGTCTTCATTTAATGAATTGGAAGAACAAAAAGAAATAACGAAAACAAAAGATTTGAACCTGAAAAAGAAAAACGTGCTACAAAAGCAGTAGAAGAACAACACAACATACAGTAAACACATCTTTGGATGTAGCCAATGAAAATTTTGAGCAGCCAATTCAAAATAATGAAACAGAACCATAGTTGTCAGAATATCAACATTAACTTGGAGAAAAAGTTTTAGAATGCATGACATAAATTGTATGACAAAGTTTGCCTCCTTTGAAATTGACCCCCTCCCCCCCGAAAAAATAATTAAATTTTGCATGACGCAAACATGGTTGCCCAATCAGTTACGACAAAGATGATCAGAGAGACTAATCAGCTCATGTACAGCGTTGCAAATGTGATGACAGGACTGGGTTTTAAACTGAAAGCAAGCCACAAACTAAAAATCAGATGACAAAGTGGACAATTAGATTAAAAAATAAGTCAGTTTCAAAAAGATATTAGCAACCAATAGAATTTAAAACAACAAAAACATGAAAAATGAGAAAAACAACTCTGAAAAGGCTGTACAATTTTGACCCCAAAAAAACTGCCGGAAAAGATGAACTGCATGGATTTTGGGTCAAACATTTATCCATTTTACATTTTCATCTTGCAAATAATTTCATTCAAATGAGAGCCAGTTTGGTCTAGTGGTTAAGGCAATGGGCTAGAAACCAGGAGACTGAGAGTCCCGCCTTAGGCATGAAAGCTGGCTGGGTGACCTTGGGCCAGTCCCTGTCTCTCAGCCCTAGGAAGGAGCCAGTGGGAAACCAGGAGACTGAGAGTTCTAGTCCCGCCTTAGGCATGAAAGCCGGCTGGGTGACCTTGGGCCAGTCACTCTCTCAGCCCTAGGAAGGAGCCAATAGCAAACCAGGAGACAGAGAGTTCTAGTCCCGCCTTAGGCATGAAAGCCGGCTGGGTGACCTTGGGCCAGTCACTCTCGCTCAGCCCAACTCACCTCACAGGGTGGATATTGTGAGGAAAATAGGAGGAGGAAGGAGTATTAGGTATGTTAGCTGCCTTGAGTTATTTATAAAAATAATAAAGGCGGGATAGAAAATAAATAAATTTAATTAATAAAGAAAGAAATGTTGCAGCAAGGAGCAATGTGTTTGGAAATTTTTGGAATTAATAAGAAAATTATAAAGTTTTTAAATAAAGCAGCGGAAAAATAGAAAACAACACGAATGACAAACACAAAAGAACTTTGAGAGGTCAAAATCAGAAGAGTTTCCTTGAAAAATTCTTCTGATTTCATCTAGAGAAATACAATTGTTTTAGATACTGTTCCAATCTTTAGTGATGACATCACAATGGATTTTGGATTGAAAAAGTGTACAAGGCCAGCAAGTAAAAAAAGAAAAATTGAATATATACTAAAATCAAAGCATTGGCAAGGTGGAAGCTACAAGTATGGGAGAAATCAAGGTTTTTTAGACTTTTAGCAACTGTTATTTCAAACGAAGTCTTCAAGCAATTTATCTAGATTCCTGGTAAAAGTGATATTGCCCCTTCTCCAGAAGCCTGTTATGCTTGGATGAAGTGGGGGGAGGGCATATCAAAATGTCAAAAAGAGATAAAAAGGTTTTCAATCACAGAGAAAAGGGATATTCACTCTGACAGATTATCTCTAAGGGACTGCTGATGATAGTTTGACTGACTGCATCCATACCCGAAGTTCCTTTAGAAACAAGAGAACGGAGTTCTACCATAAATTTTGTAGTAGAAGTGGTATGGAAAATTATAGCCACATTAGCAGGCTATGAAGTACTTTACTGCAATGATGAAGATGAATCTCTTATTTCCTGTGATGTTTTTACTAGCCTGATTTAAAACAAAACCAACAGACATAAAACTCCTCCACCTTCTTCTTTTTCAATCCACTCTTCTGCGCCTTTAATGCAGAAATGTCTATATTTGTTCCTGTCACAGGCACAAGGAAACTCAGAATTATTTCAGTAACAGCTTGTCAAGTGTTGACATTTGTTTTACATACTCTAAGTAAGATCCCAAAGCCGTTTTCAGAGCTTGTGATAAAGGCTTGGTGGTGCACGGCCATTTTTTGAGAAGACAATGATGTCAGAGAGCATCTGTATTTCTCTGTCAAATAGATGTCAAGGAAATTTAGGGGGAACTGTCAAAAAGAAGTGGGGAAGAAAAAGAGAATGAGAAATAGAAACCTCCAAGGAAATGCTATTAACGATAGAAGGCAGTTTTCAGCACATGCAATTTATTACTGCCTCTTTATGGACATACAGCCTTGGACAAAACAACCACGATTCAAAGGTTTCCTCTAGATAGTCATCAGCTGTCACAGAGAAAGGGGAATAGAGTGAGTGTCTGTTTGAACATTCACAAGTGCACTAAATGTGCCATCTTCAGGAAAAGAGTGGTATGTTCCTAGTTGCTGTAGGAGATCCCACGTCCCTCAGTCAGAGGAAAATAATCAAGGCTATTTCTTGATGGGGGGCGCGATGGCTCAGCGGTTAAGATGCCAGGCTTATTGATTGGAAGGTCACAAGTTTGGGCGTTCGAGACCCGAGCGTCGCGTGACGGAGTGAGCTCCCACACTCGCCCCAGCTCTTGCCAAACTAGCAATTCAAAAGCATGCAAATGCAAGTAGATTAATAGGTACAACTTTGGTGGGAAGGTAACAGCATTCCGCGTGAGTCATGCCGGCCACATGACTGCGGAAGCGTCTTCGGACAACGCTGGCTCTTCAGCTAAGAAATGGAGATGAGTACCGGCCCCTAGAGTCGGACACGACCGTGCGGGGAAACCTTTACCTTTACCTTTTATTTCTTGATGAGTGCGAGAAAGAAAACTTTATAGGAAATGCTATAAGGGGGGAGGGGGAAAGCAATTATTTGATGGTGGACCCATCTGCATGCATTCAGTGTCTGCATTCAAGGTGACTGTTCTTTGTGCCTGAACCTGCATCCACCTCCCCTATCTAACACTGATTTGTCTCGCTTAAAATAGATGAGTAACAATAATCTAGGCATTCACAGCTGTTATTACAGTGCCAGAAGACGATTAGCATATCAAGCTGCTAGATAAAAGGTAGCATGCTGGGAATAATTGTACAGTGATGGAGAGAGGGGACTAATAACTAAGAAAAGCAGTTCTGCAATGTCTGGAGATTAGATCACTGGGGCTGGTGAACATTCAAAGAACTGGATTTCTAAGCCTTCCACTCCAATTCATATCGTTACATTATTTCCAGATATAGTTAGGATAGACTTTCCCAATCTGGCATCCTCTTGGAATCCTCAAAAATGACCATGCTACCCAGGGGATTCTGGGAGAAATCTGTGTTGAATTCTTTTTAAAACCACAGCTATAGTTAAGGAAACCCATCTTGTTTATAGTTTTATAATCCAAGTGGATAACAGAGGCATCTAGTGGCAGTTTTAAGTTGTCTATTTCTTCTACTTCAATGTATCTATTGAAGATTTGCAGCAAAATTCACATTTGTGAAATCCAGTTTATTCTGATTGTCCAAGTCAAAGGGAAAAAAAAGAGTTTTTTATAAGTGAATTCCCTGGTTAAAAACTTCTTCCTCTTCCTCTTCTTCTTCCTCTTCTTTTTATGCTTATTTGTGCTCATCAGTGTGCAGTGGTTCATCCAAATTGTTCAAAATCAGTACGTGTAAAAATGGAGGCCCAATAAAGATATAATGTTACCCAGCTGTATAATAAAGGTACTTATAAATACATATGTGGAGTTCTCCTCCATTTTATTTTTTGGAATAACCAGCATTACCAATTTGGCATTCCCCCCCTCCCCCGCCCTGCCAGGCATAGATACACGGAACCACAATTTTGATCAGAAATATGGTTTGGGGATAACCTTGGTTAATAAAACTGGCACTAAAATGATTAATATCAGAGGAAAAGAGTGGGATTTTCATGCAGAAGAGGAGTATTTTAAGCCTGTAGCTCTTTTCCTGGCAGCAGAGAAAGAGATGAACGGTTAAATTTGCAGAGGATGAGTCAGACATGAAAGCCATTATCTGTGAACTCAGAAGAATCCATTTGTTTTCAGTTCAAGATATTAGGCTCCACTGCTTCTCCCTCTTATTTACTGTGAAAGAAAAACAACACTTATTATTAGGATACAAGGATAAAATATTTAATATCTAACTTATCTTAGTCACCCTTTTAGGTCATTAATGAGTCATTGGACAAATCTACAATACAGATTTTAAAATACTGTTGTTGGTTCCACCTTAGGAATAATATTGTTCTTCATGGGGTGAGTGGAGCATCTAAGGCACTCTATTTTCAATGTTTCCTGAGGGCCATTTATGCTAATATACAGTTTATGAAATAGTATAGATTTATGATTCACTTTCACCGTCTGGTAATTCAGCACTGGTCACCTCAAGATGTGGTGATGATCTCAAGTTTGATGGCTTTAAAATGGGATGTGACAGTTTTGTGGAGGATATCGCTACCAAGGGCTATTAGTCATCAGACACAGATAATAATGATAGCATGCTTTTGAATATTTTCCAGCAAGAAAAGCTACTAGCAGGAGCATTATCCTGCTGGTTTGGCCTGGTTCCAAAGAATCATTTGGTTTTGTTTTTCCCTAGGATGGGATATTTTTTCTTTTGGCCCCTGGTGAGACACGGCAGGCAGCACATTTAGTAGATGTGCCAAAGCCCTTCCTGCCAATACTATCTCAAAAACACTAGACCAGTGTTTCTCAACCTTGGCAACGTTAAGATGTGTGGACTTCAATTCTCAGAATTCCTCAGCCAGCCATGCTGGCTGGAGAACTCTGGGAGTTGAAGTCCACAGATCTTAAAGTTGCCAAGGTTGAGAAGCACTGCACTAGACCAAGTACAATACCATTCCCCCACTAGATTACTGAGCAGGTGGAGGGATGTCTCTGAGAGTGCTGGTCCCACTGGATCCACTTCCCACCATTCAGCTTCCCCTGTCCTTTCTCATTCAAGAACCACTTGACTGATTTAGAGAACATCCCATCTATGAACTTGTCCTGCTTGGTCATAAATTAGCACAGGGGTAAATCTGATCCAAGAGTCTTCCATCCTCTAGAGCAGAGCTTTCCAAACTGTGTGTCGGGACACGTTAGTGTGTCGGCTGCAGTGTCTGGGTGTGTCGCGGCGGCGGCTGCTGCTGCTGCCTCCGAGCCCTGCCAGGATTCCACGCAGGTCCTAGTGCCTGCCTTGTGCCCTGCTGCCTCCAAACCTGCTGTGATTCCACGCAGGTCCTAGTGCCTGCCTTGTGCCCTGCTGCCTCCAAACCTGCTGTGATTCCACGCAGGTCCTAGTGCCTGCCTTGTGCCCTGCTGTAAGAGTGTGTCGCGAAATGATGCATGTCTAAAAAGTGTGTCACCAACATGAAAAGTTTGGAAAGCTCTGCTCTAGAGGAAGAGGGAAAAGCTAACTAAGAAATGCAGTAAATTTAGCTTTGTTCCTGGTGTGTTTTTATTCCTCTTTACCTGAGAGTTGTTTTTGTGTTAATAACAGATCTGTCGTGCTGTGATCTGCTCAAAGCCTTATGTTGCCTCTTGTGTCTTTCTATTGGAGTTTCTTTTCAGATGCTGCCCATGTTTTGAACAGCTGTATATTTTTATCTCCTCTGCCACTGAATGTTTTTCATGGAAGTATTTATCTGGAAAACAGTAAGGTGTGGAATAATATCCAAGGTGTGATATTTGTAAATCAAACTTTTATATTATTACATGCAATCTGGAATGAGCATGAGCTGCTGAGAAAAAAGTGCTTAAAAAAACCTTATTTTGGGAATGGGTAGGTAAAATAAAAGCTCTCAGCCAATTCTTTATTTAAACATAAGACCTTTCTCCAAAAGTCCTTAGAATTTTCTCTTCTCCCTGCAGAACCCACAAGTATTCCCTCCTTCCCCATCTAATGAGACACCAATTGTCTTTAAAAGAAAAATCTGGTCCAGCTTTACTTGTTGTAGTCAAATTTCCTCAGCTAAGTAAGTTCCTAACAGTTCTGTCACTATCTCAACAACACCTTTACTCTCATTCCCATATAGATCCAGAGTCAAGTGAGTACAGCCACATTTGCTCAAATTGACTTTTTCCTTTTCGACTCTTTCTCCTCCTCCTGTTGTCAATCCCCATGGTCCATTAAAGATTGTAAGTGGCTTGTGAACAAGGCTGATATATTTACCAGATACCTGCTAAACACACAACAACTTAAGGTCAATTGACTCTAGTCAAGAGGAGAGGATGGAAGAGAAATCTACGTGATCTGTCTGGAGGCACATTCAGGTAAACTAAATGCAAATGAAGTCATACATCCTCTCTGCCCTTAGAAAGAGCATAAGAATCTGTATCTGCAAGAATCACAGTGATAGGCAGGTAAAAAATGGGAAATTTTTAATGCACCCAGAGTCATTGTCTTCTCTTCATTGCATCCCATACTGCCTCTAGAGAATTAGAACGATGAGCTCCAAGGCCACCATGTACAAATTTAAATATGATCATGTTAGTATCAGATGAAACTGGCAGCTGAGTAACTAAACAGATCATGATCTGTATAAACTAAGGATGGTGGAGTACTGTTGGGAGGATATTAACTGTATTAAAGAAAAAAATGCCATCCATCTGCATATCCTATTTATGAATTTGAACAGATGTTGGATAGCATCACCTTATAAGTGATACCTGAGTGTAAGGAAGAATAAGGGTCTTTTCACATAACAGCAGTCAAGTTTTTCCTGGGTCTGTTGGAGACAAGGTTGAAAATGCCACACCCAAACCAAGCTGATCTAAAGCTTGACACCCTCCAGCTGTGTTGGACTGCAGTGGCTATCCTAGTTGGGAACTCTGGAAGATATCTGACTGATACCAGTTTGGGAGCTGGCTAAACTAAAGTATGCCTTTAAGTGAAAGGTCCCTATAAGAAGTAGCTAAATGATTACGTAGATAGCCTGCATAAAAGATTTGGTAGTGTGCCCAGTTGCTTGTTTCAGAAGCTAAAAGTTTAAACCTCATTATGTTTAAGTTGTAACTGTTCTACATTAAGTAAGACCAGAATAAGAAAACTGCTATGGCCACAGTGACAATTGGAAGATCTATCTGTGTGATAGGATGGGGCTGCCAGGTACATAAGGTCAAGGCTATGTTCTTCCCAGTCATAATATACTATTCGGTTCAATGGTCAACAGTTCACCCCCCCCCCCCAAAAAAGAGCCCATTTGATAATATTCCTTTAAGGCACAAAGTATCCTGTGGATTAACCTCACAGCAAAGCAATTTGCTTCATGTGAGAACCTGACTCTAGGGCTTCCGGTGGGGACAATGGTGGCTTGAGCTGGTTTTTTCCGCTGTCCGTGGACTGACCTGTCAGAGTGGTTTTTTTTCTTGGGCTCAGGCAGGCTTCCTTGGAGCCCAGAAGCATTCTCCGGATTAAGGAGAACCCCAGGAATCACCCCATGTGTTCTCTGGACGGCTGGTCACAGCCAGAAGACAGCAAAACAGCGTTTCGCGATCGACTGGTAAGCAGTCAGCTGGGAGGTGGGGCTGTCATCTTCTTCCCAAGCTGCTCTAAAGCCAAAACGGACTTTAAAGCTGCCCACCCCATTTCTACAGCACTAAGGTTTTTTTTGTTTGAATTTTACCAAAGAGAGGCTTTCTACAACAAAGAAATGCAGAATCTCTTGGTAATTCTCATTATTTTTGAAAATTATTAACTTGGTAATTTGGCTTTTTATATATAATTTGTTAAATTGAGATTTAAAGAATTTTGTTTTACTTTATTGCCTTTTTTTATTAAAGTGAGTTTTGAGGAATATAAAACTTTATCTTCTTCGTTGAATCTGCGGATTGGAGTTCTGATCTATTTGCTTTCACTTTCCCATGGGAATGCTGTTTGTTATTACTTTTTATTTTCCTGATTGGCCACACCAGAGATAAAAAGGCTGGAGAGAGGGTTCAGGTACAGCGTTAATGATGTTACCTTCCTATCTTACTGTTAAGAAATATGGAGGAAATTAATGTGATATTTAAAGATCTCTACAATGCTGTTATTCAAGTCTGTTTTTATTTCTGTTTGGAATGGAGGGGAAGATAGATTACCCCAAGATTGTTAGTTTAAGCACAAGCCCACTCCTCGAACAGCCCCTCCAGCGGCTTGTAATGGGGGGGGGGGAGATAAGAAATCGTTGATGTTGGGCACTGGTTTATCTGTATAGCTTCCCAGGCTCTTGGAATGATGTCATAAACAGGTGCAATTACCCTGGGAAGAATCCCAGTCAAGGTCAGGCCATGCAGCCTCTGTACCATGGAAACTTGGTCATGAGGTTTAAGAGCCAGATTTTGATAAAAACTCCTAGTCTTGCTTTTGGGGTTTGGGAGTTCCACACAGATGCAGGACACTGGGTGCTGTGAAAATTGAGCCATCTCGAGGTATCTCCACTGTCTTTATTAAGGGGCTCCTGACAGCCTATAGGAAATTGGGTTTCAACTTGCTTTGGTATGTATGATTTCTCTTTCTTTATGCTATGCTTTATATGCTTCTGTATAATCTGCCTAAACTGTGTTTTCTGTTTAAATCTGTTTGCTTAAGTTTATAATAAAGCTAAAGTTTCTTTATCCACTGGTGTGCTTATTATCTCTGGATCTAAAAGAACCAATTGTCTGAAGCACCTGATCACTGCTTGGACACATGGCAGAACAGTGTGTGTCATGTTTGGCCCAACTAGAAAGGCCCGATGAGTTGTCTTTTTCTAGCTGCACTACCTGTGTGGTTTATAAAAGTTTGGACTAAATACACAAGAATCGAGGCTTAAGAGAAGGAAAGGCCACTATTTCAAAACTCTGTTTTTTTACTTTACTTTCTTATTGTAGGATCAGATTAGGCTGATCATATTTCCCTGAGACGGAAATGGGACCCTAACGTGTGCACATGCGTGTACCAGCACACATGTTGTCACTACAGTCTCTCATTCGCCACAACTCCATCAAGTTCTCACAAAATCTTGGGTTTCTGTGAAACACAGTTTGAAAAACCTTGCTCTACACCATTCTGTGTCTACTTGAGGTTGGCTGGCAAGCTTGTCAGATCCACGTTAGAATCTTGTCCTGCACCTTGAAAGCTCTGAGGCCAGAAGTCATGAAATCTCACAGGGGCCAAAATGTTTAACAACTTCACTTTATCCTCCCCTGGATATTTATTTAATTTGCTTTCTTCTTCTTCCTGTATAAGTAAAAAGTTCTAGATGTCTGGGGGCAAAGCTTCCTGTTTATGCAATTGAAAAACACTTGAAAGTCCAAATAGAAAATATTGTGCTGGAAATAACAATGATCTCATTTAGCGTAAGATAGCTGTTATGTGCCTTACAGATACAAGAGTGGGCATCAGCCTGCAGAAGTCAAGATGTGAATACTAGCTTTACCAATAATGGAAAGTTTTATAGCATTCAAGAAGATGAATTAAAATGCAAGTTCAACAGACAGAACTGTTTAATTGCTTTAAAAGCCTTTTCATGATTCATAACCTTAACCTTACTGAAATATTTAATGCTAACATGAAGGAGAATATGAATTTTTTACAGCATTCTGAATCTCTACTTCAAAGCAAATTAGCATTTCATGAAATTTTAGGCCTTAAAAAAAATTGGGAGATGTCCACACCTGCTACAACATATATTAATGAGACTGAATGTTTTTCTGCATTCATTTGATAGACTAAGCTGGGAGTTCCTTCACTATATAGAAGGAACTACATAGAAAAACTACATAGAAAAACAATGGATAGAGAAGTCCATTGTAATGGAGACCAAAAAAGAATCCCAGTTCTCATTTTTTCTGATTAAATTGTTCCAGGGATACCATACATGTGAATTTTCAAACCATAGGTGTCCAGATATATTGCAAACATATGCCTTACTATATTATTTAAAAATACATCTAAGCATATTTTATGTTATCCTGGTCATAGGCAATATAGGTAGGCCCTTCCAATGTTATTGAACTCCAGCTCCCATCATGGTCAAGGGTGAAGGCTGATGAGAATGTAGAATCTCACACATTGCTCAGCCTACATTATCTAAGTCAGGGGTCGGCAACGTCAGGCCTCCGGGCCGTATAAGTCCCACGGGGCTCCTGCCTAAGGCCCGCGGGGCTCCCGCCCGCAAACCCCGCCCCTTCCACGTGATTGGCTCCTGCCCGCAAACCCTGCCCCCAGTGCTTCTGATTGGCTCTCGCCCACAAACTCTGGCCCCCGGTCCGCAGAAATCCCAGAAACCCCACCCCCCACCCCCCTGGTCCCCAGTTATAAATATCCAAATGGCCCTTGGCAGAAAAAAGGTTCCCCACCCCTGATCTAAGTCCTTCAAGACCATTTATTTATTTATTTATGAAATTTATATGGCCATCCAATTGGAACACTATGACACTGGGCAACTCAGTTCTGTTAAAATGAAAACCAAAACCTCATGACAAATGGTCTTGATCATCGCAGGCAATGATGAAGGTTGTGAACCATATAAAGGATTATGTATATGTGGTTTGTGACAATGTTGAGTCTGTTGTCACATATATAAAACACTGCTGTTCCATAGAGGCCTTAAGGAATAAAGATTAATGTTGCATGGTGAGCTATGGTTATGTAATCCAATTATTTAAATGAGAGTATGTATGTTACGGTGGTTCTTTTGATACCTGGTTATTCTTCAATTGTTTCTGCATGAAAACTGTTGATTTTTTATTTCATTTTTATTTATTATATTGTTAAGGTGCTAGAGTCTAGGGTACATACAAATCTTAGTGAAATGAAATTTTAAAAAATAGGAAACAGAGTGTACATCCAGTAGGGAATGACAACATCACATGGCAGTAGACCGCGTAAACTGGTACTTTTGCCTTGAAAACAAATAATGCAAAGCAGGGCAATTGCTCCAGTGCTATCTTTAAGGTGGCAAGATAGATGCTTTTGAACTGTGGTGTTGGAGGAAAATTCTGAGAGTGCCTTGGACTGCAAGAAGATCAAACCAGTCCATACTCCAGGAAATAAGGCCAGACTGCTCACTTGAGGGAATGATATTAAAGGCAAAACTGAAGTACTTTGGCCACATAATGAGAAGACAGGATACCCTGGAGAAGATGCTGATGCTAGGGAAAGTGGAAGGCAAAAGGAAGAGGGGCCGACCAAGGGCAAGATGGATGGATGATATTCTGGAGGTGACAGACTCGACCATTGGGGAGCTGGGGATGGCGATGGCTGACTGGAAGCTCTGGCGTGGGCTGGTCCATGAAGTCATGAAGAATCGGAAGCGACTGAACGAATAAACAACAAATCTAAGTTGGGCAGCCACTTTTCTTTGCAAAGTTGTTTTGAAGAGACACTTTGAGAAACAAAGCATTTCTTCAAAGACTGCCACAGCCCTCCTATTTAGTTTTGCCTAGAACCTGATGGGCGAGGTCACCATTTCCTTCTTCTACCAACTGAAGGACCATAGATGATACCATCAGAACAATGGCAACATCAGTGGAAGAGGAAGGTCTGATTTTTTTTCCCTCCTCCACCCACCTTTGCAAAGGATTTTTTTTTAGATTTTTATCCCACTTTTTTTTCATATACAATTCAAAGCAGGGAACATACCTAATACTCCTTCCTCCTCCTATTTTCCCCACAACAACAACCCTGTGAGGTGAGTTGGATGAGAGAGAGTGACTGGCCCAAGGTCACCCAGCCGGCTTTCATGCCTAAGGCGGGACTAGAACTCTCAGTCTCCTGGTTTCTAGCCCAGCACCTTAACCACTAGACCAAACTGGCTCTCTTTAAAGGTGGTGGTGCCAAAAATCAGCCATCTTGCTGCTGAATTTTAGGAGCAAAATCTCAGGGTGCTGGCAGAGAGGATGTTGCAAAGTGGGCTTGCTATGGACTATATGTGGCTTGGGGGCTGCAGGCTATCCACCCCTGACAGAAGAGTGAAGAGTGTTAAACTCTTCAAATTAGCAGAATTATCCCTTGACCATCTGGAATACCAGGAAAGGGAGATTCACCTGCCCAAGTTTCCCTTCAAACGTTACAGGAATTTGAAACTATATGCTTATTTATCTTCAATAGGGCCTGAAGATACTTCTGCAGTTGTAGAACGTTAGGACACAATCTTACAAAAAAGCTTTCATTGTGTGTAAGAAGCAGAAAATGCAACTGCTACATTGTAACATAAATGCAAAATGTCAGCTTTTATGAACTCTTTTATAACAAGGATGTTTACAAAAAAGTTCTGCTGTTGATTCTGTAAAGGTAAAGGTAAAGGTTCCCCCCGCACATTTGTGCAGTCATGTCCGACTCTAGGGACCGGTGTTCATCTCCGTTTGTTAGCTAAAGAGCCAGCGTTGTCCGAAGACGCTTCCGCGGTCATGTGGCCGGCATGACGCACGCAGAACGCTGTTACCTACCCACCGAAGTGGTACCTATTAATCTACTTGCATTTGCATGCTTTCGAATTGCTAGGTTGGCAAGAGCTGGGGCTAGTGCGGGAGCTCACTCTGCACGCGGGGCTAGGGATTCGAACCTCCAAACTTGCGATCGGAAGATCGACAAGCCTGGTGTCTTACCCGCTGAGCCACCACGTCCCTGTTGAATCTGTAATAAACCTTATTGTAAAAGGGTCTCCACATCCGTGACAGATTATTTTTATGTAAGTTAATAATTACTTGGCTAGCTTGGAAACCTGACAATTTGATCGAAAATTTACAAGAGGACGAAACACCAGAAAGATTTTCTGTCTGAGTACAGTTATTTCAGCAGAACACATATGGAAAACGGTTCCTCCTCAAGTGAACTGTTTACTCAGAGAGAGAGAGAGAGAGATTTTGATTTCAATAATTTTAAAATACAAAATATGAAGAGTGGAGCTGAAAATGGAGACATTCTTTTCCACAAAACTATTACATCTCAAAAGGTTTGGTGTGGCTGTATGTGGGAAAAGATGTGAAATAACCACTATGAAAATGTTAGGAGCTCATGGCAGATTGATTTTGTAGATGGTAACTGCAGCAAGATTATTGTATGCTCAATGATGGAAGAACAATGAAATCCCCACAGTGGAGGAATGGATTGTGAAAATGTCAGAATTTGCTGAGATGACACAGCTGACCTGTTTCGTCAGAGAAAAAAACGATGTGATATCTATTGGGTTGGAGGGTTAAAAAATATGTGGATTAAGTGAGAGGCTGAAGGGATTTGCATAATATCTAAGAGGGAGGGGGGATTATAAAATTGTAACTATCTGTTGAAGACAAAGTCAGAAGTCATTGTATTTAATAACTTTAGGGTTTTTTTCTTTTTTCTTTCCTTGCACCTTTTTGTTTCTTTCTTCTTCTTTAGATTTGTCTTTTACTTTGTGTAAAATTCTCAGTAAATATAAATAAATTTTAAAAAATGTTAGGAGCTAAATTTGCATATGCCTTTTCATAAGTAATATACTGTACATTTTTTTTACTACTCACGAGCACCTTAACGTGAAGCCAATCCCCTTTCTAAGCCATTTGTTAATCTTTTGGCAGTTCTGAGGACAGCAAGTAACAACAGTGTCCCAATCACTTAACTTAATTAGCCAGTGTTTTTTTTCTGGAAACCATTTTTAGCTCTACTAGAAAAGATGGTGAAGGTTTTCTTTGAGGTTACTAGTTCATTAAAAAAGAAAAAAAAGAATTTCAGTTCACCAAGGCTTCAGGCAGCAGGTGGTATTGTTTTTAAAATGTATTTATATTGTTGGTTGTATGTAAACTAATCCTACCAAAACTATTAATAATCTGCTGGTTTTAGGCAGAATAAATAATTAATTTATTTCAGAATAAGGTCCATTAAAATTAGTAGCACATAATTCTGATTAGATCTAAATAGGATTGCCCAATCAGCTTTCCTCATAGTCTGCTCAGGATAGATTGCACCTTTTGTATAACCTGGCAACCCCATTGGTCATGATGGCTAAAAATTGACTGCATTGGGTCTCCCCATTTTAAGGGGCATAATGAGAAGACCGGATACCCTGGAGAAGAAGCTGATGCTAGGGAAAGTGGAAGGCAAAAAGAAGAGGGGCCGACCAAGGGCAAGATGGATGGATGATATCCTGGAGGTGATGGACTCAACCGTGGGGGAGCTGGGGGTGGCGATGGCCGACAGGAAGCTCTGGCGTGGGCTGGTCCATGAAGTCACAAAGAGTTGGAAGCAACTGAATGAATAAACAACAACAATTTTAAGGGGGGGGGGGACACCTGAAACTACAAACTCCATCCCAAAGTCTGTTCCAACCATATGTATAATGTGGATCCATTATCTGCATGCCTCCTCTCCACCCCCTGCGCCCCCGGGTCTTTGCACAGGGCATTGGCTTGTGAGGAGAACGAACAATGGACAATGTGCAGCAACTGAAACACTCACTTCTGGAATCTCTTCCATAGGAGTTTGTAAGGAAGCAAGGGACAAATGTCATGACATTTCAGTCTTCTGACTGTGCTCCCTCCCTCCTCCCCAGTGTCATAACAGCAACATGGCACCAACCTGACATTTGTTGCTTGTTCTTGACATTAATGTCTTCTCATCTTAGGTAGACAAGTCTGCCCTCAGCCAGTGAGCTTACTGGGTGACTTTGGTCCAGCCCATCTTTCTCAGCCAAACCTACCTCACAGAGTTGTTCACATCTGGAAAAATGGGAGGAGGGAATTATCTCTGGTGGGAGCGAGATGGAGGGAGTGCATCCATTCTCACTCTCATGGACCTCTCAGCGGCTTTCAATACCGTCGACCACAGTATCCTTTTCGGGTGGCTCAGGGAGTTGGGGGTGGGCAGCGTAGTTTTGCGCTGGTTCACCTCCTTCCTCCAGGGCCGCTCCCAATTGGTGGTAATAGGAGAGGAGACATCCGACCCTCGACCACTCTTGTGTGAGGTGCCTCAGGGTTCGGTTCTCTCTCCTCTCCTATTTAACATCTACATGAAGCGCTGGGTGAGATC